>CM076911.1:4800000-6000000 GCA_039566165.1 Maruca vitrata
ATTTCAGGTGCATTTTTGATAGTCAAATGAGAATTTCGCTCAATTTCTTTCGGGTGCATATTCTTATGTTCATATGTATTCGTGCAAAACTGCCTGATAAACGCATGATAAATGCATAGCTCTCTCTTCACCCGCCTTGTCTGAATCCGAATCCGAATCCGACACGCTGTGAGTAAGGGGGCTAGAGTCATCAGTCAGCGGGAATGATCGCTACTCATGTAATGCGTTCAATTCACGTCTGGGTACGACAAAATTTATTCCAATCATATTGTAGTCTATATGATTGGCCCGTGTTGAAAAAAAATTGGGTCATTTGAACCACCAGATGACCTATGTAGAACGATATAAGAGCATAAAATAATAAGATTCAGCATTATTCCGTCACTTGTAAGCTGTCCAACTGAGTGCAATGAGAAAATTCAAAAGTACAGGTAGAGTATTTTGGTCATATATTTTTGTAAAAAAAATTTTTTCAACACGGGCCTGTAGTCTAATACACTGTGCCTAATTAAACTGGCCAAGGATGGAACATAGAAGCTTACGAACTACTGTTTTAGGTAGTTCAGCAGTGGACCTGGAAACTAATGTATGCCGAGACGTTAAGCAAACTAAATATATTTAGCGGAGACGTATGAGCTAGTCTAGCCACGATAGGTTTGCACCTTACAAATATATACCTTCCATTTGACCTACGCTCAAATGTTTTACACATTCAATTTAAGTTAAAAGCTTTGGATAAGGACCAGAGGAATAGTTTGTTGATAAAAGCATAATCTGGTTACAAAGATGAGAGTAAATAAATATGCAATGTTTTTTGACTGGCTGCTTGCAAGTCTTTAAACATTTTACTCGATATTCCACAGACTTTCGCGAGAGAACAATGGACGTCAAATAGACAGGTGAGAGGAGAACTATAGTTTTTAAAGCTATCTCTTACCGGGGTACAATGGATAGAATGGTTTGATTGACTGGCGGATCACGCGGGCAAGACCGAATAATGTTTCAAACGTACAAGGATGGATTTGTTAGAGGATAGTATTATTCGATATATACTTCCCTTCACTATTTATTTGTAAGCACAAATGTAAAATCATTGCTTTGGGTAGCTGTTAGGTGTAATTTTGTTAATGAAAGTGCTTTAAAAACAACTGAGAATGATTAAGTACAGCTACGGCGCGTTGTCAGACACGCATTAGGTGAAATGTTGTTAGGATGATTAGTTACATCCGAAAACTTCCTTAAGCTTGTTCAGTAGACACAGTTTACAGAAGAAGTATTCTCTTGTCTACGAGAATATACAAAAATTTAAAATAAAACTAATATTACCGAAGAAACTCGCGTGTATTGTTATTCTAAACATATTATTTAGAGATCCGACGTTTCGAGCTCTTTACAGCACTCGTGGTCTCGCGCAAATAAAAGACAATACTATAATTTACAAACAGTTAGAAAAAAAATATCAGTTCCACTAGGAATCTCTATTATAAACTACTAATTGACGTTGGCACCTTTTGCCCACGCATAGAGGCTCGATTGACGTCAATAAAAAGCTTATGTAGCTGGCTACCTACTTTAACTAATGATTGCGCTCTATTTCACATTGCGATGTTCATGTCGTGTCGCAATACCTTTTCTATCAGTATCAGTTTAATTATTAGTGTGTTCATATCATAGTGATCGCACTTAGTAATAAATACACACGTCCGTCTATCCGTCCAGTATATATTTTCCGCGAATAGCAGCCGCTCGCTCTTACACGGTATTTATCAGAAAATAGGCCATTTGAAAATACATTTCTTAATTACGTTATATTTTTACACTGGTCAACGTTAAACATACTCGTAAGTACGTTTCAGTACAATGGCATGATGTTTACCAATCAAGCCAAGGCGTGCAGGTTTCTTTACGATATTTTCCTTAGTGGCGGGTTTGAACTAGCTGCATCTCAAACGGAACCAACTTCCGCCTTCTTTGTTCCATGTTGTTTTCGGCTAAAATTGGTTAGAGTTAGGGACTAGTCAATACTCGAGACTACGGTTCAATTCAACGACGCAATTGTTTACACCGCGATGATTTAGTCAGTAGACCCCCTGGGTACCTAGGAACTGCGACTGCTATTTACTATCTTATCGCTAGTCACTGGGGGAAAACCCCCTTTTCCGGTGAAGGTGCATGAGGCATTTCAGCGGGTCAAAAAAAAAGAAAGAATAACGTACTTAGGCAGTTGTAGATTTATTTACAGCTATAAGCTCGTAGAAGGACTTAAGGTATTTTTACCCAACGTCGCTTAAGGAAATTATTTGTTACGATGGATGGATCACTTTACGCGAATTGAGTCACGGGTGAAAGTATAGTAATAAATAGAGAGGTTTTAAAAATGTATTTTTGGTTAACTTTTTTATAAAACACCTACATTTGCGGTAATTTATTATGTATCTTGTAAGATGAGAACACGAACGTATTTAACGATTACCCTATTAAAAATGACCACAACAACTAAACAAAATTACTAACATGTTATATTCTTCCTTTTTTATTTAACGAGGAATCTGACACTACGGTTTGCAGAAAGTACTTCGTAGTTATAAAGACTTTACTATTCAAAAATTCAGTATTATCTATTCTGTTTGTGTCCGAAAACCGAAAGCAATGTTGATTTGCACTCGTAATGCATTTTGTGCCCACAGTCATACATCAATTTAGTTCTAAATTAATTACTTGTATGAATTTAAATATTACAAAGCCTTGGCTGCTCTGAAAAGCGGAGTGTTAGGACTTCTTAGGACGGTAAGCTGATTTAATTACTTACCGTTCGTTCACAAGTGAATGGAGGAAATATGAAATGTAATTAAAAGTTACAAGGAATCTTATTTCAGCTACTAACTACATTAAATTAATATTTTTTTATAAAACATCATGATGTTTTGCTCAAAATCTGGTCTATGTACTTACATAGACCAGACTTACTTACCAGATTTCGTACTACGACGCTTATGCACTTGTGTCCGAAATGACAGGTAGACACAAATATACTAAAATATTATAAACTATTTATTATAAGTATTAACAACCTGATCATGCTGTGTTCACTACTTGTCTAGGGGTGAGATCCATCCGCTCCCCCGCTAGTCCGGTGATGATGACGAGGCTACTCCAAGCCGTATGTGAGTTATTGTATATTTCTGAACTGTTGTGACTGTAACCTATAAGTGTACCTTATATAAACAAATAAATACATATACACATCCAGACACGTAACAAACATCTGAAAATTTCTGACGAGTGGCATTCGAAATCGGACTTCCGGTAATTAACCAGCTTGTTGTACGTAAAATTTTATCGACATTACATACGTATACTATACCTTCGAATGGGCTTCATACTTGTATGAGTTTATTGAAAGTCATTGTTTTATGTGTACACAATTTTTATTTAAGATGTTGTAAAAAAAACGCTTCGATTTAGACGAAAAGCTTTATAAATTCTGCGATTTTTAAATTTTATTTAGTGCTCTAAAAAACGAGGCCGAAAACCTTGCTTTTCTTCCAATATGTATGCAAATAATTGTGAAAACAATTTTTTTGAAACATCAAAAATTACCACTAATCTCGCTAATCATTTTATAACGTAACGAAAAGCCTTTACGCGGGAAATGAAAAAGATAAGGAAATGAAAGCGATTTCAATAGTTATTAAAGAAGCAGACGGGGAGAACAGTCGAGGGCGGCTATCCTATCACGGTGATAAAATGATTTGCTATTTTGTAAGGTATCCACTACATCCCGACGCTCGCGCGGGCGCAAAGCCCTAAAAATGTGAAGAAAATTCGCGCAGCTCGCAACAACTATCTTCCGTGTTTAAATTCATATTTTTCGTTCTCGTGAAAAATCGTTTCGAATGATAAATAATATCTGGACGGTGCAGCAGCGCTTTAATAGATAAAGTTTTTGTATTTTTTTAAACAGATTCGTTGAAACGATTTCGTAGATATTAGCTACTGGCGGCCGCTCGCTCGTTCGTACTTGTAGAGTTAGCAATTTGCACGCCACCGAATTGTATTTATTTTTCTAAATTGGAATAACCACCCTTTTTGACATTAAGTTGGTTACTTCGCCATATATAATGTTTAGTGTAACTTCTAATAACGTCACTCGATTACGGGAAATTTTAATTAGTTAACCGACGTTTGTGTAATACAAAAACTATCAGTTAATAATTTAAACTTGGTGCAGTTTTTCATTTGTACAGATCAAAGAGTTGATATTTGTTATGATTAAAACCATAATTATCAACCAAATAATTAGGAAATCCAAATTTAGTTGAAAAGGTTGTTGTAAATTTTGTATTAGCGCACTGTACTTAAAAATAAATTACCCTCAGTAATAACACTTATTTTGCCACTTGTTATCACTTAAAACAAATGCCTCGGCGTTAGTTCTAATTTAGCGGAATAAGGGTGTTCGCGTATAAGATATCCACTAGATGGCAAGACGTAGATATTAGGTCTAACTGTTTCGTGATTGGTGTATATTGACATGTCTGTCAATGTCACGTCAAAAATAACCAATCATGCTGCAGTTGGACCTCACGCCTACGTATTGCCATCTAGTGAAGTTCTTATACGCGAAAACCCTCATTAGACATCGCAACGAATCTGTTATGGAACTTACCAGTCTGTCCTTGTCTGTCCCTATAGACAAAATAGCACTAACACCGGAATAATAACTTTTAGGGGTGAGAGCCATCCGCTTTCCCGCAGGTCCGGTGATGATGACGAGGCTACTCCATCATCATGTGTCAGTTAGGAAAAAATAGACCAAAAAGAGGATTAGCTATACTGAAGTTGTCTCTTCAACTGACTGTTAGTCTAATCTTGTTGAAATAGCGATATTCCAATACGGAAACGTATATTTATTTCAGACAAATTATATACAAAACGGGTATTACATAATTGTTCCACTACATATGTCGGCAAGATGAGTCTATGTGCTTTCATTTGAATGAGCTCCTAGCTCACTAACTTATGGTGAAAGCGGTTCCTTGCCAGACTTAGGTAATGGCGTCTTTTGATGCATTTCGTAGTATTGATAGAATTCCGTGTGGAAGTAGGAACCTAGAAGCTCTGATGCTCATTAAGGAAAAGCTTTGACATCTAATGGGAGATTTTTTTATTGTGAAGGTATTAAAGGTATGCCACATTAATAATATAAGAATAATATACGTTTATTTTCCTTCACAATATAGGTAATTTATAGTACTAACTTAGGTCTAAGAAACAATTGATTTAAGCCCCAGTGTGAAGGACTGGTGCCTGAAATAGTTTTCGTAGTGAAACCTGTGCTACAGGTCACCAGGCCCCACTCTCTGGCTGTACATAGGATCAGATCAGATACCTAGTGTGAGAGAGTATGAGTTTCTAGCACATATGTGTGTAAATACCCCCCCCCGCCCCGCCAACCGACCGGCTGTGTTTAAACGTGAGCTCCGTGTTAAAAAATAAAAACTCATTGTGATACTTCAAAAATCGACGTGAAACCTATTAAGTCTTAAACTATTACGTGCGATTCATCTAGTGACGAAACAGTGAAGAGAAAAGCGAGCTATGTGAAGTGATATAATCAAAACAATCTACAAAAATCGTTGCAAAAATGGTGAACTGTGTTTTCAAACCGGTGCGTTGACCTCGGATCAGCTGTGAATCACCTTAACGAACAAACTCCCGAGTGCGTCCGAAAACACCCGATTCACTGTCGCTGTCAAAGTTGCAAAATACAGTACATACAAAACGTTAAATTCGCTGCCACTCATAACGACGTCGCTGGCCGAATAGAAACACACCCTGGTTGGAGCTCGTAGTGTTGTTGGATCAAATCCCACTGGGTACTCAAAGAAAAAAAAAATTTTTTTTCTTTTTTTTTTTTTTTCTCTTCCGCAATGTCGTCGTCAAAGCAAACAAAAGTTGTACAGAAAACTACTAAATGCATTGTTTGCAAAAAAAATATTCTAAACAGAGAATTTATAAATTGTTATCATTGTAAACGCACGTACCACTTGGGCTGTGGAAATGTTGCCGAAAAGCGTTTCTACTTAATGACTGCCGAAAACAAGCAATCTTGGAAGTGTGCAAGCTGTCTACAAAAAAAACGAATAGGCCAACAAACAAGCACACCAATTGCACTACCAAATGAGCAACTAGAGACGTCACTTGAATATATTACTAAAAGAAAGCCTAAAACCGCATTGAAAGAATCTCCATTAACATGCCCTAATATGGAAAGGCAACTTGACGAAGAAAATTCCAACTCATCCTTAGACTCTCAAACACTGGCTCGAAGCCTTCCCGATCTTTCTACCAGGGACATTGAAGACACATCATACTTGAATCAAATAATCGAAGACCTAAAAATTAAATTGGAAAGCGCTCATTTAGAAATAGAAAATATTAACACAGAAAATACAAAACTTAAAAAAGAAATTCAAGAACAAGATATGAAAATAAAAAAATTGTCCAAAATATGCTCAAGTCCGATGAAAAGACCCAAGCGCAACAAAAATGATACCACAGTGAAAAATAGATCATTTGACACATCAGTCCAAGTTAAAGAGACTGGCCCATGCGATAGTTTTTCCATGCCGCAAGAATCTCTACCAATCCGGGAAACCACACCTGGAAATTTAAGAAAACCTACTGAAGACTCCCACACTGGCGCTGTAAAGAAAAAACTCCTAATATATGGTTCACAGCAATGTGTGGACTTGGCTCTTTCATTATCGAAATCACGACGATCAACAAGATATGAAGACTACGAGACAATGGCTATCACCAAGCCATACGCATTGACTGACGAAATTCTTCAATCTATTCACGACTCTGGTGACTTGGACAAAATAATACTATGTATAGGCGAAAATGATAGCAATTGTATTAAAGTGACATCTGAATTATATGGTACTCTAAAAAAACATACAAATAAGACTGTAATTGTATTGAGTATATTTAACAATGATCATTTAAATGAAAATATGCTTAACCATAATATTAAAATGATCTGTAAATGTTTCCAAAACTGCCACTTCTTACATCTCGGTAATTCATGGACATTTTCGACATCTTATTTAAAAACTAAAAGAATGTGTGATAAATTGAACTTCTTAATAGACACTATTGACTACGAAAATAAATATTTGCTCACTAAGTACAACAATAATGTATTCAACTACACTAGACAACACCTACGCCAAACGTGTATGTATGAAAGGGGACATGAGTATAACTCGTCAAAACAATGGACTCAGAAATCAATTCTCGATTATTTTTCGATTAAATATGGTTCGACAAAAGTCAAAACGGCCCATGACAGGAACTCGTTTTTTCGATCGCATGAATGAAACAAAATATACTTTGACTATATTTCACCAAAATATTGCAGGTTTACTCAGCAAAGGGGATATTCTTGAATTAACTCTGGACGAAATTAAAAAAGATAAAATACACATTGACGTTCTATGCTTTTCTGAAACTTTCATTAAGTCTGGGAGCGAACAAAATATTCACATCCCTTCATATAAAATTATCTCAAGCTTCTCAAGAAAACACCAAAAAAGGGGCGGAGTATGTATTCTTTGTAAAAATAACTTAGAGGCAAAGAAGCTCACATTTCTCGATGATTTAACAATGGACTACACATTTGAATGTTGTGGCATTGAATTGATATGTGCCAAATGTATAATTATTTGTATATACCGTATACCCAACTCAAAACCAGAAATGTTCTTTTTAGCTTTTGAATCTTTACTAAAGAAACTTCGATATAAAAGTAAGCATAAAATTGTTATCGTTGGAGACTTTAATATTGATACTTTAAAATCAACAAATATTTCAAATGAGTATAATAGAATCATTACAAATTATAATCTTCAATTACACATAACGGAAGGTACACGGAAAAATGCCTGCATTGACCACATCTTGAGTAATATACCAGATGCTGCAGGTCGTCTCCTAAACTTAGGGCTCTCAGACCACAACACTGCTCAACTGCTTACATTTCAGCAGAAAGACGTTAAGGAACTGTCCGATACGTGGTTCCAATTTAAACAAGATTTCAATGAGGAAAATTTACTTAAATTCAAGGAATGCGTGAGTGCACTTAAATGGTCCCAATGCTTTGAAGAACATGACCTAAACATTGCTTTTAACCTTTTTCACGAACATTTCAGCCTGTTTTATAAACTTTGTTTTCCATTAAAAAAAATTAAGCATACTACACAGGCAAAGACGTGTTCCCCATGGTTCACAACTGGCCTTAGAAAGTCGGCATCTGTCAAAAGAAGCCTACGCTTCTTATACTACAAGAACCCGACAAGTGAACTTAAAAGAAAATATCAAAACTACACTAAACTACTCAAGAAATGTGTACTACACTCACAAAAGATTACCAATTCCAACTACATATCTAGGGCCAAAAACAAAATCAGAGCAATATGGGAGGTTATCAATAAAAAAAACGGACTTACAAGTCACAAAGACACTATCGATGTTATATTAAATGACCAAAACAAAGCAATTAAAAACCCAAACGATATAGCTAATTACTTCAATGACTTTTTTACAAATTTGACATCTACAACGGATTTTTATCTTGACAAAAGCATTTTACATAATATAAAATTTAACAACTCCAGTTTGTACATGTACCCAACTGACATCTATGAAATTAAAAAGATACTGCGGACTTTAAAATCTACTAATTCAACCGGTTATGACAAAATTTCTACAAAATTAATTAAATTAGTTTCAGATGAAATAGCACCAGTTTTATCACATTTAACTAATTTATCTTTTAATTCTGGAGTGTTTCCAGACTCTCTAAAAACAGCAATAGTTAAACCGATATTTAAGAAAGGGGAGAAATCTTACGCTGGAAACTATAGACCCATATCCTTAATACCCATATGGTCAAAAATTTTTGAAAAAGCTATGTTAAGTAGATTAAATTCCTTTATCAATAAGCATAGTATATTGAAAAATGAGCAAAACGGATTTCAAAAGGGGAAATCCACGACTTTGGCAGCCTTCTCGCTTGTGGACAGGATTGTTGAATTTGTTGACAATCGAACACCAGTTACCGCTGTTTTTTTTGATATGAGCAAAGCCTTTGATCATGTTTCCCATGAGTTGCTACTTCAAAAATGTGAAAGGTATGGGATCAGAGGTGTAGCTCATGACTGGATCAAGTCCTACCTACACAATAGAGAACAGTATGTAGAAATTTTAAGCCAAGACCAATACAAGACAATTAACTCTCACCAATCAACTGTTAAAGTAAATCGAACAGGAGTACCCCAGGGAAGTATTCTTGGGCCTCTTCTTTTTCTTCTTTATATAAACGATCTGCCTGAGATTACAAATTACCCCTGCATTCTATTTGCCGATGACATATCCGTTGTGATACCATGTATAAACATGGACATGGATGATTACAACAATGAACTGACAAAAACTGTGAATTCTATAGTTCACTGGCTAGGACAAAATAATCTAAAAGTCAACATTAATAAAACGAAATATGTTCAGTTTATAAATAAAAACGGACGTAAAAAAAACTTATCACTGACAAACGGGAATCAAACCTTAACAGAAGCAACCGAGATTACATTTCTTGGTATTTTATTGGACGATAAATGCACATGGGAAAATCATATTAACAAATTATGTCAGAAAGTAAACTCCTACCCCTACGCCTTATGGAAACTTTCAAAAAGTGCTAGTAGAGAAACAGCTCTTCAGGCTTACTACGGACATGTTTGTTCAAGTTTACGATACGGGATTGTGTTATGGGGCAACTCTTGTCATATAAATAAATTGTTCATTGCCCAAAAAGCATGTATTCGAGCCATTTGCGACGTAGATAGTCTAGTTTCGTGCAGACCTTTATTAAGGGATTTAAACATACTCTCTGTTCCTTGCTTGTACATATACGAGGTGTGCATCTTTGTAAAAACTCATCCAGAATTATTTAAGACAATGTATGATGTACCACGTACTCGAAGCTGTAGGCGACCAAATAAGCTGATATTGCCTTCAATAAAAACAGCTATGCGCTCAAGGAACAGCCGCTCTATGGCTGTAAAAATCTTTAATAAATTACCCATAGGCTTAATTAATATGACATTTAATAATTTCAAATATAAACTTAAATTGTGGCTTACTCGACAATGTTTTTACAGCTTAAATGAATATTTTGATTATAAAATGTGACATGTATTGTACTTATATTATATCAATTGGATTACTGTTTTAAACTTCCAATTTTGACTTTAAATTGACATATTGAGTTGTGTATTGTATTTGAGAATTTATGAGTCTTTATAATTATGTAATCCGCCACTTTGACTTTAAGCATTGACATCAAATTTTGCATGCCCTGAAGGGTGAATGTGTCTTGCACGAACCTTTGTATTTAACACCTTTATATGTACCACATTCTGGCAAATAAAAAATCTATCTATCTATCTATCTAAAATAAAAAAATAAAAATGTTAAAAATTAATGTCGACACCGACAAAGTTATAACGACAGGATTTCATATCATATTATTGTGATGTAGGGATTTTATTTTTATCAACGACGTATTAATTATGAAAACTAGTAATCAGATACATACACTTATGAACTATATAAATATTGAAATTTAAATTATATATATTATATTTAAATTTACAGAAAATGTATATGAAAGTAAATATTATTTATATATGACTATAAAACTCCCCCATTAACCATCTCGCGATGAGTCGACTCTTCCATGAGTCCTAAAAATACAAAAAAATCTTGTTGGTCGCTTTGGACATACGAGACTACCCTTATATGTCCAAACTCTTGAAGCTTAATAAATAGCCCCTTTCTAATGAAGCCTGCTCTTAAAAAAATACCTAATCTATAAGAAACTTGGGTGAGAAATAGTTTGCCTAAGTAAACCTTTTAAACCACAAACAGCTTAAAATACTTTTTACCTACAAGAGCTTAATATTATCTGCAACTTGGTTTATAAATGTGACCTATTTTCGAATATGTGCACTCAAAAAGTTTCACATTCAAGTAGTAGATATGCAAATTATGTGTTGGGCATACCTTCCGATTGAAGGCGTTATTGGCGTGTCAATTTGTGTGCATCTACGTATATAGTAGCCGAGCAGTGACGCAAGAGTAAATTGGCTTCGCAATATGGCCTACTTGAATTGAAAAATCTTTGGTAACTTGACGAAAAGCTGCACGCAACTTTGAAGAACTTAACTCGCGTTACGGAAAACGTGATTGGCAGATTCGTGTGTGAGCAAAACAAGTGACCCTTTGTTTGACTTCGTTGCGGCTGGTTTTAGAGTCTTGTTTTATGTTTTCAATTTGAACTACCTGACAATCGAGCAAATTTTGAGTTTGAGATAAAAAGGTCCGTTGCAGTACCTAAACGTCATTAAACATGGTTATGTTCTAGTTTGTTCCATTTAAAGTAAGTAAAGACTGTACTATTGACTCACGTTCAATCACGTCAGTCCGAATATTTAAAACAATCGAATTCTATATTTATTTTTCGTTTTTGACTACGATGAAGGCTTACAGTTATTAAAAAACAATTACTAATTTTGTAAACTGTTTAATAATTATTATGTAAACATATTAAAAAATCCTAGCTATTAGACAATGGTTCTTGAATCACGATTGAATATTAAAGCGCCGTATGCCCAACGGGACAGAAATCTCGTCGTGGCGCCATTACAAGGTGACCTACGGACGTAAGTTTGGGGCGAAAAACGACCTGCCACGTGCCTTGAAAAGGCCGCGGAAACTGGGAGACGCGGCGGTCGCGAAATATAGGACTTGAGGTGTGGGACTGTGTCGCGGGTTGTTGGGCCGTCGGCAATGCGATTGGTAACTTCGTCGGGGTCTACATTCGAAAAACGAATAACGATAGACGTGTTAAGCGGTAGGGACGGCCCTATACAATAACATTGTACAATATTATGATAACCAAAAAGTTGCGTGCCTATTCTCCTAATTCGAATCCATTTCCGACAGGTTTTTCTTTTTTTTTGTAGTTCTTGACGATTTGACGAACTTTTAGCGGAATTTTGACACCGATTTAGTAAGTACGACACTTTATAAATTATCTAAAGATTTTTACTTGCCAATTCTAAAAAAAAAAATTCTATAACCGAAAAATAAAAAAAAAACTTTTTTTAAGAATTCGGGACTCGTTAAAGTTAAACAGTATATTGCCATAATAATTATTTCACACAATTCCAACGTAACGTAACTAATGGACGGCAAATGTCGAACGTGAACGCAATAATTCGTTCGATTGATACAGTGAGCCGTATACACGGGCAGGCACGGAGAGCGGGCGGGATTCAGGTGGGCGACTGCATTTAGTTGTTGGTGCAGCTCCGTGCGAGGACGCACGGCCCACAGGTGATCCGCGGACGAGCGAAGCCTACCTGTTGACTTACGACGCGAACTCTTTTCGGACACCGTTCCTTACGTACGTACCAAGTGTCATTTTAAGCGTGTTGTGCGAGTTAATTTTTGCGAAGAGCGAATATGCTTTTTTTTTGCGCCGCGATTCTCTTTTGTTTCACGGGTTTTCGCGGCACCGACGCGACGGATTTAAAGTTTTGCATTTGGGTAACGGAAGTTGAATTAAAATATATTTGGATGGGAGATTTATTGAGAAGTGGATTTATTAGTTAAGCGGTTTTGTTTTTTTAAGTGAAAGATATGTTTCAAAATAGTTCAAAGCCGGTTTCAAAAACAGTTATACTCAGTTTTCTTTTAGAATGACGAACAAAGTTTTAAATAATGCCAGTGAAAAAGTTATAGTTAATATTTTTTTCAAATTCACTGAAATTGATTTATTTTAATGCAATTAATTTTGTTTTTACCGACACGATATATTTCAAAATATCAAAATAAATTAAAAGATTTCTTCTATACTTTCGAACTAAACTAGAGCGGTATAATTTATCCAATATTTTTCTGTGACTGTAACGAGCGCCCGGTAAAAGCGTAAAGCTGTTAATTAAAATTGTGCTCAAGCTTTCAAAATCGTTTCCGTATCCAAGGCAATTGAAGTGTGTGCTTGGAAAAAAATCTTATGTATATCCGTGACTGGTATGCATTGACAATATAAATTATAATAACAGTATCGGGATTTACTTAATTCTTTCGAAAAGCCAAATGTTTCAAAATTACATTACGATTATTTTACTAGTGATTATTTTACGTAATCTTGAAGGATACACGGTGATATTGCTTTACAGTTTAGTGTTATACTCGTATATCTCAATGCGTGCAGTGAACCTTTGCAGTTTTAATATTTCTTCTAAGAAGCTCTGATTAGAAAATCGAATGAAGTTAATGTATTCCATATATTTATATTTCATTTCATTCATATTGATAGCGTTCAGAATGTATAAAATTATGAACTTCTTCTGTACCTCCACCCGAATAACGATGTCATATACAAGTAGACTAGCTGACGAAATATTTTAGCAATACTGTTATATTATGAAGTTATTGCCTTTTAATTTTTTTAAATATTTAAATGAATTATCGGTCGAATGGAATGATAAAATACAGAAGTGTAACAATAAAAAAATAATCTGTTTCGATATACGTTAGAAAATGTCTTTTTTAGAGTTTGTATGCAGTTTTCGGCAATTATCGGAAATCTTGCATATTGAAAATTAAATAGGCAAAATAACGGCTAGTTTTACGTTTTTTCTATGTTACTAGAGTTCGCAATTACATATAACCAGCACTCTGAATTCAAATTGCATCCTCTTTACGAAAATTTTTGCACATTCGCACATTCTCAATGGAAAGAGTGTTTCCATCAGAAATAAATCATCTGTTCGAATGAAAAACAGTGCGAGACAAAAGAGTGTTAGTAAAAACAGAACTAGAAGAGTTCTTTGACAGAATCAGAAGACTGTTTATTTTGTTGGCTTTTCTCAGAGTAACCATGAAATAGTAGTTGGCGGCCATGTTGTTTAACAAGTAGCCTGCAGCAATTAATTGGGTAACGAGTTTGCTCTGAAAACTGAATACGGCTGTTTCATAAACACGTGTTAAAAGACAGGATTCCCAATAATGATAGAATTCGCTCAGTTTGTAATTGTGTTGATATATCCGGGAGGTCACATTTACTCAGATTCGGATATGTGACGTCCTATCAAATGTTAACTGAATCATTTAATTGTATAATGTTTTTTCCCCGCGACTTTTAGATAAAAATGAAATGTGTTTAAATGATGAAAACGGATTTTAGGGATGATTGGTGATTGGATTAAGAGTAGAATGGGTGATCTGATTTTTGCATGCATTTGCAAAATGTAACACGTCCTTCTGATATTTCTTCTCTGTTATTATGCCTAATAAAATAGGTATCTGCAAAGGATCTCTGGAATTATACAAAATGAATAGAAGTCTTGCGTTAGAAATGAAAAATTCTTCGAAGTAGGAGTAAATTAATTTTCATTTCGTAGAAATGAGATATAATATCCATTTAGAAGTCACGTAGTTATCTTTTCTAACTTGTGACACCCAAGACTCCCATTATAACCTCACTGCACCTAATGGTATGCGGTCGACATTATTTAATCTAGTGTGGGTGAAAATTGAGGCTGTGTAATATTGCCTGTTGCCGGTTAAACAATTGATCGCACTAAAGCAAGCTATTGTCTTAACTTCATATCAAACTAATCATCCGGGTAGTTATGCTTTTGCCAAAGTTACGTAAGCTTCGCCATCGTGCGTAATAAGAGTACCGAAGTTTAGTAAGTTTAGGAAGTTTAGCTTTTATTTTTACCATTTTTTAGTAATTCACACCAAATAAACGATTATTATATTCTGTTGTATTGTGCTCTATTCTATTCGGCGAGCTAATAACTCTTCAGGTGCCGTAGACCAAGTAACAATATCAAAACGATAACGAAGTTTGAAAATAATAAAATGTATGGGATTGACATTAGACGCGATAAATCACGTGGTCAATCCCATACATTTTGATCTTTTCGAACTTCGTTATCGTTTCAATATTGTTACTTTGTCTAAGCCCCCAGCACTATATTAATAAGTCGATCGTCAATTGGTAGATCGAACATTATCTACCGATCGAAATTTAACACCGCTTGAGTACATTTAACGCGAAAGTGAGATAGACTGATAAACCAATAGACCGTACTTAATTCTCTCGTAATTATTATTAGTGAGCATAAAATTGTGACCAATTGCTAGCTTATCATTGTATTTCTTTTTGAATCAACCTTACGGAGGAAATATATATAATACCGCAGTTTCGTTCCGCAGAGTGAAATAAACTTTTTAAGGCTGTAACTATAGATGATAACGAAATAAAATAAAAAAAACAAGTCTCTCTTTTAAAAGCTCTACTGCTTCATACGTTACTGTGTCAGTACAAGATATTTTTTTACGTACTCGTACACCAGAAGAAAATTATCGCATAACACTACTGTATACTTTTATTTCATCTTGATATAAAAATATAAATGTTAAATTATTATTAGGTAGAGTCCAGTAGCGCTACCATGAGTTTAAAAGTTACGGACTCGATATCGCCTACGTAAATATGTCTATGAAAACCTTGTACAGCGCCCCTGGTGGGTAACCACCACCGCGACCGATTTTAGTTCTTAGCTTACGCTAAGAACTAAAATCGGTCGCGGTCGTATGAAAAAAACAACTCGATAGGTTTATAACGTACGTAAGTTTTCAATAGCTAACACACGGTACCGCTACAGGAATAAAATACATTCGAATAAAACGTTGGAGTTATACTAAAATAGTGCTTGACATTAAAAATATTACCGCGTTGATGTAGTTTCCTTGTTAATCAGGTGGATGAAATCGGATTATTTCAGAATATGCAAGTCCAATCCGTGCCGTAACGGAAAAGCCAAAGAAAAACGACTATGAAAGAAATACACGTAAGCAACTTGAACTAGGAAAAATTTCATTAGATAAGTTTTATGCGAATCTCTGGTGTGGGATTCTTTTGTGAACCTCACTCTGTGTAGGTTGTTATCACGAAGTTGGACGTCGTTCATTCAGGAAACGGAAGCAGACACGTTCAGTGCGGTGTGTTCGTCTGATGGACGAGTAATACGGGTCAGCCCGGGAAACTACCTATTAATTTACATATACCAACATTTATCGAGCTGGGGAACTGTGTAATAGCTTATTATTGGACTAAACATTTGGCTTCGGAACTAAAAACTTATTCAAATTCGACTACATGTAAATATGAACTTTTCTATATTGTTTTACGGGTAGAAATCCTGTATGCTGTGATTCAATTTAAACTGCCGCAAAGATAGAAAAAAATAAATACTATTTCAATTGATCGAGTTGAATTGAGATACTTTTGAGCTCTAATTCCGCGATGTATACGTACTTCCGTTGCATTAGTACGAGAAACAGTCTATGCATATTCTCTTTTTTTGATCACCATTGTATGGATCATAAATGGCACGCTGAAGAAACCTGCAAATGGTTCACAAACGATTGTCTTTCAATCAGGCGCTTTCAGGTTTCAATCATATACATATACAAATTCAGTTTGTCGAGAACAAAACCGCTGCCCGTTTTCGTACTGCAGCTGAGTCGGTTCTCAAAATAGATATATCAGGTCCTTGCGCGTATTTTGCTTTTGAGAGCTATTTCATATTCTAGCATTTCGTCGGCCTAGTTGTTTCTGCTTAGTCTTTATTGAACCACTATTTGCAAATGCAATGATTTAGGAGAAAACCGACAATTCAGTCCTTCCATGTTTTTCCCTCCCTCCTATAATATTGGTTTCTATAGGCGGGGCGTGAAACGGCATCTAGCAGGCGTTCTGGGTGGTCCCCATGACCGCTTATCATGAGGTAGAGTGAGATAATCTTGGGAATCTCCCAGAATACTTAAAACTTTCTAAAAAAATCGTACAATTTTCAAGTGTCGAATAATAGGCCAGAATCGAAGCTGAATAGTCTCTAATCTAAGCTGATAATTATAGCTATCTACTACTAAGATAAAAGAATAAGCAATAAAAAATTTGGAAAAATATTTATCGAACGCACTGCACATTCGCAGATGTACTGCCGTTAAAGCCACATTGTGCTATTTGAGTTCCATATTTCTAATTTTAAATTAAAGTAAAATTAAATCTTAACTAATATCTGCTCTGAACTTAACATGAACATAATAGTAAAGACTAGGTAAAGACAAAACCCCGTTCCGAGGACAAATTTCATTCATCATAATGCTAATTCGAGTGCAACCTATACAGAACGGAAGGAGCTTTGTTTTTTTTCTTTGATTCGTTCGACAGAATCGATTTTCGTTACATTGCAAACTTCTGCGGGTCCGAAGCTTTTTACAAATACTCGGAAATACTTTACGTCACCAAAGTTTATAAGTATACCATTTTTTATGCGAGTATTTTAAGGAGTTCGAATGCTCCGTCAAATTGGATATTGAAAACGTCCCCGTAGAATGTATCTAAAGTTGAATTCGGTGCGTTCAGAATATTTACATTCTTGTTTCGGGCTCCGTTTTGAAAATGGTGAATCTGTGCGAACGCGGAAAGCTTTCTGTCTTTTCATGGCTCTGACAGCTGCCCTTTCGGCTGCCTGGCTTTCAACATTTTCTATTTCACAAACCCACACCTATGTTTTTAATGTTTGGCTATCGACTGTGTGTACGTACATTTTCAACCGAACTAGTAAAATGTGATACCTGTTGTATTTCACTAGCGTTAGTTTCGGTTGAATTCTAAACTAACATTTTATATTTACATAGTAGCGCAACACTGATTTTCGAAATATGATCGACCCTCTAACTTACTTACGATATTAAGATTATTTAAATAAATAAATGTTACACAACATCACATACATTGATCTGATCCCGTGGTAAGTAGCTTAAGCACTTGTGTTACGGAAATCAGGACCAACAGTGGATACACAAAATTTATTGTTATTTATTACTTATTATTGGTATTATTTTGCTTATTACTTCATTATTCATACAATATATAGTAGTTAAGCGTGTAATCAGTGGCACCGGGTATTGTATTCATAGAGTAAACGAAGAACTCTATTGATGTTTGTTCGTATCTCAATACCTTAAAGTATGGTACGCTCGGGATGTTTGTCTGAGAGGACGAGTCGAAAGTGGGGTAAATGGTCCTAGGTCGGTGACCGACTTTGTCGGAGTAAACAAATACTTTTACTCAAAACTACTTTGACACATGACAGACTAGCGACCGCCCACGACTTCGTCCGCGTGGAAATTGTTTTGGCAACAATGATTTTTTTAAATAGTCTGTAACATACCTTGAAAATTAATAGGTCCAGCCGTTTTGGAGATTGGCAGGAACAAACAGATAGACAGACAGATTTTTTTCCCAAAAGTATTTTTTGTTATTGTTATATGATAATATAGATTCTTAATTTTGATATTTATACAAACATAAACTTTAATTTTGTTTAGTTGTGAGACGGAGGTGGATATGTTCGAAAAGTAAGCCCAAGCGGCGAATTCACGTATTGACAGAATCGACGAAACGTGAATGGGAAATGCAAAAGAGCCGCGCAATTTTGTTTTATTTATACCGGCCACAGTTGCATCCTAAAGCCGTTGGGAAGAGGAAGGGGGAGGGATGTATGATTGACGTGTGATAGACAGACTTTTAATATATTTTTCTTTATGTTTTAAAAAATCCCGCTGTGCGCAGAGCCCAAAAGGAAAAGTATTGTCTCGCGTACGTGGCATGTTTGTTCGACAAAATAAAAAACCAACTACGTAATTTGAAATATAGCCTCCAGAAAAAATGTGTAGTAAAGAGTACTTTCTCTACTACTACTATTAAACATAATCAGCTCCTAGACGCCTGAAACATGGCCTCTGCTCACACAAATTATTGTAAAATCACAAGTCACAAAAGATCGATCGGAACTTTGATGATTAATTTAACTAAATAAATAAATAAAATACTAAAATATCGGTACTGAGTGTTTTAGTATTTGAAGACTGAAAGGAAAACCTTCGGTTCGTTTTCGCAATATCGAATTTAGAAATTATACTAGTACTTTATCAAAATTAAAACATTTAAACCAAAGCAATACATTTACATTCTGTACTGTACATACAGAACGTTAATGTATTGATTTTGTTTTTACATCAGTGAAATGACTTGTCTGATTAAAACATTTTTGGGCTCATCTTGTGAAATAATAATAATCTGTTTGTATCTACAAATGCTTTTAGATAGAAGAAGACTATTCATTATATTGTCTATAAATAAATTGCAGTGAAGCGTTCTTGCACCGAGCTACAAGTTTCTTAACTGTGGCGAGATTTCCTTAGTTCTCGAGTTCTCAGAAATTAATGTTATCGCTATTCGCGGAGGGTGCTTGTTACGTTAGAGCCTCACACTAGCGACCCGACGGTGGCGTCCTGACTCAGCTTTTAACAAAAGACAGTTACCAATGCACCGACTCGAAATAAACCTCACTATCGATATAATGTTAGTACACACCACTTTAGTTTTATTGCGGAGATGCTTGATGCGCAGTCACCTTGGGCAAGGGTGGAGCGTGGGACTCCCGGCTGCCGGTGCTGATAAGGAACACCGGCAACTGCTCCTGGGCTAAGGTGCAATGCCCAGGGGGCTTAGAGTAAATATATGGGATTGACAATAGATTGACCACTTCATTTATCGCGTCTAATGTCAATCCCATACATTTTATTTTTTTCAAACTTCGTTATCGTTTTGATATTGTTACTTTGTCTAAGGGTGTAGTCTCATCGCCAAAGCGGCGTCATGGTTCCCAGCATAGCCCAACTACCACAACGCCGCTAGCGTTCCGCCCTCTAAGTACACACCACTTGCCACAACTTCAACCTCCGTTCTATTTGAAGGTTCAAATAAACTTCAGCTCCACATTTCCAGATGTGCGACGCAACATTTTTTGCGGCAACGATCACGCCACGTTCCCCGGCTTTCCGTGAACACAACATTGCACAAGCGTTCCCGAGGAAGCGCGCAAATCCGTCCGAGGTGCACTCTGACGAAAGATTGGAATATTTAGAGTGTCACTCGTTCCATTCAACAAGGCGAATTCATATTTGATAGGCCCTTTGTGAATTATTCAGATGCCGAGCTCGGGAGTAACTATTTTGTGCGAATTCGCGGAGAACTATTCAGTTAGCGGATGTAACAATAATATGAATGCTTTCAAATACAATTAATATTTATATCAAGGTTTGGTGGAACAGTGGTTGGTTTGTGACCCTGGCTTCGGTTCCAAGAGTCGTGGGTTCGATTTTCACTCAGGACAAATATTTGTAATAATATAATAATAATAATAACTTTATTGTGTAATTACAAGTTTGAGCGTTACAAGGTTTGGTACTACTTCTTTTAAGTTTAGAGAAACTTGTATTAGAAGAGTACCCTCTTAGCTGTGGTACTTTTTTTGTATCATTACAGATTAATATTTTTAATTTGATTCTAATGAATATATAAAGTATAAGAAAAAGAGAAAAATAGAAAAAATAAAAAAGGTAAGAAAATATAAATCTTTTTTTTTTTTATCGCGTGCTATCCACAATTTCGTGTGTATGTGCGTGTGTATATGTGCTTGTATGTGCGTGTGTTGTCTCTGTGTGTGTGTGTGTGTGTGTGTGTGTGTGTGTGTGTGTGTGTGTGTGTGTGTGTGTGTGTGTGTGTGTGCGTGTGTGTGTGTGTGTGTGTGTGTGTGTGTGTGTGTGTGTGTGTGTGTGTGTGTGCGTGTGTATGAGCGTGTGCGTGTGCGTGTGTGAGTGTGTGTGTGAGTGTGTGCGTGTGAGTGTTTGTGTGTGTGTATGTGCATGTGTTTGTATGTACCTGAGTGTATGTGGTTGTGTGCTGTGAGCGTATGAGCATGTGTGCAGTGAGAATATGTGTGTGTATGTGCGTGTATGGTCTCAACGTAAGTGTGACATTTCTCATCCATTAGCCAAGATTGAGTAGTTGTGTCATTCCAGGTTCTAGTTTTTATATATCATGGGCATATCAAACAGAAAAGATATTATCTCATATGAGATAATATCTTTTCTGTTTCGTTATAGGTTAAGGTTTGTAGGTAAGATGTTATTTTTTTTTTACATTCTAGTAGTGAAATTGGGTAAGTATTTAGCTTCATATTTAATTTATTATATATTTTGACTGACTGACTTGTGAACTGCTTGGACGCAAATACTGTGCGAGTGGGTATTTGCTTAATTACTGCAGATTTATTACGTTTTTTTTGAACTTTTTCATCAAAGTTAATATTTTTGTGGACCTTTAGTGCACATTGTAAAATATAAAGCTGTCTAACGCTTAAAACATTTGCTTCAGAATATAGTTTATTTGTTTCAAATCGTCTTTTCTTTTTATAAATTACCTTGAGTATGGCCCGTTGTGCTTTTTCAATACTTATAAATTTTGTTTTGTATGTCCCACCCCAGATCGTTATACAGTACAGGAGAATAGATTGAACAAGTGATTTGTATATATAAGTAATCAGTTCTTTATTTGTTATGTCTCTTAGGTATTTAAAAATCCATATCAGTTTTTCTTGCACGAGTGGCGACCAAATCAAGATGAGCGTTCCATGAGAGATTTTTATCTAGTATGATTCCTAAGTATTTGATAGAATTAACTTTTTCTAGTTTGATACAATCGCATGTTGTTTCTTCAGTTTCACAGTAATGAGCGGTGATTTTGAGGTCATTATCCGGTTGTAGTGAGTCACGCACAGAGAAAGCTATATATTTTGTTTTTGCGATGTTAAGGGATAGTAAGTTTAGATTCAGCCACTTAATAACTTCACGTAAGCCCACTTCAGCTGACTTATAGACCTCAGCCCAGTTATTTCCGTGAAATAGCAGGGCTGTGTCATCAGCGTAAGAAATTATGTTCCCGTTTGATAAATTTAGTTCAGTTAGGTCGTTTATGTATGCAAGAAATAATGTGGGACCAAGGACACTCCCCTGGGGGACGCCAAAACTTGAGTTACCTTTATTCTCACTATATAATTCGTTACTGAGTTTGACACATTGTGTTCTACTATTTAGATAATCCTTAATTAGATCGAGAAAAGTGCCCCTTATACCAACTTTTTCAAGTTTCCGAAGAAGTGTGGGTACAGAGACAGTATCGAAAGCCTTTTGTAAGTCTAAAAAAGATACAGAGGGTCTTCTTTTTCTCATCCAGAAAATTTGTGATCTTTTTTGTTAGGGAGAGAATTGCATCTTCAGTACTGATATCTTTGCGGAAACCATACTGTGATTTAGAGAGTAAGTTATATTTGTTAAGAAATTCCACTAGTCGTGTGTTTATTACTTTCTCTAGAATTTTGGAAATTACTGGTAGGACTGAAATTGGTCTGTAGTTATTAATATCATCTCTGGGCCCGCTCTTGAATATTGGATGAATAATTGATTGTTTTAGCTTTAAAGGAAAGATTCCCTGCTGAAGGCATAACTTACACAGGTGAGTTATAATGGGAGCTATTTCGTTTTTTGTCAATTTTAAAAAAGTTGATGAAATTCCGTCCATTCCAACAGCAGAGTCAGATTTTAAATTAGTTATTAGCATTTCTATCTCTGAAACTCCAGGATAAATGATGCCTATTGAATTTATAGACGTGGGTAATGAAGCGAAGTACAGACCCTCACAAACTTTATTTTTTTTTATTTGATTAGCTAATTTATGACCTATAGTAATAAAATGATTATTAATGAATTCAGCAGATTTTTGTGGGTTATTATTGCATATATTTTTAAGTTCGTTGTTTATATTTTTTTGCTTATTTAGGTTGGTGATGGTCTTAATACTTTTCCATAGGGCCTTGTTATTTCCTTGAGCTTTATATAACAATTCTCTTTCATATTTAATTTTTAACTTTTTTATGATCTTATTACAAAAATTTCGATATCTGCGATAAGTGATTTTTTTAATTTCATTTGTACTATCAGAACGAGATTGTTTTTGCAATCTATTTCTATTTCGTATACATTTTAGGATACCCGGTGTGATCCAAGGCTTTAAGATTCTTTTACTTGCGGATATTTTCTTTGTAATTGTGTGTTTATCAAGGCAGTCAGATATTATATTTATCAAATTTGTACACAATTCATTTGGTTCACATAAGTACAATAAATCGTTAATATTGTAAGACTGTAAAGTGATGGCTGCTTCATTAAAATTGGTAATAGTTTTAAACTTTTTTACTTCGGTATTATTTAATTTGTCATATAAGTAAATCAGTACCATCCTGTGGTCTGTTATTGTTGTATCTAATACAGCAACCGTTGCTTCTATGTTACAAGGGTTAAGGCAATAGAAAATATGATCGAGGCAACTATTTATCCTAGTATCTAACTTGTGTCCTGGTTGTAGGCTACTCGAGGCAAGGATGTCTAGATATTGGTCAGAGTATTTGTCATTGTTTCCCTCTATTATATTTATATTTATGTCACCTGCCAATATGATGTTACATTTGATATGCGGTGCGCTCAGGTAGCCGTCAAGTGAATTTAAAAACAAGGTTGGATTTCTTTCTGATGGTGAACGATATATACAAAG
Source organism: Maruca vitrata (assembly GCA_039566165.1). Taxonomy (NCBI): domain Eukaryota; kingdom Metazoa; phylum Arthropoda; class Insecta; order Lepidoptera; family Crambidae; genus Maruca; species Maruca vitrata. The sequence continues at coordinate 4,823,678 of CM076911.1, forward strand.
TATTCTGTAGTTTGTGAGGGTTATTTCAAGACAGGATGCACCGTGCAGGGGTATCTCTCTGACGGAATGCTGTATTGTGTTTTTTACAAAGGCAACTACTCCATCATTTTGCCTAGTTTTTATTAAGGAACTGTGAGTAGTATAGTCTAATTTGACAGGTAGTGGCTTATCAGCATTGATTCTGCATTCTGTCAGAATTATAATGTCAATTGAATTGTTTAACATAGTAAGGTTAATTTCTAAGTCATCGATATTAGTCGCTTTATGAACGCTTCTAATATTTTTGTGTGATTATAGAAAAATGCGGTTTTCTAGGTGGAAGATGATTTTTAAGTTCATTTATGGAGCAGCTAATTGATTTAATATGGTTAGCATTGTCTAATTCTTCAAAAATTGTTTTACGGGTGCTATCCATTTTGTGTATTAGTAGTATGGAGGGTGAAGAGTATATTTGCGTTTAAGTGTATTGTGTGTTGAATTATGTGTATGTATGGATGTTGTGGGTTGCGAGACTTTTGAGTGTAGTTTAAATAATATTTAGATTGTATTTTGATGTGTGTCGGGTGATTATGATCAGTTTGTTTTATATAACTTACGCAATTGTGGACAGTGATATTCAAATGCATGAATGAGAGCAAGCACACAGCACAGATAACAAAAATTTTGAGAGCCGAAGAGAGCTGTATTAATCCAGAAAAATATTCACATTTGCACCTAGTCAGTTTTTTGAAAGCTGTTGGAGTTGCGCCTCTCTAGTTATAAGTATAATAGGCGAGTCGTCATCTTGTCGCAAGTACACCTTGCCATAACTCGTCCAGCAGTATTTATATTTGTTCTCTTCTCTGAAATTTCTAGCCAAAAAATATAACCTTGATGCCGTCGGGGTCAGGTTTTCAGACAGGAATATTGGAGTGTTAGAGTGTGCTGTAAATCTCATATGGTGAGCATTTAATTTATTATTTTTATTTTTATTATTGTAGTATTTGGCAGCTTTTAGAATATCTGTCTTCACAAGTGTATTAGTAAATTCGACAATGATTGTACTGTTCTCTTGATTTTTCTTTTTTGTCTTTAATATGTCGCTTATGTCCGACCTTTCAACTGTAACATTTAGATTTTCAGATAGTTTTGTGATAAGTTGGAGAAGATCTTTTTTTGTTTCAGTGCCCTTCAATGGAACATTTTTTACCTCTATGTTCGACTTTCTTTCCATTCTTTGGTTCTCTTCTAGTCTATTTTCTAACATTGAAATCTGTTCTTTGTCCTTTTTGCACTGGTTTTCCAATGTTTTGATTTTGGCTTTAAGTTCTGTGTTTTCTTCTGATAGAAATGTTAAGGTGGTCTGAACCATAGTGCTCGTCTGATGCATATCTTTAAGTGTATCCATCATTGTGTTTATTTTGCTGTTGCTTGATTCTACCAGCTTATTTATCAATTCAGTCATATCATGTTTTATGTTACTAGTTATCTTTTCAACATCACTGGGGCTAATTATATCATGTCTCCTTCTTTTACATCTAGCCTTATTTGTGTGACGAACATCGGTATTTATTCCGTAGTGTATTTGTGTATCCACTGTCGTTTCTGATTTCCGTTAAGCTACTTACCACGGGATCAGATTGATGTTGTGAAATATAAACAAAATAAAAATCATTATCCCGAGCCGTTTATTTTCATATACCGTAGGATAGGTCATTTGGTATAGACCCCACATATTATTACGAGCATCCGAAATGCCCCGTATTTATACTATGTCATTGGAACTTACGTCGTCTGCTTTGTAATACTGGGGGCTTAGACAAAGTAACAATATCGAAACGATAACGAAGTTCGAAAAGAACAAAATGTATGGGATTGACAACGTGATTTATCCCGTCTAATGTCAATCCCATACATTTTGTTCTTTTGTGACAAGTGTTACTTTATCTACGGGGCCGGTTTTGCTGTGTGGTGAGAAATACCCCGCGTTTATCGTATCTTACAATACGAACTTTTAACCGTTATGTTTAGTTCTAAATAAAGTGAAATATTCTCTGATAATGACTCAGAGTAATATACGATAAATAGGCTATTAATTTTCTATTAAGACCCATGGAGCAACGTTATTTATTTTACCTTCAGATCACATGTACGTGCCCCCTTACCAGTTTAATTAGAGTATAATTAAATCAGTGTTCCACTCGCTGCTCTCTGCTGAAGCTAGCTCATTTATAATTAAAACCATGCCTAGTGTAATCACACAGAGCTAACAATATTTGGAATAATTTCAATAATTCACTTGCCTTTGTACAAGAAGTCAACTGTTAGTTTAATAACGAAAATAAAACTTCAGAACACAACAACTTTACTTTACTTTAACTTACCGTGTCTCAATTTCACAATAGAAAATTTTGCGTTGGCACCCAAAATCATTTATAGTTTTGAAAAAAAAAAATATTATATTAAAAATAAATGTTGTAACGTCTAATCACAACGTTCATTTTATATAACAAGTACAAAAGCTCATGCTTCATCATTAGCAGTATTTAATAAATAATATACTAAGCTATATTTAATAAACAAATGATATAATATACATAATAGCGGAAATCAAGCGCTATTTCAATATCAATATTATTTTAAAGATATAATTTCACACAACCATAAATTCCCTTACGTGAATTCCGCATAAAACATTTTGATTTGTGAAATATGAAATTGCGCATCCAACTAGTGTTTGATCACTAACAGGAAAATGGTTTGTTACAAATGATTATTCACTAAATCAGATGGTGCGTTATGCAAGTCGCATTTATGAATGTGAATTTCAGCCCCGGGCCACAGCGGTAAAAGATGTTAAGCTATTGCATAGCTTTTATCGCAGGCTTTGAGCGCGGCGACCGAACCAAGAAATTCCGTAACGAAAAAACCTCACAATCGTCTAACGTCGTTTCAGTTAGGTAGACTTCGGCACGGTGTTTGTGTGCGTGCGGTTAGGCGTATTGTACGACTCTACGAAACTCGCACGAATCGAGACGAGCTGCTCCGAAATCGGACGATGCTATGCAATAGCTATACCGCGGCAGTCCCCGAATGCCACACGTCTTTTTAGTTTCAACTTTATCGTCAGGGGTATAACATGCTCGCAAGTATCCACCGTCGTAGACTACCTTCATTTTCAAGTTCGTCTACATCAATGTCTAGTGCTTAGCGTATGCATAAGCACTAGGAAGTGTTGTAGATAATCCTCATAGTTTAAGATTGCTGGGCCGCTAGACCTTCCTTATTTTTGAAGCTATGAATTTAACGGAATAGACACTCTTGTATGCGTTCAGAAGAATGCGCATACTCGCTACATCGTCTAGACGGCCCGTTCAAAGGTAGACAAGAAAAGGGATAGAAAAAGGCAAAAATATAACTATTTTTTTAAATCTAAATATAAGTCTTTATGGGTCTATACGCGTTATTAGGAGTAGCAAATTACATAGCTACCATAAAGACTAATATTTAGTGTAATGGAACGAGAAAGTCTAAAATATTTTTTTTAGTTGTAATCAATGATATTAATGTATCTTTGCACTATAAATCGAATTTTAAAAAAACTTACATAGTCTAGATACTAATAATGGACAAGAGGTACTTTTTGACCGACTTCACTATAAGCGTGTGTAATGTTTTACGTCATAAAAAACACCACGCGGGTAAAGACACTGATGGAAAGCTAGTAAGGATCTGGACGCATATTTAAGAAAACTTTTTATTATATTTTTACAAACATATATTTATAGCATCCTTTTTTTATTCAAAAATGAACCATGTGCCACACGAAACATTATTTCTTAGCGCAGTCAGTTTGCAAAGTATTATGTCTGTCATCGTTTCAGTTTTTGACCAAATTTTCATTTTGTTTTCTTCCAATTTCTCTTTAATAAAGTTTTACTTATTTTGTTCCAAATTTCAAGAACAAAAGTCATTAGCTCATACCGTAACTGTACACTGTTACTTAAGCATTCATAACATTTGTAAGGATATTATAAATCTCTGTAAACATTAAACGTATGGTGATAAATAGTCTTCACACGGATAAATACAGGACGGGTGAAAGATAGCTTATATCAGGCTCCAATCACGCCTAGGTTTGAAGCTTGATACTCGATAGCATTACCCTAATGTAATTTCATTATTGTTTCTGCGCTCATAACTGCTTCTATTATAGCTTTAATGTAATCTCAATTCCTTTGTGTACTAGACTGTTTCAGGCCCTGCAGTGTGTGCATAGCTTTAAATATGATTATGTTTATATATTTCATAGTTGTTGCATATCTACTTTCAAACCCTCATCCATGGGTACTTTTTGTGCGCCATAACATCACAAGCCACCCAGTTATTTCGTTTACCGCGTACAACGTCCCATATTGAATTGCCACGGAATGTCTCCCGTCTCAGTACAATATTACCGGTTGGTGTACTCGATAATATCAAACATTTTCTGATCTGTGACTTCAGCAGACCCTATTATTGTACACAGATACCAGAATAGAAGTTGCATATTAAGTAACTTGTTTAATATGTGCATATTTGCAGGCTTGTATGTAAATAGGCGGTAAGGTCTCACCCATATTCTGGAAATTAACTGTTAGAGTAAGCTTCTAGTTCATCTTCATCATCATCATGAGCCCATATACGTCCCCACTGCTGAGACACGGGCCTACCATAAACTAGGGCGATCAGGCCTTAGTCAACCACCCTGGCCACAACCTGACAATTTCTTAATAGGTGTGCTGCAGGTTTCCTCACGAAGTTTATACGCTTCTAGTTAAAAAAAAGTTTTTTTTTTGTTTCAAGATAAATAAAATGTTGTCTCGGGTCAATAATCGTAGATTAATTTAATTTTGCATACGAATAGGCGACAGCCTATTCGTATGCAAATGTGTATATGACAATATAAGATAGTATTGTCTATTATTTGCGCGAACACTACACATTTGAAAAAAACTTTATTACGGTTTAAACTCGCGAGTATTGTTTTAAAAATATTATTTAGAGACCTGACGATAAATATTATATTGTTGAAGGTATTTATTACCTTATTCATTATTTTTATCACCATTTACCATTATCCTTAATCATCATCATCATCATCAGCCCATATACGTCCTCACTGCTGGCCTACCCTAAACTAGGGCGATAAGGCCTCGATCGGTCGACCACGCTGTCCAAGTGCGGGTTGGTCGACTACACGACCTTAGAATTTCTTCTTAGGTGTGCAGGTTTCCTCACGATGTTTTCCTTCACCGTTAAAGCGTCAAATGATGGTACATATTAATTTCAAATTTGAAAAACACATTGGTACCTGGCGGGGTTTGAACTGGCGACCTCTCGCATGGAAAGCAACGACCTTAACCCCTCGGCCATCGACGCTTAATACGAAAAGTAATTTTCAGAATATAAGGGACACCCTAACTGTCGGTTATGGCTACTCGACGTTCATGTGAACGTAATGGATGCACTATCTATTACACCAGTGATGCCGCTAACTTTTTCTCAGATGCATAATATATGCGACCATGTGATTATTCTCATGACAGGGTAAAAATGTTATATTTACAAGGATTTTTTTGGGAACATCTAATACTATCATTTCCTGTCCCAGAAATCCAAGACCCCACTATTTTTTGTGAAAACACCGTTCATTCATTCTCTCATTTTGTCGCCATCCTAAAACTGTAACATCTTGAACCGAAATATCAATAACTTGCATATTCATTATAGAAAAATCTCAAGTACAACTTCTCTCGCATCTTGAGTTTTCATATATCAATGCGATATTTGCTACCATCATTAGGTCCGAGATAGCAGCTTGACAGTCCTTTTATAAATTACCCTTTCTTTTTGTTGGAGGGTAAATCAGCTTCGATTCGCTTGTTGTTTTTCGTCGTTTCCTCCCGTTTTTGATTTACTACTAACCGGTTTTATTTATGATTCTTATTTAGTATTGGATCAGACAATAGGGTAGTTTCCTATTTTTTAATTTTTACATAGATGGATGAACAACACAATTGCAAAGGTGTTGTTAAAAGAATGGTTTGATATTTGGAAAACTCCCGGAGATATTACAGTTTCAATAGCACATCATTTGGGCGAGCTCAAAACGCTTCATACAAATGTCGCACAGAGCTATGACGTCACCCCTCTGTATACGAGTATGAATATCGTAAGAGCTTTGTTCAGCAGCTATATCAAATGTTGCTTTTACGAATATGTTCTCATAGTGAAAGCTACTACTAATTTTGTAATTTATAAGATGGCATACTATTTTTATTGAATTTTCGCACTTTAAAAATTGACTTTCCCACCTAACTTCAAATGCCTATTATTGTCTCATTTCGTAAGAAATTTTAATTTCGATTTCACTTATGTTATTGATTTACCCATATGTAACTGTTAATTGTGAAATTTTATGTAAAATCAGACTTAGGAAACTAGCCTATTCATTTGTATCTATTGAGAGCCTATATAATAATTTTAACTTTTTCAAAATTGTTGCATTTGTAAGGTGCAATACCACAGTATGGCAGTATTACATTGCCAAAACCCATTCTATGAGTAGACTTTAAGCCCATTTTCATATGAAGGAAACATGTATGGAATAAGCATGAATAGTGGATAATAACAATTTTATGAACTGCAACACAAATACCAAAAAGTAGTAAGAATGGTGTTTATGGTACATGTCCAGTTTTTCATGTATTTGACGTGGTGTGAGTGGGTTCACTCTGGGTTCCGTACCTTTTTCCGACACCCGATTCCCATTTTTTATTTCATCTAATACTACTTATAAAATACTGAGAACATTACGTAATGATTCAATCAAGCACCGTAACTGCAAAGGCTGGATCTGAGAAGTTAATTGAGTGGACATTTTTCTATGAATTGCTAAAAGCTTAACTACATTGCAGAGCACCATACAATCTCGTTTCTTTAGAAAAAATGTGACTGATTTTTCCAGTGTTTCCAGTAGTTAAATTAGATTACGCTTGAAAATTATTTTCACAACATAAAAAATGAATTTAGCCGTAATCTTCGATGGGAAAGGTTTTGAATAAAATAAACACTATTCTTTTTGAACAGAAATTGTCATAGAGATGGCGATATAATCTATTATACTTAATAATCAACACTGACACAACACGTAATGAATGCTTATTTAAATCGTTTTAGAATCGGGGGTTCTGATTACGTCGATATATGTTTAATACTTACTATGGTTTTTTCAATGAATTTCTGTGCCGTTATTCTGAGCGCATTAACCGTCTATCTAAAATGTGCGAATCAGTTGAGCCGTGCTCATGGCGCTTGCAACAGTGCCGAAATATCGGGGACTCGTTAAAAAAAGGAAACATGGTGGATATCCCGGATATATTCAGTTTCCTACGCGTCGGGCACTCGTCATTTTTGGATTCTCTCTCGTCGCTCCGCGCGCGAGCTGCCGTAAGCACAGTATTGATTGCGTTATTATTTACCGGGCCATCTGTCTGTCCGTCCAAGAGTTGGATTTAAACCAACGTGAGTAATCCTCATATAGAACTAAGCCGTGTCCAAACTTGGTCAATCCATGAAGTTTTAATGCTATCCCAGGAACTGCAGTAAGAGGAAGAAATTCGTAGTGAGCAGAACTTGACATCTACAGGTAGCCATAAAAAATCAATGATTCGTTGCAAATGATTATGTTTTTATAGAATGACAGAGTAGTTAATTGCTCTGTGGTATGCGGTGTATTTGACACAAAATTATTGTTCAAGCCAAACATGAATCGTTCCGTGTTAAAAGAGGGATGAACCACTTAGGCAGTAAGCGCTCTACATTTTTACGGCCGATTTAGTTCGGCCGTTTTCCCAGCAGGGGGATGAAATAGATTACTAAAACTGGATTCAGGAGCAGAGGTATCCCGCGTACGTGTCATAACGCCTGCCGCTCTTATTTGCTAGCGCTAATCACGGGCGCGACTTGTTTGTCCGCGAGCGCGCGGCGAACGTGCGCGTCCGTACATCCAATTGTTTGCGATCAATTGGCGCGTGTCCGATGCTTTTTAAGGCTCCGTAGCAAAATGGCGGAAAGCGCAACACTTGTGTATTCGTCATTTCTGTCGTCCGTCCGTAAGTCACAGTAACTTTTTTCTAAAACTATTGTCACTGTACTATCGAAACTTGGTAAGTCAATGTATTCCGTAAACCGCGTTAAGATTTTCACACGAAAACAGAAAAACAATTTGGAGTTCTCCTCGTACTCGGAACTGTTACTCAATTTTTTTTTTCATCAAATCCCCTCTAACGGAACTCTTAATAGACGAATCCGACTCGCTCTTGGCCGCTTTTTGATACTGCAGCGACGATGCGGCTATTCGATATGGACGCGTGACGTCACCGCAGTGGGACTTACAAAAATCGAGAGTCAATTGTTGAATAGAACCGCTCGATAGTCGGCTGTGTCTTTGTTATTCTCAACTTTTAAAAAAATAGCTTAGTTGCGGTATGACAAAAGAGGTATGACACCTCTGCTTAACTCAGGGGCTAAGCATGACGTAAGAGGGGAATAGTTATGTCATTTGCAAACTAGGTCGCCTGCATACATAGCTTGTAATCTCCTACTGGATTAGGCTGAGTACGTGAAACAGGGTACCTCAAACCTCGTTGAACTAAAATTTAATTATCACGCTATGCAGAGCGTACTTCACTATAATGAGATATGAATAGTCGATCGAGTCTCGCGTGAAGTGATAAAATAATCACTACTCGTTAAATGAGTGATTGTGTTGGATAGCTCCGTTCACCAAATGGCTCGCGTCGCAAAACCGCTCGAGGCACAAATCCGCCTTCCGTTCCAAGGTCGTGGCTGGTGCGAGTCCTCGCCACAGGTTGTGGAACAGGTGGTCCCGAAGCCGTTACAGGTTGCCTGTTACTTGGCGACACGTTTTTCAACAAGTAAGCAGCTGTTCTTTCATTTTTGCAAGGGAATTTCTATGGGCGCGGAGTAGGTATTGAATGTGCAGCAATTTATACACACTTGAATACATTATTTATACAGTTTGCTTTCTTATTCTTTGATGGGGGATATTATTGCAATGTTAACGCTAGAGAGCAAGCAAAATAGAGAGTTTACGTTGCTCAGTAAATAGTTTTGAGTGCTTGTAGATAAATGTTGAAACAAAAAGTTATGTCAGTCGGTGGATTCTTGTAGATGTGAATGTTTATATAATCGATTTTCTAAATCGAAGAAATCTAAAGATTTGAAACCTAACTGTACGTTTGAGTAGATATAAATATAAATCGTAAGTAAACCTTTTATCCTTTATTTTTACTTTTCCAAGAAACATATAAAATATAAACAGAATAATTTAGCGCTACGTGCGTAATCAATCACAAAGCAAATTAACCAATTTGGTAGGCGGAAGTATTAAAAATTCTAAAAATAAAATCTTTTCGGAGTTATTTCTCTACAGTTATTCAAATGCTCTCAAACATACCTTTCCAGAATTTTATAATTTAAGACAGTGATTCTTGAATTGTGTGTGTATGTTTGATCGCAGACATTGTCGATTTAGGGAATTCTAGACGGAAATCCAGTTACAGAGTTCACTGAATCCTTCCATAACCTGGTAAGGCAATATGTCGGGATAAATCTCTCCCTTGCTTTCTGAATGGAGTTATCGAGATGTAACAGACTTGAATTTAAAGGGGTGATTTTATTCGTTTGCTATTGTGACCTGAGTCGTACCTACTATCTATATATTTATTTTTGTTTCTTCTTGTTACTATTATAGTATATGGTTCAGAAATTTGACCGAATACCTGACCTTCGAATTAAAAACATAATTACTAAAGATCTTGATTTTAAAACGCTTATACAATATGCATGATATTTTAGAGAGCTCTTACATTTTATAACAATAAAAAAAATCTTATTATTATTGTTCACATTAAATATTTTATTCTTAATCACTATTACGAAATCAACAATCTTATTTATATATAAAGATAGTAAAAGTCAGTAATTACAACCGCGGGTTAATATTAAACACTCTGCCAACGTAATCGTAGCAATCTCGTAACGCCTCCTTCGTAGCACGACTACGGCGCGTAGCAATGGTGTCTACTTACTCATACTTAGTCGCTACGAAGTTGCTCCGTAGTTTTGAAATGTTTTCCTACACGAACACTTTCTATTTTTAGACTAGTTTGACATAGTTCGGTTTGAGGGAGTACAGACGATCCGAGTAAGAAGTTTGGTTTATTATGTTGTTTTTAATTAACTCGAAGCAAGTTCTTCCTTTTTGTGGAAGGAAATACTCGTAGTACAGTAGTATTATACCCGTGAATAGGAAAAATGTCAAAAGCGAAAGGAAACAAAATCTCATCGAAATTTTATTCGGATTTTATTCCGCAAAAGCCCTAATAACGTTACGTGTGTTTAGACGCAAAACATTTTCAGCTCACGCGCCCAATTAGTGCATTGTGGCTACCAATTAGTGGACTTCGACGGACCAAAATGAGGTTAAAACTGAAACACCAAGGCAATAACTGGGGAGGGCGAAAAATAACAGTATTAATCGAGTCGCCCCAGTCACAGGCGGGGCGATAACCAATTTTCTCGGGACGAAGGCGCCCGGGAAACGCAATAGTGCATAGAATGCAGACAAACGCAATTAGCCCGGCGACGAGGTTCGTCACGCGAGCCCGGGATGCCTACCGGCTGGGCTACTACGCGACGCACGCAGCGTTCTTATTGGTGTATGTTTGTTTCATTCTGCTACGTAATTGGTAGGTTTGGTGTAGGTTCGTTTCATACTACTACGTAATAGGTAGGTTTGATGTATGTTTGCTTCATTCTGCTACGTAAAAGGTAGGTTTGGTGTAGGTTCGTTTCATTCTTTTACGTAATTGGTAGGTTTGGTGTAGGTTCGTTTCATTCTTCTACGTAATTGGTAGGATTGGTGTATGTTGCTTTCATATTGCTACGTAATAGGTAGGTTTGGTGTATGTTCGATTCATACTGCTACGTAATAGGTAGGTTTGATGTATGTTTGCTTCATTCTGCTACGTAAAAGGTAGGTTTGGTGTAGGTTCGTTTCATTCTACTACGTAATTGGTAGGTTTGGTGTATGTTCTTTTCATTCTGCTACGTAATAGGTAGATTTCGTGTATGTTGCTTTCATACTGCTCCGACGAGTAACTATTAATATCATTACTAGAATATTATTAGTAGAATAGTAATATTCTACTAATAATATTATAAATAACGTTGGTAGTCTTTATTCATATGCGTAGATCATACTTATAAATGCGAAATTTTGTATATATGTTTGTTATTCTTCGATGCAAAAACTACTGAATGGAAACTTGACCGTAATATAGCTTACGTATTAGAATTACACCATAGGCTACAATTATTAAAGAAATATTGTATGCCGCTAGTACTTTATAAACACTTTCTTAGGTAATTAGTTGAGACGGTATAATTAAGTTGTCTGGATGATATCCTTAGAGTGCAGGGCTAAGGAAGTTATAAGAAAGTTCATCATATTGACAGCCGATAATCAATTTTAGAACTAAGTTCAATGAACAATGCGACTTTTCTTTGGGAATATCTGTGCACACTATTAAATTTTTGGTGATTTTAAGGTAGATGATTCTTCCAGAAATAATAGTTATCGTTAACATGATATATTAAAAATATGTTATTGATAAAATGCAGCAGCAATTGACTTATATTTTCAACAAAATGCCTTCAATGCAACATCGGATAATCCGTATCACATAAGTTTTTATATCGACTGTCGATCATCACTTGATATTACTAGACTGGAGGTATGTACCTCTGGTCTAGTCATATCAAGTTCATAACCTACTAATAAGTAAGTAATAAATTACAAAAATCACATACATTGATTTAATCCCGTGGTAAGTTGCTTATGTGTTGTGTTACGGATATCAGAATAAACAGTGGCTACACAAATATTCTTAAATATATTTAATAACACACTCAGACACCGAACAAATACCGAAGTTCGTCACACAAATATTTGTCCCAAGTGGGAATCGAAGCCACGACCCTTGGAACCGTAGGTTGCGAACCTGGGTCACTAACATTATAATAATAAATCTTTTATTCGTCATCTCATAGGTTTACAAACAATATAATGATTGGATTCTTCTTTTAAGTACATAAGCACCTGTGTTAGGAGATTCCGCTCTTCCTTAACAATTGTTAAAAAGTGTACTTAATACAGATAGATATTGGATGAAAATTTTGTTTAGAGGTATCTCTTTCAGTAGAACACGCTAGAATTACGAGGTAGCTATTCAAACAACCGACAGCGAAATGTTTGAAAAATGTTCGCTCCAAAAAACCGAACGAGAGTAAAAATAAAAGTCACCGAGGTTAATTTAGCGAAATATGAAGAGTAAAACGTGAAATAATAACGACTTGAATAATTCATTAGCGGAGATCAGGAGCTTGCCCAGCTAAATACGTGTTTATAGCCCGGGAGCTGGTAGACCCTTCAAGTAACGGTCTTTCTGTGAGGTTAAAAAACATGACAGGGAAATCGAAAGGTGCATACTGCACAGTTGTGGTGAAATAATTCGTGTTTCCACTCAGTAAATAATAAATGATTTAGAACCTTTATCATTTTTAAGCTTACAAGATAAGTTTTTACTTATTATACAATTCGTAAAATAAATGGACTGATGATGTACAAGTGTGACCAATACACGGTCATGGCTGTTGCCCTCATCATGCTATAAATCATCAATGTACAAATGTTTAACCTTACAAGAAGACCGTTACTCGGATAGTTCACTCGATTCAATTCACCTGTCAAATTATTGTGCTCATTGTAATCGCCTGTCAATTTTTCCAAAGATTTTCAACTTTACAAAATCCTCTTATATTTTGATTTTTGTTAATAATTGGAAAATAAAGTGTTTTGCAAGTCTGACGGTGGCTGTGGCCTTTAGCATGCTATAAAATCAATGTAGAAAAAAAGCTTTTGACCTTACAGCAAGATTTACTTACGTTACTCGGAAGGTACACCAGCCCTCGGGCTATTATGCTTTTACACGTTTCTCTGTGTCTTCTTTTTTGTTCATTTGTATAATTTTGATCATATTAGAGATATCATAACTATATTTTTTTAGTTTACACATGTTCAGAAGGCTCGAATTAATTTGCTTTTACATTAGAATTCATGTTTTTTTTAATACATGTTGGGTATATTAACGAGTTTTACCAATTCGGAAAATACTGAAACTAAAACCGATGTACGCAAGTAATTTTAATGTATTCCTCGTGTTATTTATGTTATAATTATTTTCTTCATTTCTTTCTTTCTTTTCTATTCAGTGCTGTTAATATGTACCTTGGTAATAGGGCATGCGGGATACAAAACGTATTCCAAGAATCTCCTAGGGGACCGTGAAAATCGGAGCGCATATTCCCTTCAATATGATGCAAGGAATAGTCCTTTCAACCAGGTTTAATGCCATATGCGTCCATAACTTATGATTATGTAGAGCATAAGTTAAGTTACATGCTCGCGTGACACACATTACTTACACACACACACTAAACATTACTAATTAAGGTTTTTCAAAATGTCCCTACTTATCTATTCATCTGTATCTATTAAGAGAGCGGTCGATCCTAACACAAGCAAATATTAGCTTAAAGGGGGCTTCCAATACATTGTAATAATATGCATACCTAAGTTACTCAAATACATCATAAAAAAACAATTTAATCGTCCATATGATAGCGCTTTTATTTAGTTATTTATACGTTCTTTTACCTCTAAAATAATAGTCGTATACGTATAAAAAAATAACATGGAATATTGTACTTTTGTACTTTAATTTTGTATGTTTTGATTCGCTAAGCATCAATTGGATTCATTATATCAATTAATCCGCTTTACTGGGAAATGGAACGATTATTATAATATTCCTAGAAACGTGATCATTTGAACCTCAATATTGGTTAAATTAATGTTTCCGTGGTTTTAATTGTTATTTTGTTTTGTTTAATTTTAATAGAGTTCCCGTAATAATAATAAATGCTGGTTCGATGGTATGTGATATCAGGCAGAATTATAAACGTTTCGAATTTGACATAGTACCACACTTAGCGTGAGAAGTAAGTAAGTAAGTATTATCATATTTATTATTATTATTGTTCACACTGTAAAAATTTAGTGGTTGTGTTCCTGCAGTGAAATGATTATATCTTACTAGTACAATAGATTTTGTGCAATTTATTTTTTATTCAAATCAATAAATACCGGTTTTACGAAAGGGATAAACGAAACTCGAAAGTACGATCGAACCGCTTTATTACTTAGGGCGTAGAGCTTTTTTAGCTTTGATCGACGACTTTTAACAGCAAGCTCTAGTATGTAAGTGTGTTACGTCTCGTAAAATATTGATCGCTTCTCACGCTTTCGAGTTGGATGATTATTATTTTGAAAATAAAAAAAAATATTTTCAAGAAACAACTAGCGACATTCTGCAACGGGAAAACAACCATTAAAAAGACACGGTGTATAAACGATATTCATACGTGTCAGAGACGTATATAACTGGGTGTTAGCCGGAACAAACAGAAATGTTCACATCCTTTAGATTATATATATTCAGGGTACAAAAATCCACTGTCGGTATGAGAAAATTGCCAAATGTACCATCGAACCGTGTTTTAAATCATTGGTGGATTGTCATATGTGCAGCAAAAATGCACCTTTGTGCAGTGTGCCTCTCACTCAAGTACCTATGGCATTAGTGCATCGCTCGCGACCCCGCCATCTCGCGATGTACATTGTTTGACCTTTATGTCTTTGACATAAGGTCTACTTACTGTCAAATATGTTAAACCACTTCAGCGGCTGACTGTTAGCGTGGGGAATGTCTATAAGTATTGTTTGTGTTTACTTTTGTCATGTATAACAAAGGGCGAGCGGGCTGTAAGGGAGTTGGTACGATTTTTTGATCTTGTAATCTTAGTACCTTGAGATTGCATGCTGGCCACAATGTTATAACTATGTATGTTTATATGTGAGTAAATGAATAAAACAATATTACCAGTGGCAGTTTACATATGAGACATGTAAGGCAATTTTTTGATGCTGCTACCTAATTTCTGGGAATAGAAAATAAAATAAAATAAATATCTGGTACATTTCCACACTCTGTCATCTGACCCCAAACTAAGCAGAGCCAAATAACTAGCTAACTAAGAGACCCATAGTACAAACTATGTGCGCCAGAGACTGATATACATACATAGATATTTTTAATCAGTCAAAATATGTCCAAACGATGACAAAGTAAGTGAAGTTGTAAAAATAAATTTAAATACCTTCAGTTTAAAAGGTGAAATGGGTAAAAGTTGTTTCATTCCTACGCGTCAGTGTTTGTTATTTAATACAAAACTAGCTATGCCTGCGACTTCGGCCGCGCGGAAGAGATTTTATTTTCTGCTGCATTTTTAACATGCGCTGCGCCTACAAACGCCCAGCATGTTCGATGTGATTTTTTAAATTAGCATAGCTTTATCAATTATGATTTGATCGTATAAGCTGTTTCCGAGAGATTAGCGTGAAAAAACGCACAGACAAACAACCCAAAAATAATTATTTTATCTTACTTTTGTGTTGTTAAAGTTAATAACGAAAATATTTTTCATAAGTCGTCCATGTACAGGCGGTCATCCGTTTTATTTTTACAAACATAACATATAAAAATGGCGGCGACTTGGTCCACAACCCGTCACGTCACGTTTCCCCACAGAGGTGAAAAGTGGATCGCTGGAAGTGATCTCTGCCTACCCCTCTGGGAAATGGGCGTGATTTTATGTATGTTTATATTACAAGCTTTTATTTAACTTGCAATGTATATGTATGTTTGTGTGTTCGGGTGGAATTTTATAACTCAATTTTAAGGCACTTGCCCTCAACCGATTGAGCTGAAATTTTGCATGCACGTGTATATCCGATGACAATGCAATATTATTATGACATGGAGCTGATCTGATGATGAAGTCGGAAGATAGCCATAGCAACTCAGTAATTAAATAACATAACCACATCGAGTTTGGGCTCATTTCATTCGACTAGATGAGTACTTTGGTGCTAGATAGTAACCAAGGTCTGATGATGGAGCCGGAAGACAGCCAAAGGAACTCAGTACTTAAACGACACAACCAAATCGAGTTTGGGCTCGTTTGATTCGCCTAGATGAGTACTTAGATGCTAGATGGTAACCAGGGTCTGATGATGGAGCCGGAAGACAGCCAAAGGAACTCAGTACTTAAACGACACAACCCCATCGAGTTTGGGCTCGTTTGATTCGCCTAGATGAGTACTTAGATGCTAGATGGTAACCAGGGTCTGATGATGGAGCCGGAAGACAGCCAAAGGAACTCAGTACTTAAACGACACAACCCCATCGAGTTTGGGCTCGTTTGATTCGCCTAGATGAGTGCTTTGGAGCTAGATGGTAACCAGGGTTCGATGGTGGAGCCGGAAGATAGCCAAACGAACTCAGTACTTAAACGACACAACCCCATCGAGTTTGGGCTCGTTTGATTCGCCTAGATGAGTACTTTGGATCTAGATGGTAACCAGGGTCTGATGATAGGAACTTACAAGGTGAAAACTAAAAGTATAAAATAAATTAAGGTAAAAAATCTTTAAAAACAAGCTTTTATTTAAATGCGCTAAAAAGAAAAAAATAAACTTTTACACTATAACTTTACTGTCAACTTATAACATTTCAAATTCAACATATTTGACACAATTTATATGTTTTAAAAGCTTATCGCGAGATTTAAGTACCTACTCGTAATTTTAAAAGCAAGTTTTAAAATACCTGCCTATTAAAAATTTTAAACTAAGAAAGTAAATACGAGTACTTAAATCTCGCGACAAGCTTTTAAAACATATAAATTGTGTCAAATATGTTGAATTTGAAATGTTATAAGTTGACAGTAAAGTTATAGTGTAAAAGTTTATTTTTTTCTTTTTAGCGCATTTAAATAAAAGCTTGTTTTTAAAGATTTTTTTACCTTAATTTATTTATTATTTGTATAGAATACACAATGTGCAAAATTACGTCTAGGTTTTACAAAATGAAAACTTTCTGAATATGAACACAAAATATTATGCAACTACAAATGTTTGCTATTACGCTGTTTTCAAACTCCTACCCACTACAACGTAAGAGGATCTGCTGTTTTGTTCGTGCAAAATTCTATAATTTTTCGTTTTTAGACGTAACTATTTTCACATAAGAGTACTAGATTTCCGCCCGTGACTCCGTCCACGTTTAACGGGTAAAACATTACTTATAGCACAGTCGGTTAAAAACTCTGGACTATATCTGTAACAAATTTCATTTAAATAGGTTCAGTACTCAATGCGTGATTGCGTAACAGACAGACAGAGTTACTTTCGCAATTATTATATTTGTATGGATAATGACAATCCCGTCAGAACGAAATAACAATTTGTCCTTTGTCTATTGAACAAATTGTTTTCTACGGAAAACGGTAACAGTGTCTCTTGCGGAAGTAAATCAAATCTTCCCACTTGTTGGATGTCTCTCTGTACCCTCGCTCCACATAACGATCCTAGATGCCTTTAAACAGATATCAGCGTTGGACATGCAGGTAGTTTTATTTTGATATCTGACGATCAGAAAATGACGTTAAAGTTGCAAGGTGTCATGCATTTAAGAAATCAGTCAGATTCAATAATGTTAGCCATTGTCGGACATAACATTGAGGGAACTCATCCACTCTAGTGTCTGACATATGAAAATCTATAAGCTGCAAATATATTAGCGTCCCTAATTTGGCTTTTTATCTCAAAATATGTGTCACGTCATTATTGGATTATTTCAAAACGAGTTACAATTCTGTCCATAGAAGTTCACTCGGAGAGACGACTTACCTGGGGATTTAAAAAATAAAAGGTCATAAAGCGTTAGCGTAAGAAGAGAATATACAAATACTAGATGCCCTACGTTTCGATTGGGTTGCAATCATAGTGGCGAGCTCACAACTCTTACGACGTGACTAATCGACTTATTTTATTTACGAAGGAGAGAAGCAAAACGCAATACGACCAACAATAAGTCCAAAACGTGAGAGTTCTGGTCATAACAAAGGCATCCGGCCAAAACGAGGTAAAATATCCTTTTATTGGTGAATTCATTTTGCCTTTTTTTATTTAACACCGTCGTGACCGTGTTGATTACGTATTTAAAGTAGAAACGCTGAAAATGTTGCGGAAAATATGAAATAAAGCGCCGCCGGATTATTTTATCAAGTGTAATTTTAAATACTTTTTGTGGCATCTGCGGTAATATTTAGGTCTTCCGCTTTACATTTGTTATTACTCACATTACTGAATAAACGATATAAAAACTGATTTAATTAAAAAGCTCTATAGATTTATACGTTTCATTGTACGTTCTGAGAAAAATATTGTGATTGGCATCGGATAATATTTAACGAGGAATGATTTTATATGATATTCATGTGTATTTTTGCGGTAACAATGCGATACGGAGTTTTCGACGTTTGCATTCATCCAATTTAAAATATTGTATCAGATAATAACAAACAAATAATATTTAATACCACTATTTATGAACGTCTATTGTCCATTTCACGATCTGTAGGTATGTGTGCGTAAGGCCAAAAATGTGTTACAAAATTAGCTTCACGTTAAAAAGGTAATTTTTGCTCAAATTAAACTGTTAAAGTATTTGTGCTTAATGTTGCCCTATTTTGAAGCACGTAGATGATATAGCTGTCAACAGATGTCGTTGTCCTTTTTTAGATCGCGCAAGCAATATTACTAACTATTACTTACTAACTATCTATGGACATAAGTACTATGGTCTGAAAATAAATGATTTTTATTTAATTTTTTTATTTTTATTTTTTATTTTATTTTAATATTTTTCTCCGACTCCTTAAGTACCGCAGCCTTTGTTTCAATAAATCTGTCACTATCTAACTGTCTTTAAGTACAACTCGGGTCATACCCCAAACATTAACAAAGTTAACAAGCTCACAATTTTATTTATTTACGATTAAACGAAAGGTGTAATCATAGAATGTAGTATGCTGGCCAGTATGCAGCGTCCGTTTATTCAGCAGTATTTTGGCGCCTCACGCTAAAGGGGATGACGAAAAATGCAGCCTGAAATTGCAATGGCAGCACATTGTATATTAGCGTCAAGCCTCTGTTTAGGATGCTTAGCGAAAAGAAAATTACAACCTAGTATCACTTTGATCTCGGCTTGGCTTACTATTAGCACGTGTGCTAAGGCATAAAGCATTCTTAAAGTGTGAATAAAATCAGACTTTATGCGTCTTAATTAAAAGTTAGTCTTTAAAATTTTTGGTTTGTTAAAAACCAGACCCTATTACAGAGACTTAATGACGAAAAAAAAAGATTTCCATAAAAGTATCGCGATTTTCATACAAAATTAGTACAAATATGTACAGCATCAGAACCCTGCTTTGTTGTTAATATTGTGTACATAAAATAAGCTATTAAATTGTAAAGGTTGTTCCGAGTGGAAACCTGGTGACCTGAAACATAGGTTATTTTATTAACCTACTTCAGGAACCAGCGATCCTCAATCTAACCTGTAACATAGCTTTAGTCAACTACAATAATGTAACTTGAGGTTGATGGTGAGAAATTATTATTTTTATTTATTATTTATTTATGTATTTACAAATGGCCCTCCGTGCGCGAGCCCGACTCGCACTTGGCAAGTTTTAAAGAATCTAAGTTACAAATTCAATATTGACTAATTTCATTTGAGACCATTTAATAAGCTTACCAACTAAATACATATTAGAAATACACATGTCATAAAAGTATATGCTGTGATCGTAGGTACATATTTATATGTCAGCAGGTATGGGTCAATCTTGAAAGCCAAAAAAAACACTGTCCGAGGGCAAAAACTACCCATAAAGTTTAAGTTTGAATGTAAGATTTTTTTTGCTGTTTCTTTAATGTGTAAATTAAATGGGGCACAACAAAAAAGGTGTTTATTTCAGCTGAAACCACCTGAAAAAAAATTTCGAAGCCTTAATATTTGATTCCCTTGGGCTGTCCCTTTGTCATTTTTTTAACAAACCGTTAACAATTTACCTATTTATAGTCATAATTTTAAGATTTTTTGTGATTTAATAGTTAAAGGGTGAGTTATTTAATGATTTAATAAATAAACCAAGTCTGTGCCAATCACTGTTTTGTGATTACAAATTGGTTTGTGTTTGTCCGAGTGCAACGATTGATTCCCTTGGCACGTCACTAAATGCCACCTGTCTTGCTTTTATAAAAGTCTACGGCGAAGGCGTGCACATCAGCAAGTAGCTCTAGTCGTGCTCTTTACATCATGTGGAGAGGTTTCCTGCTCGACCGTTCCAAGCCGGATTTATGAAGGTTTGAATTTGATTCCCCTGGTTTTGTTTCACTAGGTCATTGATTACCCTGACCACTTTTAAAAATATTTTTTGATGATTAGGAATTTCTTAACTAGGATTAATAGTAGGGTATATAGGACTATCAATTGTTTTTATAATAATCATTGGCAAAAATCAATCCATTGAAACAAAATCGAAATAAGATTAACTTTTCTTGACTCCCCTGGCATTGATTCCCCTGGCAAAATGCCAGGGAAATCAAAGCTTCCTTACATTATCATACTCTCATATTATGATTATAGGTTACGCACCCCAGAAGAGTCAGCCAAGTCATTCAACATCGGTTGTAGGACCTGCAGCGTCTCTACTGACGATGTTGGTGCCTCGCCCTTTCCAGTACAGTGCCTTGAACAAATCCTCCATTGCATTTGTGAACAACTTCGGAGAGATGGCGTCCCCTTGTCTTACTCCTCGCTGCAATGGTATGGGTTTATTTGCTGATTCAATACTTGGACGGATATGGTCGCGGCTTGGTAGAGACATTTCATCACCAGGTTGTATTGCTAATCAACTTGGCATTGCTGCAGGGACTCAAGAACTGACCAGATTTCAACCGAGTCAAAGGCTTTCTCATAGTCCACAAATGCTAAACATAGGGGCTGATTACACTCTTCGGTCTTCTGTTTATATGTCGCACTGTGTGGATGTGGTCTATGGTGGTGTATCCGCTCCGAAATCCAGCCTGTTCCGATGGTTGGAATTCGCCCAGTGTTTGCGCAAGATGGTGCGTGATTACTCTCCGAGACTGCCGACTTTGAAGCAGCAATGTCCCCATTCGCTGTAGTCAGCTTCGTCAGTTGGCTTCCTTCGAGAGATTTTAAGAACACCTTTGACCCCCGATTCTGTTCAATAGCTTTCTCGATTGAGAGAGTATTGTAGCACCGGCGGTCGCGTGGTATAAGTTTATTGATCTCTCGGTTGAGTGCTCGAGCTTGCAATGTAGTAGCGGGTGGGTCTTTACGTCGCTGCCTCACTAGCCTCAAAGTCTTCTCGGAAAGTTTAGACTTCCAGCCCCGGCCCCTCATGCCGCAAATCTCGATCTTTCCTCCCTGAGGACATGCATCATATTTTGATTTGATTTTTCAAGATTCTGGTTAATGTCAGTTGAGGTTTCCACTACAGCAATTCGGTTCGCCAGGTTTGACAAGAACGTTTCAGATCCTTTAATTTTCTGGAGCGGTGTAGGTCGAAGCTTAGACCTCATCAAGCGAACACGTTTGGCTTTGAAGTCGATATTCAGAGTGCCTCGAACAAGTTGGTGATCACTGTTGATCTCGGAGACATCTCTGAATATGTGCCGCCTAACCGCCCTAATGAAGTCGATCTCGTTCTTAGTTAAAGTGTCGGGACTTTGCCACGTCCACTTCCTTTGAGGCTGCTTCTTAAAGAAAGAGTTCATCAAGAAGAGCCCCTCACGTTAGAGGAAATTGACAAGTACATATTGTAGGGGGTCTTGGTGGTAGAGTAGAGGGCCTTCGATATGTCATCGAACATTTTCTCCACTTCATCGTCAGAGGTCAGTGCGTTCACTTGCACCACTTTGAGGCTAAGACTCTTGGTGAGCTTAATCATGCTACCCTCGAAACACTAGACATTTACACTAAGTTGTCAAAGAGGGACTTATTGACGAGAAAACCGACGCCACCTTGAGAATGTTAGTCTCGCTCGTGGAAGCACAGTAGGTATCCTGATTCTAGGGTTATGGTGTCCTCTCTCGCTTTTCAGACAACCACAGAAAGTGCCACCTAATCTTCTCAAGCTCTACCTCAAGTTGCGCCAGATGCGAGTCGTGCGTCCGTTATACGTCGCCAGGGTCAGTGTGTGTTGGTAGCCTCTCGTAGCCCGGGGATTCTTAGCTCCCGCCGTCCAGCAGTAACCATGGTCGCCACCATGACCAGGAATACTCTTGCAACTAGGGACCGTGGCCTTTTTAAGTATAATTTGATAGTTTTTAGATAATTATGTTGATTTGTTATAGTAGATTGATAGTTTCTTAAAGATAGATATTGTTGTTTTGTTTTTTATAATATGTACTTCTTTTAAAATCAATAATGACTCTAAAGAACCAAAATGAAACCAAAATACTGGTAATTTTAAATAAAATAAACGATTATTCTATACAAAATGTTTTCATTTTGATTCCCCTGGCATCTTGTATTGATTCCCCTGGCACCAAAATTTTAAAGTCATATATCTTTTTATCTAAACATGTGACAGTGATGCCTATTAGAGAAATATGTTCACAATGAGGTGTTATTTAGCCTTATGATAGTAAAAGTTTAAACTCTTATGTTTTAAAAAGTGCCAGGGGAATCAACCAAATACGTCCAATTTCAAGAATGACCCGTATACTTTACTTAATTAGGAAATTAACCGCTCCTGTAAACGGAAATGTCCGAACGTATTTTCAATTGTCAGATGGAATTAATGTGATGATAGTACTTAGTCCCTATTCGATGATGTATTCAATATGTCTGCCCTGTCTCTCACGTCTAGGACTAAGACTAATTTGTTTTGATTTACGACCGGGATAAACATTATTGTGATGGACATCGGCGTTTATCCCATGTCTGGGTGTTATATTCTATTGAAGACTAAGTAGGCTGAGTAGGCCTAAGTAGGTTTGAGTACTCAAGCGAGTACTTTACTGTTTTTCGTAGATATTTTTAGAATTTGTATCACGGAATCGGAACAATTTATTTGATGAAGAGAGACATTATCTCCTAATGAGGGTTTTCGCGTATAAAAACTTCACTAGATGGCAATACGTAGGCGTGAGGTCCAACTGCAGCATGATTGGTTATTTTTCACGTGACATTGACAGACATGTCAATATTCACCAATCACGAAGCAGTTAGACCTAATATCTACGTCTTGCCATCTAGTGGATATCTTATACGCGAACACCCTCATTAATTAAATAGTCAGAATTTTGCCGATCAAAGTGTGAGAAAGTTTTTGCCAGCGGTTCTATAAGACTCTCAAGGGGTACTAGCACAAGATGGGTTTTTTATTTTTTATTTTGGAAGCTTCCTCATGCTTCAGAAGGCAAGTCAAGTAAACCGCCCAAGGAGCTTTTACAAGGCTGTAGCGCTGAGATAATCCACCGCAAGCCTGAATGGCGGTCACCGGCCGAGCCGTAAAGCGGTATTTAACTAAATAGACACTATCGAGGCTTAATAGACCCGTTTTGACAGCTTGTCGCGACTATAGAATGGCGATTAAGCGGACCTCCAGAAAGTATAAATAATTGTGAATTTATGGAACGGATTTGTTAAGGTATAAAGAAATGTATTCTCAAAAGAGGTAATTCAGTACGCACCAGAACATATTTAAACTAAATAGCTCTATTTACACATCGTTCAAACGTTTTGTTTCTACTAATTATTAGCACACACATATATGTAGATCGCAGCTGGCTTCATTTAGAAAAATGAAATTATGTTCAATGAAACTACACACTATGAAACGAAACTGCAGTAACTAACGAGATTTCATAAAAATTGTTAGTAAACAATTTCTAATTAACACTTCATTTGCCAGTTTATTTCACTCGAATCGGATATTGATATTATTATTTTCTGCCGGTTAATTCGGTTATTAAGAGGAATGAACTTAATAAAGCAATAAAAATGGTTTGTAAATTTCCACGTAACAAAATCCGTTTGCTAATCAACAGTTAATAAACCTGTGCGTGCGTACTGAACGCTGCAGGAAATAACGAAATATTAAAAACGAATTCGAGTATTCGCATAGAATGATTGCCTTTTTAACCGACTTCAAAAAAAAAGGAGGAGGTTCTCAATTCGTCTGTATTTTTTTATGTTTGTTACCTCAGAACTTCCGCCGATTTGGATGATTTATTTTTTATTTGAAAGCTGGTGCTTCTCGTTTGGTCCCATAGCATGTTGGCACATTTCATAAACCTTCATAAAACATGGCATGATTCGTTGTTCTAAAATTTTGTTTGGCACCACCTTCAAAAACATATCAAATTCCTACCTAGATAATTATAAATATTCGTGTTATATTATTTTGTAATTTTAGTGTGTCGGGTTTTTGAAGGCGTTTTTTGTTTTTTGTTAAATTTTTTTTACTAAATATTAGTCTTTATGGGTCTACACGCGTTATTAGGAGTAGCAAATTACATAGCTACTTACTGCCCGACGTTTCGACTGGGTTACACCAATCGTCGTCGCGAGAGAAAATTTTTTTGTTTTCATATTGACTAGTCGCTGCACCATAGAGCTCGATTAGGTGGTCTTTGGCCTATTAATTGACGAGATTCTCGTTAGAAATGAAGGACATATTTATGCATTTTTAGGGCACGGTAGTAAATGGTAACAGCGGAGCTCTATTATTTCTGCACCCAAAAACAGAATCTTGTGCGCTCACAAATAACAATTGTGATATTTTTGTCTGTTTTAAAAACAGGGACGACGTATCTTTATAAAAGTGCTGAAAAGTGTACTGAATATTTGAGTTCTGCATTTATTTTAGAAGTAATACTAGCTATTTTTTGAAAATTTAAAATAACGGTGCTATTCGTACACTTGGCTTATTATATCAAAAGCATTTCACTTTTTTTTTACTGTAATTATTTCACTCGCTAGGAGGATTCAGGACAATTCAGTCGCTGGATATAAATCTATTAAAGTTAATGATTTACGAATTCCTGAAATTATATGTAAGGCTTCAGTAACGCATGACGTAAGCAGGCTGTTATTATCTACCAGTGAAATACCAACTTATTAAATTTAATAATTAATACGCTTTACTGGAAGACTAGGTGACTTTCTGAAAACAAGAATGATAGTTAACATTGAATAAACAATTCCATGTATAAACATGGGAGAGAGATGGGATGCGTAAAATTACTGGAAATTATATTGCGGGATTAATGGAAAAACATGCGCATATTAATAATTGCTTAATTATTTAATTTGATAAACACATATCCGCAAGAGCTTTGGGAAATGTATTATGTCTAATTAATTCAAATAATTTTATATATGTTTCAAGCAATTTCCTCAAATCTGCACATGAATAAGTTATTTTGTTTATGTTAATTGGTTATACCTTACATGTAATTATAGTATTGCCCCATGGGGTAGTATCAACACATTTGATTGCATTAAACGGAATTATATTACAAAGAATATTAACATTTAGGATATGTTATTTCTGAAAAAGTATTTTATCTATGTATATGAAATATCTGTTTAATTGATTGAATTCCTAATTTAATGATCATATGTCAGTATGTTAAGGCACAAATTTTATTTGCAGAGATAAGATACAATAAAGCTTGTAAAGAGGGGCACTAAGTGAGTACAGTCATGGGTACCTAAGTCCACGATCGATTTTATAAGTACATGCAACTAGCGCTAGTTGAAAGAACGTGCAAACAAACAAACCAACCGCCAAAACTCGACGTATTCAAACATTCGTTAAACGTTTCCGGCATAAAGAGTCGAGTTCGCGACTGAAATGGTTGGGAGCATTGTTTAACCTGTCCCGTTTATACGGTTTAAACGTTCGTACTCGGTGTGAGGTTTTAAATGGTTTCAAAGTTATAAATAGTACCGGATGCGGTTGCAAAATTATTATGTCTATTTAATTACACGCAACATCAACGGAAAACGCGGTCCATCCGCATACTAGTCCTCTGTTTAGGGATCAGAAGAATGACGAAGAAAAAGTCTTCTGGGCTATAATTTTGGGGTAGCAACAAAATGATGTTGTTTATCTATTTTTTAACTTTATCAAAGGACACGTTCATTTTAGAATACGACTAACCTAGAAAAGTAGACATTACCTACTGTCAAGTGCCGAATCAATGCGAACGTTATTCCGCATACTGAGATTAGTGACGTCAGAATATTCAACGTATTGAACGCTTGCAGGCAGCTTAACACGCGAAATGATGATGAATCAGTATTTCGCATATCTGTCGATGTAAAATCTCGTACTAAGCGGATGGGAATGGTATCTATGTGAAGTTAATTAGTACTAATGTAGAGTAGTTAATCTGGTACAATTTGTAATAGAACGTGGGTTTAGCTCTACTTTACAGTCTACCTTTGACGCGCTCGATGCTAATTGGACTTCATAATGAATGGAATACAAATATAAATCGTCTATTGACGGAAATAGCTTATATGTACCTGGTATATAATTTGTATTTACTATAATCACTTGAGTAACCAAGGAAACTCCGTTTTTCCTACTTTAAGGAAAAAAGTGAATGAAGCTATTTTTAGTTGTAAGTGATTTTCTACGTCTTAGTAAAACACATGAGGCACTGTTCTGATATTCATGTCACTGTCACTCTGTAGCTTATATTCTGGCGACCGGATCCGTGACTAAAAGTTAAGCGAGTGCCAGTTTTGATCAAAGAGTACAATCAACACGCGTGTTGTTAGGGATTAAGCTAAACTTAAATTAAAATGGAGAAACTCGAAACACAGTCTAGAAGTTTCAGACTTTCACGTTCCATTATATTTTAATGTAAAACGATTCCATTGCCACGCTTTTAAAGCGACCGCCATTTGTGATTTGACCACTGGTTGCGGCGACTGGACGCGACCACAAGCTAGTAAGTATTTTTATAGGTAGATTTTTCGCGGTGTGGTCGTGTGGTTGTGGTTGCGAATAGCCACGTATGAAAAGCATATCCACGACATGTGGTGATGGTTAGTGGCTGTGACTAGCGGTTACGTGAGAGAGTACTCTAAGGGTGTCAATATAATATTCAGTTAAGCTCATATTTTTTTACATGTTTTGTACTTATTTTGACAGAAATAGTTTACCTCAAGATAGACAGTTAGAAATTGGCTTTAAGGCGTTTTTGGTAACGTCTTTGACTTTTCGCCAGAAATTCGGTGTTTGGTCGTGTCTGGATGTTTTGCAAATATATTCTGTATTCTTGTTGACAACAGAAATGCCTCAGTTACTCACCATAGGACTGCATGTAATATTTTACATTAAAATAGCCATCCTTTAGCTATTCGTTGTACCTTTTTTTCCAATTTTACTAAAACCCCACACATGGTTTTTATTCGGAATACAAAGATTATTTCATTTGAGTTTAATGTTTTTCATCATTATCGTCATGAGCTATTAATTATATCCTACTTCAGGGAATAAGCCTTCTCTATAAAATGTAATGCTCTTTGCCCGTGCCGGCATTTTTGTTGAGGTAGAAAAATGCTTTTATGCAAGCTTTCAGAGAGGAAGTTTTCTCTGGGCAGTGTTTTGGACGCCAAGTCACCAGTGCCGTGGTCGAAATGACTGTCGGTTACTCCCGTAAACGTCTCAGGGGTATATTAACTAAACCCCTAAAATAACATGCCCAATCCCACCAAGAGGCCGAGGCCGCCCCCTATTAAGTTTGCATCGCGACAAATAGTACACAAAGAATAAATAAATTATTGACTCCCAATCGGTTTAAGATGCCAGTAATTATGATGTTATAGGTTGTTAGATGAAAAACTCATTTGATTCAAATTGCTACATCTTAAATATTATAAATTTATATATTTCAGTACCTACTCTTTGAACCGCACCATGTCTAGTTATGTTTGATGTATAAATACAGAAATGTTCTCGTAACGTGGCGTTATTTTAGGGATCTGCTAATGAGTATCACCTACGTTGTTAGTCGTATGATGTTTGATTAAAATTTTGCTAGTGCGTTAATTTTGTTCTGCGCTCAAATTTTAATTGAAACGCCTGTCTGTTTTCTCCGTGTACTTTTGGTGGGTTGTTTTTTTATACCCTTACGGTTTTTATTAAGAAAAAGAATTTGTGGGAAATCGTTAAATAATATTACAACTATAGGGAGGTCGGTTGGTATTTACTTCACAGTAGTTAACATGCATACTATATATATAAGGCGTCCGACCGATTTCAGCCATGGCGGCCGATCTCAATTGAGATCAGCCAAGTGCGCAGGACATATTATAGTGCACAAGTGTACGCGCAAACACAAGTGCACTCTCTATTCCCTTATTCTCATAATTCGGTGAGACGGCAATCCGACATGACCGATGAGAGTTCGGGCGCAGGACCACCGGCTTAACGTGCTTTCCGAGGCACGGGCGTTCAACCGCCAACTTCCTAACTCCGGGCTGAGTAATTTCATTACAGAAAAACTCACACAAATTTTGCCCGACCCCGGACTCGAACCGGGGACCTCTCGGTCCTAACGCAGCACTTGCTACCAATAGACCAACGAGGCAGTTAAAACATGCATACTAATATTGGATCAAGGTATTATGTCATATCACTTAGTAATAAATTGCTTAGTGGTATCATAAAACATGTATACACACTAGACTAGATCAGACTGCTCCAGAAAAAAAGAAATGAAGTCCTAAGCTATAACCAATCCTAGAAAAGTGGATGACTTTCGTCAGCGACTTTTTTCTGATTCGTTATATAGCCTTATTTCAGTTGGTTTGAACAAAGTTATGATTGGGCATTCATATGTTCAGATATTCGATTGACAAAAAATACATCAAATATTTATACAAGTGCACTCGTTAAATGAAGTTTGAACGCTACACCCTTGCAACATAAACTCGCTCCGATCGGACAGTTAGTCGGCCAATCAAAGTGTGTTATTACAATGGCTACAAATTATGAGCTTAACACTATGTAGTTTCATGTTCAGCAAGTGAGATAAAAATTGTATGTACCTTGTTTAATACCCATGACAAAGATTCATTACTAGCACTATTTGGAAAATTTGGTTGGGATATTACTAATTAAACTCTATTATTTTTTGAAACCGGCGTTTAACGGAGAAGGACAGATTTAGTCCGATTATGATGATACAGGTACTCCAAGTCATCAACGCACTAGAGGAAAGAATAAACTGTCTATATGCGAGTCCATGCGTCTATTTATTGTATGGGAGCCACCTTCAAATATTTATTTTATTTTTTACGTACATGATTTGAGATGACCTGGATGCTCATAATCGGAACTGGTCGGCCTTGGCCGGAGATCGACAGCTTTGGAGTGAATTGGGGAAGATAGCGTAAGTGGGACAATATAGCATAAGTAAAAAAAAACAGTCTAGCTATCGTACTTCTGAAGGTGCATCCTGGGTATAGACAAACGAACAGCTATGTCTTAGCTCAATAGGGTACCTTTGGGTACGGAACCGTTAAAAACACAATCACATATAATCGAATTCGCATTCGCAGTCGCATTTGCAGCTTCCTCAGTTTGCCATTGGCTCCGTATAAGGGTTTGAACTTGCGTATATTCGTACCACCGCGGTATTAGAGCTCGCAATATGCCATCGTATCTGTCGCCGGAAGCGCGAGTGAGGCGGCTGACGGCACAGACTGTTTGTGCGGTTACGGAGCCGAAGCAATAAACTAAAGACAATGGAAACGGAGTGCCGTTTGTTAGAAACGTTTTCCGTAACGTTTTGTCTCGTCAGTCGGCGGAAATGCGAGAGCGGGGAAGGCCTTGGCTGGCTCTACTTGTTGCAGTGGTGCATGTAATATACAGTAAATGTGCTAATAGATTTGGTTTAAAAAAAGACAATGCATTGATCTGATGCCGTGGTTGATGAAGAACGTGTGTTAAAGGTATCAGAATCAACAGCGGTATACACTCTTATGTTTCGCTTGCCAAATATTCAGCTTGTGAACAACGCTAACGTTAATATTACGTTACGTTTTTAAATATCACTGGCAACAGTTCTCAGAAATTGCGAATAATTACTGTTCGAATCGGAGTGTGGTTGAAATTTTTTTTTTAAGTATTTGAAAAATTAAATAAATAAAAAAATTATAAATTAAATAGGTTTACGGATTAAACTCGCGAGTACTGACTGTATACAGGGTGTCCCAAAAAGTAGTGTCAAGCGGAAGTCCTGAGATAGAACACCCCGTGGGGCATCCGAAACACCCCCATGTATGTTCCGCGATTTTTTATAGTTTTCGAGTTATGATATTTTTTCTAAAATTTTGGGAACAACTGACCTAACCGACTAAAAATATTCTAGAGAAAAAAGTATTTGACTTTTTTGAGTAAATCTTTTTGCAAATAAATTTTCATGAGATTTTCTTTAATGCCTGAAATATTTGTCTCCATAACGTATATGGAAGTTATCAAAATTATGGTACAAACGGAAAAGTTACGTTCTGTAAATAATGTCTTACAGTTTCAACGTTAAATTTGAAATATTAGGAGGTAGCTGCATGGCTCCTTAGTAACTTTAAAAACTGAGCTAGACTCTCAGCTTTCATAATCATTAATAAAAACTGGTACTTAATGGGCTACTTTTGCTGAAATCGGACTTCAAAAACAGAGAGGTGGAAAAATCATAAAATTTGCCATTTGAATACGAAGTATTATTTGGACATTTATTATTTCTAAAGTTAATAAGATTGTTAACAATAAAAATTATACCAGAAATGCTAATAAATAACCACTTGAAAGTTAAATTTTTGATACTTAAAAAAATAATTAAGTTTAAAAATGGGAACTTATTGAAAAAAAAAAAGTTATTGCTTTTGATTATTTATTGTAAAAAGTTTATAAGTAAAAGTTTATTAAAGTCCGTAAAGAAAGCAAAATTCGTCAAGTTCGTCGTAACAAAGGTATTGCACGTGAAAACAGTGTTAGCGCAATGAAACTTAAATTTATCAAAAAAAAGCATGCAAATGTTTGCATCTGAGTGCTCCTGTATTTAATTTAGGTTTATTAACAAACGGACTAAATTTCGGAATAATAAAATGTCCAAATAATGCTTGTTCATCAAATGGCTAATTTTATGATTTTTCCACCTCTCTGTCTTTGTAGTCCGATTGCAGCGAAAGAAGCCCATTAAGTACCAGTTTTTATTAATGATTATGAAAGCTGAGAGTCTAGCTCAGTTTTTAAAGTTACTAAGGAGCCATGCAGCTACCTCCTAATATTTTAAATTTAACGTTGAAACTGTAAGACATTATTTACAGAACGTAACTTTTCAGTTTGTACCATAATTTGATAACTTACATATAAGTTATGGAGACAAATTTTTCAGGCATTAAAGAAAATCTCATGAAAATTTATTTGCAAAAAGATTTACTCAAAAAAGTCAAATACTTTTTTCTCTAGAATATTTTTAGTCGGTTAGGTCAGTTGTTTCCAAAATTTTAGAAAAAATATCATAACTCGAAAACTATAAAAAATCGCGGAACATACATGGGGGTGTTTCGGATGCCCCACGGGGTGTTCTATCTCAGGACTTCCGTTTGACACTACTTTTTGGGACACCCTGTATAGATAATAATATTTATTTAGTACATACTAAGAATGACATGTTTCTTCTTTATCAATATGTCAGTAAAATATTCTTAAAGCTTATTTAGAAATTATTAGTTCAAAAGCTTTTTTAATAATCAATGTACTGTTGTTCCTGAATTGTTGAATGATTTAAAAACAGACATGTGTCGACACAAAGCTCAAACATCGCAGATAGAGCATACAGCGGCATGTCATTTAGTGTTTGCATCCGAAACGATGAATGCTTGAAATAGACTTGTCATCATCACCGGAAGCGGAAGGTTGTCATCGCTAATATCGTTTGCATCGTACGGTAATGTCACACCACAAATACTTCGCTTGACTCGGCGTGCTATGCTGAGATTCCTAGCCCGTTGGGGAGTTAGTGAAATAAGCTGGATGCATCTGCATGCATTGTTGCCGAGCAACAGTCGATTCGGAAGCGGCTTGTTTCACGACACATGCAGCCGATCTGCTTTTGTACAGTCAGTCAAAAATGTGGTTTACCACCCTACGGTTGATATTCGTTTGAACGTCATGAAACAACAAGGTCGATTTCCCCTGGTAAAAAGAGTTTCAGTGACTATTGTAAACCTTAGCGATCGTTACATCTCGCAGAAACTTTTGTCAAAAGTGGTAGACCACTTTCTTGGCTGACTGTACTTCATTCGCTTTTAGTGTTTTCATTTATCGTCCTATCGTCTCATTGTATCTATGTCGTTGATATTCTCATATTAAGCAAATTTAGATTCTTATAATCCGTGACTTGAATAGATTTTTTTTTGTAATAATTGACAAAGGGCGTGAACTTTGTGAATAAGAGATTTAAAAATTGTAATTTAAAAAGAGATTATTATAATATTCGTTTTTTTAATATACAATCAGTACCTCTTTTTGATTTCAATATTCACTTTATGAAGACTCACACTGATAGTGTTTGTTATCAAACAGTATCGAAGTAAATACTGATTGTCAAGCTATTCATCGTTATTTGGCTTTCTTATGTCTTTGACCAAGACTTGATGAGTCTGTATCCATTTTATGACGAAACATTTTCAACTGCGAAGTTTAAAAACGTGAAATCATACTAATATTTTTGGTATTCATAGAATTTTCTTTAATATCTAGACAACTAGTTGAAATCATTTCTGAAATAAAACTAATTTTACGGGTTAAGGGGTTGTCCATTAATCACGTGATCTTTTTTTAGCATTTTTTAACCCCCCCTCCCCCATTGGTGATATGTAGTGATGTTTAAGGACCCCCCCCCCCTCCTCAACATCACGTGTATTTTTAGTACCTACAAAAAATCATAAAATTTTCTGAATATTATCTTAATTTAAATAGAGGTATAAAATTTTATTTTATTCTGAAATTAAGGACCATAATAAAAATGTCTACACAAGTTGCAAGTTTTTTTTTATTGCCATCACAATAATAATAAACGAAGAGTGTAATCATATGAAAATCGAGCGTTTGACGAAAAAATAAATACACGTGATATCTTACTACACCCCCCCTCCCTACTTGTGATATTTTCGTGATTTTTATCAAACCCCTCCCCCCCCTTTCAAGCCTCACGTGATTAATGGACAACCCCTAAACTAAATTAATTAAATAATTTAATTTTATTTGAATCAAAAACAACATTCTCTCTGTTTGGTTTTTTTTGTTCAATTTAATTTAATGTATTACTTATGTGAAACGAGGGGTCACACCGCGAATTTCCAATACTAATGCATACTTGTTATTCTTTCTAAGTATTTTTAAAATAGTTTCATTATCAAGAACCTCTACCTGACAATGAAGAATTCACCAAAACTCCGATTGAATCAGGAAAATCAGGTTCAGTTTTTCCCGAGAATAATTGCGCTAAGCAACACAGTCTGCGATCATAGTAATTTAATTTTAAAGATAATTTATGAGCATCCTTGATAAGCACTATAGAATGTAATCGAGATACTTCTCAAAATATGTGCAATACCGTATTGCAGTGGCGCTGTTAAAGTTGTTAGGTATACCTCTAATAACTTAAGCAGATAATACGACGCTTTGTTTAAACTTAATAATGAAGTTTATTAGTAAGTAACTACGCTTTCATCGTGGATTCACGCCTGCTTTGGAAGTTATCTTGTTTCTTGTTCTGATAAGTGGTGGCAGGAACGCTGTCGGCTATACGAGTATTAGTCTAATGCGGAAATTAACCGAAGGATTTCAGTGATTATACACTTGGCGGACCTGCTAAGGTGCTGCCTTCAAATTATGATTTATTTTTAAGAAACAGTCTATTCTACATTAGATTTAATTGTAATTATCTTATCTTATCTTGTAGCGGGACCGTGTCAATTGCGCGTCAAATATACCTCCAGCAATAATTTCATCGACTCAATCCAGCGCTGGCATTCTTATTCCTCTAATGTCTTTTGAACCAACATTCGTGCTTAGACGTACAAATAAGGCCTGTGTGTTTAAACATTTCGATTTTGAACTCTCTAGTTACGTAATAAGAATTCCGACCTTCGCCTTCTTGGAAACATTGTTTTCTTTTACAACCTTTTATTTTATACCTCAGTTGTAGTGAAAACGAATCTTGAAAGACTAATAGGTAACCTGTTTTCTTTCACTTCAGAGGAATGTTTCCGCTTGAACTTTTTGCGTCAATTAACACGAGGATTGGTGAATTGTGCTCGTTCAGAAATATTTCAAGATTGGAACCGAAGTAGGATAAATGTTTATTGGATTTTACGGAAAATAAATTATTTAATGTCTGTGATTTTTAAGGTCACACACTATATATATAGTATACTAAATGTTTTAATCTTACTATCCTATTCCGTAGTGTCGTTTATCATATAAATCATTACTCCTTTACAGTGCAATGTTAGTCAACGTCCAGTAGCTTATGTCCAGGCTCTATCAAATTTAAAAAGTTTAAATAGTTTTCAAAGTGAAAGAGTTGAATTTATAATATTAGTAAGGATAACAATCAGAAAAGATACAATGAGAGACGTTATTACGCTGGCGGGAACTGAAAAAACGTCCAATCGTACTTGCATTGGGCGGAATAAAAAAATGAAAAATGTATGTAAAGGCGGCGACTGTTTGCCGAATGATTTACTGCGGTGATGTGGCAGGGGACTGAGACCGCTGCCGCGTCAGTTCCCTGGCCCGCCGAATCCCGCGGGATATAGGTGACACACAATGGCTTGAAACTTGTCAAAAACGAGCCATTCCATTTTATTCGACACACAAAACAACTTTCTCTGTTTTTTATTGCTCAGTTGAATTTCGTAAAGTACTTTAATGTCTATGTATGTATGTATATCAGCCTCTTAGGCCCATAGTACAGGCTCTGCTTAGTTTGGGGTCAGATGACCGTGTATGGAAATGTTCCAGATATTTATTATATTATGTAAAACTAGGGCTCGGCTAACTTCCTTTCGGTGATACGATTTTTGTCTTCTCGTGCCACTTTCTTTTTTTTTCACAAGAACTTTCTCCTGATACTTAATAACAAAAGCGGAAACAGCAAATATATAATTACCGAATTTCAGCAATTTTCCATCATCCACTTCATTATTAATAGATTTATATTTTTTATACCTATCTTTTCATATTTTGTGATTGCTTGCTTTGTTTTTACGTTGTAATTACTTTATTGTTATTTCATAAAACAATTAATTTATTTGAATGTTGTGTTCGCAAATTGAATTAACTTTGAAATAGTTAGTTTGCTGTGTTGCGTTGGTTATATTGTTATCGTTTATTTTTTATAATTGCCGAATTTGTCTTTTTACGCGTGCATCACACGAATAAAAATCAGTGCCATTTTGTTTTTTTATGCAGATTTTTTTTAAAGTTTATCAATCAGTTTTATGACTAAATTCATACACACACATCATCAGCCCATATACGTCCCCACTGCTGGGGCAAGGGCCTACCCTAAACTAGGGCGATGAGGCCTTAGTCGACCACGCTGGCCAAGTGCAGGTTGGTCGAATACACAACCTTAGAATTTCTTCGTAAGTGTGCAGGTTTCCTCACGATGTTTTCCTTCACAGTTAAAGCATCGAATAATCGTACACATGAATTTATATTTGAATAACACAGTGGTAAGTGGCGGGGTTTGAAATGGCGACGTCTTGCATAGCAAGCAACTACCTTAACCACTCGGCCATCGACGCTTTTTTAATGACTAGACTGGCTGACTAAATTAATAAAAGTATTTTCCGTCCGGGCTTCTTTACGCCCATAATCCGCCCAGAATTACAGTAAATTGTAGTCCTCACTAAATATCTTATTTGATACTAAGGTCGAATATCTAAGCTTTTAAGTCGCCTGCGTTATATATATTTAGTCTAAGTATTTGTTTTTTATCAGTTGACAAGTTTTAATTCGAGTAAAATAGCACACTAGAAAGAAACGAACATTATATTATATGTATATAGTAGTAAATAGTATAGTATAGTTTGAAAATTAAGTCTTAACACATCATTTATTGCCAGTAACCTATATTTACCATATTTCATCACTAATCAGGTTAAGAAAATGACCGCAATCTGCTCTTCTTTACATTTATATAGACGATGGTTCAGATTATCTTACGTCGATGAACGGCTGATCAAGCTGAACACAATTGCATTCCCATTGTGTTCGGAATACAAGCATTCAATGGGCTGTAGGAACAGACCTGGTGTTGGCGTTGTGATGTTGTATTGTAGTGACGCCATGACAGCCGTGCGACGGAGCCCGACCCGCTGCCCTAAGTGGCATAAAGGAGGTACTAAGCAGAGACTTTAACTAGACATAAGGACTGGAATTCGACAAACCAGTAGCGCTACCATGAGTTTAAAAGTGAAAAACTCGCAGACCTGGTGTTGGCGTTGTATTGTAGTGACGCCATGACAGCCGTGCGACGGAGCCCGACCCGCTGCCCTAAGTAGCATAAAGGAGGAACTAAGCAGAGACTTTAACTAGACATAAGGGCTGGAATTCGACCAGTAGCGCTACCATGAGTTTAAAAGTGACAGACCCGATATCACCTATGTAAATATGTCTATGAAAATCTTGTACTGCGCCCCTAGCGGTTACGCTAAGAACATAAAATTCTTAGAATAAAAAAACAATTCGATAGGTTTTACCGTACGTAAGTTTTCAATAGCTAACTCATGGTACCGCTATAGGTGCCGTAGACAAAGTAACAATATCAAAACGATAACGAACTTCGCAAAGAATAAAATGTATGGCATTTACAAAAGACGTGATAAATCACGTGGTCAATCTTATGTCAATCTCATACATATTTAGTCTTTTCGAACTTCGTTATCGTTTTAATATGGTTACTTTGTCTAAGCCCCCTGGGCCTGCTATCGAATATCGAATAATAAAAATCGAATTCCTTTATAACGTAGGCATTTATATGCTTATAAATTGTAGATTCAGTAAAAATAAGTAATAAATACGATGTGTACCGCCAGTGCGGAACGCCTAATCCACCGAGAAGACTTTGGCAACAACTCGATAGTTACTCTTTTTAATCGATAATCACGTAAAATCGAAATCGAACAGTCCAGTTTATACAACTGTATATATAATACTAGCTGTGCCAGCGACTTCGTTCGCGTTTCCCCCGTTTTTTACACATTTTCCATTGTCTTGCTCCTATTGGTCAGCTCCCTCCTATAGCAGCGTGATGTTATATAGCATAAAGCCCTCCTCGATATTGGTCTATACAACGCAAAAAGATTTTTTCAAATCGAACCAGTAGTTCTTGAGATTAGCGCATTCAAACAAACAAACAAACAAACAAACTCTTCAGCTTTATAATATTAGTATAGATTAACTAATCAACCTGTCGAGTTCTTTTTGTATTTGACTTTAAACGACATGATACCTTAAGACAGCTTTCAAGTGTGCGATCCCAATGTTACTTTAAGAAGTTTTTAGTGCTCCTCTTAAATCGATGTTAATAAAAATCCAATTTGCGCTTTGCTATCAAAGAACAAGAGGATTAATTCCCACCTGCTTTCGACGGTAGTTATTATTGATTTTAGTCCAATACTACGTTCTCCGAATAAACTTTTACCGATATAAGAGTATGACCCCGCCAGATTTCTGGATCCGGGCCGGTTTGTATTTAAAGAATAATTCCAGAAAAAGTTATCTCAATCTTGTAGCTTTAGTTAGATAAAGTAGCTCAATGGATAGAGAAAGCTTGATCAAATAGATATCTTGGAAATGAATT
Source organism: Maruca vitrata (assembly GCA_039566165.1). Classification (NCBI taxonomy): domain Eukaryota; kingdom Metazoa; phylum Arthropoda; class Insecta; order Lepidoptera; family Crambidae; genus Maruca; species Maruca vitrata. The sequence goes on from CM076911.1 coordinate 4,861,758, forward strand.
TTATCCAAATTTACAACTAAAATACGCAAATATTGCTATAAGTTTATAGTATTGAAGTTCGATTCGTAATACCATACATAAGTTTGAGCTTCGATTTACAACGCAAGAGACTTGACAGAGGAAATAAAATCTTTATGTCTTCGTCGCCTTATCTTCACTACTGGCGAGTTCAAGCAATCAATGAGGCCAACATGAAATGCAGTGACGATTTTGCGGTCAATCAGAATGGAATTAGTTTTGCAATGTTCTCGCTTCCTGACTATTGACACAAAGTTTCGCTTCGGTTTCGTAACACCGTTCCCGTAATACCGGTCCCGTAATATCGTTCCCCGAGAAATTTGCAGCAAAAATCGACTTGCACCATATTGAATGCTGGCAATCAATTTGTATTCAGCCGGTTTAAGCCTTGCGGAAATATTGGCTGTTGATTTCGTTATTTATTTCGGGAACGGAGTGAGATCTGTTAACTTTTTATCTAATAAAACATTCAGACAGTGTAAAACCTCGTTCTAATTCAATGCAGTTTCTCAAATACAAGATTGGTTTGTTCTTTTTTATTAGAAGTTCTGTATATGATAAAATATTCTGAAAAAAGTGTATTTTTTAATTAGGTACAACCTAAAGAATTTTTGTTCCAAATTTGTCATTTGTCTGACGAATATAAAATAACATGTGAATGCTAGTAGACATCAATTATTTACGAGTATAAATTATGAACTAATAGAGAGTATACTGTGAGGCTTAAATTTGGGCATATTACATAGTTTGAATTTTAGTTAGGTAATATTCAATTTAAATTGGTCTCACGAGAAAAATGGCTTCCAGCTTTTATTTTTAAATGGGATGATAAACACCTCATGTACTGCAGTGTGTTTGTTTATGTTTTGTATTACGAATTAATGTCCCAGGTATATAATTTCTGCGGTCATTTTTATATTCTTAAAATAAACGTACGCAATTTTGCACGGTCAACGTACACACACAACAAAGAGTCAATTAATTTTTTTTGTAAACCAGTATGAATTCAATTGACGTTCTTTGACTCTTTAAAAGCGTTTATGCAGATGCTGGACGGCTGTTCACATTGCACAAATGACGACCCTTGCGGCCGGTTACTGATGGGGACGGGACTTGATCACAACGCGCCTTTGTTCTATCGCCAGTCCGTCTGTCTGCCCTCGCCCTAAGCTTGCAATTCCATCAGACAGATGCGCGCCTTTTGTGTTTTCCGAAGCTGCAATATCATCAACTTGTGGATTCGGCAAAATTCAATATAGCCAAGCGTCGTTGGGTGCGACGGGCCGGCTCAAAGGCGCCGGTTCGGGTTCTGACACCGATTTCCGTGATTAAAACCATGTATGCATGCACGATAGCGCCGGAGGGTCTCTAGGAACAGTTCGATTGAATAAAACGCTCTCACTATTCAGAAACACGTTCAAGTTTCAGCAACTTGCCGTGCTATCGGGCCGCAGTCTTCCGCCAATTACTCGTACATAGATTCACCGTGGTCTTACTCGGTTTAGTGACATATTATTCAACTTAATTGCAACTATAGTTAAATGCTCCACAATTATGCCTGATAATTGAGCATGTCGTAATTACATACGAAGCTTTGATAGCCCGTGTAACGCTAATAGCCGATCACTCTGACCAACATCAAGATCGAACATGCGGGAAAACCAGATCATAAGTATGTGATGGAAGTATGTGGATACATCAATAAATTATAGAATACAACATATCTTATTCTAATATGTTGCCTATTTGAAAATATTGGTTGGGTATTTTTAACTGCAGGTCAATGAAAGTGCAACAGAGTGCACTCTCAGTTATATTAAACTGATAGTTCGGTGAAACGCTTCCCAGACCAATGTACCATTTGAGTTTGTTGTTTGGATGTTGGGTATGTCCCCGACCAAAAATAGTTATCACTATTATTTCATTATTTTCCTACACTTTACTAACGTAGTCCTCTGAATAAAGTATTACACTGTGACTGAACACCGTGATCCTTGACACCGGTTGCTCACGAAACCTTTTTCATGCTATTGCGTGCACCAATCCTCACCCTTTGGTTTTAGACCTAAAGACCTAAGATTTTTTAGACCAAAGTTATTAAGTACGTAGATCATAAGTGCCTTAAGCCTTTATCCAAAACCTCCAACCCCGACAGCTCTCAGTTCTCCTGCTGTACATGCGGAAGTAATAGGCAATTTGTAAATAACTGTTAGATTATCCGCATAATAATGTAATTAACAAACTATTATATTGAATTTGTTTTGACTCGCGCGACTGAACTAAGTAACAAAATATATACAACTGCATGATCATACTTTCTGTCCACATGAAGTCGCCTATCTCCCATCTCTCTGACATCTCACAATCTCGCCCGTTTTGGATCTCACAGTCGCGCGATTCAAAACGGGCGAGTGAAAACGATATTCTAAATAGCTCCAACAGGCTAGATTTGATGTAGCCTTTTACAGACATGATACTGAATGCTGAAATACACTCTCCTACTTGTCTTAATAACCGTATCTAAACTCAAAACTTATGAGTTTCAGAGTTGCTTGTATTCCGTAGTATACACGTTTAACGTCAGCGTCAGCTTACATCTCAGAAACTAATTTACAGACATAAGACGTTCTATGGTGAGATCTAGTTGTCAGCACATAATATGCCAAGACTAGAAGTTGTGACGCCTGTATTACAGAATAATTAAGCTCACTAATATTACGTTGCAAAGAATCCTTACAAGGCCCTATTGAAATGAAATCGTCAAATGTCAGCCGATTGTCATGAACCCAGGTACAATCAAGTCTTTTGAATTAAACCCAACATTCAATCGTGCTTGTAATTTCATGGCTGACTATACGGAAAAGCTCATATTCCCGGGTTCATCAGTTCGGGCTAATGAACGCCTAAAGCCTTTCTATCATACAATTAAATACGTATGTCATACATACGTAATATCACGCCCACAACCCTTTTATTAGTAGTCATTCTATGGCGCAGTAAACTGTTTTAATCACTTTGAGTCAAATACACACACAGGGAATATATTGTATCGAAACTATTTAGGTATTACTTAAACGATTGTCAAATGTTAGACATATGGTTGCCATTTCTTGTGCACTAAAACAGAATTTTTTATGGTGAAGTTCACAGTTATAAAGATATTCAAAGGAAGTTATAATAAAGTTATAAGTGTATAAAAGGAATTCAGCGAAAACAAGACGATTTCAAATCTTATCTTAAACACATTTGGTTTATTAGTCCAACTTTTCATTAAACTATGAATTTTTTATCTTTGAAGCATATAGGCACGATGTTTTAATTGGTTTTCGTTGTATGTTAAATATTATATCAAACGATAAACCACGGTATATACGAGAGCACAATGAATGGGATTAAACTCAATTTAAAAGAGGGATTGGTCGATGGATCGGACTCATTTGCGCGACGCTAGTCGGCCTACACCCAGCTTAATTATAATCTCTCTTGTATAGGATATATATAGAAAGATATATATGATGACAGCTTTTGTTTTGTAACACTATCATGTGCTTTGTACTTTTGACTGGCTCGGTGGAACAGTGGTTAGTGACCTGGCTACTGCATCATGGGTCGTTACGGGATTTTAGGTGGTACAAAGATTTTAGTAATTAGTGTGTTTGAGCTTTTTGATGTGAAGCTCGTCAATAGAAAATAAACATTATTTTTAGTACACTTTACATCGTCATAAACATTTTTTTTTAAATGTAAAATCAATATTCAGTCGAATTGATAACCTCCTATTTTAAGTCGGTTAAAATATTTCTAAACAAACAACATATGCGAGGCGACCCAACAAAACATCAAAAAGTGCATTCCAATTGAGTTGATAAATAAAGCTGGTTTTGTGCTTCACTTTTATGAAAAATCCATGTTAGTCCTTCAGGCTGGATAGGCAGGAAATATTTTTAGGCGAACACTTGATTGTAACCTTTTTTAGTTTCAGATCAATTCAAATAATTATGACAAGTGTCGCGCTAAATCGGGTTTTAACTTAGTTACTTTTGCTTCATCATGGTGCGAAAATGTATTTATTTAAGTAAATAAATCTTACATAACATCATATACATGGATCTGATCCCGTGGTAAATAGCTTAAGCACTCGTGTTACAGATAACAGAATCAACAGTGGATACACAAATATACTTAAATATATTTAATAAAATACCCAGACACGGAACAAGTAGGTACTGATGTTCGTCACACAAATATTTGTCCCGGGTGGCAATCGAACCCATGACTCTTGGAACCGTAGGCAGTGAACCTGGGTCACTAACCACTGTTCCACTGAGGCAGTCATGAAGCGTATAATGTATTCGTTTGTGCTAGTTTTCGTTTATTGCTAGTTTAGGTGTAATCTCTTGTCTTGTATTGAAGTCCTGTTTGATTAAAAATCTCGCATTTTTCTCTAACTGACCATGATCGTGGCTTAGAGTATGGCTTAGCCTTGTCATCATCACCGGTCTTGAGGAGGAACGTAGGGCACAAACAACAACAACAGTTAAAAGTTGTCTTATTGCAATCTACTTTCTAGTTATTATGTTTATACGGTTATACCTTTAAGTTCCATAAATCGAATCGAATCGAATTTTTTCAAATTTTAAATTTAAATTCAAATCGTTTCATTTTATTAGCAGTAGTTTAATTAATATCATAACATAATTCCGATAAACAGTATGCAGGTTAAACATAAAAATATGAAGAATTTCGATTTGAAGCATGCCGAATTTAACATTCTTATAATAATTATACATATAAAGTTTAACCGTTCATTTCCGAAGTTTGTTTTACTTCCGTGGGTACTAAATATAGAAATTAACGGCACTATTGAAATGTGAAAAGGTGAGGTGTGGAAAAGAATAAAAATACAGGTGCCGACACCATAGCGTTCTAAAGGATAAGAAAACAGAAGAAAAAATGAACCTCACAAAAGAACCAAAATAACGTTTACACCATCAACAATTACTGCGGGTGGCAATTTCGCCATATTTTCAGAAATACCATTGTTGATTGTAACAAAGGTTGTGTACACTTAAGAAAAACTTGGAGGTGCGAAGTTCTTGCGACAAACAATTAAATTTGGGAAAAACAATTTGCTTGTTTCAGCGGCGTCGGGTAAGAGTCCTATCTTACCCGAAGAGAGGGTTCTTTAAAAGTAGCTATTGAAGAGAAATTTTAAAAGCTTCCAATACAACGTTGTTACTTCTGGTATTGTCTATTATTTGCGCGAACACTATACATTTCATTTAAAATAAAATCTATTTTACGAAAGAAACTCTCGTATATTTCGATTCTTATCGAATGTTCAGAATCAAAATATACCTATGCTTTAATATGTAAAATAAGTTTTGTTATATCTGACATGGAACTGTATGGTTGCATTTTTAATTAACATATTATCATGGGTATTCTTTGTATCAAATACCCCACTGATTACCGCAGTACAATATTTAGTAATAATTAAGTAGACTGTAATTTAATAAAATAAGTTAAAAGTTATCAATGGGTACCGGAAGACGGTTTCCGCTGAAGAGGAAAGCCCAAAAGAGATGGTGTGACGATTTGGTCCAGCTATCAAGGGATTGGCAAGCCCAAGCCTTGAATAGAGAGCTGTGGACAAGTTTCGAGGAGACCTTTGCCCAGCAGTGGGATGACAAGGGTTAATAAAAAAAAAAGCTTGTGTTTCACAAGCTTTACGTATTCAAACGTTAAGTTCTGTTCATACAATTAACACTACTACTAGAGAGTGTTTTTAAGTACGTGTAAAATACATGCGGATTCCATATAAGTGGTTGCAATACAAATGTTTGCCGGCGTTAATATTGCGAGGAACACTTTCACGTTTATGTGCTAATCAAACACCGGGCTCTACCAAGACCGGGCGGTTGCAACTTGCTCCTTGTTGATATTCCTTGAAGTTCCGGCTCATATGCAGGTCCCGCAGCGCGTTATACGTGAGTAACAACATCCAGCAATAACAGACCGTAAATCAAACAACATGTAGGTAGAATGCGGCTTGACAAGTTGGGTTTCTTTTCATAACATGCAGCTGGCGCCTCCGTCCGCAGTCATCCAAAGTTGTCGATTGATTATAACATTTTATACCCCCTTAATTAATCATCATTATCAGCCCATATAAGTCTCCTCTGCTGAGGCACGGGCCTACCCTCAACTAGAGCGATTGGAGTTTGAACTGAAGACCTGTAGCATGGCAAGCCGACGACCTTAACCACTTGGCTACGACGCTTTCTTCAGAATCTTAAACATCTAATAACTTTAAAACGACAATACGTCAGCCAGTAAACTTTTTCTATACCTCCAAGTATGAAATACATGCATATGTACACGTTTGTGCAAGTAAGAAATTTAGTGAATTAATGTGATCGCATATAAAGTTAAACTGTCGGTACATTTGTAATCTATACTTCAAGGATCTCGATCATGTTAATTTAATTTCACAGTGCGATCTCTTTTCAGTAGGTTTAAAATCTTGATAATACAGCTGATACTGTTTTTTTTTCATTTTAATGTACAACAAAAGTACAAATGAAGTGAACAGTCGAAAAAAACTATTCATTAGCGTGTCTTACGTTTTACCACAACTGAAAATCTGTCAGGTATAAAACAACGCGCTTACATAATTCCAAAAACATTAGTTCCAATTCAATCGAATAAGAGTTTAATTAAATCTGTTCAGTAAACTTCGATAATTAACGATTTACGGCTAATGATTTCCTGGCCGGTTTGGGACCAGATTAAAGGTCGGTCGCGCTGGCAGTGCGTCATATTTACTCATACGTTTATTTAGTCAGCTATGTGTATTTATTATACTGACAGCCTGGCCTGGGCGCTATACAAAAATAGTTTGTTAACTGTATTAATGGCTGTATAAATTGATTTCTAATATTCACGGCTATAAAAGCCAGTCCTCCCTAGTTCCAACCAAAGTTTGTCTAAAAAAAAACAGTGGTTACTGTACCATGATATTCTCCTAAAATTTTAACGATGGCAGTAGTTTTGTGGCTATAGGTACAGTCAGCATCAAATATGTAGTTAGTGACTGTAGGTACAGTCAGCATCAAATATGTAGTGAGTGACACATATGTACCGTCAGCATCAAATATGTAGTTAGTGACTCTCGGGATATTCAAATAATTAGATACATCCAGAACGTCAATAATATATGTCTGTATACAGATGGCTGTAACCATATTGATGGGGTCTTGGTTGAACCTATCTTTAATACGTTGTAAATGTCTCGACTTTTTGAGCCGTTGTATTGTTGAAATCATTACAGAAACTTTATTTGCACCGATATAATTGACTTTTTGGATGTGTCGAACTATTTAAATACCCTGAGTGTCAATTACCATTTTATGCTGACCGTATAATACTGTACATGTTTCATAGCTAGAGCTAGAAATATGTAGACTACTAGCCTTGTACGCAGCGTTACGCGAAATGCGAGAACATGCCCGAATATGCCAGAGCGCGTCCGAACAGGCGTAACAATTTTCCGGCCAAATAATTACAAATTCAGTACTGGCGCTGAAGTTTATACCGAGAATTCGGCTGGCTATGGTCAAGCGACGATACACACGGTGATACCTAGAAACTGCTGTGTTTTTTTTTTTCAATTTAATTAACTTTATCCAAAAGATTTTTACGGATTAAACTCGTACGTTCAAGTACCATTTACAAACACTGCACCCTAATATTATAAGGACCATTAAATATGTGACATTTTAAACAAAGCTTCCATTCGATATTTCTCGGGAGTTTGAAATTTAGAACCGTCTGTGAAATGTGTAAAAAAAAAAACAACAAAATATTCTATTGATTAACTTGTAAGACGTAATAGTTTGAGGATTCTGGATTTTAAACGGAAAACAGAACGATCATATGATTACTTCGTTGCCTGTTTTTCCGTTATGTGTATTCATTATGTTTGAACAATATTTTTGATTGCCTGAAAATGATAACCACTTTAGCATTTGAACTGAGATCGACTTTACCTTTTAATAACGGTGCCTTTTCCGATTGATCTAAAACAAATGAAAACTAGAATCTCTTGTTGATCACAGGATGAGATAGCAGGCCAGGCCACATTGTGTTCCCAAAAATGCGTAGAGAAGCGTAATTGCATACAGCAGCAGATAGATAGATAGATAGATTCTTTATTGCACATAAAAACAAAACAACTTAGGTTCGGTGTTCACAGAGTTGGCGTCACAATAAGGCCTCTACTACACACACGTTTTTTCGCCGTGAAGCTTTATTCGCCGTTTGTAAGCCCCGTTTGCCGCCATTTGTACAGAGCTTCGGGACCTTGTTGACGTAAACAAAGGCCACATTTGACGGAGCAGGCACATAAAAAATGTAGGTTACCTAAACCCAGTCTTGCTTTTCTTCGTCTTTTTGACGACTCCCTTTAATCACTCGCATGAAAGTAATTACAAATTCTCCGATCATAAGCCATTTCGCATGGGCGTGAGGGGCACTGGCTGATAAAAAATATTCTTTTGATGCCTTTCAATGGACGCAATTCGCTTTCACCCTCCATAATCCCTCTCCCTTTGAGTCACCCCTCAGTTAATTGTAGGAACGGTCGAAGCACTAACAAACTAGAAAGCGCAATCAAAATGTTACCTTAGTGTGTTTGCATACAAGGCTAGAAACGGCTAGGACGTATCTCGTATTGACCAGTAAACAATTTATTTTGTTTGAAAAATGATTCCATCGAACTTTATCGTTCACATTGTGCTCGGAATAACATCACATCAAAAAGAATTATTAAACACTGTGATTTCGAGATTTATTTATATTATGTGAACGTTACTAATCTATATGACTAAAGGGTGGCGCGCAAAACTGCATTTTTCGTTTCTGTGTTTGTTATTTTAAGAGCAAGGGAAAGGGAATTAATTAGTTCGAAATTCGTCGGGATATCTTTAGAACAAGGTATGTACACACATTTGGATAGGCCTATTTCAAGAACCGGACTGCGATGGGCTGATGATAATGATGATGATGATGTCCACACAAAACTCTTTCGAATGGGTCTAAATGGCGGTGGAATACTAAAATTCTGACTTGGACAAAATCGCGGGTAAGAAGCTAGTAACCATAATAAAATTTCAGGTCTGTATTGCAGGACTGCATAGTCTTTTAACAAAGGAAAGGATCGACAAATCTAGGGTTCAACTTCTAGGCCAAATGCGAGGTTTTCGGTTACCGGGAGTCAGTATGTTGGCGGTTGCCGGATGCCGGCGACATGGCAATCACGCTAAGCCTTCCGCTGATGTTTCATCAGTCATGTCGGTTTGCCGTCTCACCGAGACATAAAAGCGAGTACTGTCTATTTAGAAAACTGAAAGTGTCCGGGATATTTACCATTTTGTTTTGTTTTAATGAGCTCCCGATATTTTGGCACTGTTGCAAGCGCCATGATCTACCGTCATTCTCGCAGTCCTACAGTTCACCCGTGATCATGGCGCTTGCAACAGTGCCGAAATATCGGGAGCTCATTAAAACAAAACTACATAGTAAATATCCCGGACACTTTCAGTTTTCTAATGTGTGTAACCATGACAGTTTAAAATTATATACTGTCTATTTGTTTGCGCATACACTTGTTCACTATAATGCTGTCGGCTGAATTCCATTAAGATCGGATGCCATGGCTGAAATCATCTTCTGATTACTGGATGTATTACAAGACCACCGCAAATGGGTAAACAATAATATTGGTAGCTAAATGTTTAGTTATAGGATTAAATGATTAGGTGCCCAATCAAATTATCAAGTGCCGTATAGAATTAATTGCTAGTTCATGTAATTTAATATACTACATAAATTGTTTGTATATACGTAATCAAATTATACTGGTCCTGGCAAACTTCATAGCGCCAATACTTATTTTTTTAAGCTTTCTGTGCAATTATCATATTTTTATTAAAATCATCATCTCCTGGCAAAAATGAACTTAATAAATAAATTGGTTCGGCTGTTCTCGAGATTTGAGTCGTCCTGACGTAAACAAGCGACAGAGTTTCTATTTCACAAAACTCTTATGAGTTATTCTTAGCCTTATCAATGATGACCTTTTCAAGGTTCTTATCGCACATTTTACAGCTAGTCTACTATTGAATATTACACGGGACTCATTTCTTCCTATATGTTTACATACTAGTTGCTTAGACATCATGCTTTAATGATTTAATTAATCAAGTTACGCTAGCAAACGGCCTAGACAGAGGCTAACATCCTTGTGTCTACTCCCAGTATGTAGGAAGCCATCGATCCCTATTAGTTCGCCATCGGCCAGGGGTCTTAGACAAAATGGGCTGATCGGCCGTTTTGAGCTTTAACAGATACAAACACGCCTTTATGGTGTGGATGTATTAGGCAATATACGTAAAAAAATGTATTAATTGTTCTTATTTGTCGTGATATTAAGGAATCATTGCGAACACTAAAAACAGATTCCAAATTGATAAAAGCGCCTGAATTGGTACCGGTTTGGTACAATATTAACATATACGAAGTTTTTAGGACTTTATCCTTATAACGTAACTCTCTTTCGCCAAAAATCTACTACTCAGAAAAGCTTTATAGCTCCGGATAGTATTGTATTGTTCCCTGAGTTTCTAAACCTCCTCCATCTCGATTCGTTCCAATGACAAAGCCTTTGTCTCCAAATATTGATTTCTATGAAAGTTTATTATTGGACTCATTATGGGTATTTAGAAGTTGACACTTCAATCTCAGTTCAAATTCATTGAAAATTACCCGAAAATTTACTTCCGTAGCTAAATGGCGTAAATATTTATTTTACTCCATAGTTAATGAATAATTGACTGCCCTTACCGTACCGTATCGATTATATAATGTGTGTGATTTCTGTAAGAAAATTGTGATGTTGATGAAGTATGATTATTAAATGCTAACTATGGACAAGTGGAACAGTTGTTAGTGACCCATCCTGGCTGTTCCAAGAGTCGTGGGTTCGATTCCGACTCGGGACAAATATTTGTGTGATGAAAATCGGTGTTTGTTCCGTGTCTGGGTGTGAATGTGTATTAAATTATGTCTTCATAAATATCTATGCATGTATATTAGTCTCTGATGCCCATAGTAAAAGCTCTGCTTAGTTTGGGGTCGGATGACCGTGGAAATGATCCAAATATTTTGTCGAGATATTTTTGAATGCGTTTATCAATCTGTTTCGTGTAAAGTGGACGATGCGATAATCTCCGATAAGTTTGTCCATTTAGAACCCTAAACCGTTTTAACTAAAAAGTTCAGTGCAATGATAAAGTTCGTAGAACATCCGAATTCGCAGAATGTTACATTCGCAGACTGACCAGTCCAATTAGTAGAATGTCCAATCGAATTCGTGGAGTGACGAAACCGCAGAGTGGACTATTCGCGAAATATCACTTAACCATTTCCCTAAATAAATAAAATATTTGATTAAAACATTTTTATTTTAACAAATACTCAAAGTACTGATTGATATCTGTTATAATTTAGATACTTTACGACGAAAGTGATGTTGTTTTAAATTTATTTTATTAGTTACTGGCTTTTCGACTGTGTAGTATTTTTATGCCACGTTCCATGGGAATAGAATAAAAAGTATTTTATGTCCGTCTCCGGGGTAACCTCACCACCGTTTTTTAGTCGAATCGTTGCAGCCGCTCTTGGATTTTTTCTTATGTGTACATTTAAGCAGTGCCATAACAAGGGCGGTGCCAGCGGTGCCCAGGCACAGGGCGCAGACCCTGGAGGGGCGCAGAAATGACCAGACCTGTATCTAGTCTTATTTATCAAGGGCGTATTTTTCTAAAGCTCGCACCGGGCGCATAGAAGGCTAGTTCCGACTCTGCATTTAAGATTGGATCGATATACTTTTAAATACAATAACATAACACACATCCTTTTATTTTCTTAGATTATTCTGTCCCAATGCTGGGCAAAGGTCTTGCGCTCTCTGGCAATTCACTGCAAAACTGTTAATGTCCGGCCTAGGGTGACCAGTTCTTGTCTCAAATTTTGTTGTAAAATAAAATAAAGTTTTCATTCGGTACAATGGAAAAATCTTAGGGCGCATTCAAGTTGGCCGCAAAGTGTCGAGGGTCCGCCATCGTCATTGACTCTTAAAACTCTTAGAACTTTGGTATCATATTATTCTTTGACTCTTTCTTAATATTAACAAATCCAATTTCATTACCTTTACAATAAACAAAGCCACCCAACCGAAAACTAACGAACTTAGCCTAAAACTCCACACATGCACTTACACAAACCCATCGACCTGCTCATGCGCTCATCTCAAAAACGTTAAAACTATCACCTATCTCGGAGTACAACTGGATGAAACCATGACCTGGAGCTCTCAACTTGACTGCCTGGCCGCACGTACTAGAAAGCTAATCTGGTTATTCAAAAAACTCAGGAACATACTCAAACCACCATTACTAAAAACCATTTACTACTCCCTTGCACAATCGGTCCTGACCTACTGTATCTCGATCTGGGGTGGTACCTGCAAAACCAAAATCATAAAGTTGGAACGTGCTCAACGGTCATTACTTAAGGTAATGCTGAAAAAACCCTTCCTGTATCCTACAAATACTCTGTATAAGGACGCGGAAGTGATGTCAGTGAGGAAACTGTTTATCATACAGGTCACAATGCGACAACATAAACTCCTTAGCTACAATCCACTTCTTCACCAAACTAGCAGTCGGAGACAGCCGAAAATATGTCAGATTAACAAGCACCACACAAAATTCTTTAGGCGACACCCTGTTTTTCTCGCAATGCATTTATATAACAGACTAAACACAGACCTAAATCTTTATCCAAAAGTACTGTATGAATGCAAAAAGATCCTCAAGACCTATTTAATGGAACTAAACTATAACGATACAGAGGCACTACTCACTTAATTACCACACACCCACACACACTCAATCTCTACATACACAAAAAAAAAAAAAAAAAACCTAAATTCACACATACACACACATGCACTCACTCCAATACACACAAGTACACATACACACACGCAACACTACAGCCACGCAAACATGCAAATCCTACACTCAAACATTCCCACACTCACCAACACGCAACAGTATGCTACATGTTCGGGTGGGGGTCCTGGAGTCCTGAAATACAGGTCTATCCTACATTAGGCTCCAGTCCTCCCAAATATTATGCGCTTTTGGTGCGTTTAAATAATACCTCAATCAGTTACCGACTAACTTTTTCTACTTTATTTATTTATTTATTTTTTCCCTTTAGCTTGTAAATACCATCTAAGTAAAATAGAATAAGAATAAGTATTTTTGTTAGTTTTAAGTAAACATATTGTTAGTTGTAAGCCAAATGTAACGCATGATATTTTGGTGGAAATAAATGAATTTTATTATTATTATTATTATTATTCTGTACCAGTGTTTTTCTTGTTGGTTGTCCTAATAATAAATAAATAAATAAATAAATCATCAGCAGCCCATATACGTCTCCACTACCGGGGCATGAGCCTACCCTAAACTAAAGTGATAAGGCCTTAGTCCACCGCTTTGGCCAAATGCGGGCTGGTTGACTCTACAACCAAGAATTTCTTCGTAAATGTGCAGGTTTTCTCACGATGTTTTCCTTCACCGCTAGCGTCAAAAAATCGTACCTATGGATTACAAATTTGAAAAACTCAGTGGTACGTGGCGGGGTTTAAACGACCTCTCGCATGGCAAGTAACGACCTTAACCACTCGGTCATTGATGCTTTGGTATATTTATTTAGTAAATTACATTTAACTGCCTTGTTGGTATATTGGTAGCAAACGCTGCGTAAGGATCAAGAGGTCCCTGGTTCGAGTCCGGGGTTCGGCAAAATTTGTGTGAATTTTTCTGTAATGAAAAGACCGGAGTTAGGAACTTGGCGGTTGAACGCCAGTGCATCGGAAAGCACGTTAAGCCGGTGGTACTGCGCCCGATCTCTCATCGGTCATGTCGGACTACTGTCTTACCGAATTATGAGGGCAAGGGAATTGGGAGTGCAGTTGTGTTTGCACGCACACTTGTGCACTATAATAAGTCTTGCGCACTTGGCTGATCTCAATTGAGAGCGGCTGCCATGGCTGAAATCGGTCGGACGCCTTACTATATAATAAAATAATAAATCTGGGATATATCCACACACGGTCGTCTGACCCCAAACTAAGCAGAGCTTGTAATATGGGCGTCAGAGACTGATAGACATACATATATATTTATAAATACATAATCACACCCAGAAACGGAACAAACACCGATGTTCATCACATTCCGAGTGGAAATCGAACCCACGACTCTTGGAACCACCACCCGGGGTCACTAACCACTGTTCCACCGAGCCAGTCAGTCCGGTATATTGATTTATATTCGTTTGTTTATAGCGTTGGCCGCGATGCCGCGCTGCTACATGGTGAAGAAGGGCACCCAGCGGCATGAGGGCCCTCCGCCCCGCAGCCCGACGGAGGCGAGTGTGGCGCCGCCCTGCTACAGCCCCGACGAACACTCGGCCCTCACAGGTAACTATCATATACTAAATATTAGTCTATATGGGTCTACCTACACGCGATATTAGGAGTAGCAATTACATAGCTACTTACTGCCCGACGTTTTAACTGGGTTACACCAATCGTGGTCGCGAACGAACTGCCATATAACGCGTGTAGACCCATAAATACTAATATTTACCGTAATGGAACGCGAAAGTCTAAAAACTATCATATACCTAGTATTGTACTTCGACGTTGCATCCTCAAGATTTATGATAATCTCCGCCACGTACCAATGTGTTTATGATCTTTCATCATCATCATCAACCCATATACGTCCCCATTGCTGGGGCACGGGCCTACCCTAAACTAGGGTCATAAGGCCTTAGTCGACCACGCTGGTCAAGTGCGGGTTGGTCGACTACACACACAACCTTAGAATTTCTTCGTAGGTGTGCAGGTTTTCCTCGCGATGTTTTCCTTCACCGTTAAAGCGTTGTATGATGGTACATATGAATTTCAAATTTGAAAAACACATTGGTACCTGGCGGGGTTTGAACTGACAAACAAACAACGACCTTAACCACTCGGCCATCGACGCTTTTATCGCTTATGATATTTCATTACATTAAAACTTATACCTGGTAATGCAGACCCCTATCGTTATATTTAAAGTCTAAAGGGACAGATGTTCAATTGTATTGTGACAACTGGTTATAAAGGAGCCACTGTCTACTAAACTGGCTGATGCGTTAGTTTTAATTCGTATCTTGGTAAATACAGACGTTATTTTACGAGTTATGGTTGATTTGTGTTTATGGTTGTGAAGTGTCATTCAGAGGGTGAATTAGTTAATGCAGTTCGAGTTAAATCTTTAAGAACTGGTAGTATCGTAAGAAACGGTTAGTTCAAGTTAAATCTTCAAGATCTGGTAGTATCGTAAGAAACGGCTGGATTTCAATGATACCGTAAATTTACATAGTGTAAAATTCAGAGGGCGCCAAATATTTTATATAAAAATGTTGTGCAATTTTTTGACCTTTGACCTCAGGTATCTAAAAGTAGCGCTCTTATTTAGAAAATAATGTTAAATTAAATGTTTATACCAGTAAACAGCCGGTTATCTTGAATTCCGAATCATGTTTCGGCTAAGTTGACTAGACTAAACATGAATTTAAACTTTTCCATGTGAAACTGAGCTTTATGAAATTCCAAGAAACAGTTTTAGATTTAAATTAACTGCATATTTATTTTTAATTAAAATCAGGCTGGCTGATGATAGAGCTTAACTTATATTTTTGACTAGCGACCGCCCACGACTTCATCCGCGTGGTAGTGGTTTTGGCAGCAATGATGTATTAAATACCTCATAAAATTAGCTACTAATTAGTAAAAGTCCTATCAAAAGTGGTCCACCCGTTTCGAAGATTAACGGAAATAAACAGGCGGACAGACAAAATTGTTATTACTTGTGTAGTGATATAGGTTCATACCCATTTAGAAAAAGTCGTTATTTTAATATTAAAACAGACTCTTCGATTTTATTTAGTTGTATAGATTGGGTACGTTAAAATGTCTACGGCAAATCATATAACAGAACTGAATTTTCTGTAATATTTTGAGAGAAGAGCAGAATGTTGATTTAAAATATAAAATATGTGAGCACTGTAAAATCAGCATGTTTTAAAGTTGTTAACAAGCTTTTTGGATTAAACCTTTACAGTTAAAGGCTAGGTTGTACTCGTTGTATAATTTTCAATTAATACGAATTTTTGAAAGTTAAATTGCTGGGTTTCATAAAATGAAAATGGTTGCAAAAACAGAAAATATAAAAACATTGGGTTTCTTCGGTGTCGCAGTTGTGATTATTTTTGTTGATGTTATTACGAGCATCGATTTATGTTGATAATACTGCCCAATGTTCTATGGAACATCTTCATTAGCCGTTATCTGAATATCGACCACACCAAAGGAGAATCTTGAGACAATATCTCTAAGTGACAATGTGCAATAAAGCCGAACAATTATATTATATTGTTCCTAAGTGTGTACCCGTGCTCGTATATCAATCATTGCACATGACATCCCGACTATTGCATTGCTATTCAACGCGCTATGCTGCCAAGATCAATACAGATTGATCTTAGAATACCTATTGACTATTGTATCCTACGTGGCAATGTTCAATGTGTGGAATATCAGTTATACTCAGCTATTACAAAACGCCGGAGCCTTTGTTGCGCGGAAGGACAATACGTTTGCAATCCGATATGGAGGCGTCACATTTGAAATGGCCAACTTGCACTTTGATCTTCGCTTTCATCTGTTCTGAAGAGCTGTCGTGCTGAAGCTGTGGACTTTAACCGATTGCGCCCTGCTGGTAACTACTAGCACATTACTGTGGACGCAGAATTCAGTGATATGTCTTGCAGTTACCAGGTGGGGTGCAGTCACTACTCAAATGGCTGCGAATTTTGATACGTTTTCGATGGACAAGCGGACAAGAAGGAGGATAGATTAGTTACTGTTAAGACAATGTAATGATGATTTACAAAATGTATTGTGTGTGTGTGTCTTATAATGAAACAAATGAATACATGTTAATTTGTTAAGTAAGTTATATTATTACTGTATTGTCCCATTTATGACTGTATTGTATACAACTAGGTTAACCTTTAAATGTATTTCATAAATATTTGTACAATTTTCTGAAATCGGAATTATACATATTTATCTCAGTGAAGAAGTTCAATTTGAAAGTTGTCGGTCGATTATATAATACAAACTAAGCTTAGCTTAAGTTCCTCTGGTCACATTGATTTTACGTGCATTAATATCCCAGGATAACTGACTAAACTATACGATTCATAAATCATCCGTTCCAGTGATAACTCTATAAATAAAAATAAACAATCACCCTCAGTTGAGATGCTACATAGAATGCTTTAACCCAGTGCATAAGTACGGTGTTGATTAAAAATGCCTCACTCTCGTGCTCTCTTTAACATTTCAAGCATACACTTAGCGTCGTAGAATACTTTACTTGTCTGATTTATGAAATTTTATTGGCACTGGTTTCCAGTTGACCCGTAATGTATTCCACTTTACTTTTCTCTGCAGCGTTATTTGTGGTTTTATCTAGTGGACTGATGTCCATGGCATGATTGCCATTGAGCCGTTAATCCATTTATTGCTCTTAACGAAGTTCAATTTTTAACGGTAACGAATACGCTTTTGTTGAATCATGTTAAAAATTCTTTATAACTACTCGTTACCACATTTATGACATGATTCACGTAACATCAACCGTTTTATAATTTTTACAAGCTTTCTAATTAGATAATAGTTCAAAGATAAAGTGTGTAAATATTTTATTGACACATTTTCAGTAAACTTTGTCAATGACGTTTGACTGTCCAAG
The DNA here is from genome assembly GCA_039566165.1 of Maruca vitrata. Lineage (NCBI taxonomy): Eukaryota > Metazoa > Arthropoda > Insecta > Lepidoptera > Crambidae > Maruca > Maruca vitrata. The sequence goes on from CM076911.1 coordinate 4,879,787, forward strand.
TATTTTTCTTCAGGTTATATATCGATTTATGGAGACAGTTATATATTTAGAGTAGTAGTTACAAAATAAATAAATATAAAGACAATTTTCTGGCAAAATTAATGGAATTCAAGCGGTCATATTGCAAACACTTCTAAAAACCACAGGTAAAAGACAATAAATTTAAAAGAATACCTACCTAGGTCACTGTTCCCGCATATATCTTGAGTATGTATGTGGTAGGTCAGTAGCTATTTACAGTGCCAGCTAAGAGAATCCGGCTTGTAGTTACCAAGCAATATGTCGCCCCGTAGCCCGGGCGTATATCATCCTGACCACACGAGTCACCTCAATTATTGGATTACACCACCTCGATGCAATTTAATGGGAGAATATCGGAGAAAGGCCAATAATAGACTTCTGTCAGTGGCTATTACCGGGATAGTTTAGTTTACAAAGCGTGAATGTGTGGATTTAGATAGCGGTCGCTGAGTGGACGCATCAGAATATGTGCTGTGCTATAAAATACCTGTATAAGAGATGAGCCTATAATTTATGGAGTGCAAGTATTTAATATATTTCGTATCAAAATAATTTAATAAGCTCAAATAAATAAATTTGCCTCAATTTGGTTGCTTTTTAAGTGCTATGTTCATTTAAATAGTTCGTTTTACAATTTAAGACTATTAATTAAAATAATAAAATTCATTTATAATTCACAAACCTTTCAAGCTTCAATAGGATCGAACTGGTGCTGATCCGATGAAAATGGATATTAATTAGCGGGTAATTGAATCGGAATCGATTTGCGTGGGTACTCGGATTCCTAAACAGATGCTCTGTGACGTCATCCACAGTAAAATTTGAATAAACACAATAATTTTACAGTATACAGTGTAGGTACTGTATTGATCTGATCCCGTACCAAGTTGATTAGGTAATTGTTTATAAAATATTAGAAAAAATAGTAGTAGTTGAGTATTAACTCAAAAAAAAAAATTAACACGAAGGAAAAATTTTTTTCGTCACACAAATTTTAGCCCCGAATGGGAATGGAAGCCGCGACTCATGATATGGGGTATTACCTAATGTGTCACCAAGCCAGTGGAGTACCAGAGAAGGCTGTTTCCATATGTCATATGGAAACAGCATACCCTTGGATTTCTTCGTACCCACATCTCACGCTACGTCGCCGCTGCGCTGTTGTTTGAACCCATTCACACTTGAAATTCCCGAACAAATCCAAGCGTAGTCAATAGTATGGCGACTGTGGTGCATTTGTAAACGGCTTGAATGGGTCCGTAAAAATCCAAGAGTCACTAATCCACCCGCAAGACGGCGGTAGCATCGCCGCTGCCGCTCTGGCGCCATTTATATTACCGCCATAATCTAATTTGAGAGATTATTAATTGTAGTATTGTGATCATACATTTTAGTAGTACATTCGATTATTCGAGATTACAATTTAACCATGTTTTTTTAAGATTGGTTACAATCTGACGAACAAGTTAGATATCCGGTCCGCAAAGTCGTATCAGTCTTGACGGGTTCTTACTAATAATATACCATAGATTGGCCAGTCATCGGGTAGGCTTACATAATTTAAATTTTTATCAGAAAATTGACACATTTTCAGATAACTATCGCGCTAGAAAATACTATCGGGTAACGGTATTAAGAATATCACGGTGTCATATTTAGGAGCGATCTCACACGTCACGGTGATGAATCCGAATGTCTGAATACCTACGTCGTGGGTAGGTAACCGGATAGTTGTAAGATGTTCATTTTCAAAGGCATCCCGAGCTCAAAGTGAGCCTTTGTGAACATGTGAAAAACATCTTGAGGCAGAAATGCGCACGTTAATTGTCGTATTGTGTGATATGGAGGTGTAACGGCAAACGTTTAGTGGTATTTATTCGTTGTACTACTTGTGGTTACCTTTTATTCCTACTAGACCACTGTTTGCTTATACATGACCCATGCAAAAGTTTGAATGTAATGTTGTTTGTTAGACGTTCACGCAAAAACGACTTAAAGTATTTTGATTACACTTCAGAATAATAAAGCTTACCTAATATTATCATATTAACACAAAGGCTTTAATTCATTGATAAATGTATAAGTATCGTATTTTATCTATATCATAACGATAATTTTAACACGCGTAAGAAGTTGCGGAATTATAGTGACATGAATTGAAATGAAATGTATGAATGAGATATGAATGAAAGTGAAATATGAAATTCAAATAAATGTTTACTTTTGATTTTTTTTATTAAGTCCATATACATTCTCACCGAGAAGCATTAGCTTTCCCTAAACAAGAGAGATCAGGCCTTTTTTTTAACCCGGTGAAATGCGTTGAGCACCTTCACCCTGAGAGGGCGTTCTCTCCGGGTGGTGAGTCGGACTCCCCAGCGACTGGCGAAGAGATGGTAAATGCCAACAGCGACTCCTGAAAACACAGTGGTACTTTGCAGGGTTTGAACTGGCAATCTCTCGACCTTAACCACTCGGCCATCGACGCTTTGTTTAATATAGACTAGAAATTACGGTACTTCGATAAACGGTGCGGTACTTCGGGTGCATGCATGTGGTCACATAACAAGGAGTAAATGATGATAACTGTCATTATAGGCGTACCGTTAATAATATAACGGAATGCACTATATTGGATTAAAAATATATCAGTGTATCGGGGAATCAAAAGAGCACTCATATCCTTTGGTTAACCGATTTATGGGCAAACATTTTCGTCATTTTTATTCTGTATGCGCCGCCACATACGAAATTCATAAAGTTTCAGTTACCAGTACGTAGGTTGTTTTTTTTACCTGTATGCAATATTCATAGATTCATGTGCGGTATTACATACAGCATTACTATTTATTATGCACTTCCTTACTTCTAGCAACTCTATCCGCGTGTAGTTGCGTGAAATATTAGTCCCTTGCAAAGTCTCTCTGTCTGTCTCTGGATTATCTGTGTTCGAAATCTAAATTAAATAGGTTTATTAGTTTTGGCGTCAAAGTACGATAGACTGGCCTGTCCGCGACAGAATGTTTAGTTTGAAAACTGGTGAAAAAAATTTAACTTAAAAACCTTTTAAGATAACGAACACATAAAAAAAATTAGTCATTTGGTACAGTAGTACGGAAATGATGAGCGGATATACATTAAAGCGATGCCTTTTAAAGAAATAAAGATATTGAAATAAAATAAATGAATCAAATCTGGTTAGTTTATGAAAATATTACAGTTTTATTATGCACCTAAGTCCAACCCAGATGTACGGCGGAAATCCTTTCGATTTCCTACAATAGGATGCAAAAGCTTTGATACCACAAAGCAAAACGTTGTATCAGACCTCTATAATATTTCTCAAGGACTTTCTGGTTCTAGTGAATCGGACCGGTGGTGGTTCCTCTGCAAAACTCGGATGTAATCTTCTTATAACCTGCTTTACAAACAGACCCAATATAAATCTTTAGCCAATGGAGGTGTTAGTATTTTTAAAATATCGAACGACAGGATTTGAGATGGTAGTTTATATACTAGCAAATCTATTTTAGAATATGTTCTAGTTGAGTTATACAGAACTGTTAGTGTACTTTTTCATATTTAAAGCTAATACATTTGACAGCAAAGAAATGAGTTTATAGGTTTAAAAAAATATTCGCACTCATGACCAAATTCGAGTATTCTGAACCGAACAAACAAATTAATCTATTCCATTAAATTTTATTATTTTTAAACTGTTTCGATTTGCAAAGAATATTATAAAACACTTTTACTACGCAATAGTACAATAAATATTTTTTGGATTTTTTGTCTCTTTGTCTGATCTAATTTGTTCTCTTTTTTTCACACGACTAAAGGTGTTGGCCCAGCTAGTACCTAATAGACTACGGTGAAATTGGGCTCTTCTTATGTCCGTAGTTATGTAATGTGATATTTATATGAACTTATATTATGTATAAACAGGCTGGCGTTTATCTCGGGCGAGCCCCACGCGACATCGATTTGTCACGGATACTCGTTGGGAGACAAATGCGCTCCTTGGGACCATTTCATTATACCATAATGTTCGTACACTTTTAAAAGTTCCAATAGATGCAGATAAATCCGTAAAAAATAACACGCGCAAGGATTTTTTTTTGTAAATCAGAATCGGTTGTAAGTTCAGCTATTACGATGCCACGCACACACTCAGATGTCAAACTAATATCTACAATAGGCGTGATGATTGGGTCAAAATAATATCATACTTTTTAGTCCGTAAGTTAGTGCATAGAAAAATATGGGACACGTATCTTTTGGTGCTTCTATTGATTGAAAATTGACAAAGTTATTCAACATCATACTTCTGGGTGGTTCGTGTGACGTAGGTAAAATTGTACTAATCGTATATAGTGACGTACTTCGAGAGCATCGTATATATAGAAGCACTATATCTTTGTCATTTGTTGTTTGTGAAATTTTAAATAATCTAACTGAGGGATACATTTTTGTTTGGTCGTCTCGCCAATTCGTTCTCGCGTCGCGGAATAAAAATATTATGAAGAGGAGAAAAAAATGTGACATGTGATTACAAAATCAACATGTTGATTAATTTGATGTTTGTTGTTCTATCCATTTTATAAATATGAATTGATCCCACTCAACTAGAATAATTTGTAATACAGTCCAATTGAAATTGTTTATAATAACGTAATTAGTGGTCCTTTAATCGTGAATCAGTTGGATTGTTGAATATAATTTAATTGTGCTGTTTGACTAATTTGATTATTTTATTGAAGTACCTAATTCGTTTCATGTTATTTGCTTATTGACATAGCGTTTGAATTTGATGGTTAACTGAACAAAGGGGCATAGAAATTATGGTCAGAAAAATATTTACCACATTATTTGGGCAAGCTCAAAAACGCTCCATACAAACGTCCACAGGCGTGTGACGTCACACGCTTGTTCCTTGTATGCAGCGCCTAAGAAGTTTGTTCGGCATTGATTTACCTAAATCTTACTGATTATCACAAAAAAGGCAAGCATAACAACCACAGTCAAATACCATATTGAATCCAATCCAGACATTCTTCGTAACGTTGCCTTGCATGATTCACACGATTCGAGTAATGGAACCTTTGCAACGGCGGATGCATCAGCACATCGCGTTAACATATTGAACGCCGATATTAGGCTGCGGTCGCGTTCGCGTTGTCAACGTAACTTAGTTACATTGGCCGTCGGTTGCGGCCCGCCCGCTGAGTGCTCGCCAATTAAAATCACTACTTACTCAGGCAAAATAGATTGCGGTCACGGTGACCGGGAAACGACTGTATTGGTTTTGTTCGAACAATATATTAGAAAACAGAATGGATTAAAATAGGATCTATCAGATTGTATCTTGAAACTTGTATATGGAGTATGAATATCAATACATACATAGTATAAAACAAAGTAGCTTTCGCTGTATGTCCGTATGTATTCTTAGATCTTTAAAACTACGCAACGGATTTAGATGCGGTTTTTTTTAATAGATAGAGTGATTCTTAAGGAAGGTTTGTATGTAAAATTTACCCGAAGCGAAGCGAGGGCGGGTCCCTAGTCTGAAATAAAAACGACGATTTGTAACGAGTTTTGTTTACATAGCTTAATGAACGTTTTTCTTTCTTTAAGTGAGTAAAGTACTCAACCCCATTGGTGAAATGCGTTCTGTGCGTGGCGTCCATCGGTGGCTGTGGTCGGTGGCCCATTTGCACCGAGCCTGTTAAAAGAGTAAAAAGCTTTCTATATTCCGCGCAATGCATTTCCGAATAGGTGTAGAGAGAAACCGAGAGAGAAACATTCACCTTAGTTTTTTTTCATACTAATGTACGAACTGCCTTACAATCAATGATTAATTTTAATTTTGTACAAAATTAATCTTTGATTATTATGAAATGCTATGCCAAAAATGTAAATAATCACTACATAGTATAAAGCAAAGTCGCTTCTCGCGTCTGTCTGTGTGTATGTATTCTTAAATCTTTGAAACTACGCAACAGGTTTTGATGGTTTTTTCTAATAGATGGAGGGGATTAGGAGGGTCTTTTTATGTATAATATGCCCTGAGCGAAGCGAGGGCGGGTCACTAGTATAGATAAAAATGAAATAATATATACTGCAACTAGATTCTATGAAATATTTTTACACGTCCAATTACAGATAAATTAATAATAATAAAAATCATTTATTTTTCTCTCCACGTAATAGGACTAGTGACTAGGATACAAGTGGTCTTAGTGCTAAATTTGTATTTAATAGCATTAAAAAACAACAAATAAAAAAATTGTATTTACAAATAAATAGTAATAATAAAATGCATGAGTTCCATAATTATTGGATGTCCAAGCGAGCAATCAATATACCTATTAAAATAAACTGAAAGTGTATCTCTTAAAGAATGTATTATGTACCCCGCAAATTATTAGGTAACTACGAATATTTGGTGTAGTTAACGAAAACTGAATTCGGTTCACAATGGCGGCTCCGGGAGCTGGGACACAATTCTCTATTGTGAACTGCACTAACAACCTTAACTCTTATTTCAATAACTGCATCTAAACTAAATTGAATACGGAAACCGTACTGGGACACGTTAATCTTAACGAGAAAATATGAACCGATATATAAGATGACATCAAATCTTATTTAAAAGCTTTGTTCTTCGATAGAGCACTTTGGAAAACCTGTCTTTATTTGTATAGGTCAAAATCAGTTAGTAATCATTTGTACTGTCTATGATTTTCACCACCAAGTTGGAAATACAGTTATAAATAAAAAAAAAGTATAATTACAATATTTTCACGGTTTTTAATCGGACCCCAAAAATTTGAGACATTAAAAGCTAGTATATAAACTTTGGATCTGAAAGAAGCGAAAGTGGTGTACCAGGATCATAGCACATGGCAGGAAGTGATCTCTGCCTACCTCTCTGGGAAAAAGGCGTGATTTTATGTATTTATATAATGAGCATATAATTTTGAACTGTCCTGGTCACATACGTTAAGAAACTGGATATGTCCGGGGCATTTATCATATTTCCTTAAATTATTGAGTTCTCGATATTTCCCTTGCAGCTATGCCGAAAAAAAAACTTGGACATAAACAATAACACGTTGGTGACAACAAAATGTGTTCCACTGCAGTTTCATGACGACAGAGTGATAAGTGGGGAGTTTGATCAGTTATTCATTTTGTTTGTAGGCTATTACCTACTGGTTTTTTCGATTGAAAAACGAGTGTTGATTCTCTAATGACTTATTGCATTTGTAATGAATACGCCCGATGCAAGGTGTTTAAGCGGCGGCAAAGAAACTAATAAAAGTTTCATTGGAATAGGCTGTTAGTTCGTTTTTTTTACGCGAAAACGAAGAGACGTTGACAAGGGAATTATAATTTTACTAGTACACCTCAGCAAATAATTTATGGATTCTGTTTTAAAAAAAAATGTGGGTTATATTTTGTTTTTGCAAATATCGTTATAATCTGTAAAGGTATACCTTAATTGACTATAAATGTAATTAAAAGGCAACGTGATATTTACCTTATAAAAATGTATAACTTACTATTTATTTTATTGTTTTTGTCTTAAAATGGGTAAAATCATCCTTACTAATATTATAAACCCGAAAGTAACTCTGTCTGTCTGTCTGGTACGCTTTCACGCATAGAGTACTGAACCAATTTAAATGAAATTTGGCACACATATAGTCCAGAGCATGAGAAAGAACATAATGTTTTACCCGTTAAACGTCTCTACGCGGTCGAAGTCGCGGGCGGAAAGCTAGTCATGAATAAACGTGAAAAATAATTACATGTAAATTCAGGACTTACTAACAAATATCATACGAATTAAATAAATAAAATATAGATACATACTCCATACGTTCGTAGGCTTATAATTACCGAACTAATGCACCAAAGTGAATGATTTTTTTTTATTGAGTTTGGCACTTTAATGAAGAGGTTTGTTTAAATAAAAAATGTATTTTCCACGGGAAATAGCTAGGCGAGACGTGATTCGTCGGTTTAGCTAGCATTATAAGGATGTTTATATGCTATTTTAGCCCGAGTCCGTATTGATTGACATTGATTTAGTTTTAAACTGTCATGGTTACACACTTTAGAAGACTGTAACTGTCCGGGATATTTACCATGTTGTTTTGTGAACAACAACATGGTAAATATCCCGGACAGTTACAGTTTTCTATTGATTGAGTTATTCAATTATCTCTATCATGGTTCTTGAGATACAACCTGTTCACAGACAGAGAGTTAATAAATATGTTATTTTAATCACTTATGGTTACACACATTAGAAAACTGAAAATGCCCGGGCTATTTACTATGTTGTTTTGTTTTTAAAAAAAAGGAAGAGGTTCTCAATTCGTCTGTATTTTTTATGTTTGTTACCTCATAGTTTCTAAATAAAGTTGATAGCCCTAATGAACGTGATGCAGTTCCTGCCATCCGCACGTTAGCCAACATTACATAATGTATTAGGACATTGCCTATACAGTGCCCTTTGGTTGTGTCGGGCCGCCTCGCCAGGCACGCTGTGATTGGCAGGCGGAGTGCGCTCCCCTGCAATATAATAATAATATTTACTATTGCGACTGCTTGTTTGTTAAGGCGATTAATCGAAATTAGACCGACTCTGTCAGTCTCAGAATGTGTAATTATAGTTTTAACAGACGGATTTTCATTAGTGTCAAAACTATACTATAATCTAATATCCATCTTAGAAATCATACAAACATTATCTTTGTGTATTTCTGATTATGGATACCTAGTGACGATTAATTGTAATTTGTGTTTAGTTTTTTTTAATTTTTTCCACCGGTAGCAAACCTTTATAAATGTTATTGAACGGTGTTTGATTGAGTGTAGAATGTTGTATTTTCCATACCCGCAGGGTGAAAATGTATTTGTTCCGACTCTATTCCGTGAAACGTTTCACCTATTGAACTTTTAAATTTTTTACAATGCGATTCGCTAAAACGTCGGTGCTCCGAGCGATAAAGTCTGATGTTCGAATAAAATAAATCAGTTTGCCAAACTCGATTTCGGCCGAACAATTAGCGTGTTTATATCGTTGCCCACGTTTTTTCGTTGGTGAGCTAAATGTTTTTGGGCGGCGCGTTCTGCCAACCATGGCCATTGTTGTGCGCGAACAGTGAACGAGCCACGTTTCGGTCTCTCTGGCGTTTTGTGCGGGCGGGATATTGTCGAACAATGCAAGTACTGGGACCGGGAACGAATGCGGACCCGTCTATTCGGCGGGCCCTGGCTCGGAACTGGGCTGTTTAGGATAGTTGGCATTGTTCGTTCTTTTTTCGGTTTGCAGTTGACAGACCTGTTGGCGGTTGGGTATCCTGGCCATTTAAACAAAAACAATAGACGACATTAAACTTTAAATGGGTTGAAATTGAGGGCTAGGGGGTTATATATTATATATGACGGCGCGTTCTAGTTTCACGAAACATTTCTAAAAGAATAATTTTAATTTAATTCGTTTTGTTGAATTATTTTTATTATTTTTACATTGTATGAAAATAATTGTAATTTCACATCAATTAACTAGACAAATAATTTCTGTTCATTTAAATGATTAACTAAAGAGGGACTTCCGTCCGCGTGGGCTTGCGAGCTGCGTCATCGCCACCTGCGTAATGGTATAGTGGGGCGACTGCCGCTATAAAAGAGCGCTGCACGGCTCAGTGAGTCAGTCTTACCTGAGGCGTCGCCCTGTTCGTACGCTCGCAATTCCGCATACTCTTTAGTACTTACTGTGTAGAAACTCTGTCCGAAACTTGTATTAAAGTGTTATAAAAAGTATTACGGATTATAATTTACTTAAAGTTGCTTCCCGCCCCATGGATTCGAATGAGCGCAGTCGTGAGCTCGGAAATCCGTCATCAGAAGTCAGGATGAACCAGGAAGCGGAAACTCTCGGTGCGGGTCATGCCAGCCCCTTTATACGCACTGAACGAGACCAGTGGAAGAGTTTGTTGGAATTGCAACACAGAAATGTGCAATTAGTGAAAACAGTGCTTGAACGTCACTTCTTCACGAAAAGAAGGAGCGTCACCTCGTGTTACCCGAGTTCAACCCTGATGATCCAGAGGCAGATGCACGGGCATGGTGCACCACCGTGGACATCTGTATGAAGAAAACCTTTCAAGTGGAAGTCAGTTGATAATACTCCTGAGTCGGGCCTTAAAGGGATCTGCAGCAACAGGGCTAGCACAAAATAGTCATGCTGAGGTTACGTGACCAGAATTGAAAGGCCTTTTCTTAGCTCGCTTCTATACGACTGAAATGCAGCCGCTACACTATTCAACGTGCTATCAAGCTACCCAAAGGAGGGCTAGAACATTTCATCGTCCACTTCGCAAGGAACCGATGGTCATCACCTGTTTCGGCTGCGGCAAGCCGGGTCATCTAGCGCCACTGCGCGCATAAGAAGACACCAGGAAACAATAAAGAATCCGAATGGAGAGTGAATATCTGCACCATCAAACCTGCTCTGACCATCTTTACAATCTGGGTGAGAAGTTTTCATTTTGTTTTGATTCTGGTTCTGAATGCTCTTTAATTAGACAAACGGTAGCTGTATTCTTTCCCTGTAAAAGAAATTATAACTCTGTCACACTTTTAGGGATAGGAAAATCAAGTCTATATTGCGATACCCAAATTAATGCCACAGTTACAATACAGGGTTATTCGCTTGAACTATTATTTCATGTGGTCCCAGATTCTTCACTAGGAACCAGTATCTTGATAGGACGCGATTTGATTAATTTAGGTTTTTCAGTTGAGATTTTAATATTGCTATAAACATGACTCAAATTGTAGCTCAGTGCGAGTTTGATAAAAAAAAAAGTAAAAGATTTCAATAATACCAATTTAGAAATTCCTTTAGACTCATTTACCGACCTAAAACAATTACTCAAAGAATACTCGTATTTCTTTGTTAAAGATTTACCTACAGACAAGGTTAGCTGTCCAAGCTTGAAATAAAACTTAAAGATGCCAATCGCACAGTGCAACGACGTCCATACCGTATAAGCTCTAACGAGCGAAATCTAGTACGCGATAAAATAAAAGAACTACTTGATGCAGGTGTAATTCGTAAGAGTTGCTCTCTTTTTGCAAATCCGATATTACTAGTCAAAAAGAAAGAAGGATCTGACCGCTTATGTGTGGATTTTCGAATTAAAATAGTAACACCGTTTCTGATGGATATCCCTTACCTTTGATAGAATACATCGTTTAGTTGGTGCTAAATACTTTACTTCATTAGACATGGCTAGTAGCTATCATCAGAGTCCCGTACATCAAGACACGATTGAGAAAACTGTGTTTTGTTACGACGGATGGCCAATTTGAATATGTCAAAATGCCTTTGCCTTTGGACTTAAAAACGCACCATCTGTTTACCAGCGAGCTATTAACAAAGCTCTCGGTAACTTATCCGAAGCATTCGTAATCTGTTAAATTGATGACATCATTATACCATCCCAAACTATTTCAGAGTGTATTTTTCGGTTAAAGTTTGTATTGGAAACCTTGGCTAAATCTGGTTTTTCTCTTAACTTAAAGAAATGTGCTTTTCTTTAAACAGAAATTGATTACCTTGGATATCATGTCTCATCAGGACAAATAAAGCCTAATCCTTGTAAAATAAATGCCTTGTGTCAACTACCACCTCCACAAACAATCACGCAATTAAGGCAATTTATTGGTCTTCTCAAATATCTACACCTCTGTACAGACTCACATCTGGGAAAGGTAATATTAAGTGGACTCCTCAATTTGAAACCATTCGTCGAAAAAATATTTCTGTTCTCACTGACAAACCCGTCCTCACTATGTTTGATCCTCAATATCATATTGAATTGCATACTGATGCTGGTTCTGAAGGCTATGGTGCTATTCTTATACATTAAAAAGTCTGCAAGCCTTACGTGGTTGAGTATTTTAGCAGAAGAACAACCTCTTACGAATCCAAATACCACTCGTATGAACTTGAGACATTAGCCACAGTTAATGCTATAAAACATTTTAAACATTACCCACAGGGTCGTAAGTTTGTAATGTTTATAATGCGTGTTCAAATGCTGTTAAAGCAAAACTAAAACTAAAACCTCTCGTGTACACAGATGGTGGTGTTATCTACAAAGTTTCGATTTCGACATCGAATATAGGCCTGGAAAACGAATGGAATATGTCGATTTTCTGTCCAAGAATCTTCTTACTCAAACACCTGTAACAAAAATAATTCAAAAAAAAACGAGTCAACCTAACTGAAATTTAGTGACAACTGATTTCAAGCAGAACAACAAAAAGACCCTGAAATAAAATCTATTATATCTAGTTTGCAAACCCATAGTCTTGAATCTGATATTAGTTGTACTCACGAAATTCAACGGGGAATTTTGCATGGAAAATAGAGAGGAACAATCGAAGCGTTTGGTTACCAATTGTTCCCAGGTCATTCAAGTAGGCAGTAATAAATCACGATCATGAAAGTATTATGCACTTAGGATCGGAAAAGACTTTGGAAAAATTGAATTGTCATTAGTGGTTCTCACATATGATTGAATACGTTCGTAAATTTGTTGAAAATTGCATCACCTGTAGGCTGTCTAAATCACATTCTGGCAAAGTATAAGCAGAAAGAATTTTAACAATTTTGCGAGTCCCACAGTATGACGCTTCGTCTCATAGCCACAGGCACTAGTCGAGCCAACGGTCAAGTAGAGCGTGTGATGAGTACATTAAAAAACATTCTCACTGCTGTTGAAGTGGGAAATAATAAGTCGCGGCAAGATGCTTTGCCTGAAGTACAAGTAGCTTTAAACAGTACAATGAACCGCGTAATAAAATCAAGTCCTTTGGAGTTATTAATCGGCAAAGTAGCAAGACCTCTAGACTTATTGACTTTAGATGACGATACTAATACATTTAATATAAATTTAACGGACCTGCGACACTGTGCAGCACAAGTTAAAACAGCGCCATCACCGAAAAGCAAAGGTTTGACGAAACCAAAGCAAAGCTTAGCCGTTTTAAAAATTGAAGATTTTGTCCTTTTAGAAAACCACGACCGGAATCAGAACAAATTGGATCCAAAAGGACAATGGGCAAAAATGTATGGAGCTTGGTCTATTTTTGGAGTTGAGCGGCGGTCTCCGGAATCAGTATTTCTTGCGCGGCACTATTAAACAACACTATTTAAAAAAAATCGTGAGCATATACTGGTTAGTTTAGGAGATATCGAATACTTGTTGCCTTTGTATATTTCGATGATTTAATGTATTTTTTTAATATTCCTATTGTTCCTTTGTAGGACCGTTTAAGGTGATTCAAGTCCTTGAGGGTGACATATATTTGCTAAAGGCTTTGAATTCCAATAGAACGTATAGATATGCACACGACCGACTTTGTAGTGTGCCTGATTGTTGCGTTCCGTTGGAATTAAAGGCAAATTTGAAGATATTAGGAAATGCCGTTGACGGCGAGAGTAAGTAATTTGAAGTGACAAAATCTGTGTGACGAAATCTGTTATACAGTCTGTGTGACAAATAGTCTGTGTGACAAAAAAGTCTGTGTGACAAATAGTCTGTGTGACAAAAAGTCTGTGTGACAAATAGTCTGTGTGACAAATAGTCTGTGTGACAAATAGTCTGTGTGACAAATAGTCTGTGTGACAAATAGTCTGTGTGACAAAGAGTCTGTGTGACAAATAGTCTGTGTGACAAATAGTCTGTGTGACAAATGGTCTGTGTGACAAACGGTCTGTGTGACAAATAGTCTGTGTGACAAATGGTCTGTGTGACAAACGGTCTGTGTGACAAACAGTCTGTGTATTCACAACTCTGCGTGACAACATAAGGCCAGAATGGCCGAGCTTGTTTAAGGAAATAACCATACTTTGTACTTTATTTGTTTCCTTTACAGAGTCTGATGTTGAGGAGACACACGAGGACGTGTGAAGGTGCAGGACGGCCGTGACGGCGCGTTCTAGTTTCACGAAACATTTCTAAAAGAATAATTTTAATTTAATTCGTTTTGTTGAATTATTTTTATTATTTTTACATTGTATGAAAATAATTGTAATTTCACATCAATTAACTAGACAAATAATTTCTGTTCATTTAAATGATTAACTAAAGAGGGACTTCCGTCCGCGTGGGCTTGCGAGCTGCGTCATCGCCACCTGCGTAATGGTATAGTGGGGCGACTGCCGCTATAAAAGAGCGCTGCACGGCTCAGTGAGTCAGTCTTACCTGAGGCGTCGCCCTGTTCGTACGCTCGCAATACTCTTTACATACATCTCTTGCATACTCTTTAGTACTTACTGTGTAGAAACTCTGTCCGAAACTTGTATTAAAGTGTTATAAAAAGTATTACGGATTATAATTTACTTAAAGTTGCTTCCCGCCCCATGGATTCGAATGAGCGCAGTCGTGAGCTCGGAAATCCGTCATATATTTTTTTCAATATATACGCTTAAATCAATAGCTAAATGCGAACTCGATGGCACCGTGTTGTCAGAAAAGGGAAGACTGATAAAGTAGATCCACACGAATTGTTTCAATGTGTAACTTAAAATGAACCCTAATGATAACTGAAGAACTGCCACTTACTGCCTACTTTTTTTACTTACCAATAACCTCTAATCGATATTATCATTAAAAGTTTATTGACTCAACTTTAAATTAAAACGAGACTTTAGAAGCACATTCCCACTCTAACCATTCCACTATCGTAACGATCGCATTTAAAACCTTATTGAAATGAGAATTCCTACATTTAATCAAGTTAGTTTCGCCGCTTTGCGTCCACGGTCGGGTATGGGGCTGAACAAAAACTGGCGATGCGTTTTTGTCGACCGCCCCTGGCGATTCGGCCAGAACAATTATTGGCTTCGTAAACTGCCCAAAAAATCCCACCGCGTTGAAGTTAAACTTGCCCTTATGCACCCACGCGGTGAATTTGTAGTCGGTATTCAATTTTGTTATAGCGATAGTTAATGGCTTCTGTAAAATACTGGCCAAGTGCGGGTCCGACTTGCGTGCGAAGGTCTCATATTTATTGTTTCAGCAACTATTCGTACATCATTTGTGAAAAATGTATGTATGTATCGTAGTTCTTAAGATTCAGTCTGGTGATAGAGAGGCGGACAGATAGCAATAATGTCCCGTTTTTACCCTTTGGGTACTGAACTGGCTTTTAGGACCAACGTTTTTGTTACAAAGTGGTGTACTTACTATGGCCGTCTCTCGGTAAGAGGTGTTGGAGCCCCATATTGCGCCATCTAACCCTTGGAAGCTATCAAATTCAACTGAAAAACACACAATTGGTTCATTTGATGATAAACACTACTCGTATTAATTATTGATGTATGTCATACATACTTACAAATACCCAACTTAATCGGACTTAAACATTTTTGTAAATCTAAAATCGTGTTTGAAGGCGTAAAGTGTCGTTAAGATAAATGATGGTGTATTTTTCAGATTGGGTTTAGAGTGACAAGTTAGTCAAATTCTTTAAAAATACAAACAGTTGTATGTATACTAAATCCTGCTACATGAAAATTGTAATGTGGGCTAAATCCTGCGACATCAATTCAAGAAAAGCTATGGAAAACAAACAATGCTACGAGGGTCCGAGTAATGTACTCCAGAGACGTTACGCTGTCTCAGTTCCTTAATGGCTCGCGACGTTTTAAGCGAACGACAATATGAGTTAAAACAGGAAAGGTACACTGAGGAAGCTGTGGGTTTATTAACAGTGGCATCATCAGATAATGACGATGTGAACACCGTGTAGACACGAAAAAGCTCTGGGAGGTAGAAGTTCAGAAACTGGTTTAGTGCGAGACGGATGGTCAATATACGATTTCTATTCTATTCTATTCTATTCTGTTTTCACCCTGGGGGTAGGTGCCTTTTATTGCATGTGAATAGATAGATAGATAAGACATTCACATTTAAGTTGACACAAACACAAATAAAAACATGACAACGCGAAAATTTAAATTACATAATAGAAAAGGTACAATAAATAACATTACAAATAGTGTGCCAATAACATCAAATGCACAATACTTTATTTATATGTTTTACATGCACATATTCGTGAATCGTTATGATGAGCTTTCCCTAAAGGTTTCGTTAATGACATCAGTGAAAAAGAAAAAATAATCAATTCAATTATTATTGTTCTAATAAATACTGCAGCTCAAAACAAAACTAACAGCTTTGGTTCTGCTAAAGCATATTCTCACTCGTGACGTGTTCAAAGTTCTTCAATTTCTGAATTAAAGCGCAAAGTGTGAGGCGATGAAAACAAGTTTATCTCTCACTTTGAGAACGCTCCGTGAAACTTGTTCGTGTAATTTCGCGGGCGCTTATCTAGTTTTATGAAGGGCCTGTGCACATAAGCTGTCTAGGAATTTCAGATGCTTATAACGTTTTTCAATTTTGCATGTGAGTGAGTGAGTGACAGGTGCGCGCGCACACACTCGCAAACATACACAATCTACCAATCTACCTAGAGATTATATATTTCTTTTTCTTAATGTCCTTCTTCTCTCCTAAAAAAATTTGCTGCGCCCGACAACCCATAGTTGAATCTGAAACTGATCACGGGTGAACTGTTCACCCGTGATCATGGCGCTTGCAACAGTGCCGAAATATCGGGAGCTCATTAAAACAAAACAACATGGTAAATATCCTGGACAGTTTTAGTTTTCTAATGTGTGTAACCATGACAGTTTAAAATTATACATAGTTGAATCTTACTTTTTAAGCAACACCTTTTGTACATTATGGAAAAGCAATAAATATTTTGAGTTTGAGTTTTGAGTTTGAGGATGGCTAGACGTTAAGGTCTACTGGTGCATCTATTGTGCGCGTAGGAACAAGGTTGCGTACACTTTTCAGTTTTTGCCTGCTACCTGCGAGACATGAAACTGACTCGCCCAAAGGAAGATAATCTCTTTTGAATTTTTGATAGGGCCGCGTTTCTGTTTACCTTTCATGTATCAGTCAGTGTGTGTTTACCAGTTTGAATATTTTACTTAAGTACTTAATTTGAGCTTATTGCCATCGCTCGCGATAGAATAATAAATTAAAGACGTAAACGATTCTCATGAAAATTTAGTCTTTATCTTTGACTGATGGTATAATGCCTTTTAAGATCCCGCCGTATTTAACGTATTTTTAGGACTTGTAATTTTAATTTTTGTAAAAGTAGGCTCTGTTGCTGTGAAGTAAAACAATAAAGAAAGCTGAGATTTAGCTGTAAATATTATTTTGATCATAATATCTTCTTATGGACTAAAATAGAATAAATTAACATTGTTTGCGCAAATAATAAGTATAAAAAATACTTCGTAAACGTATGAAATACTACATATACCCTACAAATGTGCTTATGACAGAGGGTTTATAAAGATTATTTTTAATTGATTATTATTGATAATATTTTTTACAGTTATATAGATATAACAAGGTCGAAAAGTTTTCCGAATCGAAATGTCTCCATTATCGTGAGCGGCTAACTGTTCGTGTCCAGTTTTCCTCTCTATACATTTTAAACCGCCCAGCTCTTTCGCAGAGTATCATGCGCATACAAAATGAGTCGGCAGCGTAACGTCGCAAAACTGCGTGCATTACGCGTTGTATGAACACTTCATTTAAAATGTATAGGGAGGCAAACTGGATGCAAAACCGTCGGCCACTCACTGTTTGCCTAATTAGAACGTGCCCTTATAGTGTGAATATTTCAACTAACATGCGAATGCACTGCTGTTACAATCAGCACTTTACTCGAATGTTATTCACAGATCGTGTTCCTCCATTATTTACTGAAGTCTCCCTGCATTATATTTATCTGCTATTGGGCATCGAGATCGGCTCTTGTGTCCCTATTTATTACACCAATTCACAAATGTTTACAATTGACAAAATCCATCGTTTAAAGGACACAGTTACTTACTTACTTACAATAAATATTTAAAGCACATGGTTCATTTGCTCCACTGTTCACCGGAGATTTGAACATGAACACCCGTCCTCCCAGGAATTGCGCCCAGACGTGCGGACCATTACACCAACCAAAAGCTTATTGAAACCGGCGAATTATTTCCGCATATTTACTGATACCTACAGGTGGCGCTATCATCCGTTGGTGATACACACTAACGACACGGCGGAAAAATTCGACAGCTTCAATAAGCTGTTGGTTGATGTTATGGTTCGCACGTCTGGGCGCGATTCCTGGAAGGACGGGTGTTCAAATCCCCGGTCAACAGTGGGATAATTGCAGTTTTTCGTTTTTCAAAATATTAAGACAGCTTTAACACTCAAGTATTTTAAATTTGTTCATGTTTCTACATAATTTACATTTCAAAAGATTCTTTCTCGTGCCTTTAGAAAGATCTCATACCAATCAACAGAACAGCCATTAAGTTAAAGAAGCTTGAAACCCAGAGTCGTTTGGACATACAAGCAATCGCAACATTCCCTTGATCTCATTTCTTGAGCGTTTTTATCGAGCATTACCCTCGAGACGTTGTGCGCCAGGGTTGGCAAAAGCACAAATTTTAGACGCCAGATTTTAAATTTAAATAATATAATACGAACATTTATAATCTGGGTATGAATTTGATATGTTTGAGATGGCGGTGCAAATCAAAATTTATTTCTCAAATATTTATGTCTACCAGTTGATAACATCTCCATTAGAAAATACGGCTCAATTGCAGGAGAGACCTTATAGGTACCCTTGAAGGCGAAGGAATATAAAGAAGGTTTGTGTACATTCAAAAGAAAAAAATCATACATTTGGACACAATATTTTGACACTGGAAGTATTACGGAAAACTATAACGTTTGAACGCTCTTAATTCACTCATTAATGCTCCTATGTTATGTACTTCCATATGAAGCATTTTCCGTTTATCAATTTAAGATATCACAAGCAATGCCGCTCTGTACAATCCAAGCTATAAATTGTATTGTACTGAAACTCAATCATCACACTCCGTGCTTCCACAAAGGCTCTCAAATTGACCAATTAGAGAAGCGAACTTCTGCATGCGTCCTATCAAACTGCTCAATCATCGGGACGTATTTGCTCAGACGTGAACGCCAATATTGAGTAGTATTTCTTGTCCCATACCTTAAAGCTATCCTAAATAAGACGACGATAACAATTGGAGTCACGTCATCTGGCTGAGAGATGCCGATTTGGCGACAGGTTATCGGCAGACATCGACGTGCCATTGACGTCTCCGACGACTGTCATAGATGCAGTCAGGAAGCTGTAGGCTGTAGCCGTCAAGCGTTATGTCACTTCAAGAAACGTTAACTAGACCTGTGAGCAAAGACGTCAAATACACCTGTGACGGAACGTCGACAACTGATAAATTGTGATTAAAGGAATCACTCTTATTCAAAACCAAAATGCTAACTGCAAATAACCTATCCACTATATTTCACCACTATCAAGAAACATCCACATTCGATTAGACGTGACACCGGATACCTGTCACGGTCCCACAATATCTGGCCCATTTCTCGGGAAGCGCCCCTACAACCGAGCGATTGACCATCCCTGTTGTGTGGCGTAAATCATTTTACTCTAACCTCTCAGGATGTTAGCGATGCCTGGACATTTCATTCCAGCGATTCACAACTCTATCCCCACAATATACGGTCCATTATAAACTGGTTTATTAGGAGCGACCAGCACTCTTTGCGTCCAAGATTGCTTTTGCAAGTTTCCTTTATATGAAACGAAATAGATCGATATAAGTTTGTTCAGATGTAATCTAAGACAAGCTTACGTTGGTATTCTTCTTAAGAGCAATTTTGTTTACAGAGTGTTTGCAATCCTGGCTCAACTGCAATTACTCTTTCTATATGAACTTTAAAAACTTTGTCAACTTTCAGTTCTGAATAATACTCGTTAACAAACAAAGTTGGTCTTATGGGTGATTTATAACAAACGAAATCCTACATTAATAATTTACCTTTGGTGGGTTTTCCAGTTCAGTTCAGTATTAATACCCTTAGTCAGTAAGACAGATTCACGGAATCAAACAATTTCTAGTCACATATCCAGCTACTTCCAAATTCTCAGGACGGTTATCTCAATTCCTTCCGGTTACTTTACGTTGGAATGTCCTTTTCTAGCATAACGCATGTGAAAAAGATAAAGCATTTTCATCTAAACACACTTTTGTCTGAAATGAACAGTGTTCATATTTTATGGCCAACTCATGCTATACTGTACATAACTTGACAAGGCGAATCCACAGTTAACTTAGAAATGGAACGGAAGTAACTATATTATTTACCTCGAAAACCGTATGATTCATAGCTGCCTCAATGAAATAGGAAACATGTTTTCTAGAATTTAATAATCAAACGAATACAACCTGTAAAGACCTCTCGCTGAAAATGTTTAAGGAATACAACTTTTATTCGCGACTCGAACACGTACAATTTTTTTGCTTGGGTTAAAGGAAATTACAATTATGTTACCTATATTTTGCTAACAGTCCCAGTTAAGGGCCACCGGCGCTGGTTGCAAAGGGTCAAGTGCCCCTTGTATGTTAAATGCGGAAAATTTAATTACCTCTACTACTCTTACTTACTCGAAGTATTTCAGATGTAGTTTATATTTAGACATACCTGTATTAAGATCTGCTTTTCATGCATCGTAAATGTAATCGAAGGTAGGAAAAAAATTCGTAAAAGCAATAAATATTTATAATACCGAAAACAGTGCTAATGACCATTGATCGAGTGAATGAGCCGACGCAATTAATATTAATCTATAGTTTTACAAGTTTTTCTACGTCTATAAAGGGGTATACAGTTTTTACCCCTGACTGCCTACGATGATAGTTTGGAGACATCGTCGGACTTGCGCGGGAGAGGATAGTTCTCCTCCTTTAATATTTTAGGGTCATTACGTACAGTGCATCTTTACCTTCTTGCTGAATTTGGTTTACTGGACACTTATCTCTCTACTACTAACTCAATCACAATCGCGGATAAAGTACCGTGACAAGTAGCGTTCGACGCAAACTGCTGTTTGAAATAAATATAAGTGCAGCATGTGTGAAACGGCCTGTTAATAAATTTCCAACGTTGAGAGCTGGGCCTTATTCCAAGTAGCTGCAAGTGGGATACACCGCAAAACACAAGTTGCATGTTACTGAGGTAAACAAACTTTTGGCGAGGCTTTGAGGCGGATTGAATCCTTCCTGTTTATTTATAGAACATACCTGTGGCTCCTTTATTGCCGTGAATTGCACGCAAATGTGTTGAGTTCAATGTTAGACACTTTACTTTGAACAAAACTTTGCTTTTCAGTTTGTTGACTCCTACGCCAAATTGACTTTGATTGTGGGGGTTGTACTTATGATTACGTACCTAACTATCAAAACAATGTCTATCAAATCTA
The DNA here is from genome assembly GCA_039566165.1 of Maruca vitrata. Classification (NCBI taxonomy): domain Eukaryota; kingdom Metazoa; phylum Arthropoda; class Insecta; order Lepidoptera; family Crambidae; genus Maruca; species Maruca vitrata. Next base: position 4,901,306 of record CM076911.1, read on the forward strand.
AACTTGTCTTATATTTCCATACAAAGTGTATAACGTCATAAATTTAGTAAAATATAAATTGCCTGATAAAAGAGACGGATAAAAATGTCTTCACATAATAATCTTTAATCTGAAACCTTATGGAAGTTAGAGTTAAATCTATTCTAGAAATATTATAGTAGATCTCCATGAAGTTATGATTAAAATCTCATGATGGTAAGGTAAGAGGCATCCTTCTAAACATCTGACTTTATGAAGGATTATGTTGAACTTAGTTCAATTTTTCTTCAACAACAATATTAATTGTATGGCTTTCCTCATGTTTACGAATTAGTTCTACTATATTTGCAAATTCTTTTAAAAACTGTGTCAACCTTGTTTATGCAAGTGCCATTTTGCGATATGAACCTTTAAAAATATAGATAGTGAAAGGGCTTGAATCTGAATTAGGGTATATTCAGGGATTATTGGGGAACTAGTTGGTATTAAAACCTTCCATATTCAATTAAGTTCTCCTAAATATGCATGTGTATTACAGATTTATTCATTTTGGTCCTTTCATCTTGGAATTCTTAAATGGTTTCTCTTATAGTTGGACTACTCTTAGTTAATTTTGTAATATTTTTTGCTGATAAATCTTAATCATTTTGCTATAGGTATTGACATCCTAAGTTTTGAATAAATGTTTTGAATACATCGTACCTACATACATATACATTATACAATCATTTACAAGACTATTCTTATGTAGTTAAATAAACTCTCGAGGTCGATCGAGCTTTTGAACTTTCTTTATTATCTTTAGACATTAGAGCTAATAGGCATATAAAATATATTCTTAACAGATTTTATTATGCTAGTAATCTATTCAATTGTTATATCTACATTTGAAAGTAAGCAATGATACAGAAAGCTTTTTGACTATCCTAAACTTCACGTTTTCCATCAATGTCCTCTCGACAGTTTAAATGATAGACCGAGCCGTAAAAATGCAATTTTACTTCGGTCCGAATACAGGGTGCCGTAATAAAAGGACAAAAGGTTCAAATTTGCTCTGCAACCGGCTTGATGGAATGCGTTCAGTGTTAACGGGTGTACTGGCCTTTTATGTGTTAAGGTAAACGTTTCCTTTGTAAACCCAGGTTACTTGCGCAGGATTCGTGAAGATAATGACAACTAACACAACCCTTGTCCTAATAATAATTAATCATTTCATCTACCTAGTGAACCTGGACGTAAAACATTTTTCAGACTGTTTCTATTAAAAGCGTCGATGGCCGAGTGGTTAAGGATATTTTGCTTGCCTTGCGAGAGGTCGCCAGTTCAAACCCTGCCAAGTACCACTGTCTTTTTCAAAGATGAAATTCATATTACATCGACGCTTGAACGGCAAAGGAAAACATTGTATGAAAACCTGCACACCTACGAAGAAATTCTTAGGTTGTACAGTCTCGACTTACCCGCACTTGGCCAACGTGGTTGACTAATGCCTTAACGCCCTACTTTAGGGTAGCCCATGCCCCGGCAGTGAGGACGTATATGGGCTGATGATGATGTCTATTAAAAAAATACTCAGCCCGGAGTTAAGAGTTTCGTGGATTCACGACCGTGCCTCGGAAAGCATGTTAAGCCGTCGGTTGTTGTCTCCCCGAACTATGAGAGCGAGGGAACAGAGTGCACTTGTGTTTGCGCGCATGCTTGAGTATTATAAATGTCCTGCACATTTGGCTCATTTCCATTGATATAGGCCGGTACGGCCGAATGCGTTCGGCTTCTCATTAAATTTTTATTTAAGTCCAAAGATACAACTACTCAATAGAAGCTGTATTGGATATTGAACTGCAATCTGTTGGATAGTTGCTTGAAACTAGCACTTGTGTGATGAAGATTTTATGTTTGCGAATTCGAAGCAGTCAAACTTTTAAGAAAGTATTTTGCAACAATGTATGCATTTGCATCATTGTTTATAAATGGATTCCGCTAGTGCTTATTTTATTACACATGGAATTATTTAAAATAATTAATGTTTACAGGCACACGTCTTCACACAATTTTATACCAATCAAATTTCTTTGATACTTAGGAATACCTATTAACATATACGATATTGACTATAAGTATAAAACTGCTCCTCCGTTCTCATATGAAACCGGTTAAATATTCTTCCTTATCTTATACCCTGGATGGATGTCATAGAGTTCACAACCAGTAAATAAATTATATCTTAAGTTTTCCATGTCAGTACGCTCGTGAAATGTTTGGAGCTGTTTTAAAAGTCATATTTGTGGCATAACATTCGTCTGCACTGCAGAAGAAAATGGAAAGCTAAATATTTTCCTTTGTATGAAGTAGGCGGGACCAGACTACCTTCAATCAGCAAGATAGCATTCTTCCGAATATTTTACTCATCTTAGTATAGGTTGCTTGAAGAATAAATAATTTGACTTGTCTTTAACGTTATATTAATTTTATACGATAACATGTAAAAGGATACGTTTATATAAATAAAGTTAAATATTTGGCATATTACACACACACACACGCACACACACACACACACAGCCACGTGATCACAAACTAAGCAGAGCTTGATCTATAAGTGCCAGAGAACAACCGCAAGTGTTTTGTTTTTCAGTCTTGGTCTTGCAGTCTTGGTCCAAGACCACATAATTTTAACACGACTGATTTAGAAATTATTGCCTATAATAAAATACCCTTAAAATGTTAAAATTTATTAGTCTAGCACTTAATAATACCCGTACTTCCAGTCACAATAAAATTATACGTTAATGAAAACATGTATGCAGTATGAACACAACGTGAAATTTCAGCGGCATCTCATTATGCCTTTGGCCGTAAAAGCCTGGTTTTCTGATAAATCAATTACTGAATAAATTACTCGGCGTTTAACTTTAACATCGACATTTTATTGAGAGAAATTTCCTATCATCCCACATCTTTTGTGCTAAATAATTGCGTAATTGTTGCCACAATTTCACAAGCCGCGTTAAATTATGACTATGAAAGGTGAGGTGGTTGCGGTTCAGTAGTTTTGATGAAATTCATTTTGACTTAATTAAACGCCTACATTGTATCGACAACGTGAGCCAGTGTTTATACAAACCGTATAGTTGCCGGCCTGATTCAACGTGGAGTCGGGCGATCGCGTGCGCGATTACACGTTAACTTTAGAGATCCTTATCGGGAGCCCGTTACAGTGTGTACGTTTTGTCGACAGAACCACGTGGGGCCGAGTACGCTGAGCTGGGCGGGCCGCTGCCGGAGCGCTCGGCCGCCGACACCGAGGCGGCCCACGAGCTGCTCTCGCTGGCGCAGAGCCTGCCGCCGCTCCCGCCCGCCACCGTCGTCACCGTCCTGCACCCGCCCGAGCCCCTCCTCCCGGTCTACACCTACACCATCCAGCCGACCAACATCTACATCCTAGCCGAGGAGCCGCCCGAGCCCTTCTTCCACGCTGTTCAAGCAATCACTCCGTTGCAACCAGTCGAGTATACCGTTGAGCCACAGGTCAACTACGTCTACCAACCGACACCCATCCCCCAACCACCCCCGGCCGAGTACAAGGAGCCGGAGCCCGAGCCCGAGCCCGAGCCCGAGCTGGTCATCGAGGAGTCGGAGCCGCCGCCGCCGAAGGAGAAGCCAGCTAAGTTCGATTGTAACGAGTGCGGCAAGCGTTACGCCACCTCGTCCAACCTGTCGCGGCACAAGCAGACGCACCGCAGCCTGGACTCGGTGGCGGCCAAGCGCTGCGGCGAGTGCGGCAAGGCGTACGTGTCCATGCCGGCGCTGGCCATGCACGTGCTGACGCACCGCATGGGCCACGTGTGCGGCGTGTGCGGCAAGCAGTTCTCGCGGCCGTGGCTGCTGCGCGGCCACCTGCGCTCGCACACGGGCGAGAAGCCGTACAACTGCGCCTCCTGCGGCAAAGCCTTCGCCGACCGCTCCAACCTGCGCGCCCACCTGCAGACACACTCCTCCGACAAAAAGTATGAATGCACTCGCTGCCGCAAGACCTTCGCCCTCAAGAGCTACCTCAATAAACACCAGGAGTCGGCGTGCGTGCGCTCAGACGACGAGTGAGCGCCGCCGGCTCACAATTGCAACGAAAGATTTCTCTATGAACTTCTTTACACCTTTTTATTCAAACAAAAATATTTTATAGCATAGATGCTCGCGGTTTCGACGGCGTCGAAGGAAATAATAAGCAATAATAATGTACCTAATAGGATATCGTTATGGCTCTTACCATAATTCTAATAAAAAAAAGATAAAAAAAAATTATAAAAAAATTAAATGATAATATTTTTTCAATTATTAGTCCGGCATCGACGGAAGTAATCGAGTCAATTTATGGCAAGAGCCTGCAATGTTACAGCGTAGCGTAATGTTTTAGTACTTGATAGGTATAGCGGGTAAGTTAGCGTCGCGCGTGCGGTTGTGTGACGAATTTAGGTAGTAGTTACGGTGATACGTAGAGACTTAATGAAACCGTCGAGCTGTGGTACAAAGAGAGCAATAAAGTAACGAGCGTAGAGCGACAGTTAGAGAATGGTAGAGAGCGCGTTTAGCGTGCGGGTGGAGAGCGGACGGCCCGGGCGGACCAATGTTATGTTGCCCGCGGCGCCCGCCCCGCGCCGCCCTAGGAACCGACCGTCAACTCGACAGTGGCTAAAGTAAACAATAGTCGGACGATTTAACGATCGCTAATTGAAACGATTTCTCTGTGACGTACCAAAACAGCTAATTCAATAGTGCCGTGATTTTACCATCAATTTGTGACTTCCCGAACCAGACGGATTTGTTAGCCTTAATTTATTTTATTTACAATTAAAGCCATGCAGAAATGAGTCGCTATCTACATATAGTTTTATGAGGAAAATAGCTTTCGCACATACTAGTCATATTTTGTTGCTAGTAGCAATGATTACTAATTTAATTACCTACGTATATATTTGCTTACTTCACATTTTTCGTGCAATCAAATGATTGATCTTTCTAATATTAAATGACTGTCTGTATTTAATATCTAAGCAAATACTATATTTACTATTTAAAACAAATATCTTGGCGATTCACTTGACTTCGTTACTATACTAACTAAACTTCCCTGTTTCGACTCGCCTTCCTCTATTCGACTGTATATGAGAATAACTTGCTTGAAATGTGCTTCCAAGTTCATCTGTTAAATTTATTTAAAAATTACATGTTTATATGTATAGGCAAATATTTACAAATTTTAAATCGATCATTAAAAATCGGCTCAGTATTGTATATTAGCTTTTATTATGAGTTTCTCTCAATCATCACCAAAGAGAAGTTATGAAACAATCTGAGCTGCTTGTTCAAAAATTTTAAAGTCTACCTTCTATCTTCATAGTACAAAGATATATGTTAAACCTATTATCAGACTAACTGTCAATTTAAATTCTATAAACTATAGCCAGAGTACTATTGCTTCTATAAACTTTGATATTAAATTGTTATTGACACAGTAAAATATAATATACCTTAATAATACAAGTTTAGTACTCTAGTATTGTTTCTTAATTGCGAAATGTCCTTTATGCTGAATGCGAAGGCTGTCAGTATCACGATTACAGCATATTTTTTGTTAAAGTTATTTATTATTACCATTATTTAATTCGATTAATATTTAACGTGTCCCTATACAATTGAAAGATCATATAATCATTACATTGTTTTTTTTTAAGCTTTTATTTAACTTGCTCTGTTAAATAGTCCATATATGTATCTACATTATTCTACATCCCTCTTGGTAAGAACCTTGGTAAGGGGCTCAACCTCATGCTAAACTAGGGTGTTTTATTGTACCAGACCAAAGACCTGTTGGATCATATAAACGTGTCTTAGGTAGAGACGGGAAAAGAAGCTAATAGAAAGAAGATTAGGCACTGGAAGACCACTAAACGAGACCACAACGTACTGATTTTTTTCTGATAGTTATTGGCGGTGTAATAATAAAGTATTCGACCGATTTCTGCCATGATGGCCGCAATCCATGAGATATTATAGCAGGTATACCCACTTCGTTCCGCCATCCTCATAGTTCGATGAGACGGCAATCGGCCATGACTGATGATAGATTCCCAAGGATTTCAGTCAGGTCGAAAGACCGGGGTCACGATAATTTGAACGCGTGCCTGTGAAAGGTCACCAGTTCAAACCCCGCCATGTACCACTGTGATTTCAAATTTGAATTTCATATGTGCGATTATTTGGCGCTTTGACGGTGAAGGAAAAACATCGTGAGTAAACCTGCACACCTACGAAGAAATTCTTAGGTAAATTTGTGTAACTAGTCCACCAACTCGCACTTGGCCAGTGTGGTTGGCAAAGTCTTGATCGCTCTTGTTTAGGGTAGGCCCGTGCCCCAGCAGTGCCGTGACAATATACCAACGGTTGTCCAACGGAAACTTCTCCACGGTTTGCGGCCGCGTTAAAAGGCCGCTATTATTAGTAGTCAGTTAGTAGCTCAAGATACGGACTCTCAGACATAAAAGCTGGTGGCAAGGTGGGTTAGTCGATTTTAACGAGGTATTATAAATACGTCAATGCACACTCGGGACGAATAAAGTGCGCAAAAATTTTACTGCTCGTTCGTTCGGAGTACCACTTGGGTGCCTCATTACGATTATTTATGTATATTTTTCACCAATAACTCCTTTTTACGTAAGCACATCGGCAATATCGATTTACGACTTGTCCCAAGAGTTAATACTGGTCCTATAATGGTCGCAAATGTTACGTAGGTAAATACAATAACTGGGGATTTTTTCGAAGAAAGACAACATCCTTTTGCTTGAATAAATAATTCATATCTGTCTTCTGTTGTGCGAGTGTTTGTGGCGTAGTGTCCGGTGACCTCGACGGAGGCAGCGGTTCAAATTTCGCCGCTCACCTACTTGTTTTCACGTAAAGCAGAACATGAAAGCTGCACAGGTTTTTAAAAAGTCGCCCAACGTTAAATTTCTTTTCAATGTTCAATATTACGAATATGTTGTGCTTTTTGAGCGAACAAAGAAAAAAGAAATCGAATATTAATCTCGTTAGGACGCTGATTTATTTAAGATTATTTCTTAAAACAAACGGGAGGTAATCCCCTCGTGTTTATACTCCGATGCGGGCGCAAAACGCCAGCGAATTCACCTTTCATTCTGTATTTGTATATTCCATTCAACGATTATTTTTAGGGTCCCGTATCTATAGAACGAAGAAACCAAAAGTCTTTTGTTTGTTTCAGGAGTAGATTCTCCTCTAAGTTCATTCATTTTTTTGAATTGCATGCAACTCCATCTACTTAGGTTAATTTGTAGTTTGTAGTTGGCATTGTACCATGTCTATGTAATCTCTGCATGCAGCCATGTATGTTTATTCAGTTCTATTTAATTTGACCACATGTTTTTGAGAAATTGAACCGTAATCGTAAGATGTAACAAAAAAATCAATCTAATCCACTAAAATCAAGGAACGAATTAGGTGCTAGTCCGATTCGTGCTTGACCGTTTTAATGTAAATCCCGCTTCATTTTTTTGCAGCGCTGCGTTTCTCTCCAATCGGTCAATTCACTTTGAGATGCTGATTGCGCTATAACTCTGAATAGTTAACATTCCGTAAATGATATCGGAGAAAAAGATATATCTTTTTTTTTATTTACGCTCGCACTTGAGGTGTTTTTACTTTTACGTCAGGAAATATTTCTCTGCTATAAATTAAATTCCATTTAGACCGGTACTTTTGAAAAGAAGTGAATAAGAAAAGTGGTAATTTAGGTAATTTAGTGGTAAAATCAGTATCCGACTAGTATTTGATAGACAGTCGATCTTAACTATCAGAGAAAAACGTGCATCTTATATTTTCACCCTAATCGTAGCGCGTGTGTGGTAAACACACGATTAGAACCCTAATCGTGTTACACGTAGACAAATGCCATAGTATTTGTATTATCACTTGTCAAAGTTAGAAATTGTTATCACCAAATGATGACATTTTTTTTGTTTGATTTCATTGCGTTGGTGATTTGTCAACTACTCCTATAAATTTAATCCAGCGCTTCAATATTAAGCACTTACCCATAGCCATACAAGTTCAAACAGTTCTGTTGCAGAAATAGGTATGTGGTAGCCAATTATATTAGATGACAATGACAATGAAAAAGTATAAAAATACCTTTTCATTCTGTAATAAACTTTACTTCAACCTATATTAAATTAATTACAGCGACATTTGTCATGAAGAATTTCCGAGTTCTTTCTGTAATAATGTGAACTTGCGCTGATTGCTCTATAATGGTTCTCGAATGGACTTTTTATTCGTTTTCAAGGGGCTTTCTTTACCAAGAAGCTTCAATTTCTCATTTATTGTGTGATATTGAACGTGCGCTCACGTTACTAGCCAGTGACGTCACGCGGCACGAGGACTCCAAACTACAAAGGTGCAATCTGAATACTGTGTGATACGATACTCACTTGGCGCTCAGCGCGTGCGAATGGGCAGCGAAAGAGGAGTGAGTTACGTACGACTCAGCTATTTCGACAGTGTCGCTTGACATGACGCCTTTGACGTCATAATCCTAATCAAAACTCTTATGAAGTAGCAAATATTATCAACCTTATCGATGGTGATGAAAAATATTCTGGCTACATTTCTAATTTTCCACAAAAAATTAAAAAACGTCCCCTAGCTTTTAAAACGCAATATAAATTGATTAAAAAATGGTCAAACATAAATGTTTGTTTAATGTCTATCCTTCTCACGAAATCAGACTTTTTATATGACGTCATAATGCTATGTCGGACCTCTCTGTCTAATCGGCAACTTTAGAGCTCCAAAATTTTGTATATAATGAAGATATTTAAAATCCATTCCATATTCCTGTATCTGATTTAATACTAAAATAAACAAATAAAAAAGCCATGCATTTCCCTTTCCTTTCATACAAGTGCAAACAATATAAATTCCATAAAGCTGAAATTAACCAAATTTACACAGCAGTAAGTACTGGTTCAATATTACACAGAAATGACAGTTTCAATTCCAACGCAAACATTTTAACCACCGTATTGAATGACAAATAAAGGAATTTTTAATTTGTATATTAATATTAAGCGACAAACATTCTGTGGCTTTCATATTTTAAAGTACAATGTGAACTTACTTTGAAAGCCGAAAATATAACATTCCATAATTGTAAACCAATCACAAAATAAATATAAGCTTTCATTTTATAATTTATAAAGTTATTATAGCATGTTCCTGTTGTTTATATTACGTATGCACTTAATTGGAAAGCAAATATTAAAAATGTCTGTGAAATTGGCAGCCAATGGGTAGTGCACGACTAATTTTCTGATTCATTAATTCATGTAAGTTTCTTGGTAGAAGTACATAAACAGTGTATGTAGTAGTGCGATCCAGAATTTGAATCTCATACATACATACATAAAATCACGCCTTTTTCCCAGAGAGGTAGGCAGATATCACTTCCAGCGATCCACTTTTCACCTCTGTGGGATACGTGACGTGATGGGTTGTGGACCACGTCGCCGCCATTCTGCCTTGTGCATGGTTTTAACAAGATCATTGCGTGCCCACGAGTAGCAAGGATATATGACGGGGGAAGGAAAAGGGGATGAAGGATACTATCGCCTCGGATGATTTGGACTGAGTCGATAGTAGCTCGAGGAGACGGGGTCGCTTACCCGTATACCGTTCACCAACCAACGGACAGATAGTTGTGACTGGTATCCCCTGACTACAAATTGAATCTCGGTAGCATTTTATCACACCCACACTAGTGTGTGGGTCTGACAATGTAGTATAAATATATAAATTAATATTGTCTGGTTGACCTCCATTTCTTAGTGTCTCGGTGACGAAACGCTTAAGTGGCGTTCAGAGAAAGAGTTCAAATTAAATTTCATAATCGACAGATATAAATCGGAATCACCAGTTCAATTCGTCGAGTACAGACTTCCAATCATATCGATTTGCTCCCGAGCTTTGCACTTTGTGAATCTGCATTGCATATACTAGCACATAGTTGCATCACTTTGTAGGTAGGAATAATTAGATGTCACGGCGCGGCGACCCAGTGGTCAAAGCAAGTCTTGTCCGAGAGACAAATTACTCTAATTGTCTGTGCAAATAGAATATTTTATCAAAACAACCCAAATCACAATAATTACTCGTAACTCTATTCTAACAGCTTTCTGGTCACTTAAGTCTCCTTTTGGCTCGTTACAGTATTAACTGTCTCGTGTATGCGAGATCAAGCACTCTAAGTATTACGCACGCACCGTTGCACTGTCGTGTACCGAACCGCTGTGCTGAAACTTCTTGTTCGATCTACAGCTTCCACAGTAGCTAACATCGCGTGTTAAAAGTACGAAGGTACCGTTTGCTACTGAATGGGGGCTATTGTTTGCTGACTCATCAGGCGAGAAAACTGTCGGGCGTTAATATAGGCTGTAAAAGATTTTTACGTGAGCCAAAACAGAAATGACATTGAAATCATATTTAATACAACATAACGTTAAACTTCTAAGCAGACACAATACTCAAAAAATTAGTGTAAATGATGTGATGTATCAAAATCCAAAAATAATAAAATTAATTAATTTTATTCATATCGGCACTTACTAATAAAGAGAAAGATAAAGTCTGGTAAACCAGAAATGGTAGAGGTCGTACTGGCCTTTGATTTACATAGGTAATTTACCTGTTACCTCATACATCTCTGTCGAGAGAACATGTTGAGAATCTGTGAACGAGTCTGAACCAGTGTGTTAAAGTGCGATTGCAATGTATCTTGCAATTTTAATTCCTGCGATGTAGAATTGCAGGTGGGGACTGCAGGCTGTCTAGTGCCTACACTGGCTGCAAACTGCAGCCAGTGTAGGCACTAGACGCTTATATATAATGCTTATCATCTCCATTTTGAAATGAAAAACTGCGTTCTTCAAGTGAATAAAAACACAAAACGCCTGTGAAAAGTTCGTGGCTTAAATTATTGGGCTTATTTAACAGTTTTCTTTCTCCAGAGATGGAAATGAAGCGTTAGTAGTATTTTTATTACCATAATAAATTAAAATATCTAGTACGCAATATTCAAGGCCTATAATAAAAATATAAATTTCTTATCTCTCTCACTTGAATAATCAAACAGTGGTTATGTCCATTATAAGTTAATTTGTGAAATAATATCCGTATTAATGCAGCCATTAATTAGTAGGTTATCCTTTTGGTGTCTGTTACGTTACATTTTATCTTTACTCGACAATAATGGGATTATTTTTCGTATTATTTTCGGTGCACTCTCAAAAATGTAAATACGTTTAAATTAATCCGAATGGGTGAAAATGGACTGAGCGAAAAAAGAATACCCACTGTTTCTTTTTTAATGAATATATTCATACCAGCTTTCATTTGTAACTTTGATTTTTTGGGTTTCATTGTGTGATAAATGAATCATTTATTTCTCCAAATCCATTATATTTCGGTACTGCGGGATGTATTTGTTTGTTTCATACGAGGTGCGCTGTGATCTGTATCATTACAAACAGGTTTCAGTATGCAAATATTTTCATATGGTGTTAAATTCGAACAGTTTTTCTATTAATACAATTCAATTTGAATACAAAGCAAATAAATTTACCATCGACACGAACTTGTAGTAGGTATGTGTTATTAATTACGGTTCTTTCTATTGTTGACGGCCTTAAGTTTATATCTCGATTTGAATAATTTTCTTTGAATAACTTTCAACTTGTAAAACGGTAAAGTTACAATATGCCTCTTTTGATTTTTCATTATTTTTCGTCAAGTAGAATTCAAGGTTTTCCTTTATTAACCTTTTCGCTGCGCCGAGATCGTGTAAGCATACTTTAATCTTCTTTTTCCGGCGTCCAAGCCAGCCCTTAAGGCGATTGAGATTTAGAATAGATTTTCAATAATTTTTTAACTTGGTTTTTAAAGTCTAGCCTAGTAGTAGTATGAGGACTGAGGAGCCACATATTATGTCCTGTAACTTTTTCGATTTCAATATTACCGAGCATAGATATTGTTTTTGGTTTACTCTCAAATGCTACTGAATCATATCATTATATTTCTAGGAAGTGGCACTTTCATGTTTATATAATTCTAGAAGTAGGTATTTTACTACAAAATCGGGGATTGAGCCTACAATTTTTTTTAAGTTACTACTAAATCCTTCCGAACATTTTATTTCTACATCAAACATGTATTCTTCTCTTCCCACATTCAGTGAAAGAATACTTCATATTTGATTGTCTGTATATTTCGCATCAAGCGTCAGTTTAACGTCGTCGCCTTAACTCCGCTTGGGCGATATTGTGTATGCTTCGTTTTACCAATTCAGGGCTTTTGAATGTTCTGAACCAATTTATTTGCTATCAATCGGCACGTTATTTCCATCTTTGTCGTTTTTAATATACATCACCCTCATTCTCTCCGAGAATACGCTTTGAAAGGAAATTAAACAGTACTCTATCAATAGGAATGGCTTAATTCATGTTCTGCTTATTTTTGGAAAGCTTTCGATTTAACCAATAAATTATTGTCTCTACTGCATTAATTTTTTGGATTTGATCAAATATCTAATTTTAATTATAATAGATCAATCAATCAGTTAGCCACACTTGTAAACACTGTGTCACTACTGTTTTGTTCAATGATTGTTTGTTATCTATGTATTTTTACAATAGGCACGTATGTAGCCTGTATGCGTCAATAAAGGCTACCAGTAACTATGCTAGAAGTTATGGACAGTTACGAATGAAAGTGACTGGAACACGACCTCGATAGGAGTACAAAGGCTCCTAACAATAGCCTTTCGAAGTGCAAATATCAGCCTAAAACTGTCTGATCACATCGCATGATGACCTAAAAGTGCCTGAATGCTGATGGCTATAGAAGTTGAGTGCGACTTAATAGACACGCATTGTGAATAGTCCGCTTAGTTTGAGCATATCGCACTAAGCTTAAGGTTCTAAATCGGTTGGAGTATCAGTTTTACTATTCGTATATTTCTTATCTTTGAATCAATCTGGATCCGACAATGAACACACAGCGTGAACATTAGGGAAATCTTCCTTAGTTTTTGGATCTGCGAGGTTTAAAAATAAATAGCAAACTAAATCTAGTTTTTGATAAATTTAAATAAAAGTTAATTTTGGTATTACAGAGGTTTGCGATAGTGAATATGCTTTTTTTTTATTCATTTTTTTAAACGTTACATACTGATAACCATCAAAAATCATTGTGGCTTTGTATGGCATCAAAAAAGAGGGCTACAGACAGAAATTCAAAGTTCCTCCGGACGCCAGTCTAAACTTGGTGTAGTTCGGTTCGACGAAACCGCTGCCGACGCGATTTGTTTCCGTCGTGCTTTAAAGTTTTAAAAGATTTTTAAGGGCTTCGTTCTGGGGGCGTATTACGACCTCTCAATTCCAGTCAGTTTAAAAATGGTCATCGGTAGCTTTATGACAAAGAGCGGTTATTACAACAGGTTTTTTTTTTAATGTTCGTAGTTGATGGAGGGGTTATATCAGTCTGTATGATTCCACGACCAAGGCGTACAACTAAGTGTACCAGAAACACGAAGTTAGTCGATCCCCATTCTTAAACTTACTTGTATTAAGAGCTCGTAATACACCCCCAGCACTGTAACCGAATGAATATTGCCTTATTAAAAAACAATCATACCACATCAAATTTCGTAAGTTCGTAAACGTTTTCAATCAAAACGAAACGTCGGAGTTATTTTGTGTAGCCCAATATTAAAATATTTATGACAAATGAATAATTCTTTAAAGTAAGCGGTGGATATTGGATAAATTTCGATTTCCGGTGTACCCCAAAGATGTGACGGACGTTATCGGTATCTCACTAAGGTAAAACTTATTGAAATTCAAATTTAAATCCAAGTATTTTATTATTTTCCAGTAGACGTTGAAAAACTTCACAGACATAGGGAATGCTAAATAAATTGCATCCGTTTTCAGGAGGAAGTCCACCATCTTCCAGTAGACAGTTCGTGATTGACTTTTTGGAAGATGGAAAGACAATGAAAATGATCATTATAATTTTATACAAGGAACAAAACAGGATAATACAAACATTATTACAATACATTTTTAAATCTTTTATCGTTAAAGCCTTATTTGAAATAATTTAATAAAAAAAATAACATACAAAAGATGGTAGTCAATGTAACTAAATTCGGTGCCGTTTCTCAATATCCATAAGAACGTGCGCGTATGTAAGAGTTTTCAATCAATACCTACTATTGTTTAGCTGTTTTTTCTACCATATTTAAGAAATGGCTTTTCTTTCAAGACACCAGTACCTTATGTACAAACCTTTATTTTCCAGATAAAATATAAATCAACGTCCAACAATAAGCTGGTTCAAATTAGTTCGGAGATGTATTTACATTGTTGGAAACGATCCCGAAGGCTCGTCTTGAAAGGCGGGTATTTAGTCGATCGTCAGGGACAAAGAAATAAAATCACTGCTCAAGATGGCTGTGAACTTGATTGATAAAAGCCTTTTAAATCACGAATCCCGGGTATTTTATTACGACCTGTCAATATTCCACTCAAGGCAATAAAAGTCATTTCAACTTTTGCGCCAGCTTTTTGCAGTCAGTATACCAATTCGTTGCCTGCATTCGTGGTGTTTTGTGGTGGCTCTATTGTATTTTCAGTTTGATTGGATTTCAGCTGTATGTGTCTGTAATTGAGAGACAGAATTTGAGAGTAGGTATAAACTTGCATATAAGCAACATCTAAGTGACTAAAACTTTATTTCTGTTTGGTTTTTCCTGTTCGGAAGGTAGGCTATAAGAGCTATCATTGACAACATTAGAGCTATATCATAAAACGTTTGCTATCTAAGTATTTTTGGCTGTACACAAGTAAAAACATACAATAAAACAATCAAAATGCTAATAGCCTTAAGTTAAACAGTAAAAGTCAGCTTTCAGGACATTAAAATTATAAGCTTTTCTCGGTAGAAGTCTTGAGGAACTGAGGCAACTTAAGATTAAAGTGTCAGAATAGTTTTCCTTCGCCGTATTTGCAAGATTTAGATTGCTAGTGAATAATTTGCTCTCACTGTATTACAAGAACGCCCGAGTACAAAAAATCAAATCTGTGCGGCAGTGTTGAAATAGAATTTATTTGCATAACATCTTCTGTCTTTTGAAGACTAGGGATGCTTATATTTTTTTATCTTATTGTGAGTTTAATTATATGGTATACTCATTTAGTTTACATAATAACATAGTTTAATATTTAAAATAGTTCAAATCTTAAAGAAAGGTCAAATCAAAAGTACCCGTTATCGAAGAGCGTGCATGAAGAGGTTGATGAATGTGGAAGAAGCGAAAGTGGTGTGCCAGGACAGTAGCACATGGCAGGAAGTGATCTCTGCCTACCCCTCTGGGAAAAAGGCGTGATTTTATGTATGTATAAATATGTATGTGATATTTTTTCTTTGTATCTAACTATGCAGAACAATAAACAAATTGCACTGACGCTTGTTAATTAAAATGTCATAATTTAAAGTGTTCATATAAGCTTTCATAGTTTTTATAAGTGAAAATAACCGTATTAAAATTTGAAAGTGAAGTTTAAAAGGGATTAAAAGTATTGTAGCCTCATTTTTTCCGTCGGTAAAGTGCGCTGCACGACAGTCCGCTAGTCGATAGAGAAACCCGCCTATGAGAGAAGTGGCCTAATTACTAGTTTAATTAAAATCGGGAGCGACGGGCCAGGGGCTATACCTGAGCTATACCCGTATTACCCGTTCTTAAATAACCGTTTGGATCCGGTCAAAATGCTTTTTGAGTAAAACGATAACGTTGTATTTATGTGCATACTAGTTACCTGATAATAAAATCAGTTTACTAATTTAATATGCACATCCTTTGATATCCAGAGCAGACTATTAAAAACGCTGATACAATTTTTTTTTCTTTTCTAATTAAATGCGTAATGTGTAAAATGGAAAGTAAAATAGTTTTTTTTTTCTTTTTTATGTAATATGTAGGAAGGTAGGAAAAAGTATTTGACTTCAATAGTTACTGGTTTTTTTATATTTGTCATTGGGATTAATTCGTAATATGGAAGCTGTTTACATAAATTGTATCGTTCTGATACAATATCAATATTGGGAACTTTGTAAAGGGTGAAACACCACAGGCCCGTACTCAAAATCATGTTTCATTTAAAGTTTTGATGCATATATTAAAGCATTCGTGTACATTTATTACCGTATTTCTACATGTGTTGTCTTACCATTTGTGGAGTTACATAAAACAGAAAATGTTTTAAAAGATGAATATTGAACTAAAGTCCTGTGATGTCGGAGTAGAGAGCCGACTACCCTGAGAGAGATTTTCAATTAGTTCCGGCGGAGTTTTGGGCTCATTAGATAGCCTTTGATGGTTTTAAAGGCAGGTTTTTAATCATACTGGTGAGGTATCACAGTACGGTCGATATTTTCACACACACACTAGACAGGTGTGCTAAGAAAGTAATCGAATTACGAGTTTTTAGTAGTCTAATATTATAAATAACGTTAATGAGTATAATAACACAGTTAAGAGTATGTAATAAGATTTTTTTACGCTTGCCATGTGTGGTGAATAAGGAAAATTTTACTGAATTAACTCGCGTATAATACTAAACATAAATATTCAGAGACCCGACGTTTGGAACACTTTACAGGGCTCGTGGTCACGGGAAGGTAATTAGCATTATACCATACAAATAAGATATTAATGAAATATTAAATCCGTGTCCTTGACAAGATTTAACTAAGTTTCTGCGAACCGTCATGCACATCTACCCAATTTTGTATTTTTATAAAGTATTCTGTAAAATCACAAATGACAGTGACTAGAATAAAAAATAAATGTTCATAGTTACGCAAACACAAATTGTCCATTTTAATTAATGGGAGCAAATAGAGAAAGTCGGCAACAGCGACATTATAGTAGAACAGTGCAAATTGGGAAGCGGCAAAAACAACAGAAGCGCCGAACGAAACGACAGTCCCTGCGCCGGCCCTGTGCCTTTGTCCTGGTACTTAGGGCTACCAGAGACAAAAAAGAGACCATTAAGGTCTCTCATTGGAGTCAATCTATCGCTCTCCCTATGGGTCGAAGTGACTCGTTCACACTATTCTCGTTACCAGATAAGATAATATACTGCTAGTATATAAGATAAGATGAGAAAAATAATTGAATAAAGATTATATGACACGCATAATAATGACAACTTTAACTACGATGATAATAACTTACGAGTACATTGTACATCGATCTCATCAGTCTGTGCGATTCTTGAAATCGCGACTGACTATTGATTGTCAAGTTTCCCAATCCCCAAAAATTAACATCTAAACGAAATATGCACAAATTCGATTCTATCGTCTATCTTTACCTTGATTTCTTTTCCTGTCTGACTACGATGATGACTTGGAGTAGCCCTCTTGCGGGGAGCGGATATCCCAAAAAAGAATTTAAGGTTTACTATCGATAGTTGACTCTCAATTATTTGGCAACGCTATCTCTCGCGGACAAGGCAAATAAGCATTTTACTATATATGTCAATCACTGTCTTTGGCAGTAAAAGCCTCCGCAAATGACTCTGTTAGAGAGCCTAACTACCGACAGCCTAAGATATGACGCAAGAAATATACTAAGCAACAGCGCTATCGGATTTCTATTTTGTAGCAATATGCAAATTTATGTTTATGGCATTGGAAACGCGCTAGGGAATGCTTTTAAATACCTATACTGTTACATGGAACACAAGATATTAATCTATTTTGTTTGGAACAATAAAATTTTTAGGATATAGCCAACAGGTTCAACATAAGTGTTAGTGTTTTAAATCAACACTATAACGCCTTTATGTTTACTGTTCAGTGGTTATTATTTTAAAAAACCATTACTACATGTTAGGCTACCTATATCTCTTTCTATTAGCTTTTTCCCCGATATGACTATGATACGTTTATAACGGACAGCATAAAAATAGAAATCCAGATATTCAATAATTAACTAACCATTGAATTAAAGTGAAGTTTTATTTTTACGAGTAGATTGATAAGTAACGGTTATCAATATTGCTTTTAGCTATATATCCATATTTTTTAAAATTAAAACAAAAGAAAAAAAGCATTGTACAAAAATAAAGCATAAGCATGAAAAAGAATAAAAGTTGTTACATGGCAACCCTAAGCTCTTTACGTTTTTCAGGAACACAAACACGCAAGTCGGGGTTTGCATTTAATTTGCACTTTACCGCTTTGTAACATGATATAATTGTTCATTGTTTTCAGCTAATTATGAATGAGGTTACACTTTTCTCCTCCTGTTTTGCTGTTATCCGCCCTTCGCGGGATAAACTTCACGCATTCTAAGTCAAAGTCAAAGTGAAAGTATTTTCTACTTGTTCTCTTTTAAAAAAAATATTTAGCTCTTTCGTTAAGCGCATTTGCTTGTTTTCTGTTTCTAGTCACTAGTTTGTTATAGAGCATATAATTGCTACTTATAACATTTATCAGTCGATTTCGGGTATGGTGACCAATCCCAATGAGTTAAACCAATTGTGCTCGATATAATCTAGTGTCATGTGAACGCGTATACACTAACACTCAGTTACTTCACTTTTACAATTTGGTTGAAACTATTTTGACCAGCATAACCGATGAGTGATCAGGCGCAGGACCAAAGAGTTCACGTCACGGAATTAACACCACCAATTTACTGATTCCGAATAGTGCGCTTTATTATCGAAAAAACTCGCACAAATTTGGTCAGACCCGATACCAGAAAGGCACATTAAATGCTTTATATGTCCTTTTATAAACGGTTATTAAAATAAATATACAATCTGGATTAACACCAGACCTATTTTTGATTTGAGTGCCTACAAATCAAGCTCTGTTCGGCTGCCAAAAATATATGTTTGATTCTAATCACGTAGAAAATAAATTTGTTTTCTCTGCCATAATAATATAACTGTTCTATTCAAATATTGTTTTCAATTAAGGACCAATACTAATAAACCGCTTTTAGTATCAGATACAACATTTGATAATTGAGTCTCATCAATGAGTTAATTACTGTTCCGAACATGAATCAAACCACATATTCCTACAATCCGTAGGGGATTTTGATTTATATTATAATTCGGGTAGTAATTCATTTGAAATTTACGTGTTTGTTAAATTAATTTATTTGATAAAGAAAATGATATTGTCGAAATTTGCGTGTTTGTTAGATTAATTTATTTGATAAAGAAAATGATATGGTCTTAATTAGCTAAAGAATACATTTTGCTCTATAAATACTGTTGCTACATACTGCTACGATGCTACGGTGATGCTACGGTAATATACTACGAAGGACTGCACGCTTGTGTACCGTAGATACAGTCTCGATGAAACCATAAAACTTTATACACTCAAGTCTTCCTGTCAGTATAGTCACAATACCGTTATTTTCAACAATGGCGCCTGACTAATATAAGAATAGTTTTTTAAAACCTGTCTTAGGAAATACATAATTCGGATCGCGTTTCAAATATTTTTTTTTCAGATATTATCTCAACATTGTTATACTCACGAACTGTAAGTTTATAGATCGGTCGTTAAGTTTCTGACTCGTATTTTGTACCGTAAAAGAATGTAAAAGATCTCAGAGAAATTGAATGTAAGAATAAAATAAAAAACGTATTTATTAGTATAAAAAGGATAGAATATTGATTTAATGTAGGTTAATTACTAGTTTAGAATACGTATGCCTTAAAATTACGGTCATTACCTAAATAAGTAATTTTATTAATCGTTTTTTAAAATTATTATAAGCCTTCATGTTTCAAAATATAATAAAATAATTAAATATAGGTGAATCAAAACATAAATTGCTTTGTCATAATATATTAAACCACTCCCGGTTTTATATTCCCTATGTCTTTAATCTATTTTTCATTCAAAGTTTTATAGATGATACTTAGGTCAATTAATTGCTTTTCAAGTCAATTTTCAATGGTTAATTAAAGTGTAGCCTAATCTATTATTGGTTGAAACCTAAACAATAACGGATACAAATTATTTTGTGGTAAAAAATGCTTTTTATTAACTTCGCTCTCTATTAGCTTAATGGGTATATAACTATACCCAAAGAGAACAAAAGTCAATTCCAGGAATTAAAGGAAATGTGCCCTATATGTATAGTTGAATGAATTAACTCCAATCTCATTGAGCGATTTGGCAGCTACTTTAATATCGGAGCAAGTACTAAGAGTTGGTGATATTAATATGAAGCAAAAAAGCAATTCACACTACCGGAGGAAAGGAAGATGAGGGACGACTAATTGTTTCTCTTTGCTCCTACAGAATATTAGACTACGGGGGCCATACCTAATGATATTGACGTCATAATATTTGACTTAAATTTGAAAATTAAATTTGAAAATTTCACGGTGTATAAACACCGTGAAATTTTAGTGGTTGTTTTCCCGCAGTAAAATGATTCTATCTTAATAATAAAATTGATTTGTGCAGTTTTTTTTAAACAAATCAATAAATACCGGTTTTACGAAAGGGATAAACGAAACTCGAAAGCACGCTCGAACTGCTTTTACAAAGAGCATATAGCTTGTTTAGCTTTAATTTCATGCCGCCAGCAGTACCTGATTACGTCACATCACTTAAAATAACTATCGTTTCTCACGCTTATCAAATCTAAAAAAAAATGTTGTTTTCTCTAAGAAATTAAAAAATGATTCGATAGTAATGCCAAAGGTAAAAAGGTAAACAACCACTAAATTTCATGGTGTATAGTAGCTTACACCGCTCATGATTTTATGCTTGCTACGGGAGTTCAATCATTATGGAGCTTTGATTCGTCAATAAGACGTTTTGCTTGAAATAAGGATATTAATTTTCATATACACATGTCAAATTCTTTTGTATATTATACCTGCACCAAGAATTCATAAACTTGATAAACAAAAGGGTAGGCAGATGAAAACATTCTGGACATTTCGAGATCCGTTGAATTTTGTACGAGATATAACGTTTAATAGTTATAACTTGTAAGCTATAATGTTGTGCAATTTATAGAAAATAAATCAGCACTAAAATTTATACTCATAATATAGAAACCATCCAATCGAACACCAATAACCATAGGAATAGTTATAATATCAAATTATGGAACTTTTAATAGTTGTTATATTTTGCGCACACTTGTGCAATATGCATATTATGGTGACCAAGTGTGCAAAAAATCACAGATCCACTCTATGTTCCTTGACTCTCAGAAAGGTCCCTAGAACCTCGGTCTTGCCCCAACTCTTGCCACCCATAGACCAACATGGCATTCATGCCTTGATTATCATAATAGTTAATCTGTATCATTAGTACTGCATACTGTTGTTGAATTAGTCAATTTAGATTTTAAGACTGTTTATGTGTTATGAAAAGCGCCATCAATGTAAACGACCTGCTTCCGTTATCAAAGTTTAATACTGTAGTAAAATTAATTACAGTTTTAATTACACTTGTAATAGATCTGTTGTTACGTTAAGATTGGTGGTGTAACCAAATATTTACAGTAAATTATCTTAATAAAGCGAGTTACGATTAAGATTGATTTAACTTTGATTTAAGGATAATTTTAATAAAAATTGTACATATTTTTTCTCTCCTACGCTACATTCCTTTTCATATCAAACGTCGTTTATTTGCAAGGACGTTAAATTAGCTAATTGTTTATATTTAGATATTGTAGAGTATATAGGAACAACAATTTACTAGGTACATGTATATTTTTAAAAGTTGTTGAAGTTTGTTAACATAAGCTTTCTTAGATTTTAACATTTTGATATGTCGTTATTTTTAAGTATTAAGTAGTATTATTTTATGTATTTGTATTAAATCAAATAGACTCAATATACTGTAGAGCCGATGACGAGATTTCGGTAATTGAGCCTAATTGGTACGTATGTTCGTTTTGTAATTAGCAATCTAGACATGATTATTGTGTGGGGAAATGGTATAATGCGACAACGAAACATACCTAATTTAAAATTAATTGTATTTTTATAAAGTATCACGAGCATTTTAATTTAGGTATTTTAGCCATTGCGAATTTATCGTACAACGAGTGTAATGAATATTTATCGATTATATTTCACAAATATTTGAATGAACAGAAATGTAATGATATATCTCCAGATAGAACACTATGATTCACATGGGTAAGGATAATTAGCGATAGGATTAACATACATGGCACGGTGGTTAGATAATTTATAGATATTTTTTTGGTCGAGTATACAAGGGTATACAACTTTAGTAAAAGGTGTAACGTGGTTCTCCATTCTTGCTCATGTGATATTTTGTATTTATAATATTACATTAGCACTTCATGTAGTTTAAAGTAATTCACCAGTAGTTAGAAAAAGGAACATAAATGTATTGTGATCACTTTTGTAACCTAGTTCATAAGCAAAATGTTTGATGTTTTACGTTACCATGCATTATTATTATTATAAGTGCAAACCTTTATACGTTTAAACCGTTGTTTTTAACTGTAATAATTGTGTATCCATAGTGTTAAACATGAAAACTGCAATTTGAGCTATTGCAGTGATGAAACAATTGTATTGTATTATATTATTTGAAAACATGTAATTTTAAAATATGATAATGTATTATTAATCAAATATTAAATGTAAAGTTAGGATATTTGTATGGTCACATTATTTCTATTTGCATATTAATATTTTTAATTTTCAATGATAGATATCGGTTAACGTTATGTTATTTCTGTTATAACTTATAGGTAATCTATGTGTGTTATTTTATGTTATTTACTGTTGTTATATTAAGTTACCAAATTTTGTTACAAATTGATGTCATCAGTCAATCTATAAGTAATAGACCAAGCTTGAGTAATCACTTTTGTACCTGACAAGGTGAACAAATGCCTTTACACTCTTTATTTGGAGGCAATTCAGCTAATGTTAATACGTACGGGGATAGTTTGCATTCGGAATACTAGACTCGTAGTAAAAGCATAATTTTAGCAGTAGTGAAAGTGGAAAGTATACCTGGAGCGGGGCTGCATTCATAGAAACTCCGGCATATTGTAAATTTTACCAGTGTTTACATATACACATTTGCGAGAATCAAAAGCCGAACCTCATTTACATAAAACAAAATGTGTATTTTCATTTTACTCGAAAGTTTTGGCCTTGCATTTCGTTTCGTATGTGAGCTTAGCAGCTTTGGCTAATTACGTAATTTTATATCGGGTTAAATGCTGTCCAGGGAGGTACTGCTTTTAGAACTGTTTGTTAATTGTTACAGTGCAGGGTAAATTAATAGTACAGACACTGCTTTCAGGCACCTATTATTATCTTTACTAACATCTAGTTAAATCTAACGTTGACTAGTAATGAGTACACAGAAATTTCGTTTTTAGTAAAATACAAAGCTGCAAAACTTCGCTTCAAGCTTTCTGAAGCATATTGAAACGCAGTAGAAATGAATATTTAAATTTATAGTTGAATACATGTGAGCTTCCTTTTTGTATCAAGCAACACACAATTTTTAGGGAAAATTTTGATTTTACCTCAGTTCTCAAAGTAGTACCTATTTCTGATTTTAAATTTGGTTAATAACCAAACGGCTCTATACTACCTATTATACTATGGAAGTAAACACGATAATTTAGTAAAGACTAGCAGCCACCCGCGACTTCGTACGCGTGTGTTAGATATCGTTAGTCGGATTTTGTGTTAACTTCACATATACCATCTAATAAATAGTCCTAACTTAAAGCCTAAACATTTGGTTTGGATATGTGAGCCCGTTTTTGAGTACTAAAATTATAACAAATATGTAGTGGCATTGATTTTAAGATGTATGTTAGGGGAAAAGCTTTAATGTCGAATAGGTCGCTTTGCGTACTTTATATGAACTACTCCTTTTTTGAAGTTTAAAGTACTGTGGTACTGTAGCGGTACCATGAGTTAGCTATCGAAAACTTACGTACGTTAAATACCTATCGAATTGTTTTTTTCATACTAATGATTTTGGTTCTTAGCATTACCGCTAGGGGCTCTGTACAAG
The DNA here is from genome assembly GCA_039566165.1 of Maruca vitrata. Lineage (NCBI taxonomy): Eukaryota > Metazoa > Arthropoda > Insecta > Lepidoptera > Crambidae > Maruca > Maruca vitrata. Next base: position 4,925,507 of record CM076911.1, read on the forward strand.
TTTTTCGTAGACATATTTCCATATTTCATATAGGCGATATCGAGTCTGTCACTTTTAAACTCATGGTAGCGCTACTGGTGTTATAGGACGACGACCCTATTGCTACGTGTGATATCGACTGCGGTTCGCACCGAACGCGTGCCATGACAGGGGCGATCAGTCGTGCCTTGACGGAGTGGGATCGGATGTCATTGGGTTACGTGTTCAAACAACAGATTTGCTATGATCCACTTGTTACATAATAGTATATGACTTGTTATGAAAATGAAACCGTTATTTAACGGTATTACTATCTGTCCTAAATAATTGTGTTGTACAGTCTCGTTCAAGAAAGAATATACTTGTGGAAAGATAATTTTTTTTTAATGTGGAAATCTTTACTTCTGTATATTTTCAATCAGGTTTAAGCTTATCAGCCGGTACAATACTGCCGTAACATTGCTCCCTTATATCAGAGTCGGTTAAAAGCAAACGCTAAAAAAAATTTTAAAACAAACAAATGAAATGATACAATTTGATTGGCCAATCACCGAAACATATTTTTTTTCCAAATGGGTATGTAACTTTGATCAAGTAAAATTGGAATAATAAATTGGACCTCATTTTAAAATTTATCGGCTTATTTTTTTTAACAATTCATTTACTGGATTTCTTGAAAAATATTATATGTGAATACTTTGTTACTTAAAAACGATGCCTTGATTTTTTATACACGATCAAAAAGAAACCCTGATACTGAATACCTACATGGAATTCTGGAAACATCCATCTCGCATTCTATTATCGTAGGCGTGTGGTAGAAACTGTAAACAAACGGTTGAGTTGTTCATTAATTCGAAAACGTTTTACAAAAACATCTCTGTGGATGAACCATTAGGACTCCAGCTTATGACATCACGAATGTGGTTTGTCTACCAACTGCAATGTAATTGCTTTTGGTCGCATCACCCCTTTTTCGCATCGATTGCAATCAATGTCTTTGAAAATGGAATCGTATTTTAAAAATCGTCGGACACATTTTGGTTCATGAAAATCATGCATTGTTTTTTAAAACGTGGACGGATGTTGAAGGAGTAAGTTGACAGAGTGAAACGATGTGGGAAGGTTTTAATTGCAATGTAGCGATGCTTTTGTTGGGTGTGTGGGTTAGTTATATTGATAAATAATTACACCGCTACATAAGCGGGCTTCTGAGAAGCTTTTAATTTGTCTCTGTCAATCTCCGCCTGTTACAGCAGAATAGCATGATATAGCGTTAGCTTACCAACTTCTCATTATAGCACCTAAAAATAAGCCATTCGACCATATCTGAAGATTTCAGTAGAGATCAGCCAAGTGCGCAGGATATTTATGTTACACAATTTTACGCGTAAACACAAGTGCACTTTCTGTTCCCTCAATCTCATACGAGTATATCATAGTTCGGTGAGACGGGGCAATCCGACATAGCGTCACTGGCTTAACGTGCTTTCCGATCCACGGGCGTGCAACCGCCAACTTCCTGACTTCATGCTGAGTTACTTCTTCACAGAAAAACTGACACAAATTTCGCCAGACTCCGGACACGCACCGGATACCTCTAGGTCCTTATGCAGTGCTACCAATAGCACCAGGCAGTCAATTAAACTAAAGATTTAAAGTATGTAATCCATACGAGATAATGTTGAGACAGTTGTGAAGTCTTTAAACTCAGAAAATCTTTTAGATCAAAAATGAGAATAGCCGTGGGGTCAAGTGGCACGGTCAGATGGTGATCGGTCTATTGTCACCATATTAAGCGTTTAGCCTTGCGCCTCATCTCTTTAGGTCATTGCCGTATCACTAAACCAATCCTGAATGCAGTTTTGTATGAATAGAACCAAACACACAAATAGTTTATGAATGACGTTGTTGTGTTTACAAACACGATCTTCAGATGATTTTTATTTCCCTGCGAGCTTTCCAGAAAACTGGAATACTTACACTAGTATTCTAACAGGTCACTCACTAGTACTAGCCGCCCTAGTCGAAATTGACAAATTGGAAGTTATCCTTGTAGGTTTTGTACCTATATTCTCTCGTTGAATGTATTAGGGATGCCTCAGTGAGCAGCCTTTGTTCCACACTCAAAGTTGTAAAGTGGTTTTATAATAGGAGTTGTAGTGGACAGAGTTGTGTTTGAGCTATTTTCAGGCAGCTCGCCGATGTACTCGCGCAACGCTTTAAAACCTGATGTAAACAATACCTATTGCGTTGCAACTAGAGGTATTAGTTGGGTTTATTAGCTTTCGAGGATAGAATCTGAACTAATATTAATATTATATATGTCCTAGAGGCTGCCTACGACTTCATCCGCGTGGAATAGGCTGCAATGATTTATAAAAATAACCCTTAATATACCTTGTTAACTTAGCTATTTAGTGAAAGTCCCGTTGAAATTGGACCTGCTGTTTCTGAGATAAGCGAGAACACACAGAGACAGACAGACAAGAATATTTTTTGTTATCGGTACCCGATACAAATTTAAACCTGTTTAGTAAAGTCGTTATTTTAATATGATCCTCTACCTTGGCCGTGCTGATTTCATGATTGAAATGAAATATAGTAAAGTTCTCTAAGAAGGTTTCTAACATGTTGTTTTTGTCTGCGTACCTATAATATAACTACGCGCGACAAACGAGGCTACGAGGACATTTTCGTAGGCGAAAAGCTGATAGAATTATATAGAGGTGTAAATTAACTGATATTTCATTCAAATAGAAGTGCATGGCTCAAATGTACGTGTTGCTCGCATAACATCGTGATGCCGACTTGTTGCTTGCCTTAAACACGTTCTTAGGTCCCTAACATGTTTGTAATAATCCTTGATAATATTATACCTGCACTCTCTTTTTGCAAAATCTGTCGCCAGTCCACGCTAAAACAAATGCACTAATTAATATAAATAATATTTTTAAGAAAGAAAGAACGATAAGATATTTATTTGGTATCTAAAACACATGAAATTACAAAATAATGAGATCAATTACAACATAAATTAAAAACTAAAACATAATTACACAAATCATATTATGTAGATACCAAAAGGGTATTCGCTCAGTATAAGGTTTATCTGTTTCAAACGTAGTAGTAATAGATGCTTTATGAAATATGGTAGATAATATAATTGGTCAGATAATGTAGGGTCTGATAAATGATTTAGGATACTTTTTAACCCATTTCGCTATAAGGAAATAATGTTATACAGAATGTTGTCACTGTCGTGTCAGAGCTAGTCATTAATAACACTAATGTTGTTTAACCGGTTTCGGCTATGGTAGCCAATCTCAATAGTTTACCTTTGCCTAGGTTTAAACCCGGGTACCTATGGGACCTAGCAATTGTAGTCATTGTAACAGGTAGTACAATGTTGGAGTAAATTACTAATACGCTGTGAGGGCGCATCTGTCATGAGCAGGCGAGTAGCTTTCATTCGCAAACACACAGGGCCACGCGTGTTTTTGTAGTAAAATTCAATTGTTACAATTGACATTAAACCATCTGAATTCAAATTAAATTAGTAAACTTTACTTCTCAGTACTAACTTTGGACATTTATTTATTTACAATCTTATGCTAACATTACAGGTCCCCTAGCCCAATGCGATAGCATAGCCATCAATAAACTTAAACTACATCTACATCTATTAGATTAACATAGATTTTCAATTGCTATTCATATCAAAATGTAGCTAACAATAACGTTATATGCAGCATATTTCTCTGACATGCTTCTTAGAATCTCATACCTCGCATTCCATAGAATTGAAAATGAAAACGGGAAATATATAGCTGACCAGTACATGGCCATGTAAAGCAAACACATAGCTATGTACAGGGCGATGTTTTGATTGGCTCGTATTGGGGGACGAGAGAACTCACGTTTGATGCTGCCCAATCAAAGCTTCGACCAGAATAGCTATATATGCATACAGCTAGCTAATCCTACTTCTCGTATACAGTTTGGGTATAAGGCTTGTCGCTTATTGTCGCTTGACTGCCTCGTTGATCTATTGGTAACAAGCGCGGCGTAATGACCGAGAGGTCCCCGGTTCGAGTCTAGGGTCGGGCAAAATTTGTTTGAGTTTTTCTGTAAAGAAATTACTCAGCCCGAAGTCAGGAAGTTAGCGGTTGCGCGCCCGCTGCGTGCCTCGGAAAGCAAGTTAAGCCGGTGGTCCTGCAACTGATCTCTAATCGCTGATGTCGAGTTACTGTCTCATCGAACTATGTGATTAAGGGAACAGAGAGTGCACTTGTGTTTGCGCGCATACTTGTGCACTATAATATGTCCGGCGCACTTGGATGATCTCAATTGAGATCGGCCGCCATGGCCGAAATCGGTCGGACGCGGTTGTTCAAGTATTAAATATACATTTCGTTTGTTTACTTATCTATAGTGTTGTTTAAGGCAATGTTTTCAAAAGTTATGCGTTGTTGAGGTTATCGGCATCGGAAATATTCCGGTCTCGAACATTGACTGATGGAAACACCAAGTGACCTTTGTTCCGTCGATAAAGTTCCGAAGTTCCTGACTCCATTGAAGTTGTTGGCGTGCATGCAACGTTGCGCAAACAATGCCGTCGTACGCTCTTTACATAACTTGTGGACTTGCACTTAATGGTTGCATTGGACCGGGTAGGTAGGGTAGGTACTACCTACCTACCTACTAGGTAGGTAGTATTGGCTAGACGAAGGTCGGACTTTCAGAGCGGTAGAATCGTGGAGTAGTTGTTGCTGCGACACGTGACGTGGGTTGTAGTGCACTCGATTCGTTCAATGACTTTTATCGGTTAATTGCTTTATTGGTTAAGGTTTACACGTCTGCTACAGTATCACGTGATCATTTTCTGGGAAGCCCTGGCAATATACTGTTAATTATTTACAAATATAAAATCCATTTTTGTACCTAATTTATTTTTTATTACACTAATTATGAGTTTCTTTCTACTAATATGTCTTTTGTTGTATAAATGGTCATATAATCACACTCACTATTCCGAATGCGATACTTTCAAAAGTACAATTAAATGAAAATATAAATAAAATATACAGATATTTCAAATGTTATACAGGCTATTTGTTACCCTTCCCATTTAGAAATAGAGAGACTGATGAACATTTATCGCCTGTCACTTCTCACTACGAGATTTTTATCTTTTATCACTAATACGGTGCATAATAATGTAAAACATAATTATAAAATATCTAGTCAATGTGTTGAATACTGTAGAATAGTCATAACTTTACAATTACCGTTAAAGTAAGACCCATTATATACATTTTTACCAAAGTTTACACCTTTCATATAAAAATTTAGTCATCACTATATAATAGCATTTTAACAAAGTTAAATTAGTATTAGTCAACATTTGAAATAATTAGGTCCTGTCTACACTAAGCAAACAGTGGACGACTGATTGAATGAATGAGAGCGTATAAGTATAAGCCGATCACTCGCTGAGTGAGTCAGCAAGCGAAACGCCAAAAACGTCTTAGTGTTGTGGTCATTAATGGACAAATCCTTTAAAAAAAACTTTTTCAGACTTTCGCCTTCCATTGTGCATAGAGTATACATTGAGATTAAACGTGTAACTCCTTAGTTATGCATAGAGCATACATTGAGATTAAACGTGTAACTCCTTAGTTACACGTTTAATCTCAATGTATGCTCTATGTATGCGACGCAGAAATAAACTAGCTATATAAAACGCACTGTTCTTTTGAGTTACACCAACCGTAGGTACCCGACGTACCTAGTCAGTCGCTATTTTGCTACTTCACCTAGTTGATGAACATCATAATAATTCAACCCATTCTAATGGTTACCTATAGGCAATATACACGATATAAATATAAAAGTGGCCCGCTCTCACTTCGCTTCGGGTATATAATAAATAAAATCCTTTTATTGAATCCCTCTATCTATTAAAAAAAACCCCATCAACATTTGTTGTGTAGTTTTAAATATTGAAGCTACTCGTACATACAGACGCGGAAAGCGACTTAGCTTTAAACTATGTAGTGATATTAGCGAGACAGACTTACAACAAATATTACCGTGTTTTTACCCGACAAGGGTAACTAAATATTAAGATCCTGTTTTACATTAACACCTGTAACAACACTTAGTTCGCAATTAAATCTTTGACTTTGACTTTTGGCTTTGACAAATAATAGTACTTCACTATTTGCTTAGCGAGACAAGGTACCTGTCTTTTACCTATTGTATCAAGTATCATCGTGTGGCTTAGGTCACGTTTGCTTGTTCTATAGATGTTAAATCCTTTTCTTTGTAACCGAGTGTCGGTCTCCATCTAGACACTTAGTAACCATTTACAACGATTGTATTAGATATTAATGAAACAAAATCATACACGTAAATATATTTACTAAGTACTAGAAAGCACTTAGCGTAAAATGAATGAAAGACCCGCGAACACAGCAATAACTAAGATTAAGACTTGCTTAATATAATATCTACATATTGATATCTATAATACTGTAACTTAATATATTTCGATTGAAATAAAGTTGTAGTAAATTATATTGGTGTTTCATTTATATTCCTTACACACACTCCTTTGTATAGTAGTAGAATATTTAGGTCTCAGTCTAGCGTTTCAGACTGTAGTTCACAAATAATAATATATAATAATAATAATTTTTATTTCAGGCAAGGCCCATAAAAAATTGGCCCATTTTATATTATGTTCACAAAAGACTTAAAATATCACAAGAAAGATTCACTACAAAATAGAGTACACTTGTATAACTTGGCGATGATGATGATGTATAACTTAGTCATTCATATAAATCCAGAGCTAATTGAAACGAATTTGTGTGAACAATAATAAATATTTGAAAGCCTAGTGTCTATCCATGTATCGATTGGCGGCACTAATTATGGTGCTTCCTTGGTAAGTACACAGTTCACAGTCAACACAGAACAAGCAACAACAAACATTTGTCCCGCACGACGGATATACGAGGCGCGTCTTAAGCCGACGTTTTCCTTAAATTACCCGAGTGTTCCCTCAAATCTGTGTGCATCGACAAAGGGATGGTTGTTACGGGCAACGCAGCGTCAACTCATCGAGTTAACTCATTCCACTGCGCTGGGTGTTACAGCGCACTTTTAAATAGCGCAATATAATCAGCTAGAGTTACTGAATCTATACTAATATTATAAAACTGAAGAGTAGGTTTGTTTGTTCTAACGCGATAATCTTATCTTAGGTTCGTATTTTTTTTTACTTAACCAGTTTCATCCCACTGCTGGGCAAAGGTCTCCTCCAAACCTGTCCACAGCTCTCTATCCAAGGCTAGCACTTCCCAGCTCCTTGATAGGTTCGTATTAAAAACCAATTTTTGTGTTAGATAGACCTTAAATTAAGGACGGCTCGCGGCTTTAGGCTATCAACATTACGTTGCGACCAATAGGAGCAAAGAAACGGTGGAAGATGTGTAAAAAACGGGGGGAAGTCGCTAGCACAGTTGGTTCTTTCATAAAAGTCACTGAGTTACCCATCCGAATCTCGAGTTACTGAGTTGACTCACAATAACCATTGAGTTGCCCATCTCTAGTCAGAGTCTTATCTCCCGGAGGATGCGGCTAGTAGGAGGCCGTAACGATCTTATCGAGGGGAATATTTTTTTTACCATTATAGCAGGATAAGGGTAAGAGTGCTCAGTCGCTTTTGCTTGGTGAGACATCGATACAATGCTTTTGTATTTCAATCTTAAGTGTAGTGACGATAACTTATTAGCCCGCGACCAAGGGCCCTGTAAAGAGCTCGAAACGTGAGGCCTCTTTATTTTTGTTTTTAGAATAGTATTTTAGGCTAATTAAATCCGTGTAATTAGTTTTATTTCAAATAGATCCTTAGTAAGTTTTATTCAGTAATTTTAAAGAACTGGTAGGCACCTCAACCGAGACAGCTAAGTGAACATTTCAAAACCACGATCTGAAGTTCACATTATTCTTCCGTCTTTAAATTATGTAGAGGTGCATTCAATGTTTTCTCATAAATAAATGATTTAGAACATGAAGGTACACGTGTGATATTCAAACCTATGTCCTCATGTAAAAAATCAACTTGTGACAAATTCGCTGATTTTGTTGGTGAACCTCTCATTAAACTTAACTTTTAACATTATGCCAAAACTTATTAAAATAATTCAAGCTAACGTGAGACCCCTTTATTTTATCTATGGTCCCCTGGCAGTCCCCCTGGACCAGTTCCAGGAATACTGGACGAAACACTCAAGTATAAAGTCCCTAGGAACTTTAAAAACTAAACTTCTAAGTCAACACATCGTTAAAAGTTACGGCCGTTGATGCCGTATATTGGACACTTGTAAATTCATTGAAATCTAGCGAAAAAGTTCCCCTTTGACTTGTTGAATAAAAATATTTGGCTGGACAGTTGTCGTATTACAAAGGGAAAAGTATAATTATTAAACATAACAAACATAACCAAAGTAGAGGGTGGTGAGCAACAAACCAACTTTTATACAGTTTTGCATATTTCAAATTTTATTTAATGCAAGGAATAAAAGTTAACAAAGTTTAACAACGGTTAGAAGCTCGCGCGCCGTCCGCAACTTCGAAAACATCGGAGCAAACTTTACAAAGTGAATTAAAAAGTATTAACAAACTTAAAAAACCGGTCGGCGCTGCAACATTTTCATTTGGTTGAGAATCGCATTCTGCATGGCGTAGGTATCCAGTCGGGTCGCGCCGGGTGCGAGCGCGTCACGCGGGTAGTTCCCACTGGTTGAGCGTGTGGGGTCGCGCCGTCCAAGTTGTCGGCGGGCAAACTTCGCGAGCGTGGTGCGGAACCACCCCATCGATCGAAGAGCCGGCGCGCGCACCCCCCCGGCTCGCATAAATACCGCGGCGCAAGCTCCCTCCAGCCACAACTGCAAGAGTCCGCGCGCGATCGCCCGCAAGCCGCTCGTCCGGGGCGCCGCTCTTTCTACTCTCTCTCTTTCTCTGTTCGTCTCTTTCGCTGATGCGGCCGCGTTGAGGCCGATGCGGGCGCCGCCATGCCGCGCTGCCTCATGGCCAAGAAGTGGAAGGTGGCCCCGGCGGCGGAGGTGGCCAGCGAGTCTGATGAGGAGATCGACGTGGTCGGCGAGGGGCGCGGCCGGAGCCCGGCGCCCGCCGCCACCGCGCCGGGGCCTTCGCCCCGCGATCCCGAGCCCACGCTCCTCTACAACGGTAAGTCCCACCCCCCCTCACTCCTCGACCTCCCCTCCCCATCCCATTCCTCAACCTTTCAAGGTCCTCGTCGTGTGACCTCTCCACTACTTAGCCTATAAGTTTAGATTAGCTTTAGCACTATAGCGAGCGCCAAATGATTTGCGAATTCGATATAATCAATTAACGCTATGCTATGCGCATGCGAGTTATATTATTATATTTTACATAACGCACTACACGTTTTTGGCACGCAAGCGGTCCGTATCGGAATGCCCTTTATAAGATCAAAGTAAAAATAAACCGCTCCTAACCGCTTGCGCTCCGATAACGCCGTAGCAACGGAAAATATGGAAAAGAAATTGAAATTGATTCGACGGCAACGAATGTCGCGGAAACACACAGGGAGATATGAATGCCAAAATGAATTAAACATTTTACGTTAAAAGCTTAAACTCGCCGGAGTGGAAATTGACTGATGAAGTGGTAATTATACTTAATTCGATTTCGGAAAACTCGTATTCAAAAATTGATTCAATTATTAGCGCCGATATTGTACCGCGACGCGTCCACGTTCCGGAATTCCTTTTGTGAACGTGGGCATTGATGGGTTCAACCACAAAGAGCCAGTAAATATAATAACAAGAGCAGTTATTTTATTTTGACAATTATGTACCAATTTCATCGAGCATTGTTCGTGTCTTTTTGTTTCGGCGCTGTTTGTAAATTGCCAAACGTATGTACCTGTAGCTCATCACGGAATAGTTGTGCCCAGGACTTTCAGTCACATTTACAATCTGGAATGGTTTAGCAGGTCCGATTACAAGGTTTAATCGTGCCTATGACGACTCCAATCAACCATAGATGATACTGTTCATATATGGTTATTAACTAGGTGGTAATGGACGTCCATGCGCCTCCAGTTGTAATTAAAACCAAACGTCTTATTCATTCAAATCCTTAAATAAATGCGGAATCGTAAACCAAATTGCCTCAATCGTTATCGATTAGTTCTAAAGCAAACAAAAACAACAGTAGCGGTACCATGAGTTGGCTATCGAAAACTTACGTACGTTAAAAACCTATCGAGTTGTTTTTTCCATACGACCGATTTTAGTTTTTAGCGTAACCACCAGGGGTGCTGTACAAGTTTTTCATAGACATATTTACGTAGGCGATATCGAGTCCGTAACTTTTAAACTCATGGTAGCGCTACAGGTCTTCAACAGACGTCTACGTCACGAATGCTTTGACCGCAATAAATAAACCGTGAGAATTCAGACACCACTTGATATCCTCGAGGTTTCTCATAAATACGTTCGTGCCACATGCAATCGGCTTTAAAACAAACCAATATAATATTCACCTCGTGGAAGAAATCAAACACGTGTAAATGGAAACCGTCATAACAAGACAACTATTTATTAATTTCAATTATTCTGCCGTTTAACCACGAAGAATTAGTTTGAACAATTATGATCATCGGTAGCGAGAATAAAAGCTTGTTTCTCGTAAACAAACATTATTTAAAAAATTATCAACAACGAGATTTACATTAATTTTTGTCACCTTTATTTTCGCGATCATTACATAATGCTAAATAAAACTATGCTTATAAATTAGTTATGTAACAAGTACCAAATATTTTGAAGCCATTGTTATGTCTTACTATTTCGCCTTAATTATCTTCGCTCTTTAAAAATCCAAATCTAACGTTTCGTAATATCTCACATGATATTTGGATTCAATAATTTATAAATTATCTTTAAAGTTACAATTGTCTACAAATTTTCGCGTCTAATGAAATGCAGTAATATTTAACGGACTTACGTACCGAAATTATAGCGAGAAAGGAAAAGGAATTGTCGCGTCTCTACAAATACTAGTTGCTCTCACAACAACGTCGCTTGGACTAGAAGTCGCGAAACCAATTTCTATAAACCTACTTCCTAATAGGGAATTAAAGAGGAAATATCATTCTATCATTCAAAACCCTCATCGTAGATACGCAAATACGATATTTTTTATATCTATAATATCAACCAGATAAACATTAAAAAACATTCACCAAAAAAGAGTCTTTATTTCACGAATGACCTGTAAAGGGTTTTAAGCAGTTTTGATTCTGTTTTAATTTTTATTACAATGAAACTTATATAAGTGTTCCCTATTAGTCTACACTACATTGGGGTGAGGGGAGATGCAATACCTATATGTCTACTAAAAGGCCGATTAAAATTCGCAATCTGAGAATGGATGGGGGAACATGAAGTCTGTTCGGTATAACCGGACAGTAATATCCGGACAGTTTTTGAAATATTACCTTTTGACTTTCATCTGTTTATTATAACTTTAACTTACTGTAACAAACACTTTAGTTTTCAAATAATCAATATTATTTTCATCTCTTTTATTCTCACTTTTATAAAACAATCTAAAACTCAATCAAAGATTACATTGGGCTAATTTTTCTATGTCAACATCAACAAACTCCAATCATAAACGACTTTGAAATTCATTATGTGTAGTACTATAAACGATTTTTATCATTTATTCTTCTTATTGTTTAAAATGCTTGCAAACATTAACTACGATCAAACCAGAAAATGAGTTGTTTCCACTCCGCGGAGTTTCATGGAACAACGTGTTAGAATAACATCTCCAAAAAACAATGGACCTTTACAAAACTTAAAGTAACATCGTCCATCACCTAGATGTTTATCTTATAATCATGCATTAATGCCTTCGATCCCTATTTCGATACTACGAGACTACACACCGTCCGGAGTCGCATATGTGCAGGGCAATCATGTGCTATCTTACACATCAATGGGCGCCGCTCAAGCGTGACTGTAATCGCCGTCATTGGACTCGGGGCCGTCTACAACGTCACCAGTATTAGAACGACAAACACACAGACATTTGTGCCATATAAGCAATACTAAAACAACATCTGGAAATACCCAGACACAGCACATACCAGGTGGAAATTCTCGATTCGACGCAGGGGACGCACATAACATAAGGGACAAACATAGGGGACGTAACATAAAATCGATTGAAAACTTGTAGCTTCAAACACGTTTGCCTTGTAAACAACAGGAGTGAGCTTAAAGCGCTGTTAGTCTTTGTAACTTTTGATTGAAAATATATATTGATATTAAGATATATGTAAACCTTAAATCACTCAATGAGGCAGCGACGTGAAGACCCACCCGCTACTACATTGGAAGCTCGGGCTCTCAACCGGGAGATCAATAAATGTGTGCGACGCGACCTCCGGTGCTACAATACTCTTTTAATCGAAAGAGCTATTGAACAAAATCGGGGGTCAAAGGTGTTTGTACAATCTCTCGGAAGAAGCCACCTAACGAAGCTGACTACAGCGAATGGGGACATTGCTGCTTCGAAGCCGGCAGTACTCTCGGAGATAGAAGACTTTTATGGCCGGTTATACGCCTCGCATGCATCTCGCCCTGATCCCGGCAATGAGGACACTAGAGCCATATTGACACGCCACTATACCGAAGACCTACCAGAAGTTAGCAATAACGAAATTGAGATTGCTCTTGGGCAGCTTAAAAATGGAAAAGCCCCTGGAGAAGACGGCGTTACGACAGAGTTACTTAAGGCTGGAGGCAAACCCGTTCTAAGGGAGCTTCAAAGGCTTTTTAACGCTGTCTTGTTTGAAGGAGAACTCCGGAGGCGTGGAGTAAGAGTGTGGTCGTCCTGTTCTTCAAAGGGTGACAAAACCCTTTTGAAGAACTATCGACCTATTTCCCTTTTAAGCCACGTCTATAAGCTTTTCTCAAGAGTAATCACGAACCGTCTTGCACGAAGACTCGACGAATTCCAACCACCGGAACAGGCTGGATTTCGGAGCGGATACGGCACCATAGACCACATCCACACAGTGCGGCAGATTATACAGAAGACTGAGGAGTATAATCAGCCCCTGTGTCTAGCATTTGTGGACTATGAGAAAGCCTTTGACTCGGTTGAAATCTGGTCAGTTCTGGAGTCCCTGCAGCGATGCCAAGTAGATTGGCGGTACATCCAGGTGATGAAATGTCTTTACCAAGCCGCAACTATGTCCGTCCAAGTACAGAATCAGCAAACAAAACCCATACCATTGCATAGAGGAGTGAGACAAGGGGACGTCATCTCCCCGAAGTTGTTCACAAATGCAATGGAGGATTTGTTCAAGACGCTGAACTGGAAAGGACGTGGCATTAACGTAAATGGTGGATACATCTCCCACCTGCGATTTGCAGATGACATCGTCATTCTGGCAGAGACGCTGCAGGACCTACAACAGATGCTGAATGACCTGGCTGACTCTTCTGCGCGCATCGGCCTACGGATGAACTTGGATAAAACCAAGGTCATGTTCAATGAACATGTACTACCGGAACCGATTGCGATTCACGGCACCGTCCTCGAAGTTGTTCAAAAATATGTGTACCTCGGGCAGACTATGCAGTTGGGTCGAAACAACTTTGAGGACGAGGTGAATAGAAGAATTCAGCTGGGTTGGGCAGCATTTGGGAAATTACGCCGAGTCTTCTCATCGTCAATCCCACAAAGCCTAAAGACGAAAGTCTTTAATCAGTGCGTCCTACCCGTCATGACGTATGGAGTCGAAACGTGGACACTGACGGCACGGCTGGTCCACAAGTTAAAAGTCGCTCAGCGGGCTATGGAAAGAGCTATGCTCGGTGTTTCTCTGCGGGATCGAATCAGAAATGAGGCGATCCGTCAGAGAACCAAAGTCATCGACATAGCTCATCGCATTAGTAAACTGAAGTGGCAGTGGGCTGGCCACATCAGCCGTAGAACCGACGACCGATGGGGTAGACGAGTTCTGGAGTGGATACCGCGTCTCGGCAAACGTAGTGTAGGACGCCCGCAGGCCAGGTGGTGTGACGATCTGCGCAGGACGGCTGGTAGGAGCTGGATGCGAGTGGCCGAAGACAGAGAGAAGTGGCGTGCATTTGGGGAGGCCTATGTCCAGCAGTGGACTGTAATGGGCTGATGATGATGATGATGATGATGAAATCACTCAAAGGAAGCGGTTCAGAAATAAAATCCCCATAAATCGTCAAATATTCTCACTTGACTTACTCTGCCTACTGTACACATATTCCAATTGCAAGCATCCAATTAAATTACGTATTAGTGCATAATGTGGTTTAATTCGTTTCATGTGAGTTGATCTAATCAATTCAAGCAATTTAATCCGAATCAATTAACTTAAACCGAGTTCCATTATAATCACTTAACACCGTGTTTCCGTTACGTCCGAACATCATAATGTTTAAGGGTGACATTTTTTTTTATTTATGACTACTGCATTGAGAAATTAAGGAATAATAACATAGTACATGTATTTAACGTTTGTGTTTTATAAAAAAGTACAATTGAAATCGAAGCAATAATATTTAACAGCAGGCTTTATAAAATTCTCCGAGAATATTGTCTTAGTTTGAATTGAGGTACAAGTACCTCTCTACCAGTTGTGATCTATCTGAGCTCCTTTTTTAGTTATACGAAATAAATAAAACAGAAATAAGGTGAAAATACTTCGGCAGAAATGTCAGGATTGCTGAGTTTACAAACAAAATGTTTAAAAAAGGTTTTTAGTTTATCGAAACGTACAGAATATGAAAGGATAGCAGATGTTTCAATCCTTTTAGCTCAGAGTTGCGAACGGGATTCTGCATCTATATTGACGATCAGTTCTTCTATCAAGAAGTATTTATATCTATTTAACACTTAATAAGCTCTGAAAATACACGAGTCGATATTCCACTTTTTTTTAACCCTGTTCATCCCACTGCTGGACAAAGGTCTCGTCCAAACTTGTCCACAGCTCTCTATTCAAGGCTTGAGTTTGCCAATTCCTTGACAGCTAGATCAAATCGTCGCACTATCTCTATTTGGGCCTTCCTCTTAGGCGAAGAACGTCTTCTGGCGTAACGATTTTGGAACTTCTGTCATCTACCATCCTGCACACATGCCCACTTGAAAAATGAAAACCTATATATTATGGCCATTTAATTAATTTTGATTTGGACAGAATATCTGTCTCATTACAATACTGCAGGTACAATTTATTTCATAACTGAAAAATGATTTTATTTTATTCATTTCAAAATAATATTTTAAAACAATATTGTTCAAACTAAAGAACAACGTTCCAGTTGTCACGATCAAAAATTCCATACCTATTGAAAACAAAACTTCCTTCATATAAATTCTCCATTCAAAATGAATTGGATCCGAACGAATATTACATTCTTTTCATTGCATGTCATGTTGTATCTTTTTTAAGTTAGTTACGAAGCCCCAGTGCCCTACTGGGTAATATATATTTTAAGATATTAAACTGGGCGAAACAACTTGAGCTGAATTGCAGTGCAGCCAGATAATTAAAGCTTACTGCTCATTAACCTCAAATCAATAGCAAAAACATTACTACGTTTGAACCGTAAAAAAAATTTTAAGTCTTAAAAAATGTTTAGGTTTTCCGCCGTGTTGTGTTTTTTCATAATACTAGTTGATATTAGTAAAAAAAATAGACACAGAAATAGATAACAGGTAATTAAACTCTTTATAAGTAATTAAGCTTCATCATAGCTTCCTTTAAGCTTTTTAGACACATTAAAATACAACCAACAATACAAATAAAAGAAGATCGAACTAGAACCTTCAAAATAACGGACAAACACGGCAGCTGTGCCCTTCGTTGAAAGGAAAAATCAATATGTACTCGCTCCCCTAAATGTAGATCAGACTAATCATCAAGTAACTAAGATGATTTTAACGAGGGCTTATGAAGGGTTGAGTCATAACAACAACATGAGGATCCTTTTAGTAGGATTTAGCTGTTTTATATACGTATTCAATACCAATACAATAATGGAAGAGATTATGAAAATAATTACTTTACATGATATAAATTATGCTTGTGCCATAGCTGCTTTCCTTTTTTTTTCTTTTTTATTTTATACTTTAGATAGAACAATGTATCAGTAAACTTCTTTAAACAAAATAAAACACATAATTTTAAGACTGGGTCGGATAAGGAAATAATGACCTCAAGAACTTTCTAAAGCCTTAAAACAAACATATTAAAGAAAACAAAAAACTTAAAACCTTTAAATTTAAAACCCGATTTACTTGAGTGAATTGTCTGGTATTCCATTTAAATAGCACACAAATGCCTGCAAAAATATGGGACACAAATAAAACGTAAAACAAATCTGATAAAAGCAACACTAGAGAATTTAGATTTGAACAGCATTTTTCTATGCACAAAAGTGCAATGGTACAACGGGGCATTTCACGGTTTGGCCCACTCGTACGTAGAGTTAGAGAAATCATTTTTAACTTTTTGTCAGCGAGTGTACAGCGAATCGCGCTTGCACTCTCGGGCTTGAAATACAGAAATAAAATGGATACAGAATATAGGAGACGGATTAATTGATAGAAAACGCTTGCCACCGCTATTTATTGTTAACAATTGACAATTTAAACGACCAAAGAAAAAATAATAGGGATATTTTCGGAGTATTGGTAGTGAGAACTAGGTAGTATTGTTTTTGCCTATTTTCTTCCATTACTGGGCAGAGAATTTCCCCAATCAGAATACTTGTGGTAGGTTTTGTAAACGTGTTTAACGGTTGTACTAACGTTTATTTAGGTATCTGAATGAGTAACCCCAAAGAATTCCATAAAAAAACACCTTTTTAAAAATATTAAATCCTATTAAAGTCTATAAAGAACTATTTTTATTCTACACAAGAAAAATAAAAACGTTATTCGCGGTCATGAAACCACATCGAAACATGTTACGTAACAAAAATAAGGGAATTAATTGCGAATCAATTAAGATTTCACACTGGAAACTTAATTAATAGTCGGATACCTTTAAAGTAATTAAAAGGTTTGTTCGATGGCCGCAATAGGTTAGAGTTGATTAGTACTTACAGGCACGGCATGTAGGTAATGGTTGAATTTTAAATGAAACCATGCCGGCACGCGCAACTGATCTGCATATATTTTATTCACACCCGTGCGATATCAAGCTGACTTTTCAGTGTAATTACAAGTGTTATTTTAACAAAGGTTTTTAGTTGCAAATGACGTTAATTATCTGGTTATGATCTCACAATTACTAAAGAAACAAAAATGTAACGACTGTCGACTTTATTAGCGTAGTTGACAACTTTTTAAGATGGCTAGGAAGGATTGAAGGGTAAAGCAAAACTATCATGTACGTGAGACAGAAGAAACATTACTTAAAAACCTAGTCATTTACTTTATTACGTTTCAGATTGTTTCAACATCAATTAAAATCAATTGTTTACCGTACAATATTGGACCGTGTTGGCCCAATATTTTACCGTAGGTACACTATTGGACAATGTTGGTCAAGCACATTAAGTAGCTCTACACGATAAGCTGCTCAATATATTTGTTAATTATAAAGTATGCTATTAACTCAGAAAATAAATCCATACATAGTACACCTAGAAATACAGCTTCAAAGTCGAAATGTTATAAATCAATTTTCCGGACGTCTGAACCTATTCTTATATGCGCACAAACCCGTTACGTACGTGCGTGTGTCCCCTGTCTGCAAATCTATATATAGCTTCAAAAAGCCCTATGCTACTCAGTGGAATAGGGAGGGGGTGATACCTGGGGGGGAGACATCAACTATTAATTGACACAGGCGTAACATGAGAGTCTTGTGGCGCCTGGGGCACGGCGGCAGCGTGCTATACCCAGTTCAGACATAACAGCTATATGACAAAAATTGCAACTATGCGGCCCGTGTACTAAGTTGCAACACTATTATTGGAATGTTTTGACAATCGCTGTAAAGTGTTCGTCAGTTTTGAGCAATTGATATTACTTATCATTTGAGTAATTTATTACGACTAAAGTTAATTACTTTAGCTACGAATACTATACCTGACAAATTAACCTATAAAGGATAAATAATAAAAAGTTAAAGAAGTTATCATGTATCGAGATCGAGAGACCTAATGTCAACTAATTTTGATCAGTTATTTACGTTTATTGGGTTCTAAAATCTTTCATTGATAGTATAATTCAATATTAATTTGTTACACTATCAGTAAAACGTACCTATCAAACTTAAGGCAAAGTCGAGGCGGCATCAAATCTGCCAACTGGCGATAAAGGCGTGCATCCGGCACGTCACGTGTTACCGGGTGCATTAACAAATAATAGATCCCCGCTGCGAATTCCACTGCGGTTCAACACAGAGTTGGGCTCAGAACTTCGCAATCGTACAGTTCCCGAAGCCCGACGCTCCTCCGAAAACCGCATCCAGAACTCGGACGTTCGTACCGTACTCCGAGAATTACATACGTGATTAGGATCATACTCGTCGGTTTCAAATACTTCATACTTATGAACATTCGCTTCCATTAATTAGGCCCGCTTGTACACAGTTATAGTCTGTACTATACATACAGTACAACTTTAAGAGGCGGTTAACAATTGAAGCTCTAGAAGTTCTTTTCTTAAAATGTAACTGTTTCATGAAGATGTGAGAAATAACTTGTAATAGTCTGTGGTCTGATAGCTTGGTTGGTGATAATCGAGTGGTCGACTGGCTAGTTGCTGGTAGAGCATATTGCTCTTAGTAAGATTTTCGGTCAGTAAGTAGCTATGTAATTGCTACTCCTAATGTCGCGTGTACACTCATAAAGACTAATATTTAATGTTCTAAGTAATTGAGATAACTATACGAAAAATAAACAATATAGCAATTAATTGGACGTCCTTTCCATTCCTATCAACTCAGTTATAATTATTACTATGTATAACATTTATGAAATGCGGCCATTGCAAAATCTTTCCTCAATCCATTTATGTTTTGCATGCTCCGGAAATAATTAAAAACCCATTTATGTACAAATAAAATATAAATATATACCATTACAGTAAAATTGAATTCCGAAATACGAAATAAAAGTAACATGTCCACTTTACAGCACAGAGAGAAAGTTAAACACAAAAAAGCTACGTCGGAGGGATTTAAAGCGAATTTGAGAATTTATTTTTACCGTTTTATTCGCTGAGAGCTGACTGGTTGTCAGCAATTTACCTCAACGTGACCGCAGGAATTTTCACAGAGAAAATATTTCGTCACTTGATTTTAACGCGAGACTTTAGGATGATATAGTCGGGCGGAAAGTTCTCTTTGAAGGTCAAAAGTGAATTGTTCGCTATTGTTCGTCAACAGAATTTATATAGTAAGGTTTCCTACGTGATACTTAAATAACTATCATTCAAGAACCTTACATAGATAACAAAGTATTCTCTATTATTTTCGCTAAAGTTGCACATTTTAAACAAAAAATCTTAACAACTCGCGGCTCGCGACGTCAAAATATCGTATCACTTTTTATCATCATCATAATAATTTTCTCAGCTTATTGCTGTCACTGGAGAAGACAAAAATTGGAAAAGTTTTCTTTGACTTTTCCAATTTTTATCATATTATACGAGCATTTTATGCGTACAATTAATAATTTCGAACTACAAATTTAAATTTATTATACTTTTTTATCAACCGGCAAAACCACTGAATGTCTCTTGGACAGATTGAATTTATTGAATAAAAAAACACTTTTTATTTGATGCAATTATCGATTCTATATACAAATGACTACACATCACAGTATTAATCTATCAGTTACAGACATAACAACAGTAATTACGGCAGTGTGAAATGAGAGACAACGGCTGATTAAACGCTTTTGTGCATCATTAGTTGTAAACGCCTAAATCCGCGTGCATTAGCGGACAAACAATCTATATGTCGCAGTCGGATTGTATAATCCGCCGTATTACATTACGGCTAGCCGTTATCAAAAACAGGGCCGTTATGTATTACGGCGGATCAACGATTAGCCGGATTGAATACGGCTGAATGATATTCCGCCGGGATGTGTTCGGCGCTAAACGTTATCTAATGCGGCTAGCCGTAATGTCAATGAGCGGGTCGTTAACCGCCTCTTTGACAGTTTTTAGTTCCCATGTTCATCGCGGCGCTGCCTGTCATAATAACAACAATGGCCTCGAATACAGAAAGTATTTAACAAAAATGTGATTTTAACAGTGGTTTTGAAGTAATAAACGTGACAAATACGAGTGATGTCTCATGGACCAAAGAACGAGTTGTAGAGGTTATATTGCATATCAAAATGGCTATGGATTCTGGTATTCGGCGGAATCCTACACAGTATTATTGGTGCAAAAAATATGACCTCATGAATGTTGCTGGTGAAGATTATCTGATCTTGAAAAATAATCCTGAGGACCATAGCATTCGCGTTATACCCATGGAGCAATATTTCGATTCATAAGGAAATTGGCCACGGAGGGCGAGACAAAATGCTTTATACCGTAAAAAACAAACTTTATATTCAAAAAAAGGCTATTGAAATATTTGTCTTCCTATGCCCAACTGCGAATTTTCTAATTCTTAATTTCTATAAAAATCTTAAGTTTTTATATTAGGTATTATACTTTCGCACCTACGCAACACAAAGTACAAACCTATTATACATACCGAGTAGGTACATAACCTTTATATTTCCTATTAAAATTTATTTTCAATTAAACCCTGTTTTATTTTGTTATCACATGACGTGTTCACCCTACAATATTGAATAAAGTGCAATACGACTGAACGTGAGTCGCAAAAATGTAGAACGTATCGTAATGACAATCCGGCTAATCGTCAATCCGCCGTAATACATAACGGCCCTATTTTCGATAACGACTAGCCGTAATATAATACGGCGGAGTATACAATACGACTGCGACATATACATATAGTACTAGTAGCCACTGTTTCTAAATAATTGACACGCAAATTACCAATGTTGTTGCTTTTACATGCCACAAGTTATAAAGGTGTAATTTTCAACTAAATCTTAGTCACATTATACACCGTGAAATTTTAGTGGTTGTTTTACCGCAGTAAAATGATTCTATCTTAGTAGCACTATAGATTTGTGAGTGCACAAAAAAGAAGTGTCTTTTTGTAAAAAATCAATAAATGCTGGTTTTACGAAAGGTATAATCGAAACTCGAAAGCGCGTTCGAACCGCTTTATTGCTTAGGACGTAGAGCTTCTTTAGCTTTAAGCATCCATTTCATGCGGCAAGCAGTACCTGTTTACGTCACATCTTATAAAAGAACGATAGCTTCTCTCGTTTTCGAGTTGGAAACTTATTATTTTGAAAATTTGAATCAAAAAATTTTTTTCCTGGAATTATTTTTATGGTTCGATAGTACCACTAAAGGCAAATCGTTCTGCCACGGGAAAACTACCACTAAAACTTCACGGTGTAAATGCCAAAGTAACTATAACTGCCTGTATATTTTTCCAGCTTTACTTCTCTACTGATTTGAATGAAATTTGGTAAATATTTAATCTGAACCTGTGAAATAATCAGACTGCGTTTGGAGTAATATTTAGCTCGTTAAACGAAATAAATGCTCATGTTTAGCAAAAGTAGTGAATAAAACTATGAAATATCATGAAAAGAGCACATGGCCATTCACAAATAAAAAAAGAGCGAGGGAAGAATTGTACCACATCTCTTGGTGAAGTCTGTGTTTATTCAATGAACATAGTTTCTTACATTAACTGAAGTGGAACTGTTGGAAAGAGTTGGTACCATCGGGGGAGGGCTCAGACTGTCTAGATTCACGCTTCGTTAAGCTTTAAATTATGTTTCAGTTGCAACTTTGCAAACTTAATATACGTACTAGTTCAATCACACCACGAGACACCGATACATCTCTAAGTGGTGAATCAAAAATATAGACAATGAGTGGGACATATTAATTTAAAAGAATGTTCGCTTCCTTTTCAACAGCTATGGTTTTAAATTGATACTTTTACCTTTGGCACCTTTATTAACTAGTACTTTATAACAAAATACTCTAGACGATCTTCAATGAACAAAGAAAACTTGCCCCGCAAATGCTTCCTTTGAAGGAGACTTCGCGGGCATTCTAAAGGGGATGACTAAACCATAAGTCCTAGAAATGTGTTTAACGATTGTGTTTAACGATGTGTTCGACGAACAGCGAAAAAAAATCGTTAGCAAGGAAGGTCGTGTTTTTAAGTGCTCCTCAAATATCAAGTATAAGTGACGTTTAAAGTGTTTGTTTCCAATTTTAAACTATACCGTAATATTCCTAAAGTTGTGAACTATACGTTGGTGAATTCATCATATTATAAACGAACGTTTAAACAGTGTAATTAAGCAAAACATTGTGTGATTACTAGGGTACTTTTACTTTATTTGCAAAATCGTGGTGAAGTCGAACAATAGAACTGAACTTTGAACTTCTATTCATTAGCGGCGTATAGGCACTGCGCCTATTCATCAGCAGCGAGTGTCTATAACTACAGCATCAATTTCACTCCACTGAGCTACGGCCCGACGGCCGAACTGTATAAGCAAGTCGTTCGTGCGTGGACGGTCGGCGGTTCGATCCTTAGATAGAGAAAAGATTTTTTTTTTTTTATTCTTTTCTTTTCTTTGTCTTCTTTAAAGAAAACATACTCAAGAACTTTTTAAATAACAAGGATTTTAAGAGTAGAAGGGAGAAATTACAGAGGATTTTTTTTTTCCTGACCTGTAAATTGCTATAACCACGTTAACACCTGTCTGCCTGCTGACACGACTACGCGCTCGAATTGGAGTTTGTTGCTAATTGATATCTGCAGGCGTTATTGGGCCCTCAGTCACTATGAACTGTAATGCGTGCAAAAAACATTTGGACACAAAAGAATGTATGAAATGCCGTCTATGTGGCAGTAAATTCCACACACAGTGCCTTAATATTGACAAAAAACAATTTTTAGCGCTTACTAAAGAGTATAAATCATCTTGGTTGTGCCCCTCCTGTAGCAATGTAACCCGCAGAGCACGTTCAAATGATAACACACCTGTACGTCAAAACACTCCAGTAACCCCTGCCTGCGACATGAACATGTCTTGCGACCTTGCAGACCCCTGCACAGCCTCACCTACGGAGACCTTGGCGTTGCCCTGTGCAACTTTAACTAACGACGGGATTACACTGCAGAAGATCAGCACGCTTCTGGATGAGAAACTTAGCACGTCTCTTTCAGCATTTATGGAAAACTTTCGGAAGGCATTAAGAGATGATGTCAAAGAGATGGTGAAAGCCGAAATTGGATCAGCAATGGATGCCATTAAGGATGAGTTTAGCGTAACCACGGACTTTATCTGCGCGCAGCAAAAGGCAGTTCAATCAGATGTTGTCAAAGCAGCCTCCAGTATCAAACTTTTGGAAGACGATAACTTGCGACTGCAGGGAGAAATTAATCGTCTTAATACTCGCCTGGCGTCGTTTGAAAAGCTCTCACGGAGCTGTAACATTGAGCTGCAGGCAGTGCCGGAGAGCAAGAATGAAAATGTGGTGGCACTAGTTAAAAAAATGTGCGAGGTGCTGAAGGTTTCCGCGGAGGATGGTCACATCAGCCATTGCCGAAGAGTTGCAAAACAAAATCCTGCTTCTAACAGACCGCGAAATATTATTGTGACTTTTTCATCACCACGGATAAGAGACACGGTTTTATCGGCTGCACACCGCTATAATAAATCCCACCCCGGGCAAGGCTTAATGTCTTCTGACCTGGGCATCGCAAGCCAAACATGTAGAATTTATGTTAACGAGCACCTATCTCTTGAACAAAAGTCGCTTCATGCTGCAACAAGAAAAGCTGCAAAGGATTGTCATTATAAATACGTATGGATTAAATACGGTCAAATATACGTCCGTAAAGACGATCAGTCCGGGGCCATCCTTATTAAAAATACGGATTGCCTTAGTAAGCTTCGTTGAAATAGACGATTTGTAACTGATGTTTTTATTATAATTATCTCTTTTATAAACTTAAATGTTAATATTTAGTTATCAGTTAAATTGTAATGTATAGTATTTTTTACCAAAACTTAGGAAAAGCAAGATCAAAAATTAACGATATATATTTGAGCCTTATCTGTTAACAACTATGACATTGTTTGCCTAGTCGAAACTAACTTTGACAGTAGTGTCTTCGATGGAGAAGTAATAGATTGTCGATATACTGTATTCAGAAGAGATCGCGACAGCATAAACTCTTCGAAGTTGAGCGGGGGTGGCATTTTTGTGGCTATCAAGTGCGAAATAAGTGTTACTAGGCGTATTTGTTGGGAGAGCAGGGCCGAGGACCTATGGTTGTCTATCTTACCCCAGAAGTTTAGTGAGCCTTCTGTTCATCTATGCTTATGTTACTTACCCCCGGACCTACCACTGGACAATATTTCCAATTTCTATAGTAATTGTCAAAATGTAATACTCAATTCCAGTTTAGAAGATATGTTTTTATTAATTGGCGATTTCAACACTCCTAATATCTCATGGGCTCACTTACAACCCAATTATCTGGTCCCCTCGAATCCATCAGAGGGCCTACCATGAGTTGGCTATCGTAAACTTACGTACGTTAAAAACCTATCGAGTTGTTTTTTTCATATGGCCGATTGTAGTTCTTCGCGTAACCACCAGCCGGCGCTGTACATGTTTTTCATAGACATATTTACGTAGTCGATATCGAGCGCGTAAGTTTTAAACTCATGGTAGCCCCACTGATCGTAAAGCTAAATTGCTGCTAGAAACTATAAGTGCGTGCAATCTGAATCAATTCAATAATATCCCGAATAGAAATAACCGCTATCTTGATTTAGTATTTTCTACTTTACCAACTAGTTCTATCTCTGTTACTGAGACGGATGTAATATGCCGAGTAGACTGTCACCATCTTGCATATAATATTGAAATTTTAAATGTTACAAAAACTAAGCCTATGAAGCCTAACAAAAAAACCCGGTTTAACTTCAACAAATGTAACTATATAAATCTTAAATCCGATTTGAGCTGCGTCCCTTGGGAAAGATTATTGTCATCCTGTAGCGTTAACGAATGTGTTGATTTGTTCTATTCAACTCTTAATGAAATAATATCTGAGCACACCCCTCCTACTAAATATGTTTCGAATAAGTATCCTACATGGTGGAGTCATGCACTAATTAAATGTATGAAAGAAAAATTAAAGTTCCACAGCCGCTACAAAAAGTATGGTAACCCGCGCGATTATGACACATTTGCACTGTTACGTTCTAGAAGCAAAAGACTAATAACTGAGTGTCACAAAGTATTCTTGCGCACCGTTGAGGAAGATTTGGAGGACAACCCAAAGGCATTCTGGAAATATGTCAATGGAAATAAGGGTAGAGCAACGGTTCCAAACACAATGTTTTATAATGGTAAGGAGTCATCCGATGGTCAAGGCCTTTGCGAACTTTTTTCCGAATTCTTTGGCTCGGTATATGATAGCCCTTTATCTTCAGCAGTTTTGCCTGTGTCTCTGAATCTTCCTGCAGCCTTTCATTCCACACTTCACCATTTTACCTTCACAGAACAAGAGATTGCCCTAAAAATAAAAGCCCTTGACGCCCGCAAAGGTCCAGGACCTGACGATATCCCTCCAAAATTTGTAAAGCGCTGCTGTGACGAGTTGTTATTGCCCTTATGTCTGCTGTTTAATAAATCGATTTCTTCAGGAGTGTTTCCTAATCGCTGGAAAGTGGCGAATGTGATTCCAATTTATAAATCGGGTGATAAGACATCTTGTTGCAATTATAGGCCTATAAGTATTCTCCCGTGTTCGCAAAGCTCTTCGAATCCTTAGTTTATGGACCGCTATATAATCACTTGTGCAGACACATCTCCAGTAGACAACATGGATTTGTTAGAAGGAGATCTACCTTAAGCAACCTCCTGGAGTTTAAGGACTATCTCTGTCATGTGTTTGCTTCTGGTGGTCAGGCCGACGCTCTCTATCTCGATTTTAGCAAGGCTTTCGATAAAGTGGACCATACTCTTCTCTGCTATAAACTATCGTACTACGGTATACATGGGTGTCTTTTAAGATGGGTGGTATGTTACTTAAATAATAGAACTCAACTAATAGCTGTGAAGGGTTTTTCATCTGTTCCTATATCTGTATCTTCTGGGGTGCCACAAGGATCGCACTTGGGACCACTCTTTTTTGTGATCTTTATAAATGATTTGATTGATCGTCTGTCATGCCCTTCCCTACTTTATGCCGATGATTTAAAAATTTACACTGATATCACGGACATGACAAACTGTGCAAAGCTTCAAAAAGATCTCAATACTGTGTCTGATTGGTGTGTTCTAAACAAAATGAGCCTCAACGTTAACAAGAGCTGTATTATCTCCTTTACTAAAAAGAAAAACAAACATGTTCATCAGTACCACATTCGGGGTAAGGCACTTGGAAGATGTGAGGTAATAAGAGACCTAGGTGTATATTTTGATGAGAAATTAACATTTCATTATCATTACGAAAGTATAATAAACAAGAGCAATAAACTTTTGGGCTTTATAATACGAACCACCAAAGCTTTTAAGAAGCCAAATAGTATTTTATGCTTGTTTTGTAGTTTGATCAGGAGTGTCCTGGAGTATTGCTGTCCTGTGTGGTCCCCGTACTATGATGTTCACAATAATGCAATTGAAAGGGTGCAAAAAAGATGCTTAAAATATATATCTTACCGATACAACATGGGCAGACTGCCCAAAGACTATAGTGATAGGCTTTCCAAATTTGGTATGATTTCCTTGCTCTCTCGAAGGAACAGATATGACCTACTCTGTCTCCATAAAATAGTGCACTCAACTATAGATGCCCCAGAATTGCTGTCTTCACTCAATTTCAACACCCGGTACAGATCTCGGAACCCAAACATATTTTCTTTACGGGTATATAAGAACAACACCTCCTTTTTCAATCCCATAGTGCGGATGTGCCGCTCATATAATGAAATGGTTCGTGCCGGTAGAGACATTGATTTATTCAATAGCGGTTTCCCTAGATATAAGAGAGTTGTGACTAAAATATTTAATAATATATAATTATAATGTCCAATTTTATTACCTAACTTACTCATAGTCATAAACTAACGTAGTTTGTAACTTTTAGTACTTAAGTAGATATAATTTGTAGGAAATTATCATGTTGTGTACGCTAATTATGGATCTCTGTCTAGTTATGTATTAGTGTTAAGTTTTTTTTTTTAATGTAAAAATGGCAAAGATCTGTCTGTGTACCTATCTAAATAAATAAATAAATAAATAAACGATAATTGTTTCCAACCAAATGTTTCATAAACATAGCGACACTGTAATCACCGCTCACGTCAGTGAGCTAGTTTGAAGGAGTTTGTGAAATTGTATCAAACAATACAGCTTAACTTACAAGCCTTCATTCGCTCCGCATACATACTCCACTATAACAACATTTACTGCTCTTATTGCTGTTCATAAAACTCGCCAGCCGCCCGGGCGACGCGAGCTACTTATGATACTTATCAACTTAAGTCCACTGTCACTTTGCTTCTCTGTTCGAACAGTTTCATTCAAACATTCATTAAATTCACTTTTATTCAAAAGTTTTTAGCAACATCACTCGGCTCGTTGGACTTAACACTTCTCGATGACAGGAATATGCTTACAAGTGAAAGAATAACACGTTCATAATTCACCGAAGAATGCAATATTGTGACTGGCGGGAAATCACATTGAATTGTTCGGTTTTTATTTCGTTTGCGTCTTTTATTGAGTTCCGAATAAGAAATTTGTTTTCAATTTTGCGCCTTCCGGTCTGCGATGAGGCAATTTCTGCTTGTTTTTTCTGTAGATAAGTGAAGGGTGCAAATTGGTAAAATGTAACACTGTGCAGAAATTCTGAAGGATGGATTTGGGTAGCTGCAAAGCGCTGGCTTCGAGCGTTCTAGTTACAGACATTCGGAAAGGTTGAATTTTGACGGGATGATGCTTACATAAATAGGCGCCGCTTACAAAATTAGGTTTTTCTTTACTTTTTTTTGGTTCCAAGCCTTTCACTTGCAGGACGCAGATTCCCGCTGCGAACGTTCCCTCGTATGCACAACTTTTGTTTTATCATTTTCCAAGCGAGGAGTATAAGCAAACGATTCTAATTTGCTGCTTGCCTTTTCACCGTTAATAAATTGTCCCTTTTTGAACTTTCCTTTGCTTGCACAACTCGCGTAAAAACCTTCGCACATTGAATTAAGGCTCTCGTTATTTTAGAGCTTATTATTTTAAACTCATTTTCATATAAAGCAAATGGAGTTGCGTGTTATTATGAAAGACGCGAACAAAATGTTCGTAATGAGTTAACATTTCAGAGTTCTCGTATGAAAAATGTATTTCACCCGTAGTTTACAGCGTGTTCACACCTAGCGATTTTTGGGCGATTTCGCCGCGTGCTTGCAGCGTGCACGCCGCGATATCGCCGCGATTAAATAACCGCCGCGAAATCGCCGCGATTCCGCCGCGTACTGCGATCATATTTCCAACATGAACGGACCTGTGAACAGGCACATACGCCGCTTATTAGAGTGGTTAATCCATGATCAGTGGGAGGTACTTTAGCGTTATTTATTTTCGCAAGATCACTTTTATAAGCTCTTATACAATGAGCACATTTTAAAATTGTATGATTATTTTTGTACTAAATTGTATTCTCAATGTTTTCTTCTAACACATTGTTTGATAATCAGTGTTAGGTCATTGTCTTCCTTTGTGTCCGAGTTTACAGAACCTTTTCTGCCGTCACTCTATACGAAAAGTTATCTCCGCTTCCAACCGGTTCCCAAAGAATTTTGTCAGTAGATTTTCCAAGCGGCATTTTCCCAATATTAAAAGCGTATTGCACACCTGTCTCTGCGGGCCTCATTGGTGACAGAGGTGAAACATTATGTTTGTTATTTCTCTATGTTTATTTGAACTAGATTACTATATTACTTATTTGTTTATTTGACGGATGCTACATGGACAGTTACTGTTATTACAAGAAAAGGTTATTAACAAGCGGGTAGCCAACTATGTACGATTTTACATGAGATTTCATAGTAAGCAGTATGATTTAGGCAAAAAAACTACTTTAGTTTAATTGAAACTGAAATATCAGCTTTTGTTACTTGTTAAAATTCATATTCTCATACTTAAATAAAAATAGGCCATTCTTTATGTTTATTTCACCGACGTAGATGTTATATGATACTAAAACTAGTTTCAACCAATATTTTTTAAAATATCAATAGTTTTATTCTGTTCACTGTTCTCTAACTGTATCTCGTAGCACTCAATTATGGCAATATACTACGAGTAGTACAAGTAGTTTCATTAGATTCGTAGCCCGACCTACTCGTAGCTACGTGCTACGACTTTCTACGTGCTACTATGTTGACTCAGATAGATTCCGGTATAGTTGTCAAACTATAATATAAAATATCTTTTATATATTCGTTTATCAGTAGGAAAAAGAATATTACACGTTCCAAACTTCAATCCCAGTTTTTCCCTGTAATAAAGTATTATCTCTAGAACTTTTCACTGTCAACTGAATCTAAGTCATTCTTTGAGCGACTGCTTATTTTAAACTGCTAAAACTTTATCCGCGTAGTAAATTCTAGTTGAGCAAGTTGTGACAAAATACTTTTCTCCAAAAACTGCCACGTAATCTCTAAAATAGAATTCTGTTAGTAAGTTTCCATTCAAGATTTTTCCGGAAAATCTTGATATGTAAAACATTTTCACGACGACGCTTATTTCAGTATAAATAATCCACAAAAAGACCTCTATTTTATAAAAAAAATACTTCAGTCAGACAACTGAAATGCAGTTGATTAAGAAACGGCATAAACTTAAACTTCCAACAAAACCTTTATCGTAGCGTTACCGTCAGTTTAGTTCAGAATATTTCATATTTTCAATTTTCAACTTACACACGCGCGACCGTTCGACAGCGTTCGATTTTTATTTCAATTCACTCATATGCTTCAGTAACAGGACTAACAGGCTTCCTATTTTCGGGTAACAATAGAAGGTGCCAGAATTGGTGTAAACTGGTTTTTGTTTTAGCATCAAACGACGTGTCATGGTAAATTTGATCCGTAGCAATAGGGATGGTGAAGCTTTTTATTTTGATGTACCTGGGCGGGCAACACAACATTTTAAAAAATGTTAAAAGAATTATTTTCATAACTCCAAAACTCGCCAAGATATGACTGTTTCAATAGCACATCATTTGGGCAAGCTCAACACGCTCCATACAAAAAGTGACGTCACTTTTGTTGATATTCGTATGCAACGCGTCAGAAATTTGTTCGGCAAGTATGTAATTTTAAACATGGTGTTGTGTATTCTTCTTTTTCTTCTTCTTCTTCTTCTTCATTCAACTGGTTGATTTATTTCATCACCCAATTGTCGAAATTAAAGTGGGCAGCCTATTGTTTTTGCCAAAACAAAGCGGTGATCTCGAGTGGCAGTCGAAAAATATTTGATGGTTCATCCATGTTATTAATACATATTTCAATAATTTATATTAATTTCGGTGTTTTCGGTTTTTCATAAGAAAGCGGAAGCGTATACCTTTAAATGTTTTAAGTGGCCATTCAAGCCTCTATAGAGGTTGTTTTCATTTTTCTGGCGTCGAAAAAGCCTCGGAGGCCTACAACACATTCTGCCGGGACTAAAACGAAGGGGTAGGTGATAATTCAATTCTGGTCAACCGTTGGGACGAACTCCGGTAAAACGATGCTAAAATTTGGGCGATAGAACAGTGATTGCGTTATACGCGTTACGGACCTTTGCGTGAAACTTTCGGAACTTGAAGTTTTGAATGAAAAATAATATTCTTCTATAAATACTCAATCATATGTTTTATGGCGAGGCTTTTCATCTCTATTTAACTGATTTAACATTTTAGCAGAACTTACCTTGTGCACAAGAATAAGCTATAGTTGGGGTAGACGGAAATGGGTAATAGAAAATTTAATATATTTTAGGGCCCAAGTAAAGATGGCGTGACGTTTTGGTCCAACTGTCATGGAGCTGGCAAGTAATGCTAGCAAGCTTTGGATAGATAGCGGTGGACAGGCATGGAGGAGACCTTCGCCCAGCAATAGGATGATACAAATTGATAAAAATAAAAATATTTATACTTTGTATTTATGTTATTCGCATTATAAGTAGCTAAAATAAAAGTAGCTTTGTGTCTATCACACAAAAGAATACAATCTGCTGTTGCTGAAAATAGCTGAACAAGGTTATATTGCAAACTATTTTGCATATTGCAACTGCTTACCAACTCATCGGTACTTACTGCATTGAAATTCAAAGCGAAATTACATAAAGGATGCTACGAGTTCGCTTTGTTACATCTTCAGATTAAATGAAATCTTTGAACGTTAATTAATTTTGCGGATTTAAACACAACTATGTGGCTGTATGAAACGTTAAATACTCCTATTAAATATGTTGTTTTGGTAGACCTATTTGAACAATTTATAATTGTTTTCAGATGTAATTTAGAGTGTTTGATCGTAAAAATGTCGGGACCTAGTTCTATTTCTGTTACTAGCGGCTTCACGACTTCATATACTTCACGTGGTGTTAGCTATCATCATTATTTGAAGAGTATATATGTATAGAATAAATATAAATAAAAAGCGTCGATGGCCGAGTGGTTAAGGTCGTTGCTTGCCATGCGAGAGGTCGCCAGTTTAAGCCCCGCCAAATTCCACTATGTTTCCAAATTAAAATTAATTCGACGCTTTAACGATGAAGGAAAACAACATGAGGAAACCTGCACACTGGCGCAAAAATTCTTAGGTTTTGTGTAGTCAGCGAACCCACAGCATGACTAGGATAGCCCGTGTTCCAGCAGTCTGGACGTATATGGGCTGATGATGATATATTACTGAAAAATAAAATTATTTGAATAGCTCGATGTCGCATCGCATAATGCGCCTGACTCTTGCGCTAAGAGTTAAGAGATGAATATCGATACATTTATACAAATTCTCGCATTTAAGATATTAATAACAGAACAATAGGATAATGTCGCAAGTAACCGGGTTTCAAATACAATTTGTTAATTCCCATACCCAAATGACCGACTTGTGAAAGTCAAATGAACTCCAATTAGCATGGACAATCAGAACTAAGTCCACACTATCAGCAAATTACAGGACTCAAAAACAATTTGAGGCTCAAATCCGCAGAGTAATTTAGGGCGATTAGCCGACAGTGGACGCGAAAAGGCAAATTGTGGTGCCATTATTGGTGCCTGACCGTCGTCGCGGGGGCGACCAAATTGCGACAACTTGACAAAATTGCGACAGAGTTAGACGAACTATTAACTTTGCTTAGTCTAATTCGTCATGAAGTCTCTTTTGTTTGCTCGTCGCCACCTGAACGTACCTTGATTTCATGGGATAATTAGTATAACTACATTTCAACAGGGTTACACCGATCAAGGTCGCGCGCATACGAATCTAATGGAATGCGGAAGTCTACTACGTCAAATATTTGAACAACTTTTCGACATAAAATTTTAAACTGTCATGATTACACACATTAGAAAGCTGAAAAAGTCCCGGATATTTCCCTTTGCAAGCGCCATGATCACGAAACATCGGGAGCTCATTAAAACAAAACAACATGGTAAATATCCCGGACATTTTCATTTGATTGATGTCAAATATAGAAAAATAGTCCTTGTTGGGGATCAACCACATTTTAATTAAATACCCTTACACCTTGACTTCATTGTAAGATTGAAGTGACTTGAAAATCTACAATGGTTACAGTATATAGCTGCATATTCTCACAAGATACGTTAAGCGAGGTTTCTGCCACACTAAACTGTAATAGGGTTAGGTATTGGTTTAGACGCGTTCTGTGTAGGAGGCTTAGCACCTAAACAATAACTCAATCTAGGCAAGTGAACAGCTGCCACAGTGTGGCCCCAAGCGCTATTGTTCAACGAGAGGAGGCAATTCACGTGTTACGTGAAAGATTAATTAATAATAAACCTTAGTAAGATTGTAATACATTGGTTAATGATCGAACACAGAATCGATAACCCAAGTAGTACTGCATTTACAGTCTTTATCGCCTGTAGACCCTAAATAATTTATATTTAAAATAATAAATGTATGTTTGTCATGTTTAATATTAATATTTTTTTTATTAATTATTATTATATGTGCAATTAAATTAGTTAATAAACTCTAACGAATTAAAAGAAAACATCTATAAAACACACACGAACGGCCTTACCAAAAGCAAAGCTAAAAAAAACTTACCAAAAAGAGCGGATCAAAACAACTCCAAATAGGTAGAGTGGGTCGTACTGAAGAAGATACGTACAAAAGAAAATATCCAGTCATTAGGATTCCAGTTCAATTTTGGATGCAACAGAAAAGACTGAACTACTCGTAGCAGTACGAAACTCGGTATAAAGGCAAATTTTCGTCCCTTTGTTACTCACATTTTTGGCCAATCTACCGGCCACCTACATACAAATTTGGCGAAAAATACCGAGATGATTGATGGAACGTTATTTATTTTAGGAAGACCAAGATTTTAATTAATTTAACTACTTTTAATGATTTCCATTTACCTCAATGCTTGTGTCGGTATACTTAATTAAACATTTTAGAAAGAGACTTGTTGAAAAATTTACAATTATTCGAAGGGTGGTAGGTAATTAAGTTGCATGAAATAATATAACCTTTGGTACTTTAATTTAACATTCACATTAAATTATATCTATGCAACTTAGAGCAAGAAGAATACGCCAATAACGCCATTCAAAACATCCCAAACGTCCAAAATTAATTTTTAATCACCTCCTCAATATGGCATCCACACGAGGTTGAAACCGAACTCAAAACACGACAAAGAACCATCTTTGATATTTAATTATCGGGTCTCCATCAGAGAATGGTGCACGGTAAAAAAAAGACAAGTCTGCGACAGTCAGCGCGTCCAAGAGACACAGAATAACGTGTTTTATTTCCCGTTGCGACACTTTTGCCGCACGCCGCCCTAGGCACTCTTTTGGGCGGACCTTTTGACAAACTTTGTTGTTTGAATTCTCTGTTGTGCCCATATTAACGCGTCCGCAGAATGCTTATCCATTTTCGTGGCATAAACAATTAAGTTAGAGCTTTTGTATGGTTCTGCAAACATTCGCAGATTGAAAATAATGTTATCTTTAAATAAAGGAGACTAGAGAAAGGTTAAAGTCATAGGTTTAAGCATAATATTGTTAAATAAGATCCCGTAAAATATTAGAGAGATGCCTTTGTATAAAGTCTTTACAAAAAAAGGGTACTATAAAGTAGATGACTACCAGAATAATAAGAATCCATGGACATGATGAGCTGCTCACTTCGACACCCAAATTATTGTCCAATAATTAATGAAATCTACTTTCAGAATAAAAAAAAATATTTAAAACAATGCATTATAACTTCTTGATTTTGATATCCGCTAAGATATTAGAAATTATGTTTAAAGGTCAGGTGAAGGTGTATATAAGTATTTTTCGTATTTTCCTTGAGTTTTGCTAGAGCACTTATCTATTTGCATTCGCTTAATTAAAGTTTTAAGGTGATGCATGAGTTGACATGTCAAGTAATTAACAATCTATCAAACAAATATTATTCCGTTTCAATCAAAATGAACCATTCAATTTCCTATTGGGGACCGTAAAGTGAGTTAATGTCCTGTCCGCTTGATGGCTACAGCCCTATGCATTGGTTAAATACATTCATGTTTACCTTTACTTGTCTAAATTAAGGTAATAATTACTGAAATGTGTCAAAACCATAGATTATGACACGCAAAACGTTTGTGGAGTGGAATGGAATAGGTTAATTTAAACTATTTTCATGTAAATATCATTTATGTCACAAACATCTGTGTTACGTGTCTGGGTGTGTTATTACCCGCCTGTATGGTGCAAAGCAGTGGCTTATATATTTGATTGAAGACAATTGTATGTACTTTCAGTATGTATCATACATTTTTCTGATATCTGTAACACAAGTGCTTAAGCAGCTGAGTAAGGAATCAGATTGATCTCATTAAATCGTATGTAATAAATAAATAAATGTCTGGGTAGGGGTTATCGTTGTATATTGTCTATTTATAGAGGTTACCAGTGTTTCTTTTGAGTCTTCGGCCAGCCCCGCAGTGTACTAAATCTCAGTAAACATGTTTCCTAGACGAGATTAAATTCAATACCTCTACCCCTGTATACGCCTGTATTAATTAATTCGGAATGCCTTTGACACGCTCCTTGGAGCTAATACCGATCTGACCGGTCACCTTCACGATCACGAATCGTCTAACTACCTTTTACCCACACTCTACTATGGAACATATATATGCATACATGTACAATATGTTCTGAATCAATTTCAAACTGTTGAATGAACGCAACTAATTGTAACTGATTCAGTGTCAAATATCAAAACTTTATAGCCTGTATCCTTAAGCTTTTATTCGTTATTAACATATACAAAACAGTATTTAATTTATTTTTAATTACCCTAACCTAAACTTGAAGTGAATATATTTGGTTAAACACATTAAACTGACGTTACAACCACACGATCTTATCTATCTAGCCTGTATTTGTCATTGTTTGTTTTTTTCATTTGTTTAGTTGTCTCATTACAACAAAAAATTGTAAATAGATGTTAAGTTACTTAAGTACCTAGTTGGAAAACATAATATTGTTGCAAACAAATTTATTACATTGTATTTTGTTTGAATTACATTCATCGCAGGCTAACTACGATGATCGGTTCACCAATGGTTTCACAGAATATTCGCGTAAACCGAAATGAATGCTTTAACTAGATTTTCGTTGAAACTTGCCGAAAGCGAACCATCGGTCGGTCATAATTAGTGACCGTGTTGAGTTCCAATGGTTAACGAGGTTTGAGACTCGTTATATGTGTTTCATTCGAGGTATTGTCTGCTGTAACTTTTTATTTTGAGTTGCATCGCTCAGAATCATTTATTTTTTGCTACTCCCTCTGGTAGAGCAGCCGGCAAATAGAATTTAAACGAGACTGTAAGTATCGCAAAGAGTTTTATACCATAGATAGGTAGGTTTTTTATAATAAATATAGATACTGTCAACATTTATGTTATAGCAATATAAAAAAAATGTGGTCTTTCAAGA
This sequence comes from Maruca vitrata, assembly GCA_039566165.1. NCBI lineage: Eukaryota > Metazoa > Arthropoda > Insecta > Lepidoptera > Crambidae > Maruca > Maruca vitrata. The sequence continues at coordinate 4,961,964 of CM076911.1, forward strand.
ATACAATTTTGTGATGTGCAATAATGCACTACAGTTACTGTTTGTGCGTACATTGTACGTATATGCTACATCTTTTAACATTAATTACTGTAATTATTTTAAAATAAATAGTTTTCAGGTTAACAGTGTTTAAGAACATATTTTTGTATTACATAAATTAGCTTTCGTATTCTTTCAGGACTAAAAATTAACTACATAATTTGTACAACATAACCCATTTGCCATAAACTTGTCTACCTTTAAGATCGTATTTTGTTCACTTTTGAACTCATATTTAGGTTCTAGTTATCCAATGTTTGACATAACACCAAAGTCAAATTAGATATGTGTGCTCTATGCATGTAAACAAACACTACGGTTAGTCGGCTCGGCAAGTTGACATTGCCCGGATTCGCTAACTCTAGTGACCGTGTGAACATCAGCTAATGCACAGTGTTTACAGTTTAATACTAGATACTTAGATTCTATGTAAATATGATACTTATATTTTGTAAATTGTAAATGTAAATTACGATTGAACTGTACATTTCAGGGCTCCTTTTACTCAAAAATTGACATACACAGATAAAGTCGAAATTGTACTCACAGCAAACCTAAACATGTGTAAACATGTGTGGTAATGTGCACCAGGAAAACTTAATGTTAATGTTGTATTTTTTATGTATCTTCACTAATTTCCCCGCCTTTTGTGGACCGTTTGTCATATTCCTTTGTTTTATTAGTGTTTACATAATTTCTTTTTCAGCATCTCGTACGTGTAACAAAGTTGATACTCGTCATAATATACTCGTTAGTCTCGCAGCATTTTTTTAATACATTTAATGGACTTTGCCATTAAGACCCCGTGTAGGTGGAATAAGCAGAGCATGGCCGTGTGTGAATTCGTCCGCTTTGTAGGCGCTGATGCACTTCGTTATATGGTCTGACGACATTTTATGGTTGTGTAATTTGTGACGGCTCATTTTCATACAGCACAATATTTTTTTATTTAAAAGAATACTTAATTTGTATATATTCCTTAAAGAACATTATGGAAATTGGTATCTACCCCTATGGCGTTAGGAAAAAGTTACCCATTTTTTAACTTTCTCTTTAACCGAATTAAGTATTAAAAAGAAATAAAGTCTTGCATTTCAGTTCAACCAACTGCACGACAATGTGTAGTTTGTTTTGCCCCGGCAACCCTAATCCTAAAGCACATAAATTACGCTCTCTTTAAAAACAACGGCTTAATACCCCGGTGCGGTAAGTGCCTATTCGCTGGCAATTCCGGAATGCCGTACGCAATTCCGGGAAGCCTCGTACTGGAAAGAGGAAAAGAGAGGGCCGAAAGACTGAACGTAATACTACGAGTGTGTATTTAGTGACAAGTTTAAAGTATGTTTCTACAATGCTGAGGTTAATACTTAAAACAGTTTGTATGAGACCAGTAGACCAGTACCTATGGAATTAGAGCTTAACACAGACCAACCAGACAGTTTTACCTTCTTATCGAGTCGATGGCACAATCATATCTATTCAGCCACATGAATCGCGTTATCTAAAGCACCAAGTAGCTCACCAGCAAATTTTACCTCAATTTGCTTTATTAATATTTGAAACCCCAAAAGTTATCAACACTAACTGATGTTACTTCTATATACCTACTAAAATCATATAATTTGTTAATACCATAAACAACGTTTATGTCAACATGATAATGACAAGCCATTAGCGGTAAAATACCAATATAGTCCATCCTTTACCCCTCACAGCCCGGAATCGCATTAGCTTTGCCAACATATTACCAGCTAATGCCGTGCGATTTGGATATCGGATAAAATACGAGTTCCGTTTGACAGGCCGATCAGATTACAATGGTATTCCAAATATTACTAATGCTTTAAAATGAAACTAGTGTTTGGTACTTATTATACGTGACGCGAATTGGCTTATTGTCGAAGGCTAAGACTCATATCGGATCACGCCATCTCAGTTATACTTACCTACTTACTAATGAGCAGCACAGAAAATACCTATTTTTAAACTTAAAACAACAAAATATTTTTAGTTCAAATGTATAAAATTAGAATATTTTAGAAATATACACAATTTTCCTGCATGCACTATTTCCTTTAAGAAAATTATACGTTCTGAAATTTATCTATTAAAGCTTATTGTGTTGTAGGTACACCAAATAAATAAAATACATGTGTAACTTTCACTTGTGATGTACGTTAGAGAAGAGCAATCTTCCTCATTCGTACAACTAAATTATCCTTTAAAAAGTTTACATGCCTACTCTTAACCCTTAAACCAAGCTATTAAGGGCGACCCTCGTGCTGTATTACACCTGATGGCTGGTTTTACAGGCCCATACTCCCGTGTGCCCTTTAAAATGCTGACTACTGGGCATGGCTAACGATGTGGACGTTTTGATGGGCAGTTTAAAAAAAAATCCAGCTTAAGTGGCTGTTAGCCCCCTAACAGTTCGTAAATAAGAGATGTTTCTTTTTTTTACGCATCCGGCCAGTTACTTTGTTTTCCGTTCAAACTTTAAAAAGAAGAAAAAAAAAATTCAGTTTGTTAACGAATCAAATAATAATATAAAACACATTGTCACATTGGTAATCCTGTGTGGTGAAGTGAAAATTCATTGAGTTCCAGAAGCTTCTAAACTGATATTTACTATTTATCATATTATGTTAAATAAATTATATTTGCCCCAGCTCAAAGTGGAACATGGTAATATTAATATTTATATTGAGACCTGTTACAATATTTTTAAGCTAATTTAAAATGTATGTTCTCGTTTGACGACGGCGTTCATAATTCTCCTGTATGTTTTTTGATTGATGTTGATTTATTAATGTGCTTAATGTTAAATATCGAATGTAAAAGTACAATATTTAGACAAGTAGATAGGATATCAAATGTTTTATTCATCATGACTTCTATTAACTACCTTAAATATTTGATTGAACTAAGTAAGCTACTTAAAAATTATATAATACTTATATTTAAAGCTTTATAATCAGGCTGTATCGCTTATTGTATTAATTACGGATTGACAATGGTTTTATTTAAAATATTCGCCGAACATACGTACTTACACACGTAACTTTCAAATTCGATAATTCTTTTTATTTTTCTACTTGTTATTTCAATGACAGAAAGGATTTTTTACTGTTAAAAAAAATAAGTATCTGCCAAATTGTTTTTTCTTTCAGCACTAATGTAAATGTAAATGTCATTTACACATTAAAACACGTTTCTGATTCTGAAAGATTTACAACTGAAACTTTGAAAAATATCTACCTCTATGAAATGTACCTTGCGAATAGCATATAAACTGTTTGGATTAACATTGTTAACTTTACTGAAATTTTGTTATAATGTTTGTGAACATTAAATTTCTTCAGAATACTCTTTTATATCGAATTGAATTTAATTTCGGACTTTCGATTTCTATTGAGTTTATATTGGTATGTGTATATTTTTTATTATTTCTTTTATATGTAGACGTATCTAACTATTAAATACTATAACATAAAGACAATTTGTATAGATATTGAGCGGCTATAGTGCTTATCATTTACGGGTTTATTCGGAAAAAATTGGGTGTCATTGGTAACCTTTTTTTTTCCGGATAAGACCGGTCTAAATGGAAAGCCAACCACCGAACAGCAGGCGATTAAATGAAGAACGAAAAAGAAATTAAGAAAGAAGACAAATGCACAATATTGTTTATGGATCTATGCCCACTCTCAGATTTCACGAATATATTTGTCACAAGTCATCCGAAATAAACTTGCACATGTAAGGGAACACAATTGCGATCCCTTAAACCAGGAAGTCAGTCTCAGAACTACATAAAAGGAGACACAGAAGAGGTTTAACGGAGCTTATAGGTGAAAGGCTACGTCATTTCATTTATTAATGACGTAGCCTTTCGCTTAGAAGTTACGAAACCACATACAATCACACCATTCAATCAGTTGGCTCTCAAGACAGGCTGGACTGGAAGTACAAGAATGTGCTTTATGCTTATGTTTACTTTCATCTGCTTTATCGTATAAAGAACACCGCTGTTTATATTTATACATGTACGTTTACTTGTATTTACCACTGTGTTATCATGTGAACTTCCAGTAAATATTATTCAATATTACTATTTTTTTGGACATCCGTATCGCAAGCGCTTAAGAAACTTATGTACTCTGGAATAAGAACTTGTATGTGATGTTACAATCAGTATGTAGTAATATCGGGTTTAACGGAATTTGAGGCGACAAGGCTACTTTGTTGATTTAAGATTTAAAGAAGCAAAGCTTACACTATGTTGCCCCCAGACGTGCCATCCAACATACTATGCGAGCACTTATGTACCGGTGCCATCGATTTTTTCCCTCATATTACTTGTTAAGCCACATTTGGCCCCACCATCCGAAAGTGTTACATACTCATGGCCGTATTTCACTAATTCTGTTGTTAATATTTCTACAATGAAATGTAAAAGTTATGAACTATCAGTTGCTTTCAATACTATTTATACGGATTGTTTTCTATTTGCCAATTGTAATGTTTATCTGAATTTTTATAGCAAACGATAATTAGTTAATACAAAACAAATTAATAAGATCTATATTTATCGCCGGATTGAAAACAGAAACATGGAGTGATACAACATTTTAACTGAAAAGCACCAGAAGAAGATGAAAATAACTGGGTTTTTCGGAACTTTCGGTGAAAAGGCTACTCTATTTTATTTAAACAACAGGGTAGCCTTTTCCCCGGTAGTTACGGACCCACGACACCATAAGGCTACTCTACTTTTTTTTATTCAACAAAAGGATAGCCTTTTCTCCGGGGGTTACGGACCCATGACAACATTACAACATCACATTTAATGAGCTCTCAAGAATTTTTATGCGAGATAGTTCATATAAAATTTTGTTTGTCACTAAAAACTGTTTTATCACTATGCGGTATGAATATTTGAACCAAACTGTAAACTATATATAGACACAACAACCAACAGCTAATGAAATATCATCATCATCATCATCATCAGCCCATATACGTCCCGACTGCTGGGGTACGGGCCTACCCTAAACTAGGGCGATAAGGTCTAATGAAATATTCATCTGCATAATCCTATTATTATTTCTAGATCATCCTCATTCATCACCAGATTGAAAGCGAAAACAGCGTGGCACATAAAACGTGCTTTCAAGTTACAAGCATCAAAAGAGGAGGCATATAACTGGGTTTTACGGAACTATCGGTGAAAAGGCTACTCTATTTTATTAATCCAATAGGATAGCCTTTTCTCCAGTAGATACGGACCCACGCCACTATTTAAATACTGTCATCTTCATACCATGCATCAACATCAACATTCTCAACGAAAATCACCACAAGCACCAATGGAAGAGGCATATCCGGGTTTACGGAACTTTCGGTGAAAAGGCTACTCTGTTTTTTTATCAATAGGGTAGCCTTTTCCCCGGTAGTTACGGACCCACGACACCATAAAATAAAACCACCATAAAACAAACGTGGCGTACAAAATGTATTTTCAAGTTAGAATCGGCTCTAGAAGAAGCAATTTTCCGGGTTTTCGGAACTCTCGGTGAAAAGGCTACTCTATTTTATTTCGACAATAGGATAGCCTTTTCTCCGGGGGCTACGGACCCACGACGACATTACAACATCACATTCAGTATGCTCTTAAGAATTTTTATGCGAGATATTTCATGAAAAATTTTATTTGTCACTGAAAACTGTTTTATTACTTTGTATATTTGTACCAAACTAAATACTATGTCAATAAGTCGACATTACAACCAACAGCAAATGAAATGTTCATTTGCATAATCATATCATTCTTTCTAGATCATCCACCTCATAACCAGACAGAAAGCAAAAAAAATTTGGCACTTGTGGTGCTTTCAAGTTACAAGCGCCAAAAAAGGTGCATCTGCATATATCCGGGTATACGAAACTATCGGTGAAAAGGCTACTCTATTTTAATTTACCAATAGGATAGCCTTTTCTCCGGTAGCTACGGACCCACACCATCATTAAAATACTCTCGTCGTTAAATCGAGTATCATCATGAACACTCTCAAAACAAAAATCATTACAAGCGCCAATAGAAGAGGCATAAATTCGGGTTTACGGAACTTTCGGTGAAAAGGCTACTCTATTTTGTTTCACCAATAGGTTAGCCTTTTCTCCGGGGGCTACGGACCCACGACACCATTAAAATTCAGTTGGGTATCAAGACATGCGAGATGTTTTCTAAAATTATAGAAACTGTTATTTACTATGTGCATTTGTACAAAACTGTATATTTGTTAATTTGTTCCTTTTCATCTGCATTATCGTTATTATCTAAGATCATTCTCATTCATCACCAGAAAAGAAGCAAAACGTCCAAAGAAGAGGCATAGTATTGGGTTTTTCGGAACTTTCGGTGAAAAGGCTACTCTGTTTTTATATCAACAGGGTAGCCTTTTCCCCGGTAGTTACGGACCCACGACACCCTTAAAATACTGGCGTCTTCAAATCAAGTATTATTATCAACATTCTCTAAAAGAAAAACCTAACAAGCGCCAACAGAAGAGGCATATATCTGGGTTTACGGAACTTTTGGTGAAAAGGCTACTCTATTTTTTTCACCAATAGGATAGCCTTTTCTCCAGGATTTACGAACCTTTGACTACAAAACATTCAGTTAGTCTCAATAATGTTCAAACGAGAATTTTCAACATAAATTATAGAAATTGTTAATTTCTTTGTCTATTTGTACCAAATCGTATATTTGTTAATTTGTTCCTTTTCATCTGTATTATCATTCTTATCTAGACTATTCATATTTATCACCTGACAAGAAGTAAAAATAAAATGGCACATGAAATGTGCTTTGAAACTATTAACAACAATACAAGAAGTATACTATTGGGTTTTTCGGAACTTTCGGTGAAAAGGCTACTCTATTATATAAACAATAGGATAGCCTTTTCGCCGGTAGTTACGGACCCACGACAGTGTTGCAAATGCCGTTGTATTTAAATTAATTATAATCATCAACATTCAGAAAATGAAAAAGAACTTGGCACATGAAATGTGTGCTTTCAAATTATAAGCGACAAAAGAAGAGGCATAGATCCGGGTTTACGGAACTTTCGGTGAAAAGGCTACTCTATTTTCTTCTACCAATAGGTTAGCCTTTTCTCCGGGGGTTACGGACCCACGACAACACAACATTCTGTTCAGTCGCAAGACTGCCCATGCGAGAGGTTTTCTAAAATAATTATAGAAACTGTCAATTTTATGTGTATTTTTAACAAAGTGTATATTTGTTAAATTGTTTCTTTTCATCTGCATTATCGTTATTATCTAAGATTATTCACATTCAACACCAGAAAGGGAAAACGCTAATAGAAGAGACATAGATTCGGGTTTACGGAACTTTCGGTGAAAAGGCTACTCTATTTTCTTTCACCAATAGGTTAGCCTTTTCTCCGGTAGTTACGGACCCACGACAGCATTAAAATTCTGTCATCCTCATATCAAGTATCAACATGAACATCCTCAAATCGAAAATCACAACAAGCGCTAATAGAAGAGGCATAGATCTGGGTTTACGGAACTTTCGGTGAAAAGGCTACTCTGTTATCTTTCACCAATAGGTTAGCCTTTTCTCCGGTAGTTACGGACCCACAACATCATTAGAATGTTGTCGTCTTCACATCATTGCTTCATCGTGATCCATCTCAAAATGAAAATCATTAGGTACAAGCGCTAAAAGAAGAGGTATTAATTCGGGTTTACGGAACTTTTGGTGAAAAGGCTACTCTGTTATCTTTCACTAATAGGTTAGCCTTTTCTCCGGTAGTTACGGACCCACGACACCATTGATATTCTGTCATCTTCATATCAAGTATCAACATGAACATTCTCAAAACGAAAATCATTACAAGCACCTGCAATAGAAGAGGCATAAATATGGGTTTACGGAACTTTCGGTGAAAAGGCTACTCTATTTTCTTTCACCAATAGGTTAGCCTTTTCTCCGGTAGTTACGGACCCACGACATCATTAGAATGCCGTCGTCTTCAAATCATTGCTTAATCGTGATCAATCTCAAAATGAAAATCATTAGGCACAAGCGCCAAAAGAAGTGGCATTAATTCGGGCTTACGGAACTTTCGGTGAAAAGGCTACTCTATTTTGTGTCACCAATAGGTTAGCCTTTTCTCCGGTAGTTACGGACCCACGACACCATTAAAGTTCTGTCGTCTTCATATCAAGTATCAACATGAACATTCTCAAAACGGAAATCACAACAAGCACCAATAGAAGAGGCATATATCCGGGTTTACGGAACTTTCGGTGAAAAGGCTACTCTATTTTCTTTCACCAATAGGTTAGCCTTTTCTCCGGTAGTTACGAACCCCCGACATCATTAGAATGCCGTCGTCTTCAAATCATTGCTTCATCGTGAACAACCTCAAAATAAAAATCATTAGGCACAAGCGCCAAAAGAAGAGGCATTAATTCGGGTTTACGGAACTTTCGGTGAAAAGGCTACTCTGTTATCTTTCACTAATAGGTTAGCCTTTTCTCCGGTAGTTACGGGCCCACAACATCATTAATATTCCGTCATCTTCATATCAAGTGTCAACATGAACATTCTCAAAACGAAAATCATTACAAGCACCTGCAATAGAAGAGGCATAAATCTGGGTTTACGGAACTTTCGGTGAAAAGGCTACTCTATTTTCTTTCACCAATAGGATAGCCTTTTCTCCGGTAGTTACGGACCCACGACATCATTAATATTCCGTCATCTTCATATCAAGTATCAACATGAACATTCTCAAAACGAAAATCATTACAAGCACCTGCAATAGAAGAGGCATAAATCTGGGTTTACGGAACTTTCGGTGAAAAGGCTACTCTATTTTCTTTAAGCAATAGGATAGCCTTTTCTCCGGTAGTTACGGGCCCACCACAACATCAAAATACTGTAGTCTTTAAATCAAGCTTCATCGTGATCACTCTCAAAACGAAAATCATTAGGTACAAGCGCTAAAAGAAGAGGTATTAATTCGGGCTTACGGAACTTTCGGTGAAAAGGCTACTCTGTTATCTTTCACTAATAGGTTAGCCTTTTCTCCGGTAGTTACGGACCCACGACATCATAAAACAATGTTGTCGTCATATCAAGTATCAACATGAACATTCTCAAAACGAAAATCAGTACAAGCACCAATGGAAGAGGCGTAGATCCGGGTTTACGGAACTTTCGGTGAAAAGGCTACTCTATTTTCTTTCACCAATAGGTTAGCCTTTTCTCCGGTAGTTACGGGCCCACCACAACATTAAAATTTTATCGTCTTCATATCAAGTATCAACATGAACATTCTCAAAACGAAAATCATTACAAGCACCTGCAATAGAAGAGGCATAAATATGGGTTTACGGAACTTTCGGTGAAAAGGCTACTCTATTTTCTTTCACCAATAGGTTAGCCTTTTCTCCGGTAGTTACGGACCCACGACATCATTAGAATGTCGTCGTCTTCAAATCATTGCTTCATCGTGATCAATCTCAAAATGAAAATCATTAGGCACAAGCGCCAAAAGAAGAGGCATTAATTCGGGTTTACGGAACTTTCGGTGAAAAGGCTACTCTATTTTCTTTCACCAATAGGTTAGCCTTTTCTCCGGTAGTTACGGACCCACGACACCATCAACATTCTGTCGTCTTCATATCAAGTATCAAAATGAACATCCTGAAATCGAAAATCATTACAAGCACCTGCAATAGAAGAAGCATAAATCTGGGCTTACGGAACTTTCGGTGAAAAGGCTACTCTATTTTCTTTCACCAATAGGTTAGCCTTTTCTCCGGTAGTTACGGGCCCACCACAACAATAAAATACTGTAGTCTTTAAATCAAGCTTCATCGTGATCACTCTCAAAACGAAAATCATTACGTACAAGTGCCAAAAAAAGAGGTATAAATTCGGGTTTACGGAACTTTTGGTGAAAAGGCTACTCTGTTATCTTTCTCTAATAGGTTAGCCTTTTCTCCGGTAGTTACGGACCCACGACAGCATAAAACAGTGTTGTCATCATATCAAGTATCAACATGAACATCCTCAAATCGAAAATCACAACAAGCACCAATAGAAGAGGCAAAGAACAGGGTTTACGGAACTTTCGGTGAAAAGGCTACTCTATTTTCTTCACCAATAGGGTAGCCTTTTCTCCGGTAGTTACGGACCCACGACAACATTACAACATTTTAAGTTGGCTCTGTGACTTTACGTGCCAGATTTTACATCTTTTATTGTTTTTCCATTGCAACTGTAATTGCAATAAAAGTAAACTGTTTCATGTATATTAGTATAATACTATTTGTTGACCCTATCTAGAAATCTAATTAAATTTCTATCAGCACAATAATCATTATCAAAATTATATATCTTCTTCACCTGATGAGAGGTGACAGAGAACAAAAGGCATACGAATTGTACTTGCAACTAACAAGGGCGGGGAGGGAAAAGACGGGTTTCTGGAAGTATTGGTAAAAGGGCTACTATATTATGTTTAACAATGGGACAACTTTTTCCTTAAAAGTTACGATCCCAATACACAATCAGGTGGCTCTCAAGACGTGCTGGGCTGAAATCTCAGTTAAAACATTATAGAACTATCAAAGACATCAGTCCACCGAGTGGGACGTATGCTCTATTAATATTATCTGTTTTAGTACTTTGGAGTCGACTATAAAATACGACTAAAATAAGTCCTTGAACACAATGTTATCGTTAATGCCGGGGCAATCGTACTTACGATTGTATCGATAAACGGCCTAAGCAAGAATATGACGACTCGATGTATCTACAATCGAACTGCAGGCGCATTTTGAAAAAATATACAGTAGCTGTTTTCTCCTACTATGCGAATGGTCAAAATGTGATTGTTACTCTGACAGCCTTAAGAGCTAACCATTCGTTTTTTACTAAGATCTTTCTGTTAATAACACCTGTATTTTACGTAGATTTGTACATATATAAAGATCGTGCGGTTATAATATTGCTTTTTTCTGGGATAATGTTTAAACCTACTTAATTAATTTTATTTTTTTTTACTTTTACAATATTATTCTACACAAACTGATACATGATTTAAATTATAAAATTGTTAAATAAAAAATTTTGACTTTTGTAATTTCTGCCGTAGGTTAATAGCTTCCACCAACTTTTGGACCAACTAAGACGGGACTTTCATAAATATCTAATTTTATAAGGTATTTTCATATGTTATTGCTGCAGAAACCATTTCCACACGGTGAAATAGTGGGCTGCCGCTAGTCCTACTAATAATATAAACGTGAAAGTTTGAATTTGTAGACCGATGTTTGTTACTCTTTCAAACAAATACTACTGAACCGATAACGTTGAAATTTGGTATGCAGGTAGCTGAAGTGTAGTGAAGAAGACCCAGAATAACATATAGGCTACTTTTATCCCGGAGTTCCCGCGGGAATAGGGTTTCCACGCGGACGAAGTCGCGGGCAGAAAGCTAGTCTACATATAAGGACACGGCGGCATCTTGTGCAGAAGCGCTTAGTGTTAGACAGTAAATCGTAAACGTTTTCCGCTTCAATTTCCAAGTCGGCTTGATGCACTAAAGCGACACTTACCGTCGCGCTAGCACTTTGTCGTGTCACACCTTATATGTATAATAATATTGTGTTCTCCCTGGTGCAACAGCTTAATAAGGTTGTCGTAAAAGGTTTCCCGGGCCCTGGAACTCGATTGGATTTGGCTGGGAATTTACAGATTAGATGCGAACGTGCAGGGAAGAGTGTGCTTGATAGAATTGCGATTTTTTAATTTGTGCCTTCTTAAAGACGATGTTGGCGCGTCGACCATAAACGCGTCTTGGCCTCCACGTTAATGGTCTTAGACTCTTATTGACATATGTAATATATGTAAATATGACAATAAGAGTCTCCATTGCGGTCTACTCTTTTCCCTAACGTCGATAAGTGTGGAGCTGTGGAGCTACCTGGTGACCTCGTCTCCCCATAATATAAACTGTATTAGTTGATTGCTCGTCTGTACACACAAATCATCAAACTGATTCAGTCAGTAATTCTCTCTGGCAATTTTGACTTCTAAAATGATCTTGTATGTGATAAATGTGTTTTCACCTATCAAGCAATAACACACTTTGTCAATTTCAGCAAAACTATCTACATCATAATGATATCAAATGATGGAACATAACTCTAACTGCATAATTTCTCATGCAACTTTTTTTTTAAATATTTGTGTGACTGGATTTGTTTTTGTTTTACAAAATACATGGAAGGTTCAATACGTACCTGTTTGAATTTTATGAATTCGGTTGTACGATAAAAACACTTGATTAATATCCAGCAACTTACGTAAGGGAATTCGTTTACATCGAGCACTTTTCCCGTGACAAGAATGTGCTGAGTTTCTCCAGAATTCAAAGTTCTGCCGGGACGGTAAGATGTTTCTTGAAACAGTCGTACCTGTCCAAAGTTTCACTAAGAGCCAACATCTAGCTGGGACAGAGCTCTATTTGTTCAAAACTACCGGTTGAAGCAATCAGCTATCGAGTAATATGTAAACGGTTCCACCGTGATCGTATTTCGATTTAATTACTCAACTCAAATGGAAATCCCGGCGAATCTAGCGGGAAATCAGTTAATTTCCTATGAAAAAAGACGCGGTGATATATAAAATGTTCATCATTTCATTTCATGTTTTAAATAAATTATACGTCTTCAAGGTTTTTTGGTCAAGTTTGGTAGACACCTTTGCCCAGCAGTTGATACGGGTTAATAAAAAGGTTAAAGAACTGATTTGCTTATTGTATTCAGTGAACTCTGTAGTTTTAATTACATTTTGTTTTCTGATTCGATTTATTTCATTTGTTTCATTACCGTAAATAGTTTTACACATTATAAGAATATCTACTAACTAATCCATCACACGTTCACTCTCTTGTCTCTATTCGAATAATTAAAATTTAACTTGCTGCCTTAGGGAGCTTTGCGACATTGCGTATTTTTTTGTTTACGTAATTAATTGACATCAAACTTGTCCACAGTTCTCTATTCAAGGCTTGAGCTTGCCAATTCCTTGAGAGCTGGACCAAATTGCCATACCATCTTTTCTTGGGCCTTCCCCTTTGGCGAAAATCGTCTTCCGGTACCCATTGTGAACGATTTTGGCCCAGTGATGTAAGAAATGTACGGGTAAAATAAAATAACTTTAAAAAAAAATTATATTTATAATTTTTAATAAAATTACCTAAATTTAATTTTGCTACCTCATAACTACACGTGCCTACAATCATTGTATATCTAACCTTCGCCTTGACACTTAGTGCTTATGTGTATTTAATGATAGCGAGGACACGGTTATGTCATCACGATCTCAACTGTCGAATTAAATTATTTATCAGAAACGTTCAAATGCACGTTTGATTGTGTATACTTTGTGCAAGAGAATGTAAACAAATCTCAATTGTATATAGTGCGCGTCTTTCACATAATAAAACAGTTTAGACACGATATTTTTGCTGTGAATATTAAACAAGATATGATTGAAATAGATCACAGAGAGGGGGCTATTTAGTTCGCATTTGTGCTCCGAACTCATTGTATTATGTACAGTCATTTGTTTATTTAAAAAAAAATACCTACGCATCCAATATTTTTAGTAAAATTTCCGACGGATGAATAAAATAAAAAGTTATATTATTATATAATTTAAATCTAGACTTCACATTCGATAAGGATAACTTCATTGCTGTCGCGACCAATCGTTGCACTTTACAGTAAAAGCAAACAGGCGTAGAGTTTCCCACTCTTCCGTTCTTTCTCACTGTGTTTACCTAACCTACTGTTAAGTTCTTAACGTCAGTATTATGACTGAGGCGTACAGCAATTTGTTTTGCATTATCCATCCAATGCACGCGAGCCCTTTCTTGGCCAAAATAAAGCAATCGAATGGGTACTATCCAAGGCAAGGAGTGAACGATTGAAGGGAAATGTTAAATGTTTTTCTTTACTTACATGCCATGCTCGGACGACTGAATTTTTAACTCGCAAACTGAAGAGGTGTACTATTACAGCTTTGAAAAATAAATTATGTTTATACGTACGTTGTTGGACGTCCAATCGGACAGTTACAATTGCTTTTGATACTTCTATCGTAAGCGTGTTACAATTGCTTGTTGTTACATTCTTATAATAAAATTATCAAAAGTCCGGGAACTCTCTTATTATGGGGTGAAGACACAGTATCCAACTACTTTATTCTTAATTTTTAACTTTCATGGTTACCCACATTACAAAACTGAACATTTTAATATTTTATTACGGGATATTTACCATGTTGTTTTCTTTTAATGAGCTCCCGATATTTCGGCACTGTTGCAAGCACCATGATCACGGGTGAACCACGGGTGGGGTTTTAAAGGTTTTTATATGTGAAAGAGAATAATACGTTTATTATTTTATTATATAGTAACGTTTCCATTCTACTTAAACATTGAAGCCTGATACTTGTACTCCATATTTTATGTGTTTGGTGGGAATGAAAGCAAATAAGTTACCTACTTAGACTCTACCTATAAACGCAAGTGTGAAACGGTGTTTTAATTCCAAACGATTCATATAATTATATATTACAAATATGGGTCCTATTCAATATTTTTGAAGCAGACAATAAGAATACGTAGGCCGGGAAGCTCAACACACAATTTAAAATCACAAATAAATTCGCAATATTAAGGTTACATTTAAATAAGACATAATATTATTCAGCTAATTAAACTAAAAAAATATCGTTGAAGTTAGTACGTACAACTCATCAATAAGCTAGTATTAGGTAACGAATTCTAGTTACAACTCCAATCATAGTCGTACGTGTTGAAAATTTAGTCTCGATTGGCTCTCTATTGAGACAAGATTCAGTGTTACTGAATCGAATACCAGGGAGTCAATAGAACG
This sequence comes from Maruca vitrata, assembly GCA_039566165.1. Taxonomy (NCBI): domain Eukaryota; kingdom Metazoa; phylum Arthropoda; class Insecta; order Lepidoptera; family Crambidae; genus Maruca; species Maruca vitrata. Next base: position 4,977,021 of record CM076911.1, read on the forward strand.
GGATGGGAGCTGACGGGTGGCCAATTAACAGTCTTCGTCTATGAATGGATCCATCTGCATTCAATATCTGCAATCTTTGAAGTATTAAATGTTGATTCTCCTATTTTATGTTCGTAACAAAAGACAGAGCTTCTCCTGAGACATAGAGTTCCCTAATTCAATACCAAATTTACTAACTGCCTCGTTGGTATATTGGTTGCAGCGAGAGGTCCCCGGTTCGAGTCCAGGGTCGGGCAAAATTGGTGTTAGGAAGTGTTAGGAAGTTGGCAGTGGCACGCCCGTGCCTCCGAAATCACGTTAAGCCGGTGGTCCTGCGCCCGATCTCTTAAAGGTCATGTCGGATTGCGGATTGCCGATCGCCAAACTATGAGTAAGGGAACAGAGAGTGCGCTTGGATTGCGCACACACTTGTGCACTATCATATGTCCCCCTGCTAAATTTTAATCCAAGTCTTTATGTACCTTATATCTAAGGTTGACCAGGTCAATGCAATTTGACTGGCTCTACAGCGCGAGTTGTTGGTATAAATTAGCTCATTTGCATCACCTAACATTGTACGCAAATCAGGGAAATTGCGGCTATGTATTACATTGTAGCATTGATAAAGTCGATAAAGACGATAGCCTCTTGCAAAAAAGTTTCTTAAAGACATGACAGTGTTACTAATACCAAATAAATGAGCAGAATAATGTAATATCTTAAAAAATTGGAAGGAATGACGTTTTATTAAAATTGGTCAATACACAATTACAATATGTCATAAAATATTTTTTTATCCCTATCTGACATAAGATGATGGCTTGGAGTAGCCTCGTCATCATCACCGGACTTGCTTGAGAGCGGATGGCTCTCACCCATAATCATAAAATAAACGAAACAATAAGTGTTAACATATAATGACACATTAGCGACAGTTCATTACCCGAAACGTCAAGTGGGATATAATTTCACTTTACGTTTCCATCTAAGTAACTTTTTAAATCTATTGTTAATTACAGGGAAGTCGCATTACCTGTATGTCATCGCTTCAAAGACGGAAATGCCTCTGAAATTCACGCCATATTCTCTTTGTGAACTGACTGATTATATGCTTCAGACTAACTGTTGCTTACAAATTACCAAGTGTTGGTTCTCACTACTAACTAATCTTGGTATAATTTGACGTACGTACATACGTACAGACACTACACTATCAACGCGTGTTGTGTATAATTTTGTTGTCACCTTATTTCGCACGACACTGTTTCTTAATTTCTTTATAGTAACTTTTTCAGTAAACCAAATCAAAACAGCTACTGCGTTGTTCAGCTCTTAAAATATGAAACGAATAAAGTATGAATAGGTAGGAACAAAGATTACTTATTACTGTCGAAGTAATATAATATTTAAAGCTCAAGTAATATGAACAATTCATAAACCTAATGTTGACAATTGTTATTTCAGTTTCTACTCTAAAACAGTCCGTCCATTCTAATTGCAAGCTTTTACTGGATGGACATAAATCTTTCATTATACGCTTCGGGAACGCTCTGCCGGTATAGACCGTTTTTATACACTGCTATACTATACATACCTAAGTTGTTTTTGTATAAGGTCTCTTGAGCGCCATAACTTATTACATGGAGCAGATGTCGATCCTTCACATCACCACTTCTATAGCTATATTTATGTAACTGTTGACATCAGTGGACCTTATTCCGTTGATCTAGGGAAGGTTTTTGAACGAAAATAATGCGTACATGGTATTGCGCTGGTATGGCTGTATTCTTGGGTACAAGGGTGAAATAAAACTGTTGCCGAAGAAAAATGTCGCTGTGCGTATGCCTGCCTCTGGTACACATATTATAATGATTGACTTTACTAACAAATATAATTTCAAAGCTATTTGTCATATCACTACGTTAATATTGATGACTGATATTTTTTAGAATACCTATTTATTAGAATATCGTTGACTTAATATTATTTAAAATGTGATGACATAATAAATACATACTCGATCAACACTCGAACTCGTTTGAAATTGCAAAATCCAAATTTCGAAACATATGAAAGATCCATTTGATTGCTATCCCAAATATAAAAAGCCGCATCAAAGTCAAACCAACCGTTGAAGAGCTGCCCTGAACAAACAAACACAGGCACGCAAAAAAACAACTATTTTTTTTAAAAAACAAACTGCAAAAAAAAACAAAAGACGTGTTTCTAATAAACCCAATAGACGCCGTAGACGTAGCCCCCATCGATTGTGTACACAAATCAGCCAGCTCGATCCGCAGCGAGCGGCCATAATGCAGCGGCAACCTGTGGCTTCACAACCGACCGCTCAAATATTAATCCGATTAGATTCGTTTATTATTCCAGCCAATACCTCAACGTCATTCTTGAAAGACATGTGGTTAGCGGTGTTAGCGAAACGCGATCGGAACAAATACGAGCAATCACGCCGCAATTTCATTTGATGATGTTTGATGCTTGAATTAAATATTAGCACGTTGTCAAGTTGTAGGCATATGTCATCTGTCTGCATATTATGTCAGCTGACCACGGTATGGTCAGCTGTTATAGCTGACTAAATGAACCATTAATTTCTACTGGTAATTACTGTGCTGACTAACATACTGTTAATATTGTATTGATACAATACACACCGTGGCGCAATATATTTCATGGTAATCCCGTGTTTTTAAGGAGATATGTATGTTAATTTTTCATATCATTTGTAGTAACGTGGAATCATCATCAACTTTATTCATCTGTTATTGTAACTGCTAGCCAGTTACAATATCCCATGGTAAATTTGGTAGAGCGGGGTTGCGAGTCGCGGCTTCGATTCCTTCTCGGGGCAATTATTTGTGTGATTTTCATGGGTGTGTCTTCTGTGTATGGATTTTCATTTCTTTGCTTTTCTATATCACCGCAGTTTTCCTGCCACAAAAGTGATGTTGGCTATGAAATATTCATTTGTAACTATCCAATTTCCGTGCTACGGAGCATAGCGGCTAAATTCCACTCTTCATAACTCCGTCATCCAGTCTGGGGATAACAAGTTTAAACTCGCTCAACTAATGGAAAGGACTTTGCATCAAGTTTCTCGGTTTCGAGACGACAAAGGGACCAGACATAGGCCCAATTAAGCTGAAATAGCTATCGCCCCGTGCGAATTATCAGGCTTGTTGCATCCAGGAAATTGTCAAGCGGAGCCAGCCAGCGTTTGTTTGCACAATGTACATGCCGCTAACCAGAAAACATGGTCGGCTTTAATTGTTTCACACAAACTGCCAGCGAAAAAGTTAATTAAAACAGATGGATTGGTGTTTGACGGCCGATGTACTTGATGTGCAATTGTTTTTTTTTAAACCTAGACTGATTTTATAAATTTTAACCAAAAATACGCTAGTTCTTTAGTTTTCAACATATATGTAAATTTATAAATACATTTGTTTTAACCGAACCTCAGGAAAACAGAATTTAGTAAACATCCCATTCGTCTCTATATAAGTGCACAAGTATTTTAGTTTCGCGTTGGATAGCTAACTTTAAAATCAGCTTAAAGCGCTCAGAAGCAAAGTTTAATCTCCAACCAATTAAGACTTTATTCTCAAGCGCTAGATATGGGCTTAAATTAATCTTTTCGTTCAGTAGAAAACCGAAAATAACAAAGCGTAGATAACGATAAGTGATTGTAACTAATAGACTACCGCTTTCAGACGGAATCTATACTATAACTAAATTATTTTGTATACTTACATTTCATAAGTATAACATTCACAACTACATACATCAGTCTTTAGACCCCTAGCTATGTGCTATTTGTCTTACCATACCACAAATTGGAAAGGGGGGCCCTTTCCATTCGGAGAACAGTTTTATGTTCTCTCAGGACATCTCCCAAATCTGCCAATTAGTTTACTTCTTAACCAGCAATGCCAGCGACTTCGTACGCGTAGAAGAGTTTTTCCCTAACTGACAGAGAGAAGGATACTTATCGGCGATAAAATTATGTACTTTATCTTTAAATCAGAATAAATGTTATTATTTAGAACCAAACACTAAATGTTAACTATACCACAGCAAAACAGACTAAAATTCCACAAACCATTTTTCCGTTTAGTTTAATATTTTTTTGATAAGTCGTCTATGTACAGACCGCAATTTACATCCGTTAATATTATATATGTAATAGATTAAAACGTTACAAATAGATAATGATATAGATAAATAGTTTTGGAGGACTGTAACAATAGTACCTACGCTTCAGGGCAGTAATTTCAGAACTTACTAAAAAATCCATCTCTTAATTCTCCAGTAAAGTAGCGACCGCCTATTAGTTTTAAAAAGAAAATACCCAACAGCTCAACTACATTATTATAGAAAATGAAACCTCGAAGAAGATTAGCTCTTGGAAGAACGTAATCCATTAAGTGGCCAGTATTATAAAACTTAAACCTAATAAGTCTCCAAGTTAATCCTGCATTCTGAAACGACACTTAAATTCACATGTTCTATATGACATTTTACTTTTTTATTCAAGTAGTTTTGTTACTTATTTTATTTTTCAATTAGCCGGTACATTATTAAAGTCATGATTTTAAACTTTTCTTGGAGCTAAGTTTTAGTTCGCGGAAATTATTGCTTTGCATGCAAGGCAAAAAAAACACCTGTCATGGTACTAATTCTGTTTTCTTTTTTGATTTTCCAACACCCACACGATTTTGCTGGACCGGAACTTCTTAATCACGACCATGCCCAACATCAGGCATAAGCAATAATAAAATTATGCTGTACAAAATCTAGGCTCAAAGCCTCATACAACTCGTAAACTAAGAAATTAATATTTAGAACCAAAGTGAAACAGACAAAATCACCAATGCTACAAAGCTATCCCTTGGGGAAGCACTGTCGTTGCAATTTTAGTGACGCAAGCGGATTACTCGGATACACTTTGAGGATTTCATATGAAAACCAAGAAAATAATTTTAAGATAGTGTCTTAAAGTGTTGGTCATTTAGTTTTGTTTCTCATTTTGATTTGAGAAAGTCTGAACTTATTTTTCAATGATACGAAATATAAAAGTTAAGTCATGAAGCTTTATATTAATTATATTCTAGGTAACAATTGATTGTTGTACCAACAAAATTACCTAGTAGGTATGTATTCTAGTACCAACAATAAGATTAGGTAATGTTGTTTGTGACTGTATCTATGCACATACGTCGAGTTTTAAAAATAGCTATGAAGAAAGTCTTTATAACATACAAAGCGTTTTTCAATTACAATGCATTTAGAGTACATCATTACCACAAAAACCGATCACGATGTATCTCCAAGTGTACACGTGGAAAAGAAAGTCGATTCTAAAGTGTAAAAGGTCTCAAATACTTTCACCCTGTTTCGTTGTTGGGAATAGAAATGCGCTTACGGGGCCGCGTAGCGCCTTCGCAGGCGATAAAGGTTTATACCAGTCTTTTGGACAAAGCGGGCCGACATCTGAGAATGGACTCAATGGAATTTGAAAATATTATTCCGTAGGTATATTAAATGCGATGCGCTTCCTCCTTTCTTTGTGTGTCTTCTTATATAGTAATAGAGATAGAGACCACTATTGGATTATTTTACTTAATATTGTTTTGATTATACTAAAATTGAAATTGGTTTTTTACTTAAAATTGTAAACAACATATTTAAATGGCCAAAAAACCTTTGCCCAAAAAAGTGTTTCAGTCAGCAATATTTATTCCCACGAATTCCATAAAACTAAAACCACTGTAAATGCAAATACTAACAAAAATCTATCGCCCACCCAACGATTAATAAAAACCCGCTCTTTTTTTTAATGGTCAAGCTAAAACGAAGCAATTTAAGTTTAAAATAATGAAAAGCCGTTCTATTTCAAATACGCTTTATAACGAAATCGCAAAAGGCCGAGTGCCGTCGGAAAATCGAATAAACAACTTGTTGGTCCGATAGTGGAATAAATCGAATGGGCTGACTCGATTTCTGCGCAGCATTCGATTAATTAAAAACGAGCGATCGTTTCCACGCCGTTGCCCATTTTGTCAGCAAAGTTCTGGAGGGTTTTTCACTATTGTTGGTATTATCGTGTATAACGGAAAGGTACTTACTCTCCTCTGGGAGGTCCTCGTGTCTCTACATTTATAACATGCACTCATCTTCTGGTAAGTGTAGTTTTCTCTGCTTTTTATACAGATTAAGTAAATTCTTGATTGATACTTAGTTGAAACATTGCTTTTAATTTTTATTTTAAAAAAGATCATCTTAGACCCTTATTATTAGATTCTGGCTTGCTCTGAATTTAACCATTTATGGTCATTCTTAACAAGAAAACGTAGTCTTAATGAGAAAGTCTTCGGGCTTGTTAACTTTTTTCGTCTAGAAGAAAACACCTACACATTTTGTTAGTCGTATTACAAATAAAGGTAATTGACCAAAACCAAATTATATCTAGAACAACTTAGCTATGGATGGACAATACTGGGCGTCTGAGCTTAACTTGTAAAAGTAACCACAATTCCTATGAGGTCGTCGTAAATACTAGACTCAGACATTTTAAACGAATGAACTTTCAATTGCGGTTTGACCATGAATAAAGTAGAAACAATTTTCTGACACCGCTCAGTGTTTTATTAAATAAACCTTTGAATACTAACTTTGTCTGGGATTTTAGCACAACGGCTGGGTCACGAAGATATGCCATGAGGGATCATCTCATCTACCGGGAGGGTTCAACTTTGTAAGCGAGCTATGTAGGTGACGGCCAGTCACACATACCGAATTTTGTCTATTCTAGTAACAATTTTGTGCAAAAAGTTAGGTTAATCCTAAACAAAATAGTGGGAACTTCTGCTTTAGAAACATGTTACTAAAGAACTTGTAATTATTGCTTGTTTACTGCTAAGTCACTTAGTACATTGCCTTTTATTTAGTTATTTCCGTTTCAAAAGTATAAAAACACAGATTAAAATAAATCATCTAATGAAATAATCACATTTGACGGCCTGTCTAATACGTAAACAATAAACGACACCGATCAAAACAAATCACTAAAAGAAAATAGGCAATGTTCGAAATCCGTGCATATTTCCCGAAGAAAAATGGATGATATCTCGGAATCTCAGCGGGAGGTATAGGAAATGCTTGTTATTTCCTTGAGGCATTCGGTTTGCCGTGACATTCGCCGCCCGCCTCGTGGAGTCGTAGCCTTGGATACAAGTTCAAATAGCGGTGCACTTATCGATAATGCGCATTGGATTATACAACGTGTTGAAGCGTAACCTTTTTAAGCGGCCCCGATAAAAATGGGTTTGCCGGATTCCACCGGAGTGAGAAGAATTTACTCGCGAATTTACTACGATATAAAATAATTATAATAGAATAGAATTCATTTATTGGTTACATTATAACCATAAACAAGTACATAATGAATTGCAATATTAATACAGACCACAAAACCCTAACAAAACACACACATGTGACAGCAAGAAGAAAAACAAAGAATTATCACAAACAGATTAAGATCTAAAGTAGTCAACGATATTTCGAGCACCTTATGCTCATACCGCGTTGATTTAGCATTACGATAGATAATGTAATCGTATGTCTTGGATAGCGTATTGGAAAGTGCCCCGTTTCAAGCGCAAAGAACGTTGAGTTCGATTCCTACTCGGAAAAAAATATAAGTGGACCAACCAGGTAATAAAAAAAATTTAAAACCTCGTTCCTACTGGCAACTCGATCAATTGCTTCTTCAAAACTAACCAAATCACGAGGATTCGATCAATTGAATAATTGAAATCTATTGTAAGCCCATTGGGTGATATACTCAACCGAAGCTCGGTCAGCCCTCTCATTGGCCGTCCGCTTTAATGTGTAGACAAACTAGATTTCCGTCTGCGAGTGACCCCTGCTATTGATTCAATTTTGCAATTAGTCTCTATGCAGACGCAGTCCCGACATCAAGAGCCGTAAGCTTCAAAAGTCGCTTTAATATTCTCCCTCACTCAAAATCTATTTCACAGTCACCAATCACAGTATAAGCTAGGGGAGTCTCGTTGCTTGTTGAAATATCATGGATACTTTATTTGTATACAGTTTTGTTCAAACCCGAAATACTACCTTTAAAATTTTCTGCATTCATACAAATATTTGTACCGTAATAAGTTAGTAAACAACTATCCCATTCTTTTCTTTTTGACATAATAATAATCAAATCCCGTAGTAAGTGCCATAAGCAATTGGGTTAAGAATTTACAAGGTTTTATCAACATAGGTATGCGCAGTACCCACCTCATTTTATCGTCCCTTAGAAAATAAAATTATAATCAAAGTTAAATACAAATAGAAATACGTTTCCATCAAACCAATGTATGTCTGAACAAATAAGACTGAAGAGTGGAAAATTATTGCTTTTATTTAAAGAGCAGCGTTTGCCGTCTATCACCGTTCAGGGTAGTTAGACCCGAGTGAACGTGGTACTTCACTCACAAGAGGGGTCTTCTGAGATTGGTCCCTCCCTCGTGGATAGCGGATGACATCAATAATTCGTATTTCCTAACCTCGGGCATCGGATCAGACAGTGACTGACTAGAGAGCTGTTTAGACTAATACGATCTATGCTATAGCTGTTAACTCTAAGTCTACACAGATATTGTATAGATCTACGTTAGTGGAAACTGTATGGAAATTTAACGTGATTCAGAATTTTTGTAGGCACGTAGATATTTCTAGACGTGTTGACTGTTCATTTGTTTTTGCTTTATTTAAGCGTAGCCAAGCTTTTCGCAGAATGGTACCGATGTACTCTACAAATAAGATAATGAAGTGTGGAACTCTTTACAGTGCAATTCAGCGGACTTCAAATCGCATAATTAGATTCACATCAAACGTGTAGTATTTGCGCAACTAGTAGGCGATACAATCAATTAACATAGTTCGTATTAGCGAGTATTGATTCAGCAGACCGCATCGCATGATTGATGCATGGTGACCGCAGTACGTCTGACGGCTTATATCACCTCTGTCTGATAAGTCTTTGATAGTCGCCGATATATTGGCGAGGCGAATGCCATCCCATCAATTACTCGAGGACATATTAGATAGCGGTGTGGGCTTTAGCTGGACATTTGATTTCAATAAGTGATTTAGAACTCGTTTTTAATAGTAAACTAGCTTTCCGCTTGCAACTTCGTAAGTGTGACGTTTTTATTAAAAATAACTACGTACCTTTATAGTATAAAGCAGTCTTACTTAAGCCCCAAGCTATCTATGTTCCAAACATTATTTTATTTATTTATCAGTTCGTGAAATTGAGACAGGCATACATACAGAGCCACTTTTACCTTAAAAATATATTAGTAAGGATTTTCGAAGAATCTTCTAACGAGAGCAAGACGTTTTAATATCTATTATTCTTTTACCTTAAACAGAAGCTCTTTAAACAATTCGGAAAACGGAATCTGGCTGCGTTCATGCACCGAAATTCTTCCTCTTCATACTGTGAATAAAAGAAACAACAAAATAACAATACCACATTCATCTCTTTTATCCGATTTGCGGGCGGTCCAATGATATTTCTATTTCCTCGCCGTAAGAATGCGCCGACCCGCAATCTCGAAGATTCAATTTCAATTTGTTTCCTTTAAAATAATTATTGGACTGAAAAGAGGAGACTAACATTGTTTAGGAAGTTGAAACGTGGGATATTGTATTTATACGTGACATTCCACATAATCCCTGGCGTTGGTTCACTAAGGTCCGATTTTTCAATGGCCAGATAAAACTAATAGGTGATATAAACTGTAAGACGACCAAATTTTGGGCGTTTTATTTCTAAGAGTCAGTGTCAGTAGTAACGTGTCCTTATTTTTGTCGGCTTATAGTTTATTCCTCCGTTATGTTTTATCTAGCCATTGAAAAATTGGCCCTAAGTTTAATGTCACGGATCTGGCATTGCGGTAATTACTGCATTAACTATTAAAGGGATACAGTAAAAGGTTACAATACACGGTGAATGTTCAATGTTGCCTCCAGAACTACTTCGTAAATTTACACAATTTGAAGTTATTCTTAACCATATATGTCTGAAAACAAAGGAAATCTATCAAATTATATAATACATGTAATTTGGCTATTCAATAATTGAAAAGCGAGAATTTCGAATATGTATAAAGAAGAATAAAAAGAAGCTGGTTACATCTCACCATATCAGATATTATATGCAGCAATATGAAAAAGATTTCATGTGATATAAGATTATGATTATGATATAATATTATGAAGCACATCGCGCGAAAAGATTCCCTAGAGCCTAGATGCTTATAATAATCCTCATGAATAAAGCTTTCTCTAAAGTTTTCAGATCTCAAGCTCCGTATTCCTAATCCGTCATTGCACTGGCTAAGATATTGCTTCTGCTAAAACTGCATCAAAGTCTGTCTATATCAAAGTGGGAAGCCAAATAAATGAGATTAGTTTCTCAAAAGAAACCCTACCAAGTAGGGTTGCAGATTTATTCATAGTTCTATCGACGGTGTCGATAACATCAATCGTTTGAAATCGTTAACCTATGTTATGAAGGTATCATTGTAGTTCTCCAGTAACAACACATAAATAAAAACTTAATTAACCTTAAAAATCGAAGGAATTTAAGTTGGAACTTAATATAACTGTCTAATTATCAAAAACCTGTGTTATCCAATAAGTACTTTCTATTAAATCCAATAACTGTTTCGATAACTTGGCAGAAATTTGCATCATTTTCTCGTGAATATCTACAAACTTAACCCTTTGATTGGTAATCGATCATAGACATCCATCGATATTAGAAACGAACAGCCCTACAAATAACGATGCCGTAGAAATCCGTTCCACCCACATAGACTTTCCAATACATTTTATTGTGCTTCAGATTGAATAAGGGAATACAAAGCAAGAGACAGAGGGCAAAGTTTCGATAATAATCCCGAAGGAGCCCGCGCCCGTCGGGCACTCACTAGGAGTTTGAGCGAAGCTTACCCAATGCAGTCTCATCCTTTGACTAGACGACTTTATACTGAAAATAAATACCCGCACCGATCACTCCCCACTTATTGTTTTGTATTGAAGCAATAAAGTTCCATCGTCTATTCGGGAACGCTATTGCTTAGGCTTAAGTGTTATCTATTGTCTATATCAGCGTAATACACATTTGAAATATAAATCGAATAATAAGAGGTTGTATCGAGTTGTCCGGTCTTTGAAGAGTATTACATTTTTCAAAGGAAATTTATCTAGCATCAAAATAAAACAAAATGCATTCAGAGCTATCGTATAAGACACTTTGTGCTGTTCATGGACATTAAATCTTACGTAGAGTGTTACGAGAGGTACTTATAGTAAAACCGAATTCGCTTATTTCGACCGATCTCAGCGGAGATCAGCCTACTGCGGAATTATAAAGTGCCACTCTCATAGATCCCACAGACAACATTCGGACATGACCGAAGAGAGATCGGACGCAGGACCAACGGCTTAACATGCTTCCTGATTCACTGGCGTGCATCCGTCAACTTCTTCATTCCAAAGTATATTCTTTACAGTAATATCCCACACAAATTATGCCGCGCTTGCCGCCATTAGACAACGAGGCAGTCAAGTTAGAAATATAAATAAGTTATTAAATAACTATATAGTTATAAAAGTTAGATTTTATACATTATTAGACTTATAAACTAAATAAACTAAAATAAAACACATGAAATATTTGATTTTTTTAAAAATATTTTTTTTTAAAAATAAACGTCAGGCCTGTATCGCAGTAACCAGAAATGTTTAACATTTTGTTTTTGGCAAATCAGACGATTTGTACACTTAGAAAAAATATATGAAATATTAAAATCACAATTCAGGAAATAATAAAGTCATTTACAGTCCACAATGTTTGTTTTACTGCGTTAAAATATTACCAACTTTACTTAACAGCGCATCAAAGAGAGGCCGTTTCATTCAATACTAATAGGATTACTTCAGTGAAAACGCAACTCGCCCGCATCGATAAAAAGAGACGAATATCGCTTTAAACTTTTTACTCGGTTAAATTAAGGCCCGCAATAAAAACAAACAAGATAAATCACTCTAATTAATACACTTAACTAAGCTTATTGGTTCTCGGAAACGATTTTTACAGTACAGTACTGCACTCCGTATGCCTTTGCTAATATTTGCGAATGCAACAGGTCTTTTTAAACATTAGCTTTAGTAAGTATGAGACAAAAAAGTTAAGTCTGATTTTTATATTACAACTACAACTTTTTGTATGTTTTATAAATTCAATATTTTACTTTTTAGAAGGTTCTTTTTTATTAACACAGGACTAAAACGTATAATGATTTACGATCAAGAATTTCAACAACAAATTTAGAAGCATTTTACTCCTATTGATGCCTTCTCGGCGGATCATTCCGGCGAATTCGTAGTTCCATCCAATCGGCATTTTCGCGCTCATTTAGCCGTTATTTCGTTGCGCTAACCTTTCACGCCATTTCCGACCCTCGCCCCTGGTATTACAGCCCAAATGCAGATGCTAGGGATTAGCGTTCTGTGACTGCACCTAGCGCCCGTACGAATGGCTGCCAGCATCACAGGAATGCTAACACGATCAATTTGTGGATTGATCATCTATCTCTGACAGTCAATTACCGGCACATTACCACCATTGATTGCGGACGACCATTGTAATGAAGCAATTAGGTGTTTTGATTGCTAAATTGGCCCGCTCTAAACCAAGCTATTATTTCTAAACAATATGAAATGTTGATGGCTTCCCGTTTTTAAAACAGCTTTATTTGCTTTTGTCAAACGAGAATTCATAGAAATAAACGTGAATTTATTTAAAAATTACAGGTGCGTCAACCAGTAAGTGATAAATGATAAATATTACACAACATCACATTCATTGATCTGATCCCGTGGTAAGTAGCTTTAGCACTTGTGTTACAAATATCAGAATCAACAGTGGATACACAAATATACTTAAATATACTTAATATACACCCAGACACGGAACAAACACCGATGTTCGTCACACAAATATTTGTCCCGAGTGGGAATCGAACCCACGACTCTTGGAACTGTAGGTAATGAACCTGGGTCACTAACCACTGTTCCACCGAGCCAGTCATGAGTAAGTAAATGGTATGATCGACAAACAATCACATCTTATTTTTCTTCTTAAATAATGGCCGAGTATATGGTATGACTTTAACAAAACTGATTCCATAGTTCAAAGTAGTAGTTACGAGCTAGTACGTCTAAGTTTACGTCCAACTTTGAACTCTTAAAATTCAGGTTTTACTTTGCCGTCATGTCAAATATCTAAGCATTTTCATTTCATTCCTTTGATTAACTCGTATACCAAGAAATATTGCACGGAAGCTGGAAGAATTTAATATTTTAATTGAAAAACTGATCACATTGATTTCTCAACTCAAGCAAGATCAGGTATTTCATTTATATTTTATGAGTACCTACATGGTAACATGGCTGAATAGCTAAAACTGTACAATTGAAATTCTTGTTTGCGAGTTCCCGTTGATTGGAATAATTTCGACTCCAGAAACACGCTCTGGGTGACGTCATAGGTGGAATACCAATCGGCTGTTGAATGATTCAGGGGACAACGATCAGCAAACGTTGAACTCTCGATTAGAATACTGAACTCGGTTCAACTCGCATAAACTGCGACTTCCTGTCTTACACGCAAGTTATGTAACAAACAAGACGACCAAATAATGGAAGTGGGACTTTGAAGCTATGGTAATGCCCTGTAGCGGGCATGAATGACGGGAACATAAGCAAACTGTATACGAAATAAGACAATGCGATCACTATTGAGATAAGGCTTAGATTTAGTGTAAGCATATAGTAGTTGCTAAGGCCTTATCGCCCTGGTTTAGGGTAGGCTCGTGCGCCAGCAGTGGGGACGTATATGGGTTGATGATGATGATGATGATGATGATGATGATTAATGATGATGATGATGATATACCCTAATATCATTTTCATTTAGACTAAATGTATTTTTTTCAAAGGGTTTAAAAAAAACAAGGGTGAAGCTCATCTATCTAGGCTTACCAAATAAATTTACTAGTGAAGATTTCATTTCAAAAAGTCTTAGAAATAAGAATAAAAAGATCTGATTGGATCGTTTACCGAAAAAATAATTCTACACTGGTGACAGTGCCAGATAAACAAATACACAAATAGTATGTTCGTTAATACCGGGAGAAAGTTTATATAAACACAACTTCAAGGCACTGCGCTGTCTCCAACTTCCGAAAACATACCATTCGCAGCGTAAGTAGATAGTTAGCGGCAAGACAAAGAACATTCCCGATTTTTCATATGAACGCTTGTAACATGTTCCCTTGGGAGAAATCTCGGGGTGAAATACTCGTGCCAGCGGCGGAAACTTCCTAGAACGGACTAGAGACAATAGTTGGTAATACAAGTGGTTCTAGCGGGGAACTTTTAGCACTCTCGCTTGCGTTCTGCTTTTGATCAAAATAATATGAATTCTGGGGTGGGCGCTCGGTATCTTTGTGTCTATGAACCCCAGTTATTATTATACCTTACTCGTTTATAACCTATTAATTATAATTACACATACTTAGTTCGAAAGTTCTTCTTTTATGAACTTTTTGTTTATTTCCACAAACTTGGATTTAAAGAGACGTGTTAAAAATAGTTATTTTTGAGCCAATCAATCGATCGAACCTAATAAATATTGAACATAAACTCTTTACACCTTATTTCCCTTAAGAACCTCCTATTTTCATCTATACTAATATTATAAAGCTGAAGAGTTTGGTTGGTTTGTTTGTTTGAACGCGCTAATCTCAGGAACTACTGGTTCGATTTGAAAAGATCTTTTTGCGTTGTATAGACCATTTATCGAGGAAGGCTTTAGGCTATATAACATCGCGGTGCGACCAATAGGAGCAAAGATACAGTGGAAAATGTGTAAAAAACGGGAGAAACGCGAACGAAGTCGCTGGCACAGCTAGTTATCAATAAATATAACTAAATAACTAGACAACACCGCCTAGACATTCGTTGCAATTAATAGAGGGTTTTCGCGAATGAGAAATTCACTAGATGGCAATACGTAGGCGTGAGGTCCAACTGCATCATGATTGGTTATTTTTGACGTGACATTGACAGACATGTCAATATTCACCAATCATGATGCAGTTGGACCTCACGCCTACGTATTGCCATCTAGTGAATTTCTCATTCGCGAAACCCCTCATTAATATACTGGGGGCTTAGACAAAGTAACAATATCAAAACGATAACGAAGTTCGAAAAGAATATGTATGGGATTGACATTAGATTGACCATGTGATTTATCGCGTCTTATGTCAATCAAATACATTTTATCATCTAATAATAATAATATATTTATTTGTTAATTAAAGGAATGTTAGTTTATACATTTACAGACTTATAAACTAAATTAACTCAAAGACATCTTAAACTAACAATATTACACATTTAGGCAGCGGCCACTGCACTAGACTCTAGGCCTGTATCGCAGGAACCATAAATGATTAACATTTTTTTTAAGCAGATAAGACGACTTGTACACTTGTTAAAAAATAAAATCATAAAATATTGGATATTGAGATCACAGAATCAGATCTTCGAACTTCGTTATCGTTTTGATATTTTTACTTTGTCTACGGCACCTGTTATGGATATTATAATTTGCTACAATGAACACACACCTATTCTAAACACGGTACAAACAAATGATCTAATGTATGTACTGGTTTTGCACATCTATAAAACGATTACATTATTACACAACGCTTTGATCGGAAAGGGACTCAGACATCAGTCTATTCAAACCCAGGTATTTCCACGTCAGAGAGCACAACAGCCCATTGATTTAAGCCCAAATATAACGAGGGGCCAGCCCCAGACCACAGACATATCGGAACCCTTCCCCTGTTTGTCCCTATGTCGAAATATAACCAAATGTAGACAGATGATTCGGATCCCTCCAAATCAATTCAGCAAGACTATAATAGGTCTGGAAGCCCTTTGGTAAAAACGCGTATGAACAATGTGTGTAGGTATACAGGTGCACATACGCGCTCTAATTGGAAGGGTGTTGCCATGGGCTCACAATACCCAATGGCTAGTGCGTACATCGTATTACGGATTAATTATTGCATTGATCAAGTTTCTGTTTTGACTGGCTCGTTGTAGCATAACATAGGCTACTACGTAGATAGAGTTTTCGGTTCGACTCACACTCAGGGCAATAGTTTCATGAACATGGGTATTTTTTCCAGGCCACAATCTTTGTCACGGGCTTACTAGACAACCTTAAGGTTCTGTTTACTTTCTTATTTATGTAGTAAGAATATTATGTTGCTTAGTATGATGACCTAATTGGACAAGTCAATCAATAATAAATTATTTAGAACAATAAAGATTAAGACAATTGCTTCACCCTTACAGGGTTCATAAACTGTGCTGTAAAATGTACTTTTATGTGTGCAATAAATGAATAAATAAAATAAATAAGATTTACCTTTAATATCATAAGCATTATAATGTCTTAAATAATTATAACGTGATTAGCAGATACGTATGAGTATGTAGCATGTTTGTCCGTCAAAACTAAAATACACATAGCGCTATTTTTCAATGAAATTACAAGCTTTAAATGAATAGAATTTTATTTCATACCTCATGTGTGGGAACGATTCCATTAAATTAAATGCTATAAATTGAATTCACGCCTACCTAATTTCAAAATTATCACGTATGAAATATTAAACTAACTAACCATATTCTCATCAGCTTTTATAGCAGCAAATAATGTTTAAATTACGACTAATCCGATAGTTAGCTGCAATTGGGATATCTAGCGTAATCAATTATAAATTTTTCAACGGTGTGTGAAGCCATGTCAAGGGCCTACTGGCGGCTCAAAAACTCTGACACCAGGTTGTTCGTCAACCATACGATAAGAAGAAGAAGACTTAGCAATTCAAACACTAGTTAACAACAAAAGTTTTTGTATTCTATTCCATTTACTTTATTATGCAAATATGAATTCTCAATGCAGGGAAAACCTGAAAATATTTTCAGGTTACAGGTTTTTTTTTGTCCGTTTATATTTTTGTTCGATGTAACAGATGAACATTCTTCATCCTTAGATAATGTGTTATTCAGAAATTCTAAAGTATTTATTGCCCGTGACATGTGCTGTGTATTTATTCCTTTGCTTTATGTAGGATATGTGCTAACTTCTATTTCATTTTGCAATCATTACAAATTCGCTCCATTTTGCGAAAAGTAGTTGCATTAAGATTAAGTGATTCTTCCAGAAGTCGTTTACCTTAGCGTAAGACGGAGTTGATACCGCGTTTCAGCCTAGTGAGTGACGCCCTCGGGCCAGATGGAGTGACAATATGCGCAGGTCGGCTTGTGGGAGTTAGATGCAAGAAGTCGAGATTAGGCCTTAGCGGCGAGTACTTAGGGAGTCCTATGTCCAGCAGTAGACTGAGTTAACGGCTGACGATGTAAGCATGATGGTAATCCAATCTCCTGATTGGTTCCTAACCAAAGGCTGTGTGCATGTCAATGCAAAGACATCGTTATTTATTATTTATCTAAATTATCTCTATAATTTGTGCATCGACAAAAGAAATATCCATTTTATACCAGAATAAAACATTCAACTACTTAAATAATACGTACATACATAAAATCACGCCTTTTTCCCAGAGAGATAGGCAGAGATCACTCCCTGCCATGTGCTACGCCCTGGCACACCAATAAAATAATTCGTTTTAAAATAATAAATTACAAGTACCATTTCTAATCTATTTGTAAAAAGTTTTACACAGTAATGATTAGTAGTTCTACACTCTTCGGTTCATGTGATATTCACATTTTCACATAACACCTAAATATTTTGTAGTTCTCATTATTTGAATAGCTCCGTATCCAAGGCGTGTCTCTGGGTGGGAGTGAGAGCTGTCTCTGTCACTTGTACGTACAAATAAACATACAATAATAATCTATCTGACGTACTAAAAATAAAGCGATCCCCTTATTTGTCACAATCACTTTCCTTCGAGAATCGACTGTTTAAATGTAAAAAAAAAATCACCGTAACTTTTAATATTTACCAATGATTTTTTACACATCAAATAGTTTACTTTTACTGAAAAGGGCACTGGCCCTCTAGTGAATTCTGTAGCCTCCAATACACCAATGATATATCATACATTTCTCATATTAATTGCGAATAGATTAATTACCACTTGTCAGTTGTTGAACTAAATTGGCCTGTTTAGATCAGGGTTTACGTCAAAGCATACTCGATATATTATCAATCCATCTGTTAAACTGGCTGGAACCGGTAGACATTCAATTATATTAACCAGGTATCGCCTTGATTTGATTATTATTACAGATCAAATGCTGACTGTATGTTCGAAATTAATTTATGTGAACATGTCACACCGAAATCCAATTATCAGTTCATTAAAGAATAAATATCATGAGGCTTGACTTGGTGATGGGCCCCGCTCAAGCATTTTAGGGGATAAATTACAAATAATATGTAGTACCATTTCTTGAAAGATGTTCCATATCAGTATGATTAAGTATATTTCACACATTTATTTAAATTTATGACATTTCTAAGGTAATTTCACTCCACTTTTTTTTTATAAAGAGCCTCTCAGGATGATCTCACTCCACTTGATGGTAAGCGGTCTTGAAGTCCACATACGAAATCGACAGGCAAAATAAAACTAATTGAGCTTATCGCCCTCACCCTGAAGGATGCCCGATGCCGTTTCACGCTCTGCCTGAAGAGCTCAGGATTATATTAGGGAGAGAAAACATGAGCTAGAGGGGCGGTCCATGCCTTAATGGCACGGGGCAGAAAAGAGGAACTGAACCTCTTGGTAGGGGCCACCAGAGCTTAAATGGTATGTGGATGTGCATATTGTGAACATCTTCATAAAAAAAATCGTGTTCGTCAAACTTTTTATAACTCGAGGAAGGCTATAAGAATGAAAGTTTTGTAGGGGAGGCAGTATAGAACCAGAAACGTCATAGGCTTTTTAACTGACTTCGCTGTAAAGATTAATGTTTACGCGAAAAACGTTTCCACGCGAATAGTATTAAGTACAAGTTTCCCAACAATACGTAAACATATCAACCCCCTATCAGGGAACAACTATAATTTGATATTTTTTCCGTTTCTAGACAACGTCAGGCAACATGTGTGCAAAATGTTAGGTCCTCAATCATTTAGCGCAGATAATTACCGAAAAACGTTAGGACAGCGGTAATATTAATTGATGGATGCCTTTTTCATTACCATAGGACCAAACTTCAATACAATATTTGAATTAGGGTTGAAATATTTTGAATTACTCAAACACTTTAAATTACTATTGACAATGTGGACCGGATTAAATGCTGTAACTGATCGCTATATCAATTGAGAAATGCTAACTTAAATCATTGCATCCGGTAAACATCGATTCAGAAATGTATTGTTGAATGATCAACTTTGCAATTGTAAAACGAGTTGGTACTATCGGCACGATTGGTTGTATGAGTGTATATGGAAATTGGTCGCAATCAGAATTTCAATGACCAGATACTGTTGCTGAGTGTTTTCATTTCAGTTACGATGACACTATCGGTAGTTCAGGGCCTTAGACAAAGTAACAATATCAAAACGATAACGAAGTTCGAAAAGAATAAAATGTATGGGATTGATATTAGATTGACCAAGTGATTTATCGCGACTAATGTCAATCTCATATATTTTATTCTTTTCGAACTTCGTTATCGTTTTGATATTGTTACCTTGTCTACGGCACCAGGTTTTTTAGCGGTCCTGACATACGATTTCGACCGCTGCTAATAAAAGAAATCTAATAGTTCCCGATTCAGATACATAACTATACTTACGTATGTCATGTCAACTGTATCGCAAGAGCTAGGTAATGTTTACGAGGCGGCGGGTCCTGAAAAGAAGTTACTGAACGTCTATCTCATTTCAATTAGGCAGATCAAGGACAGTGACTTACGATACAAATACCCAAAAAAATAATACATAACTGCCAAACGTACTTCATGCATTTTCAAGCTGAAGTCGAGTAATAACGAAGATCTATCGCGATAACTTATTATTTATTTGAGTGCTAATATGATGAATAAGTAGCGGTCAAACTCAAAAGTCCAACAATATGTAATTATCGTTTCAGCATTCCCGCTCATGTTTCATTCGCCATAACACTACCACGCAGCTGCTAAAAATATGGCTACACCAGGTTTACTACTATTAAAACTGGTGGTACATTTTTAAGCAGCTGCGTACATTAAAATATCCGCTATCGCACACCGTCTGCCGGCCTATTCACAAACTACGAGACAGGCACAGAGGCGCATTTAAAATGCATCGGATGCCGCCTGCCCCCTCGCCAGCCGTACCTACTTATTTGCAGTTATGACTGCCACTGTACGAACTGCTACGAGGGGGCGCCACACAGATGCAGGACCAATCGATTCCAAAATTCCCGCTCAAAGGGAATTCGGGCCCGGCGGACGGCAAGTGACAATTGATATCAAGCCCTTTGCATAACAGGGGAGGGCGCGCGTAACGGCTCCGCTACCGGAGGGTGGAAACTGGAAACTGTTACTAAAACCTCGTTGTCTGTCAACAGGCTCGATATTTAGAACCGCATTTAGGCTCTTGATGTGGTTGTCACCTGGCTGTAGACTGCGATAGTTCGATTGTTGAACTTGACTCTTACTTAATGATTATTTATGTAAGTGCCAAAAATAAACTGCTATTACAGGGTTTTCCCTTACAAGAACGTGTTTTTTAAACTTTGTACGCAGTACTTTTATATTTTTTTAACGGGTTGACGTTCTGACATCGGAATCAAAGTCTTGGAATTATGTCCGGCTTGTTTGTACCGAACTGAAAACCATCACTTGATTAGTAACTCTCATTTTATAATTTCACGAGTATTTTTTACGTGAAAGCGCGACAGGCAGAGCTACTTTCGCATTTCTAGTATTAGTATATATTCTTAAGGAGTGCCAGTGTTTTTATGCACATCACAGTTCTTGAGATACAACCTGGTGATACACTAGCAGATAAACAGTGAAGTAAGAAAATAAACGGTCCCGTTTTAACCCTTCGCATACAGAACCCTTGAAATGTTACATCGCATTTTAGTCAGCTTATTTAAAGCAGCCAGCCGATGAGCCAAAACCACATTATCCCGACGCCATTATTCAGTTTTGGCCAATTAAGCTCCTATTTGCAAACTACGCATTCGGACACGTATGGAAAACGAATCTAACACACAAATGATCGGAAACAACGTTCAAAATGGCGCGGACTGATGACAATTGGATCTATTCGCCACCAATGAGTTGTAACGTGGCACTGTCCCATTATTCAAATAAATTTGCTCGGGTCGCGAGCTTAAATTAAATTTGCTCCAGGCAACGATCTAAATTGAAATGAATTGACCGATTGAACGGACCTTAATTCGCAGTCGCACCACTGAGAATGTCAACATGAAATTCCTCGAATAATCCTCGAAAGCCATGCTTATTTAGTTAGAGCTTTGGTCGGAGCCGGCGGGCAAACACAGTCTGATGCTGGACGGTAGAGTTACCACCCGAATCGGAAATATCCGTACTTGTTTATCAGTATTCCTTATTATGCATTAAAAAAATTACCCGTTTTCTCTTGCCACCTGTTTTTATCTTGTCACCATTTGTAAGTATCTACCGCTCATAGGAATCATAGTATTTCAATAAATATTTTTCTCTTCACTTAATTGAACCAATTTGGCCCATATAGTAATAAACTAAGTGAATACCGGATAGGTATTCACCATAACTGGTTAGGAGACAGAGCCTTCAGCTCTCAGCCATTCGCTGATTAGGAAGTAAGAACATACATTCGATCAAATCATTATTGGGAATTTTCATTGACTTCGCGAAGTCAGGACAAAATAAAAGAATCACGTACACTGCAACGGGAACAATTCAAAAGCATGCAATTATTTCTTTACATTTCAGGCGTTGGAAGTTCAACATCAAGATTAACTTACCAATCAAAGACCTACATTCCAATAAAAAGGCATTCATTATTTCACTCTCATTATCTCCATCATCATGAATTCACGTCATCATCAAATTTAATTTCTTTTTCATATCATCATTTACCATTGTGCATTTCATTTGTATTTTCATATCTCACCCTGACACTGTAATGTATCTTTTCAAGGTACACCACTGACATACATTACATTGGAAATACCAAGTAAGTGTATTACAGTTCCACGAATCAACCGTAAGCCTGTATCTGTGTCTAGTTGTCTATACGATAGGATAGTATTTGACTTAATCTGATTCGCAGACCCGTTTTAGCTAATTAACGATACTGGTGATCCGTCTTTGCGGTCGAATGCTCCTGAACGCGGACGGCAGAGTGTTTCGCCCTTCTAAGGCGGAGCTGCACATATATACATATAGTATATACTATAATATACATACTATCTTGCTATCTTATGTACGTACTAGATAGCGAGAGCTGTGGTTGGTCATGGTAAAGTAAATGTCGTCTATATACGTATACACCGTGAAATTTTAGTGGTTGTTTTCCCGTGGCAGAACGATTTGCCTTTAGTAATACTATCGAATCATGCAAATTATTCCACGAAAAAAATATATTTTTTTTTCAAATTTTTAAAATAATAATTTTCCAACTCGAAAACGAGAGAAGCTATCGATCTTTTATAAGATGTGACGTAATCAGGTAAGTACTGCTTGCCGCATGAAATCGATGCTTAAAGCTACAGAAGCTCGACGCTCTAAGTCATAAAGCGGCTCGAACGTGCTTTCGAGTTTTGGCTAAACCTTTCGTAAAACCGCCATTTATTGATTTTAAGAAAAAAGAACTGCACAAATCTATTGTACTACTAAGATAGAATCATTTTACTGCGGGAAAACAACCACTAAAATTTCACGGTGTATATTATGTAGTTGAATCATCTATGTATTTATTGCGGTTTCGAGGTGTAGTTACTGTCTTAGTAGCCAAGGATAAAATGTTAGGAATCCTCCAAAAAATTTCAAGTTTAACGTTCTGGAGACAGAAATTAATCTAGTATCAAGGTTTACGATTTAATAATAGTAACTAAGCACGTGTAAAATAAAATATATTTGGACAAAATATATCACAGTCATTATAATCGGTAAATTTTCTCATTAAATGTACCCACATTTAATGTTCCAAATCACATTCTCACTATATGTATGTATATGAAAAAATTAAATTAGTTTATTCAACTTGAACGCATTGTTCAAATATTAGACAGATCGTCCAGACAGAACTCAATTATTACTAGTCGTTAACATAAAGGGAAACATCAAATATTTATAAAGTATCCGGCGTCACAATTGCGACTGACTAGAAATGAATAATAAAGGCACGTAATAGCAACTGATAGGAAAGTGATCGCTTCGCAAATACCAGCTCGGACGATGCAAATATTAAACTGCTTCACCAAATCATCGTTGAGTAAATATTTTA
Organism: Maruca vitrata; assembly: GCA_039566165.1. Lineage (NCBI taxonomy): Eukaryota > Metazoa > Arthropoda > Insecta > Lepidoptera > Crambidae > Maruca > Maruca vitrata. Next base: position 5,000,686 of record CM076911.1, read on the forward strand.
TACGACTCAATTCATCATTATTGGTTTAAAAGCTTTGGTATTTTCTACATTACTATCGACAAGGAAAAATATAGGTAATATAAAAGTAGGTATTTTGTTTCGACTAACTTTCTTTGCCCAGCTGTAATACTAATAATAAATCTGTAAGGGTCGGTCATGGAGTAAGTTAGTTTGTTTTCAGAGATATTGTGTTTAAAGGCTCAATATATGATACTGATACTAATTTCACGATTTTGAGATGTTTTTTTCTGTGTGTGTGTATGTATGTTCCTCCATAACTCTTAAACCAATTATCCGAATTTGATGAAATTTGGTATTAAAACACATAGACATCTGGGACACAATATGGGCTTTTTAAATTCTAGCTCTAGTTATGATAAGACGTGGCCCCCATACAAACCTAATTGTAAAAACCGAAATGTACGCGAACAGAGTCGCGGGCACAGCTAGTAAATAATATAAAAAACTTAACGCCTATTCAATCGACATTCTATGGTTTAACTTTTTTTTTCTTAACTGGCATAGTTGGTAATTACTATGGCTTGGAATAGACTCGTCATCATCAGCGGACTTGCGGGAGAGCGAATGGCTCTCACCCCTAAAATGGTTGAGCAATTGGATTGTTCACGTTCAACGATAACATATTTTTTAAGTAAGGAGAATTGACAAACACGTTTTACTTAATCGGAGGGAATACAGAATGTCTCTGAATAATGTAGTGAAGCCAAGCTAAACCCACACCTAAGACAATGGGGTAAAGAATGGTTGGAAAACTCAAGAAAGATTACAATCGTTCGCTCGTTGTCATTCCATTCGCTTGTTTGTGATGAAGTATGAACCAGATATGATAGCAGAATTTGAATTTGTACCGAAACCATAAATATTACCAGAATTTTGTTGAAATTTCTCCCTGCCATTATTATCTTAAATAGGACTAAAAAACTGGAAAATATACCTAAGTATTTTCTATTTCATTATCAAACACCATTCAATCCACCAATTTCGTCATCTTCAAAGTTGTTACGTTTATTTGTGTATTTTAGTTTTGTAAAACATAGGAAAACACCAATATACGGGATCGCAGCCACACAACACAAGTACATGTTTGTTCTAAAAACATCAAGGCGGATCATACCTCATTTTTTTTTAAGTGTTCAATAATACTATTCATTTATAAATGTATAATCTACACAAGTGTTATAGCTATCTACTTATTCAATAGACATGGATGGATAACCCATTGACTAGAGACGGTAATGCAGTGTTTTGTTGGGTTTACTCTACCGCAGTGATTACTGTGAAATGTGACTTGATGAGTCAACGTTGTGTCTAAAGGCATTTTTCACGCTCTGTTGACTAAACTTTCCGAAACAACTGAACATAAGTTGAAATTTGACAGGCGACTGCGCCCATAAGATTACACAAAATCACATACATTGATCTGAATTCTGATCCTATAATTAGCCAGTAAATAGCTTTAAGCACTTGTGTTATGGATATCATAATCAACAGTGGATACACAGATATACCTAAATATATTTAATAACACACCCAGACACGGAACAAACGTCAATGTTCGTCACACAAATATTTTACCCTGGTGGGAATCGAAACCACGACTTGGAAGCGTAGGTAGTGATTCTGGGTCACTTACCACTGTTTCACCGAGCCAGTCAACAAAAATATAATATAATACATAATAGATATTATCTTAAAATAAAAAGGACTTGAACTGTGTTCCGCCGTTTAAGAGCATAAGCGTAAATCAGTCAGAGTTACGTCTATCAAGCTGGTGACTCTACAACCAAACGTGGGATGACTTAACTCAATGAGTCACTCGACTCAGCGAGTCCCATCCCTACTGTCCCTGAGTACAGGCAGGCTTGGCAGGGCGCCAGCTCGGCTACCATAAGTCGCCTCCCTGTTGCTATAATGACCTGAATATCCATGCCATTAAACAAACAGGATAGGTATGCGGAACCACTGTATTCAATTTCAGGTCAAAGTTGATTTTGGAAAGGCTTCACCTAGGATGTAAGTGGTAGTAATGTAATGCTCTTATAATGAAAGTTCTCAACTGCAGAAAATAAAATTATTCACAATACGCTGAAGAATCACTTTATAGGTCTAATATTGTTACTTCTACAATGATTATTAACTTTATTAACCAAATTGATTCAATACAAATAAAATAAATGCGTTTATGCTTAGTCGACAAAGAATGAATTCAAAATTTGCGGAACAAACATAATTCACTAAAACGATTGTTGTTCCAAAATTAGCTTAATTAGCTCATTGAAAAAATAAGCTCGATGACAACCAATGATCTCCTGGCCACTAAAATTGTAACGATACTAAGCGTAGATTAACTAAATTTTAGAATTAGGTTCAGAAACTATGACCATAAATTACTTCTTCAGCTTTCCCGGAAAAAATATAATAAACAAAAAAGTACTCTATTTTACTAGTTCAAGGCTTCTCTTCCGTTTTCTTTCCCATCGACTGACACAACGCCAAACACATTCCACATTCAACAATCAATTCAAAACACCAAAGTGGCTGTACGCATTACGGGCGTCTCGAGAGGCGAACTTAAAACGGTTACCCAAAAATGTTCCTCTGTATCTAACGCGAAATCAATCCGGTGATCTGCGTGGTAGCGTCAACAAGTACCGTGGGGTGTGGGGCGGCCCGGCCGGGCGAGATTCAACTGGTGCAATGCGGCGCGCCCCCCCGCCCCCACGGTGCCACGGTTTGTTTTTGCCATAGCCATTGTACAGGCACAGTTGGCACACTAAGCGTTGATTCTGTTACGTTTGTTTTGCAGCGCCTTAAATGTGGGCGGGCATTACTCCATTTACTCTACTCCCCCCCCCCCCCTCGGTTTATTGTGATTGCCCGTGTTAATAGAGACGCCGTTCGGAATTTGTAATTATGGCACTGGATAATTCAAAGGGAATCATCTTGAAACACCACGTAGTAGCAACAATTAGTCCGTGCACCGCGACGGGCCATGCCGGCACTCAACCCGCTTCAATCAAAATTTAAATCATACACACGGCGTTATTCCATTAAAATTTCTGAATTGGAAATTCATTTTACTACTTAATTGAATTGTTTAAAAACATGACGAATATTAAGGCACCCTCGCGAACGGTGGATATGGTGATGCAATTACGCGCAGACCCCTTTATAGCGTCAATAATGGACTGTGCAGTCGTCATACCAATTTATAAAGAGGAATATTAAATAAGTGCTATAAAGTAAAACCTTGACACAGAACCGCTGACTGCCCAATATCTGGAGAAATGAGCTCGCTCTAACAGACTTTTTTGTCAACCTGGAGTTACAAGTACAAGCTTGTTGTAGTTGCCGTTGTGAAGAAAAAATTTGAGGGATTTATTAGACATGTGAGTCTTGCGTGCGTATTCGGGCTCTCACTACAGCCCAGGCCTCACCTCACATCACGCCTCGTGGCCCGCCACCAGCACACCGAGGGTTAATGAGGCCAATTTTGCGTTATTGAGTTTTGCGTTATTGCGTCGGCGTTAACCAATAGTGCGCACATTAGCGCAAAATTCCGAATCGATCTGATAATTCCGTCCAATTTTTACCACCGATACGCAAACTAGTGCTTACTGTTTCAATGCACAACTACGAAATTATATTGTGGGTTAGACCCACTCGATCATGGTATCTATTTTGGATGAATTTTAGAAATATTTTAGTGGAGATCAATCCTGGGTTATACTGTCATTTGTGTTGATTAAATTTCCTGTTCTTTTATGCAACTGAAAAATATCTGAATAATAAAAGTACAGGGTTACCTACTAATGAACGGTTCATGTTCAAATTCTAATACTAATTAATATTAGGTTTTTATTAATAAGGAAATTCGACTATGTGAATCTATAATTATAACCAAATTTCATACACATGTATTGTACATACTTTCTAAAAGTCTTAGTTTAAAATTTAATTGATATTGTATTTTCAGTTTATTTGAGATGTGAAAGTTTCGGATCATCCTGTATGAGGCTGCAACGTGTGAGGATGGCTCACCCCTCGGCACACAACGGGGTCGATCGATACTACTACAAACGAAACGGGTTTTCTTTTTGTATGTCCGTCACTATTAAAACGGTTGTTTTCATCAAACAAACCAGGCATAAAACGAAATAGAGTTGTTGATATATAGGGGAGGTTACATAAATGTTCAGTTTCTGAGTACCTTAATACGTATGTTATTGTTATTTTTACAATAAATAGTAGCATTTATAGCGCTAACATAAAGGAAATATCCTGGGCTTTTGGGCGGAAAAATAAAATTCAAATTTGTATTAAAAACATTACATTTTAAAATCTTCAGGTTTGTGTCTGTCAAACAAACGGCTAGCCAATATTCACTTTTTTAAATTTAATCCGCCTAAATACAGAATACACTATTATCTTACAACATACTGTTACGGAATGAAAAATTATCGGGAGACACAAAATTTTAATTACAAAAACAATGTTCCGAAACATAGGAACAGGATAGTGCGAACGACTTTGGTTTATAAATACTATATATTGATAGCTGAACGAACTGAAAAATTTGGTAGGATATGGAAACATGAGCATCAGCCAATTACGTAGTCACCTAACCGCATATTAAAGTAAATTCGAGTAGTAGAGTGCATTAGCAGTAATATCGGGTTACGTCATTACTAGGTATTGCCGACTGCAGTGGACAAAGCCGCCGCGCATCATGGGGTCAATGCCACAATGCACTTTTCCTTGCGACAGTACTTGAATAGCTTTTATTTTAATGGACTGTTGCACTATTTCATCTTTAATATTTGCTTTTGACAAAAGACCTGTTGTAGTTTAGACAGTATCTACGTTTCTAACGAAAGAAAAATATACGACGGCAAACCTTTCAATAGCTTTTTTTAATCAATTGCTATTGAATAAATTAAATGTTCAGAAATGGTGCAATTATCGCCAATATCACAAAGACAGCCATACTCATTATCCTTCCGGTGTATACGGCTCGCCAATAGGCGAGCCGTGGTCAAGCAAAGACCATAAAAGGTATAAAGATTTACTTTAAAAAAAATAAAGCAAATCCACTTCTCGTACTCGTAATACTCGAATACACTAAACCGACGAATCTCCTAGGCAACGGTCTCTAACTTCAAGCTTGCTAGCTTCGTGAACTTACCTTGACTTTGACAGTTCAATTTCGGTTTAGAATAGCACTCGGCCAGCCCGCAAGAGGTCATTTTAAAACTTCTACCTCTTATTAAACTACTTCCTTCAACTGATGGTTAAGAATTTGTTAATAGACTTTGCTATAATATATAATTTAGATTTTATTTTTTAATTTATATAAATGCCTGACAGGATGACCTCACTCCACCTGTTGGTAGGCGGTAGTGAGATCCACATATGAGGTCGACATGTACAAGAGACGTTATTGAGCCTATCGCACTCACCCTGCAGGCCTGCTTAAATGCCGTTTCACGCCCCGCCTCAAGAGCCCGGGATCATAGAAGGGAGGTAAAACATGAGCTGGAACGGCAGGCCATGCCTTAATGACACGGGGCAGAAAAGAGGAACTGAACCTCTTTTTATTTGATGATGACTTTTAATATAGAGACTGAGCTTCCCAATATCAATAATGTTTATTTCCTTACTTGTACACCGTACCTAAGTAACGGTATAATGTAAGACTGCTGAATGCTGTTAGAACGTTCAACAATTCCATAGATTCCAAGTAAAATAACTTCACAACTTAACTGAGACGTGTTATTCCAAGAAGCTGGTTACTTGTAATGAACAAGCTCTGTTTAAATACGAGACCGCACTGGCGCGAGGGTGCGATATTAGGGTTGCAAGGTGGCTAGAAAATCCAGGATTGTCCTGAAAATCCAACCCGAATATATTATTGTTATCCTTATCCACATACAATGCAGGCGCTGGTGGCCCGAACTAAGAGGTTTAGTTCCCCTTTTCTGCCACGTGTCATTAAGACATGGAATGCCCTTCCAGCTCATGTTTTCCCTCCCTCCTTTGATCCCGATCTCTTCAGACGGCGCGTGAAACGGCATTTAAGCAGGCCTTCAGAGTGAGTGCGACAGGGTCAATATGGTATATTGTGCCTGTCGACCTCATATTTGGATCTCACTACCGTTGCTTACCATCAGGTGGAGTGAGGTCATCTTGTTAGCTTATTATAAATATAAATAAACTTTCATAGTACAAGTGTCCAAGTGTAACTCAGTATTGCTCGTTACGGAAAATATGAAACTAATAATCGGTAAAGCAATCTTAAACGACAAAGCGACATAGCAACAGTTTCGATTATACTTTCGCTCTCTCACCGTGAAAATGAAACTGCCTGACATTCGGTAGAATGGTCCCGGAATATAAAACTTAGTGTGTGGCAACCCTATGTGACGTGCGTGCGTTCATCACGCTCACTTGACAAGGAATCACGGGGTGAACGAACCTTGAAGATCCGAAGCAAAAATCGTTAGCTCGACTCAATCAATCATCCTTTTATCTTCACGTTTTCAAAGGGTTTTAGCACTGGCTAGCTTAGTTTTCATATTCTTCTTTTTCAAAGCGTATATAGATACGGTTGTATGACGCTTACTGACAAATCAGTTATCCAAATCTGTAAAAATATAAGCTGGCATTTTGTCACTATTTTTTGTTAAAAACATAATTTTTTTTTCGAAAGATAGTGAATAGTTATACCATAGTCAAATAAATCGGAATAAAGGGATGGATGTTATGTATATACAATAAATTAATTTAAAATGGTTTTTTTTTCCTAAATGTATTATTTGATTTCGGAATCCTAGTAGTTTCTACGCTCAAAGTCCAGGTCGGCCCCTTGTTTTGACCTGGAAAATACAATTTCCAGAAGAACGAAAGTTCAATGCCCGGTGGGGTACCCACTAAACCCAACAATGTTACACTCCCTTATAGCGAAGTCAGTTAATAACCAGCCTATGTGCTCTCAGGCTTTAGACAATATCTGTACCAAATTGCACTCAGATCAATTCACACTTTGCACTTAGTTTTAACGTGATTCCGTAACACACACACAGAAAAAATTACTATCGCACTTGAAAATATTAGTAAGAATTACGATAACGTTACAATACGAGCACATTCATACGCGACACATTAATCTAACTTTAAACTACAGCTGAAAGGTGGCGCAAAGACGTGTCAGGCAGAAGTTTATCAATTACACACGTTACCAACTCGTGAACTGTAACTAATCAAATCGCCAGCTAGCAACAAGCTTGAACGCAAGTTGGCTGATTACAAACTTCGCAGGCGTCTGTTTCCCCTTTGCCGGGACGGGGGAACTTCGCAACTTCGATGGAACCATTTCAACGTCACTTAGATACGTTGCATTTATGACGTAATAATTAATACTAACCTCCGATGCGCTGGGACTGGGTCGGACCTAGGGGTTTTAGATTAGCCGTTGTCCAGCTTTCGTATTGTTTTTTTTTTAAGTCGGATAAAATTTACAAGATCTGTGCCATTTAAATTAACGCAACCACAGTAATTCGGGCTCTTAAGCCGATGTGTAGATCGATAAAACATGCGACTAAACTATTTCTGCTGAATGTTTATTGACGATACAGAATTATTTATATGTGGTATATTAAAATAGCATATATTACTCTAGTCTATACCTACATGTTTATAAATTTACAGTTCAAGTTTGAAGATTAACTAGTTTTCGCATCCGAAGCAAATTCAAAACATAAAATCTAGTAAGTATGCGTCAATAATTGTATCAAAACCTAAAACCAAAAGAGCATTGTTTCTCGCATACTATCACTATTGAGTTGACGGCCAAAATCTATTATGTTTGGGGCTTTAAAACTGAACGCGAGGAGTACAGGATCGGACTGAGAAGCGGGGGACAAAGACCCCAATCTCGGCTCGCCGGTACCACGGCAGGCCATTGTGCCCTATTGTGCCGCATTGTCTCCGCAAATCTCTTAAGAGGACCGCCAAAGCAAGGAGTCTGGAGGCGGGAATAATGTGACAGATCGTGTTTCTGTAGTCTTGCCTGAACAGTTGCATAATACTGTTGTTAGTGGAACGAAACACGACGAACGGCGCATGGTTTTTGTGTTCCCCTTTAATTAGTAGTGTTTTACGGGGATATGAACTATTTTCTTGTACTTCTTTACATTGTCATTTTGGGTCGTTTCCGTAAAATAATTAAGTTGGAAATGTTATGCCTATCAGGATTTCAAAGTTAATAATATCACAAAGACTAAATGCATGTTGTATTTAATGTAAGAATAATAAATTAATAATCCTTTTCATAAAAAAAATATAGTTTGTAGACCCTTGTAAAAATAGCCTCCTTCGTAGCCACAATCACAAAATAGATCTCCTAGCAACGAGGTTACGCTACGGTGCTACGACCGTAGCTATAGTTCGTAGCGCGCTACGGCGCATCGTTTGCGATTCTTCAACGCCAACTCTACTTGCATTTAGATGGTGCTACAGGCCAAATAACTTTTACTTTGATCCAAGAAACCGTGATATTTCTATTCATTTCACTTTTTTTAAGCTTGTTATAATAATATAAAATGCAAAAAACTATTTTCACCTAACTACCACAGACAATAAAATTAATAAGAAATCAAAAAGATAGCATTTGATGTTTACGAAAAAAGTGATCGCTATTTTTTCTAAAACTTGATTGACATCGGGGATTTTAAAGTTAGAATGGAATTTGTTTGCATAATACGAGTAGAAACAAATATTGTATGTATGAATATAAGTAGTCTTCCATTTTCGTTTATCCACGGTAACTTATCAATATCAGCTTCAACCTTACTCAGTTCTGACATTATACCAGAGCCGCTCTAAGTTGGCCGATTTGCTACATGTCAGACTGACTGCACTAGTGAGGGACAACGGTAAAATTGCCGAAGTATATAAGTAACAGTTATTTCCACTTTATAACCAAGCAAGGTCTAATTTTAAACAAATTTTTATTAAAAACATTAATTCACATCCAAAAGATTGAATTTAAGTATTGTAAAAATAAATATATTTATAAATAAGGTATAAATATATTTATTTTTAAAATACAATACTTATTAAATCCTTCATCCTATTTTAAAAAAATACCTGGTGAGTATTACCCACTACGTCACTATGAAAACGTGTCAAACGGCGTAACCTTGTAAAAGCGTAATACAGAGTGGAAATTTTACGTTTTCTTTTTATAATTCAATTATTTTAGGTAATAAAAGACAAATAATTAGATAATTAGGTGCATTTGACATTTTGAAATAACGTCTTATTTTTAAAAGTTGTTCTTTATGATTCGCTAAATATGTTCCTCTTAACAAGGATAAATGCAAAATATAAAATAAAAAGTGTCAAATCAGTCTTCTAAGAACGGCTCCGGTATAATGGCTTTCTATTTAATATGTGTTATCAACTACATATAGGAAAGAGCTCAATACCATTTTATGTACTGTCATTCTGGTATGCTCTGGACTGTCTGCTGGACCATATAAGATAAGGCTAGAATTCAGTTTAGGAAAGTAACACAAAAAGGAGGTTTTGGCAAAACATTGGGTGGATACTGGCTGAAATGATGATGACTACAATAGCTTAGATATGTTTAATACTCTTGTGGTCGTGGTAGTTGTGAAGGCTATTAATGTAGGGTACACGGCTGTGTATGTTTCAGCGTGGAAGCCAAATCTGTTATCGATTTAGTGCTGACGCCGCGGTTGGCTCTGACAGCAAGCCAACTCCCATAACAGCTGACTTACTCGGCCACAATATCGTGATGCGCATATTGTGCGAATCGCCAATAATGCCGCAATTCACACAATCAATAAAAACCGTGGCCAGGTCATTAAGAGTCGCTAAAGCTGCTGCCTAACTCATAGGGTCGTATCGTTACACTGCTTTACATTACTCACTTTGCACAGTAACTTATCGCAGAAGATGACGGTTCGCATCCATAACTATAAAAATAAAGGCGTCCGAACGATTTCAGCCATGGCGACCGATCTCAATTGAGATCAGCCAAGTGCGCAGGACATATTATAGTGCACAAGTGTACGCGCAAACACAAGTGCACTCTCATAATTCGGTGAGACGGCAATCCGACATGACCGATGAGAGATCGGGCGCAGGACCAGACCGGCTTAACGTGCTTTCCGAGGCACGGGCGTTCAACCGCCAACTTCCTAACTCCGGGCTGAGTAATTTCATTACAAAAAAACTCACACAAATTTTGCCCGACCTCGGACTCGAACCGGGGTCCTCTCGGTCCTAACGCAGCACTTGCTACCAATAGACCAACGAGGAAGTCAATGAGAGCCAATCCATAACTATACATTAAAAGGGAAATAGGAAATATTATCAAGTAAATCAAATGGAAAATTATCCTTGAAATTATCAAGCTGAGATTTGTATTCAATTTTAGTGTTGCCAGACTAAATAGACTGGAGCCAGTGGGAAAAGACTCAAGAGAACAACAAAAACTACCGTTTTGTACAGAAAAAAAAAGGTGTCGATTCGCATTCAAAAATAACGAAAAAGGCTACCGAATTTTGCTTTTCGATATGAAACAAAACTGATTCTTAAAACAAGTCGGTAAGACTATCAAATTAGAATCGTCTTACGGGACATTAGCCGACGACTTTTTACTCATTTCGTTAACCAGTTCCTTGCGAAAACATCTCCTTAGCGTTCTTGGCTGCTTCACCAAAGCGGACTTTACCTGTTTCGGGATAAGGATGAAAGTGTATATTCGTTATCGTGGGAATCGGCAAGCTGCCTTAGAGTTAGGTAACATGAGAATCGAGTGACGCTAAGTGCGGTCTGAGCAGAATCACTTCAGGAGTAATGGAACTCGTTCAGGGTTCTTACAACGACTTGGGTTCTTACTAATACTTTATTTCTATTTAATTTTGTTAGTTCACCTACAATGGCTGTACTCGATCTCTATACTCATGGCTCGATAGTTATGTTATCTGAATTATTATGCTATCAATGAAAAGGTCTACCCATTGAACGAATAAGGTATCTTATGAAGAGTATATTCACCCCACCCTATTCCGCAAAATGGACATATAAGCGAACTTTATTTCATCCAGATGTTAACTAATCAATAGGAGCAATTAAGTACATTATTAGTACACGAGTTTACACGATTTACCCTATACAACCCTTACAAACTATATGTAAAGATAGAAAATCTATTGCTTAATAGTCGAACAAAATATATAAATCTACACGGTCGATCTAGTAAAAATACTAAACATACTTCATTCTGCCTACGTTTCAGGTGTTTTTATCATAAAACACATTGTATCTGTACTGAACACATGTAAAATGTAACCGCTCTAGTTCTTTAATAGAAACGCGTGGGTGAGGCAGCGTAATGCAATTAACACAAGACAAGCTGACGCTACAGGTTGTCGAGCTACAAGTACAATATATAACAAGTTAGGCCACGGCACACACGCTACTTTTGCATTGGCGATCGGCACGTGTGTCGATGGCCGAGTGGTTAAGGTCATTGCTTGCTATGCGAGAGGTCGCCAGTTCAACCCCCGGACGGACCAATTTGTAATTCATACGTATGGTTATTCGAAGCTTTAACGACAAAGGAAAACATCGTGAGGAGACTTACACACCTACGAAGAAATTCTAAGGTTGTTTAGTCGACAAACTCGCACTTGTCCAGCGTGATTGACTAACTAGTTTAGGCTGGACTCATGCGCCTCGGTGGGGACGTATATGGGCTGATGATGTATCGATGAATTTAGCTGATTCCTGCGTTTAGACGCGATTTCAACACACGTTTTAAAACAGCAGTCGCTAAAACGCGCCCTTCTTTCCATGATTTTGCAAATTCCTCGGTGGACTTGTCATTTCTAAAAGTACGCTTCACAATAAAGGGTCATCTTATTCAATTTCTAAATAATCGACAAAATCGCCGATCACCTATGGTAAAGAAGGCATGCATTCTGGGACCCTCTCAGGTCTGAACAAGCAGTTCTAATAAAGCGTTGCGAATAATAGGTCCCTACTTCCTACATGTTTTGTTTCTTATAAAATTGCTGCCGCCATCAACTACGTGACGTCATAGTCGGATATAATGCTGACCAACTGACTCGGTACAATGTTTCGGAAACACCCGCTGTCAAAGTAATAAAAACATTACAAAAGTTGGAAACTTCGCGCCCTCGTCGCGGCTCGGCGATTCCATCATAAATCAAAATCATCCGTGCGTAGCGTGCTAAGCTTATATCCGGGCCGATTGATTAAGTTTTTAACTGTGCTTAAGACCGTACTGATACTTAATTGTTATAAAATGTAAATGGGAAAACCCGTATCTCGGAATTAAAGTCGTGCAAAGGATTTTCTTGGTATTGAAAATCTGATCGCAATTATCTGTTTTTGCATACTGATTACTTAAAAAACTAAAATAATGCAATAATTCAAGCGTAGTAAAATTTTCTTGCTTTAAAATTACCACGTAATGAGACAAAAAAAATTCTTCACATCGGGTCTTTACTGAAACCTAACTCTGTACCTACCTGTAGCGCCACCTACAGGCAATTAATTGCAGCCGCTTTTCCACTTTCTTTTGTAACTGCACAAACGGTATTTCTTTTTCAACAGTCTTTAGCCCTTTGAGGCATTTCGACTCGTTACAACACAAAAACGAGGAGGAAGAGAAACGTGGAACAATTAAGCAACATTTAAGTTAATTTATTTCTTGGTGCCTTTGCCGAGATTATCTTGTCACATTGAAGTCGTAATTCATTGTAGTTTCGTTTAAAATAAGATAAGTGGGTCCTGGAAAGTGGAAGTCACGTTTGCCTCATTTTAGAGCATAGAAAGAGAAAAAATGTGCTCTGTACATTTGTAAAATCTGGGTTATAGTGAAGTTTTACGGTGAAGTAATTCATATTATGTTTGATATTTAATTTACTCCATTCAAATAAATATCACATACAAATGTTTCTGAAATACGCGCTAAGTTAGTTAAGCACCTAAGACAGGAACGCTATCAATTTTAGCTAGTCAATAAAAATGTATTGAAACTAAACTAAACACACTTTTCACAAATGTTTAGCGTTAACACCTGCAGTAAGCTGTGTAGCAGATGTAAGCGCCCCAAAACATGGATAACTTATCTCGAGAAGTTTCTCAGACGCATTCATCAACGGTGAAAGGGCTGAGTATACATTATCCAGATGCGGCCCATTATGAGGCAACCTTTGTACCGGGGAGCAGCAAAAATTTTTCATTTAAAACGAAATGCCTACTTGTGGATCCGAATCCGCGACCCTCCTGCCATTATTCAGAGGGGCTACCTGTGGCTGGCTCGGCTCCGCTCACTACGCCCACGCTCATGCCACACGCGCCGACCAACGACAATTAAGTTTGTGAACTTAAAGCCCTCGTGAAGGACTTGGGGAGAGCGATTTGCATTTCCGAGTAACTCTTGCCCTACAGCCCAAAAGCTGAGCCCTCATTATGTGGGTGTGTGTGTTTTGACTTGTGATAAAGATCGTTGTTTGAAATACTTTCTAATTCTAACGGCTATACTTACTGAAACATTAAAAAGATTGATTGATGATATATTCCTGAAGACAGTGAAATATAACTTGACAGTTTATGCGACGTTTATGTTCAAGATATATATTTAAAGATCGGTGTTACTTTGTCTATGCAAGAATAAAACTTCGCCACATCATGACTACGACACAGAACAAATGCAAATGCTTCCTGTAACTGCAATTGAATTATTCTATAAAACAAGTAATGCTCCCTCAAGAATCATTTCATTTGCAATCATGTCATTACGTTCGATTGACGTCCAAGTTACTTAAAAATTCTGAATTCCTTTACAACTTGATAAGTCCGTCTGCGGTCCACGTAGTTATTACGGATAATTTAGTTGCTTGCACAAAGGAAAAATCACTACACATGTTCCGTGCATTACTGAAATAAGTAGTTTAATTTAACTTGAAATGCGGAAAAAAATCAATTGCTCCACTTTTGACCGGGGATTTGAACACCTGTCCTCCCAGAAACCGTGCCCAGACGTGCGAAACGATTGCCTGTTCGCCATAGGTGGCGCCATCATCCGTTATTGATACATTGATACACACTAACGACCATTTAATTGCAGAAATGTAAACTACAGAATTGATGATACACTGACAATTAATATCAATTTAATTTTTTGATCTTGCACTTGCTGTATTAATATTTTGAAAGTAATTTAAGCTAGAATAAGACAATTTCTTTGTAATAGAGAACAGACTTTGAATACTTTAATTTTTTTTGTTTCATTTGCTGGTAACTTAAATTTGATTACAGGCGTAGATATAGACAGTTTATTGTGACAACATGCTATGTCCATTAATGTCTGGCATGATATGAGTGTCTCGAATAATTTGATCTAAGTATGGAAACAAGGGCAGTAAGTCCAATTATACACGTGTAAAGTGAAAGGAACTTTTGTTGAAACTTTGGAGTTCAAAGCAGTTATTAGAGCTTACTAGAAAACAAAGCTTAACTGGGTCTAACTTTTGCTACAATATCCTGCGAGGAAGTTAGGTTTTGCATCCAAACAATTAAAAAGTGTGTTCAAGTCTGACCGAGCGGAGTTTAACTTTGTAAAGCAACTTTAGCGGCCGAATATTGAAACGATAAATAAAATCGGATTTCTATTCACATGAAGGTTTCATATTCTGAGCTAATTTTTTTATAAATTTGTTGACTCCTCTAGGTATATGTTAAAATTGTTAACCATCGCTCTATACTATTCGGCAGAAACAATTACAAAAAAAAATTTAATAATGTCCATATGTATTTTCAAGCCATGTCCACTTTTTGCTTCACTCTCTTTCAGTTCGCTGAAAATGATTTACACTACAGTTGTTTACGAACGTATGTATAGGTATGGTGAAATCAGTTACCCGACTGCACATTAAAAAGAGGTAAATTTTTATTCAGTTGCTCTGTGATTGTGCTCCGGAAGAGTTCAACCATGTTATCAAGTTTGTCACAACTTTATGTTTAGGGTTGTCACATGTATGAATTAAACAGTTTTTATTAATATAGGAAAATGCTGCATACTGATTTTTGGTCGATTTGGTAAGACATTCCAAATATAAAATACATAAATTATATAAAAAGTTAATTAAATAGAGATATACTAAATCACCTGTCATTTCGTATCTTGAACTCAACGAAATCGAAGTAAAACTACAACCAAAAACTATGCATAAATGAAATCAGATTCCCAAATAAGTCAACTCGAATCAATATTCATATTTGTTGAATATTGAATTGTATTCAAAATAGACAACGACCTAGACCAGTAACATTGGCAATATATCAATACATTAACTGGGCATATTAATTTCAAATAAAACTAACAATAACATGCCTAGTTCAACTTCGCAATTTAAAATAAAACTTATTTTACGGATTAAACTCGCGTTTATGTTATTCTAAACATATCATTTAGAGACTCGACGTTCCGAGCTCTTTACAGCGCTTTACATGACTGTTGTGTTTATAAGAATGTTTAAGCACTACCGCGATTAAGTGAGACATTTTGTGTGTTGCAGTTCACGCACACAATTTCTTTTTTTAATTTATATAATTTAGTTTACTAACTATTGTCACATTAAAGTATACATTTTTATATTCGAAAGAAGAAAGAAGGAAAGAAATGTATTTATTCAGTTACACTTAAAAACACACATACATTTGCAGAAAATACTTAATAAAAAACAAAGTAGGTAACTGAAAATTATTCAATATTATTTATGTAGATGAAGCACATTTGAGTTTCTCGTCAGGTTACGGGACAAAAGATCCCCACGTGCATGAGGCCCATAAAACTCATGTGATCTCATTTCTAAAATTGCTATACCCCTTCATTACAAATTCATAAATGACTTTAACACAACATGGAAAATAACTAATTTCAATTTCACATACCGTCAACCCTAACCGTAAATATTTAAAGAATTTGTATGCTATGCAACGTATTTGTGTTCGCCTTGTGGCTTCGGCTGGAAGTTCAAACTGCGTGTTCAAAAGACTGAGTCGGAAAACACTCATTAACGCCATCATATTATTGTTTTTTACGATTCCGAACCTGGAATGTCCTTTCAGCCGGCTTCAAAGCGCGCTCGTGTAAGTTAGGAATGAATGCGGTTTAAAATGCAAATGTAAATTTTTATTCTTGTACATAACCTTCTCGCAAAATTTGCATTTATTGTACAGGTTACATTTGAAAGTTAACCTACAAACAGAACATTTTTAAAATTTATGCCTACTAAATGCGAATCATATTTTTTGCGATAGCTGTACCTAATTATACCTTAAGAAGTTCAATAGAACCATGATTACTGACCCAAGGTCCTCTTGCAGGGTACACCTCGGAGCTGCCTTCCACGCAGTTCACCGCGCAGCTGCCGGGCGAGCTGAGCCCGCCGGCGCCCGCGCCCGCCCCGCCGCCGCCCCTCCCCTACGCCCTTCTGCACCTCTCCGCCTCCGACACCGACTCGCCCTTCCTCCAAGTGCATCTCCAGTCTTCGCCTGTCTCTCCTCCGCCACCGGCGAGCGGCAAGTCCATCTCCATGTGCTACACCAGCACCGGCGCCATCCTCTCCCTGCCGCCCAAGAAGAAGGACATCTACCGGCCCTACAACCTCGGCGAGCGGTCCTCCACGGCGCACCTCCACCGCGCCGAGGAGGACCTGAACGCGGCGCACGCCATCCTCGACCTCAGCCAGCACGCCGTGTACCTGCGGCCGCAGCCCGCGCCGCCCGAGCCGCCGCCCCTGCCGCCCGAGCCGCCCGCGCTCACGCCCGCGCCCGCGCCCGCCGCGCCCGCCGCGCCCGCGCCGCCCGCGTCGCCCGCGCTGCCGCCGCTCACGCCCGCGCCCGCGCCGCTGCCGCCGCCGCCGCCGCCCCCGCCGCCTGAGCCCGAGAAGCCCAAGGAGACCGTCGCCTACACCTACGACGCGTTCTTCGTCTCCGACGGCCGCTCCAAGCGCCGCAACTTCGTCAACGCGCCCGTCGAGTGCGTCTCTCCACCCGAACCCAAGGCCAAGTACACGTGCAGCGAGTGTGGCAAGCGCTACGCCACCTCCTCCAACCTATCGCGGCACAAGCAGACGCACCGCAGCCTGGACTCGGTGGCGGCCAAGCGCTGCGGCGAGTGCGGCAAGGCGTACGTGTCCATGCCGGCGCTGGCCATGCACGTGCTGACGCACCAGCTGCAGCACGTGTGCGGCGTGTGCGGCAAGCTGTTCTCGCGGCCGTGGCTGCTGCAGGGCCACCTGCGCTCGCACACGGGCGAGAAGCCGTACGGCTGCGCGCACTGCGGCAAGGCGTTCGCCGACCGCTCCAACCTGCGCGCGCACATGCAGACGCACTCCTCCGACAAGAACTTCGAGTGCGAGCGCTGCCACAAGACGTTCGCGCTCAAGAGCTACCTCAACAAGCACCAGGAGTCGGCGTGCGTGCGCGACGACGACGCGCCGCCCGCGCCCGACCCCGCCGCCGGCTAGACCAGGGACCGTAACCGCCGAAAGGTTTACATGTTAACTTAAAGTATTATTATGAATTTAGCTTGTTAGCATAATGATTATAATAAATATACAAAAGACAGGAGCGTGCGCGGCCCGCGGGCCCCGGGCCGCCGGCCGCGCCGCGACGCAATCGAGCAACGTTTCGCAAACAACGAATCATGTACGACCCCGTAGCGCTGCGCCCGCGCGGCTATAGGCCGTAGACATACGTCCTCACGTAAGCATAATGTATATACTCATCGATAAATATACCCTTATATACATAGAAGTATTGAAATATGAATGAAACTAATATCTTTTGTAGGTGATTTTTACAACCGCAAAGTAGGTTAGAAGTAATTACGGTAAGTTAGCGTCGAGATGCGAGAGCCGAGCGGCGAGCCGCCGGCGGGGGCCGCGCCCTCGCCGCGCCGGCGGGGCTCGCCAACCTTCCGTCCGAGGCTCCGCGCGCGTGCCCTGCGCCCCGCCGCGCCCCTGCGCCCTGACCACGGGACTACACAGCTCAAAATCTAGAGTCGACTGTCATTTGATACGATGTCTCTCATAAAACTGAGTGGAGACAGTATCGCAACAGACATATTAGACAATGCCATCTGCAAAACAGGTTAATAATATTATTGAGATTCAGTCCCAACCGGTGGCTAACACAAACTGCCAATTACAACTGGCACTAGCATAGTTTTAGTTCGTGTAAATAAATCTTTTATGTAGTAAACCAAGTATTGATGCTGTGTATATTCGTCTGTCAGCGCGTGAGGCGGCCACGTTCCTACGCGCCGCCGCCCCGCGATAGTGCCTTAGCGGTAGCGATGGGTGATAACGATATATTTTGTATTACTTATGACAAATAGCTGTGACTAACGGTGAAACACTGCGATGTAATATACGAGACCCCTAGTTCATCTTCCCTCTGTAACAATCCGCTACTTCCGAGGAGATCACACCCGCTATGGAACAAGACGGGAAGTGCCCGTATTTTTTTCCAACATTCATTCTCAGATTTAATTTTATCCGAAAATACTACTTTCTTCATTCATTCTTCTATAGTATAATAAAATATTGCTTTGTATTTTCACCCAAACAGAAATATGTTAATTAATTCTTTTTTCTGTTTGCATCGATAACTTTAATCATTAATTAAATTCGCTTCAACTCAATTATTCGTCAATCGAGTTTGCGTGATTCCTTTCCACCGCTGTTCCATTGGAGGATGTAACCTTCTCGATCATTTCACATATAATGAAAGTAAGTTGTAAATATTTGTAAGACGATTGCGTGTACATAATACAAAAATCAACCATCGAGGCCTTTGATTCTAGTGCAGAGACGGACGGAACCGTCGCATAAGTGTAAAGATAGTTAGGGGCCGGCCCGCGCCGACTGCGGACGGCTCCCAGTGTATCGCACATCGCTACCCAAGCGGCGGCCGTAACTCGTCCCAAGTCATGTAAACTCGGTCTACTCACTCAAAGACTCGACTGCATTCCACACGACCCAAGTCTGACCAACGTTCCCGTTATGAAGCTTTCAGGTAAAAGACTGGTCGTCGGGCTCCAAATGAGTAAAGTCTTTAATGAAAACTGAAACTGATTGAGTATTTTACATCACTGTTAATTATACTCTACTCGCGTTCAAATTACAGTCCTGAACTAAAAATATAAACGCGTTTCAATGTATGCTGAACAACGTTTCATGTTAGGATAGAAAAGAAAAAAAAGGAAAGAAAATTTTATAAAAAATGTCGTAGTTGTGTAATGTTCTTGGTGCTGAGAGTTGCGCTAAGAAATAAAGATAGCAGTTTTGCTTCTTATAAAATCATTTATTACATTGAATCCAACATTGTAATATCAGTTGCATTGACATGCGTATTTTTAGTTTAGACTGTGCGCAAGATGCAGTTACGTCTAGTACAAATGTTACTTACATAGGAGCAACGATGATACAAGTCAGAATAGTGCTGTAAAATTGAATTTAAAGATCAAGTTACTATTGCTATGTAAATTTAATGTACGAGACGTGAGTGTAGCTTGAGCTTGTATTATGGATCGCGGCACATATCTCAACCCGGAAAGTGATCGGTACTGCAACTGTGTAACAACTACTGTAATGCTAATTGGAAGAGTAACGTAATCGCTCGGACTTTTCAACCACTGGTTGGTTTCAAGTGCCGACTTGCTGTAACCGAGTTGGAGCTTACCAGCTTTCGTAACAATCACACTGGTGTAGCCTAACTGTTGAAATGTGTGCTGCGACCTTTTTGACCGGTAGATATCAAGCGGTGGCGGGGCGCAAACACATAGCATGCCTTTATCTAAGCGTGTGTCAAGTCAAACGTCACTGGCAATAAATTACCTTAGGCTAAGTTAAACTCTGACCATGAAAATTAGAAAATGAGATTGGTAGAAATACACAACACACTATTTGTTCATTCATAACGGTAAAAAGTTAAATAACTTTGATTACAATGTAAAATATACTTTAAAACAATTTTAAAAATACTTTATTCAGTGTGCCGTGTTTTTAAGTAACACAGAGTTATACTAGACAAAAGAAAGCAATCGTTTTATTTAGAATTATTAAAGGCATTAACTTTCAGACATTTTTGTGTCCAGCAAGAACAAATTACTTATTATGATGTCTCAAGTGGAAAAACACCAATATCATTATCTATTTTTCGGCAACAATTAGACGTAACTTAGGGTAGGCGGCGAACACGAGGTGTTCGGGAGAAATGGGTATTCGAAAAGCAATAATAAAGTAGGCACTTATGAGTCGCGCACCGCTGTTCGCAAACGCAGCAGTCGAGAGGTAGCGACCGGGCCGTCGGGGCCTCGGCTCGTGGCCACCGATATGACCTCAAACTCCTTGATAAACGGAAGACAAAACAAATTACGTAAGACAACTAAACCTGCAAAATATGTCTGCGCCATTCCAATGCTCAAAACAAATGAAAGAGCTACCAAAGATCGCGTTCCCTCGCGTTATTAGTGCAATGCGAAGCTTAAATATGGGCAGTGCAATTATTATTATGAATAGATACCAATCACACGTATGAGCGATGTGAGTGAGACAGACTGAAAACATTCATTACCCAACAAACAGTTGGACGTACCTACAGCGGGAATATACATTTACAAATCGTACGTCGTCATATCACATGACGATTTATCTCATAAGTCGTATGAAAGAAAAGAAAAGCTCGTCTATTTTACACCGTTTAAAGATCCACGTAATTGAATATTCGAAACAATTGAAAAACGTCATAAATTAAAAAAACAACAAATTGACGCGAAAAGACAACCAAAAAGCGCGTTCCGTTATCAATCAGGTGATGTCGTGTTCACCACATATCGAAGCCTCTATGATCCGACCACTACCTTTGCCCCGTAGTAAAAAGTACTAGTAGCGTAGATCACCCCTTAAGCTGTTGCGACATTACTGAGAAATCGAGAAACTATTTTTGTAATAAAATATACAAATTAACAAAAAAATTAGACACATGCAACTCGTGTTCAATTTTAAAGCGATTTGGCCTTTTTAAGGTGTAAAAAGAAGGAACAAAAAGTTGACCAACGTATTTATATAGTTAAAAGCAATATTAACAATATAAAAAGACAAATCGATTGTTAATTTGAGAATAGTTACAATACTGATGCATGATTAATTAGTGAGTGGTGTTCATTTAGTAACGCGTCGTGAAAGCATCCGGCAATTACCGCGCGTCTCCAAAAAGATCCGAGTTACCGCATTGTGATTGTGAGTATATAGATCTTATATAAGCACAGAGACATCTGATAGATTATCCTACTTATTCAAATTAGCCGGGGCGTCTGGCGGCAATCGTTTATCACGCCCCACTGTCGAAGCTGAATCATGGCTGCCCCACTTACAATTTCCATCTAATAGTTCTGCAGAAAAGTGAGATTATGTGGAATGGCGGTCTCCCATTCAACTTAACTTGAAGTAATCAACGTAAATTACACTTCTCTCGGTGTTGAAAGGGAAAGTTAGTTTGTTAGCAGTTCAAACAAATGTGTTATAAAAATCAATAAGCTAAAAATAATTTAAGTATTTTTTTTTCATAGTTAAAATTGATCCTTTAATTGAATTCCTGGTCCCCTATTGAACAAAGTCAGTATAACAGAAGTGTCATCATACATTAAATTTCTCTGACTAAAATAAACACGGACCAAGTCCTTCACTCAATTCGGAGCATACGCGTTTGTTCATTAAAACAGAAGATGCTTTCACAGACCGAGAATAATTAAACTGAGTGTTCTGGATTGGACCTGCTAAAATGACTTAATTTACTAAAGTTTAGTAACTTGGTAGTAATCCTTTTTTCTTTTCGTTAATACCTACGTCATAACAGTTATTCAAGGATTAAAACGAACTAAAATAACATTTCTCAGTGATGTCGCTCCGGCCCCTAGCGTATTTAGTGAGTGCCTCGCAAGTCAATTCATCGTCGTTGAATTTCATTTAAACCCTTGTCAATTATGGTGAATCTTTTATAAAAAGTTCCTCAATTATTCGATTAATCATCAAAATTTGATTATATTACGTATTTTCAAAACATGCGGTTGATGCGTTGTCTACTTTAAACTCTTTATTGTCATTTTCAAAATCAATATATATATACCGGCAGGTATTTTCTCAAATAATAACGGTTGTCAAATTCACATGTTAAAACTTATCAATACATGACCAAAAATAACCATGTAAAAACCACATTGAGCAACGCATGCAACTCGCGATTATGTGAAACATTTTTCGGCATTAAATTGCTATGATTTGAAATAATATATTATATTATTGGAGGATATTCAAGTTAATTCCCTGCTGTTTTGATTTAAGTCAGATATTTCACGACAACGGACCGAACCGCCTAAGGAGGCACTTGTCAATCCTAGCAATTATATTCCCTAATCCAAATATTCCTAATTGTAGATGTAGTGCCACTTTTAACTAATCCTATATATATATTGGATAGGGCCCTACACTGTAATCTACATATTTATTTATACAAAATAAATAGGCTTAACGGACAAAGGTTGCGCGTTTAAAGCAATATTATAAATTAATAAGCAATACTACGGTAGAATTCGTGTAGTAATATTTCATTTCATTAAGGATTTGTAGGATTTTAGACGTTTTTGGTGCTTTGGAGTACTTATTAAAAAAATCGAAACGAAAAATACATCGAATAATTGCGACGAAATTATTTTGTCAAACTTAAAGAATATTGATAATGTGATTTAATATGCGTTTCCTATTCGACTAACTGTCTTCGTTTCGTTTCGTCGTTTCACGTCTCTCGGTAGTTGTAGTCTCGATCGTGCGTGCCGCTTTGTAATTCCGACTATGTATACTTTGTAACCTCTAGCTGTCCTTTCTCATCTTATTTCTTATCTTACCTTTCGTAGGAAATGCAAAAGAAATGGCTTTTAAAAATCTAAATTGAGATATTTTATTCAAATATTTATTATACTACCGTTATTGTAATATTAAGTAACTACTTAAGTAATAAACATTAACGAAAGCAACTTATATACAAATATATACATTTAAATTGTAAATATATCCCTGTGTACCAAATTTCCCTTCTTTACAATTTTTGTAGTCGTAGACATTATAAATAACTTTATGATTACATAATAATTATAATAGTGAAGAAACTAGGTAACTTAAGAACACTATAGACTTGTACATCGAAAATCGCTACCGTAGACTTTGCCTACAGAGGCACATAAATCGGAAAACTTCACCCTATCTATTCAGCAAACATCAATCAAACAAAGTTCTCCAAATAAACCGGATTAAATAAAAAAAATATGGCTAAAATAACGTTGTAACGAATACTAATAACAAAATATTAATCGTACATTCGTGGAGTATTCCTAGCAACTCGCTACTTGAACGGTCTGCTCAATGCAGGCGCACTGCAGCTGTCAGTATTAAGTAACAAATTATACCTGTTTGTTAGTAAGAAGCGATATTCTATGACGACTATTTATATCGATGCCTAGCTGCAATCCTTATAGAACATCTGATTATGATGGTGCATGCGGTGTTTATGCGGCATTCAAATGAAAATGCCGTTGTCCTACAATCAATCGAGTCAAATCAAACCCCATGATTACAGACACTCAGTTGGGCAACGCTATATACACAAATATATGCTGTATCCGATATTCTAAAAATATATAAGTTGGTTTACATTTACAAGTAGAAGTCATGAATATATCATGGATATAAAAACAAACACATGTATCGTAAACCTGTAACACAAAACTTAGATAAGTTATGCAAAACCGTGATAAAATTTGAAAAATGTCCAAATTAGCAATACTTACATAAGCAATATTGAAATACTTTAGACTAAAAGTATTAATAATAGAGGGTTAATATAAAATAGCATTTAGATTATGAATAACGTAACGAAGCAATACCAAAGCAATATTGTTTAAATAGAATTAGTTACGGATTTGAAGCAATTGAATAATACCTATTGTAATTTTAAAAGATCTCGGCTAATGTAAGTAGACTGCAACGAAGTGATATTTAGATTGTTTCGTCATATGATAAAAATTATCGCTTAGAATTTAACATGATATAATATATTGAGTATCGCCCTCATCGAATCATTTTGACATGTTATACATCAACATACGCAGAAAGGATACCATTCCAAACATATGTGATACTTTAAGCAATACTAAAAAGTGGTTTCAAAGCTAATATTGTAAGATATTTAACATGAAAATTGGGATGGAAACTCCTATCCACATAGATACAAATACGTTTGGATAAGTGGATATCGCTATATTGCTTTACCTACTTTTGATGTAATCATTGGAATGCTTGAAGACGAAACTTAAAGTATGTAAAGATAACAACTAGATTACTAGCAAAAACATCATGGATGCCTCAAATGTATTTAATTGTAATAATGGGATCGAACGCCACATTAACCGTCTAAAACTAGTTTTAGAGATCTTAAAACTGGTTAATATTTTTTGAAACATATTTTATTGAATATACAAAATATTGGATGCAAATGAAAGTAATTATAAGTTAAGACTAAATAAGTAATTTATGGATATTCCAAAATGTATTATGTACTAAAACGCAAATGTTCAAGATGTTAATGATGAAACGACTAAAACAAATTTAAGTATTTGGTGTTTGTATTTTAATTCTAACATTATATCTGGCAGTAATTATGAACAAAACTGTTTTAGTACCTGAGCGGTGTTAAAGAAGTATAATTATTGTTTCATCATTAAGGGCGGTTTCAGACTAATGCTTAGTTAGAGCTTCACGAGATTACACATGGGTTTATGGCAAGAGAAACCTTAGTTTCTCTTAAGGATAATTACGTCAGATAAACAATTATCCAAAACCCTAAGCTAGTCCAAAACCGCTTTTAAGAAAATAAATATTATTTTAGGTTTCATTATTATATATCCTTAAGTGAACTAGTAACCAGTTGTAAAATCTTTAAGAGTAGGTATTGTGAGAACATATTGACAACGAAGAGCAATAATAACGAAGTCTTACAACGAATTGTGTATATCATAATATTATTGCTTGTTTGTGTCAATGTAAGCGGAGACACGGGCAATGATATTGTGCATAACTAGAATATAATGTTTATTATTACGTAAACTTTTGTGTAACCCATAAATTAACTTATATACTTATTATCAATATGGGAATGACGATCATAGGTATAAATAATTTATGTGTTAATCTTTTTAAACATCTATCAGAGAGCGACCAATCTTATACTTTCAGATACACAGCTAGTAAATTCTAATTATGCATATTAATACTTATTTGTGAGCATGAACATCTTTATATATATATACAAACATGTGTGATGGATGTTAATCGTATTTAAAGGTAATTCTAGAATGTTAGATACCGGAAAATGTCCGGTAGTGCAATCAAGAACATGGCGGTGCACTACCATGCACAAAACAATAACAGCTTTTGAAATCCTTATTTCACATTCAGATTCGATTTGACAGATTGAAAAATATGTCCGGAAAATCTAAGATGATTTTGAATAAATACCGAACTGTCATTAAAACCCACTGAATGCTATTGTTTTGAGACTCTACAAATTACATTAGCATATTAATATCATTAAATCATAAAAATTCAAGAGTTACTCACGACACAAAATTTGGAGAATATATTAGCTTAGAAGTGTCGTGGGCAACTCAGAGCACAAGCAAGCATTTTTGGGTATAAAAAGTCCAATATAGCTAACTAAATACTCATTATAATTAGTTGTACGGCATAAACGTAGGGTTAATAAAATACGTATAGATTACAGAACGGCTAGTCAAATATTATTTTTCGTGAGTTTGATCTTATTTGAAATGAATTACTTTAACATCGACAATTTTACTCTTGTATTTGTATCGGTTCCTAAGATTTAAAAAAGTTTTTAAGTATTAAGGCTTTTTAATAATGATATTAAGAAAACAATAAACTTATTAAAATAATGTTTAAATTTACAAAACATTTCCGACCGATTTATGAGTGTGAATAAGCAATTATTTACGTATTACTGTTGACATAAATTACTTTAGTCGCATATTTAAGCTGTACTTATATTTTATATTTAAGTTTTACTTTTACAAACGTGTGATAGTAACGTTATAACAACATAGTGGAAGATTGAAGCGGAACAGGTGAATAGGATGAATTTAGAAAATAGCGTAGAGCGTAGAGTATCTAGTCAGATATAGATACAGACATATTTATACTACTAGCGGTAGGTGAGGTGATTACTACATGTGATGCATCGAGTATGAGTAGGCGTGAGAGTGCGTAGCTAGTGATAGACGTAAAGCTAGTCACAAATGGTTGAAGAATACTAACACTAAGTTTGCCTTACAAATGTTATAGGTAACGGTACAGAAATTTAGTTCGAGACAGCTGAAACGTATGTAACCGGGGTAAAGCAATAAACAGATGACAGGTAAGTTATACCTTTTATTTGAATGAATAGTGAGCAAATGTAGAAAGGTTCAGTATGTAGGTATAGGCTATTAGATATTTACTTGCTATTAAAGGACAGAGGGTTCCTCTCGTAGGGCCTTGATTAAATTGGAAATCGGATAATTTGTTTGCACCTTATAAGGTTTCTCAGACTTAAGTAATACTTATTAGGTATGATGATTTATCTGATCCGAATCCTTATACTTATATAACACCCCAATTCCTGATATTTTCACCCAGCATTTCCCCATAGTCTGGAAGGAATCC
Source organism: Maruca vitrata (assembly GCA_039566165.1). Classification (NCBI taxonomy): domain Eukaryota; kingdom Metazoa; phylum Arthropoda; class Insecta; order Lepidoptera; family Crambidae; genus Maruca; species Maruca vitrata. Next base: position 5,027,610 of record CM076911.1, read on the forward strand.
ATTGCAACATTACAGAAGACGATCTTGCACTATTTCGTTTACACAACGACTTGGATTCACTGAATAAGTAAATGTTTTCCTCAAGACACCTCATAAGGTGTTAACAGTACAACCTTCGCGGTTTGCTAGAAAAACATCCTTGTTTAAATAAGCAAATATCCCTAATGCAAATATCTAACGCCACAAACACATTACACATAAATGGTACTTCTCGGCTGGTTTGCTGAAACGACCGTTTTATTTAATCAGTGCTGGACCTCGGGGATTTCACTTTACTGAAACGATTCGGATTTATGAGAAATAACTCAGCAATAAGCCATCTAAATATCTATTTTTTTAGTAAAGGGCTAGTTCTAGCACTTCTGCCGAGCAATCCTAAGTGGAAGGTTGTCATGTTTGTTTAAATAAAATCCACCCTATGCCTGAATAGGGCCCCTTTCTATCTGACGTTAACTTTAATTTAATGTCAATCATCTAACACGTGCTTGCCGTGAGCACCTTTTCATTTTGTTAGGAACTTCATTCAGATGCAGACTTCGCAATTTAGTTCCTAAATCGCCACTAGATTATTACCTTTCATACTGGACCTTTCTAATCGATTCGGTTCATGTAACAGACGTTGAATATATGTATATATACAATTTTTTTACATCTGCATCCTATCTCACAAATGATGCTAACAAACTTTTGTCCAATCGCGTAGTGAGAGCAAGTTTTCCATTTTACTAGTCATACGCGTTTATAATAAAGTTGAAAACGTACATAAATAATGACATGGCATTAAGTCGTTTGTAATTAAAGTGTAAGTAATCCATGTACCAAATCCAATTAACATTGAACATAGACCAGACAAGATTTGTGGAGCAGCAAGCATTTGCCGCATTCTTCTTGTAGAATATTCCTTAATATTTTTGTATCAATCCTAGCATAATACTGAGGCGCCACTTCATCTCTAATTATCAATTCTTAATAATTCGTATTACTGGCACCTATGCCTTTAAACAGACAACTACCTACCTGTTCAGCACAGCTCTGTTAAAGGACTTTGTGTTGGCAGGGCAGTATGATAGCATTCTACTAATCTCAGAGATGCCAGGCAGACATAACACAAGGCTCTGGGCGATTGCCTAGAGCTAAATAAACAACAGTTGGCAAGTCTTAACATAACAAAATAGTATTCCAATTTCGCTTAGCACTCCGTTATGGGGGTCATAGGTTTCCAAGTCATTTTAGGGCACTGCTGTTAGAGGGCGAGAGTAGATGTGGTTAGGCACGTATTGTTAGACTAGGTACTCAAATATGACTCTCAATAGTAGTCTTTGTCGCCTCAGTAAGATGCTCTACCAACTAAACAGTTCATTATGGTACTTAAGTTACGCAAACCTAAAATGTTATCAGTTCTTTAGTGTTCGTTTTTCTTTATGACTCAAGCTGAGTATTAGATAATATTAACAATATAAAATTACCCTTTTAATGTAGTAAGTCAATTTTTTATTCACTTATTCCTTCCTAATAAGCAATTACTATGTACCAAAAGTACCTACAGAGTTAGTAGATAACATTGCATGAAATAATATTATATTAATTTAAATGTTCTATAGTGTAACGTATTTAAAGTACATACTTACTATATAAGTGAAAAATGAATTATTATCCATACCGATGCATTTGATGGGCTGTTTAAAATAATTTTTGGAAGCAATTGGTTTGCTTTGCTGGTTTTATTATTGTATTAAGATAAATGTTTATAAGAGCATGCCACAGCGGAACGGCGTTGCATCAAATGCATTATCTAAGCGTAAGTAATTAAGTGACTTTATAGGATTGTATGACGATGTCCATAGAGTAAGATAACGATATTAAATTATTACTACTTATTATTAATTAGTCCGATACATAAACACAAAAATAAAAATAAAAGAGTTATATTTTCCCCGCTCTTTCCAAGATTCTTACGGGAAGCATCGAAATTAGAACCTTAATTTCGTTAGAAGACCTATTTATCTTTGAACATGGGTATCTTTTTCGCTCATATTTTGTCCTGATATACTCTAAAATTGTCTATATAAACGTATAATCAAAGAAAACGCTGTGGCATGTGAACTACAAAAATATATTTAGACCTTCGATTATACATTGTTGCTTTTTATTTATTGTTTATTATTATGTTTGTTTTGTTTATAAATATTTACGACGGAACTTAGTAACAATTCTATCAAAACTGTACGAAATATCTATCACGAGTACTTCCTCAATTTTTCCGAGATGACCTCATTAAATAAATAAGACAATTTTCTTTTATAATTTCTAAAAATTCTAAAATAAAATAGGGATTTTCAAAATTCATTTAACTACTAAGTAAAAGTAGAGTAGGAAAATAAAGTAAACAAACATCCATTCGAATACAGTCATCAAGATCATCGAATACGTTCATTAAAGTAATGCAACATTAAACTAAATACCTAGGGTCCACTATGATCATTCATAATGTAGGTATTGCTTAGGTAATGTGTATGAGTAGATGCCATGATCGAAATTATATTAATTTCAAGTTTCATATAATTTTTGCAGCGTATTTGTATTGCATCCATCCAGCAGTGACACTTCGATCTAGAAAAATAAGCTGCAACCTACACGTTGGGTAGGTAGACTTTCATAATTTTGCAGTCTGCAAAATATTAGTTTTCGCAGCTTGGCAGATAGCAAATGCGCGTGCTTATTTTTGTAATTTAAATCATTGAAAATTGATCATTTTTACTATTACATATTATTTCCATTATTGCATTAAGTAAACATAGCATAAAAAATCTGACAATATCATAATGGGCTTCTGTTTATTTTAGATTTTAGTATATTTTTGATTATCTACGAATATTTAAATCAGAATGGAATAACATCTCAATGTAGACTACTGGTCCGGTATGGTGGCGAATGTTAACTGAAACTAGAAATGTTTTGTGATTCACTTATTTGCAAGGACATTAACTTTTACTCCTACCTAATTGGACATGTTATACAACTGCAAAGATTGTCACTCTGACGGCAATATTATTAGAAACAAACTTGGGTTTATTTCCACTACTTCTACTATGCAGATCCACTCACTTACATTTAGATCCACCTAATGTATTGCAATTGAACTGTAGAGTAGAACTATTGGGAATGAGCCGAAACTTGTACCTATTTGTTTATTTCTGTAAGTACCTATTAATATTTTTATTAATCTAGTCATTTTTGTGTCTAGTCATTATAGCCAATATTGTTGTGTACTCGATTTGTTAGAACAAAATGAAAATTCAACGAACATTCAGTGCACAAAGTTTTGTTTAATAAACCGTTTATGATTAAATAACGATAATATTATAATTTAGGCTAAGATTATGTTTTATGTTTTGGCTCATGTTGGGATATGTTGCATTGTGCGTTACGTTGATTTTCATTATTCATGATAAATAAACTGTATTGTATAATTGTGTCTTTTATTCTTCTCCCAATCCTTAGGACACGTCCATACAGAAAACCTTGTCGTTGTTTTGGTCGACATACTCTCTATTATGACAAGGACAATAAATAGTTTGTATTAAAAAAAAGATGTTATAATCTTCAGCATTCCTTTATTTGCATTACAAATTACAAACAAGAAAAAAATTTAGTTACTATAATTATGTAGATTGATTCATCAAATGGCTGATAATTATCTATAGTTTAATCAATACAAAAAGTTGCGCCTAAATCATGATGATCATATAAATTGCCATATATATTAATAATATCCATCCAAATAAATAAGATCATATAGAATCTCCATCGAATACATTCACTAAAGATCTAGAGCAACACAGACGTTCTTTAAAAATGTATATATTTTCAATATATAAATCATTTCATAACAAGATAACCAAAAAACTAAATTTATTATAAATTTCATCTCAAAATATAAGTACGAAAACAAATCAAAATTCTAAATCGTAAAATCATACAGGTCTAGAAAACCTAAGTATGTATACTGTTTAGTCAATGATGAAAGCTAATTAATAATTTAAACATTGTTCACCAAGCGTTTGTAATTATCGTTACATTTCTTTTTCATATCAGTCATACTCGTAATACAATATACATATTTGTTCACACACAACTATGCTAATACGCCCGGCATATATTTAGCTCCGTGAAAGGCGATCTTTAGACATATCTTGCAATTATAATCTATATAGCAAAACAGCGTAAACCTAGCTAACTTTACATTGCTACATCGTTTTATTTTGACTAGGACGTTCAGGCGGCGCTGGCCGCAGTAACCGATATTGGAGCGACGCAAGCTAAGATACATAATCTCTTACATATAGTAACAATAAGGGTAACATCACTGCCGCCAGTGCCGTCTGTAAGGCATTCCACTAATACTAATATACATAGGTAAACACAAACGATGCACATTGCTCACACTTCAGTGCGCGAGGGACGATGCCGAGTCGCAACGAGGTTCTATACACCATGAAATTTTAGTAGTTGTTTTCCCGCAGTAAAATGATTGTATCTTAATAGTAAAATAGATTAACGCAGTTTTTTTATATACGTCAATAAATACCGGTTTTACGGAAGGGTTAAACGAAACTCGAAAGCACGCTCGAACCGCTTTATTACTTAGGGCGTAGAGCTTATTTAGCTTAATTTCATGCGGCAAGCAGTACCTGCTTACATCACATAACTATCAAAAGGGTGTTTCGAGACGAATGATTATTTTTTGAGCACCTGCCCTGAATTTGCAACAAATAGCATAAAAACGTAGAAAGTTTTTACATTCATTCACATTTGCGGAACAATATGTGTGCCTACTCTCAAGCTTTTTGGTTATCAAGTACAATTTTAACCGATTATAAAGTTTTACATTATTATCTCGTGTAGTGGAAAGATGTAAAAAACTTTGTGAAACAAACTTCGTCAAGAAATCAAATTATTATTTCAAAAATAACCGAATATGCCCTTGTCCCTGAGCGCATGAAGGTTCGCAATGTGCACCCAAAAGTTAAATAAAGGTAAACTTCCACTGTTTAAAGCACAACCCCTAGTTGTAAGAACTTGTTTGTATGGTTTCCAATAGATGGTGTTGTACTACTTTACATCTCACAAGCAATATTGTTCGCTGATACCAAAGAGCCTGAGCATTTGTATGTATAAACGTCCAACTAGGATCTGACTACTTTATGGTTTAATGTAGTTCCCACAATAGTCCATAGAGTACAATTTGGGTCATACCCCAAACATCCACTTAAATTATGTTTGCACCATTAGTTGTATGATAATAATAAGACATTAAAACAACAATACGACTTACAATGACCAATACACATTACGGGCCTACTTTTTATTTTTCTTAAAAGTAAAAAATATATGAAATTAGTCACTAACATTATTTTAATAAATAAAAGAACTATGTAAGTAAGTGAAAAATAAAAAGTGATTTTTTTAAGAAAGATAAAAATAGGCCCATACTCTTATTTACACTTTAACAAGTACGATAAACAATATTATGACACTCAATGATATTAATTTGTTGGTCAGGCGAGAAGAGACGAGGAGAGAAATACTATAATAATAAGTGATAGCTTACATAACCATAATCTAAAATAAATGTATATGGTACATCAAATCAATATAATGTCTAAGATATCTTGAATTGGCCGATAAAAATTGTATCAATACACAGATTCCATCTATTCCATCTTCGCCCAATCCCGCCTGAATATACTAAACTATGAGTGACCCCTCGGAACTCTCAATATGTACAGATACACATTACACTTACCTACCAATGTATAGAGAAAGTCAGATGAAGATGAAGTTCAAGAAAAATAACAAGAAATAAAATTAAACTTGTATCCTTACATTAATTACGCGAATCAAATGAGAATCAAGATGGTATCCAAAAACATTACTCTTAGCAGAAAATGAATATAATTTTGGGATATATTTTTTTTCTGCTAAGCAGATTTAAGAATTCGCAGAAGTGGCTAAACAAAAAATATCACGTCATTAATAAAATTATTATCATTATTATATACAATTCAAATCAACCAATAAACCTTGATGTACCTATTATACTATACTATATATCCGTACTCATATTTCCGTCGTCATACCAAATAAAAGAAAAATGTCAAATATTAATAAAAGTAACACTACTAAGAACCGAGGTGTCACAAATAGAACTACTGAATCCGTTACTAGTTGAACTAATTGCCATTACTTGTGGACATTAGATACTATGAATGTCCCTAGAAAATTAAATATACATAAGTCTTTGCGAATGGTGATCTTATAAATTAAAATCATTTACAATGCTTATTCTCTTATCTGGTTTCATAGGAATTACCAAAACCAATAAGATTATTTTGTGATTTAAGACATCCTGTTTATTAAAATGGCAAAAAAAAGCGGGCGGTGTCAGTTCGCTCACGAACCTGATTGGTGTGAACCAGTCGGAACGTCGGGAAATAAGTAGGTCTGTATTTGCTACTGTATCATGAATAGTGGTAGGTCCCAGTTGAGCAATAGGGTTAATCAAAATATAATTTATTATTATTTTCAATTTTAAACCAGTACCCATTTGTGTATGGATAAATGATTATATTTGAAATAGTAAATAGATTATTGGAAATCCCGTAAATAAACAAAATAATAATTTGTGATGATGAATGAATATTAATTTACTTGAAATATCTTACAGTTTTGGTGATTCCTATCAAATAACTATAAAACAAAACCTAGGTATGATACAGTACTATAACTCAAAATAACACACATATATAAGGTTATTTTTAAACCGCTACTTATATAAGATCAATTCATCCATAGAAAAGTCAAGTATTATTCATAATCGGTTTAGAAATAACTTTTATAACATAAGAAAATCAAAATAATACCGATAATATGAAAAGCGAAAAAGTGTAAACAGCTATAACTCAACAAAAACGAATGAATAACAATGCCAAAATTACAATAGTATTATCTACAATAGTAGCAAAAGTTCAATCGATTACATATTATTGCAACAAAAAATAAAAAAAAATATTTTATTGTTATGATCATATCTCTGTACAATAATTTCATCTTAAATGTTACGGGCAAAAGTGTGAGCAAACACTCAAATATAGTATTTCATTACAGCGAATAAAACATTATACATTACTACATATAACGCATTTTCCATATACTTTATTTAATAATGACATTAGTAACGGACCGCGACCTGTCAACACCAATAAAAGAGTGGTTCCTTATACAGAAAAATACAGTTTTAATTGTAATGAAATTAATGACTCAAAGAAGATATAAAACTAAAAAACTGTTACATACATGGTCTCACTCACCTATTGCTGTTCTGACAAGAACACTGTATTGATGGTATTTTCATATAAATATTTATGGTAATATTAAAATTATTGCCACAATACTCGTTAAAGTGAAAACATAACAATCTTATCATAAATTAAAGTGTAAATTGTGATGTAGATGATACAACCACAGCCCGTAGTGTTAGCGGCGTCGCCGCTGAGAAAGTCCACTATAATCTAAAACTATATTATAAAAAATCTTGTTAGTCTATACCTACAAACACTACTAATATGAATTATTATTTGGTGGTTACATCTTGTACATTTATTCTATATGAGATTAAGCTTAACACGACGAAACAACTAAACACCGAATCAGTCGTAGGCGCTGAGCGTTGGCTGCGCACGCGCCTAAGAGCGACAAGGACGAGTGACGAGGCGCTGTGCACGCAACAAACTCTTGCTAACAAACTTTGCTTGCCGCAGACCAGCTACAGGCCGATAGCAAAGCGAAACAACCGATATTGATCATCATTTTATTACCACGTGACATTTTCAATATTCGAACGATAGTCACGTTCAGATGTGTCCATTAATACCGTATTGATACTATTTACGTTCGATATTAAAGTCAAGCCAAACATATGGTAACTATTCACTGAAGCGTAATTTTTTTACCATTTACAATATGCAAACGCAAAGTTTGTTAGCAAGAGCTCCTATGAGTAAGGAATACGGAGAAAGCTTTAACGATAGTAATACACACAATTGTTAAATGTCAAATGCTAAGTATAAGTTGCGTAACATCACAGCGGAGTAAGCTAGATACCACACACACAATAAATCTATGCGTACTAAGCATTTTGGAATAAAATACTACATTTTTGCGGGCATTCTATCAATTGTATGGAATCTAGCTTGCCCATGGCTGTTCTTGTGAGGATATATACCATAGTGTTTAAAGGATACGTGTAATGAGTCCATGAAAGCCGAGAGCACTCAATCCGAGTCCGAAAACGTGACGTGATGTGCAGTGACGATGATCACACAAAAAGGGGACGAACACATTGTTATACACTGACCAGCACTTATCTCTACTTCCAGTGCACATCAACGCGAATGTGACGAGGTGAATAGGATAATGGATTACGAAGGACCAACTCCTAACCAAATCAATTCCTAATTTGCCAAATGCAACCAAACTCTTAATCTCAAGTTATTCAGATCAAACTATTTCTCCGCTAAATCCTTATTCGCCGAACGTTTGGGAATGTACCTTATCAACTAGACGTGTGATTAATACTGATTTGCAATTAAAAAACGACATCACAATTGATTATTGTAACACTTTATAAATATGATATGTAGATAACTGACACTAATAAATGGAATCAAAAAAATAAGTTAATTGACATGATCAGACATGTCTAGAGAAGAGTAGTAATTGCTACACCGAGATGAGCAATTTTAATTATGGATAGATGAAGAGAATAAATTTCATTCAACAAACAAATTAATGTCAAACTGTGTGATAGTCTGCTTTCATTTCAGAAACCAATACACTGTACATCTGTTAGATAGTTCTATCTGTTAAACAGTTGTATCTGTCAAATAATTCCGTCTGTTACATTGTTCTGTTAGAAAGTTCTATCTGTTACAGTTATATCTGTCAAATAGTTCTCTGTCAGATACGTCAACCTATCGAACAATTCTATCTGCTGTCAAACGATTCTATCCGATACGTCTACCTGTTACTATCTATCAGCCAGTAGACACCGCACATTCCCAAACGCGGCCGCCTATTCACGGCCCGCGTCCGCCCTACGCGCACGGCACGGCCGGCTTAGCCGTGGTGCACACGTACACGAAGTCGTTCTCGGAGTGGAGCCGCGCCCGGCCGGCCTTGCGTTAGGCGGCTGCCACCTGCCACACGATCAGGTGGCTCTTGGACGCGCGCTCCGCGAGCGAACTGTGCCCGCTCGACGACCCGTCCTCGGCTATCACTACGCTGTCCTCCATCTCCGAGTCGGCTGTGGATGTGTCAGTTAAAAGTCAGTAAGTAAGAATAGAAAAAAAAACCTAGTTTACGGATTAAATTAGCGTGTGTTACGATTCTAAATATATTATTTTGATGTCTCTAATAATTCTATACATATTATTATTTTAAGTGGTCTCTCAATAATGTGTATTGTGTACGATTCTCGTAATACACGCGAGTTTAGTCCGTAAACTAAGTTTTATTTCAAATGTGTATTGCGTATGGTTTGCACAAATAAAAGACAATACTATAAGTAAGATAAGTTTACAATCGAAGTAATTACAAACTATTTAGGGCACGTGTCCACTAAAATCTGAGAGAGCTGCTAACATGCGCAGGCGCATACAGAATGAGTCGGCGGGCTACACGCCGTGATGAGAGCCGCTCACTGGGGCTCAATGGGGCCGCGCCTTAACTGGTTTGTCTTGGTCATTTGGGTCAAATCTGGTAGGTAACATTGGGACCCACTTCCTATTCTAATAGGAAGTGGGTCCAATGTCATCATAATGTCCATTTAATCTATTAAATAATATAAATAGGTCTTGATAAGAAAAACAGTAGCAATCTATAAATATCTACTTAGAGCCAACACCAAGATCCATTTATAATATTCTAATCGTACGCATAAGTCTTTTTTACGGATTTTTAAGAAAGAGAAAACGTTAGAGCTGACGAAGCTCCATTGGTATTAAACTCGTCAAAAATTATATTTATACATATAATTTAAATACGAGTACAAGACATGACGGATGTCAATATAAAGCTAAGCCTTTCTCAATAAACCAACTAAATCACGGCATTTTGCAAACGTCTCTTATAGGAAAGTAGACAACTTCGCACGAGTTATTTCGCCAGTAAAATTATATGATACCTCAACAATTAAAACCAATTGTATTTTATTATACGCATAAAACACAAAATAAATAGTCCCAAATGTGGTGCATACTAATTCCAACGACCAGATATACAACTGTACAATCCAAATCCCATTAATTTGTCTGAACACGAAGTCGATCCCAGGACCTCTGCAATCTTTTACCAATTTAGCTACCCACACACTATGTCACAAAAAACTATGTTCAAAACAACAAATAAAATATAATTGGTCAATAATTAATGCTTCATGTATTTTCCGAAATAGGAAGCTTAAAGTTTTAAAACATAATTTTACTAGCAGAGAGTAACAAACAATGTGAGGCAGGACCAGACCATACCACCACCGATACACTCACATTTCTAAACCAGACGAAATACTTTCCTTCCCTCATATAATATTGCTAGTCCCTGGTGAAGAGTTTGTATCAAACTTTTTAGTGTCGTGCACTTATTCATGTATAATGTTAGCCACAATAGTCTAACACATTTAGGGGTAAGATACATCTGTTCCCCCGCAAATTCGGTGATGAGACCGAGGCTACTCTACGCCATCACCGTGTGTCAGTTAGGAAAAAAGAAACGGGGGTCATGAAAAAGTTTATAGTTTAAAGTTAACGTTTCAAATGTTTTATTGCATGCGCAATGTGCATGTAATGAAACTATTTTATCATCCATTAATATATACTATAACGAGTATATTTTAAATGCTGAGGGATTGACGTTGATTCTACATGCACATAATTACACTCCACGTATGTGGGATGACAATACAAAAACTGTTGGCTGAGGTCTCCAGTACAATATTAATCAGGTTAACAACACTCTTAATTTTAAATTAGAACAAAAAGTAAAACAGGATCATTATAGTTTAGGTAAACCTGCAAACATGCTAACACAATAAAGTTAATATAAATATCACTACACAAACACTTTAGCTGTATTGACGAGAATTGTTAAGATAAACGACATTGTTATAACATTAATTAATTATATACAGTTAATAACATTAGCAATGTACACGTTAGCGAATATTGAACAAAACACAATAATTATAAAAATGTAACCCTTAAAAATATAATACTTGGTGTCTAAGCTAAGCAGATTGTAATAATGCTCCAGAAAAACGGATCTAAAAAGCATTTATGAGCAAATATATACCGTGTGCACTTTTTAACGCTTTCAGCCGTAATGATTTGGTTCTTTAATTCGGATGACGTTTTAGTAGCCAAACCATAAATATACCCATATTCTAATTTTTGATCAGTAATTCATTCAGTAACGAAAATAGTGCATGAATCTATGTTTTCCAGATTCCATGAACACCTGATCAGAAATTATTATTAAAGGAAATATTTATTGACACGATTGGCTTCGACTAGCTATCCCCATGAGAAAGCTTATGAACGAAATGTTAGATGTTTATGTTTTATGGATACCAAATACAATTTTATGTATCGACGCTGATTCGAAAGCTGAAGTCGGACTATAAATATTGGATTAATAAACATTCGGATAGAAATTAAGGAAATATTAGATGCACCGTCCTTGATACTAAATTGCAGAACGGACTTGTTTACATTTCAATGGTATTACTAAACATTATGCAGGGGTGTTCAATAAAATAAAATGTAATTCCATTACTTCTATAATAAATAAAAAGGATATTACTTAGGTACTAGATAGTAGCTAGCTAGTGAAGATAGGTGCATCATAGGCAAAATTATATTTCATCCCCTTTCTATTACATAGACATAAATACTTGTATAACTTACAACCATTGTTTGTCAGTTATTTCATTTTCGACAGTTCTAAATTGATGTTGTACGTAAAAATAGATACAACATATACATATATAGTACAATAACTGCTTACAACTTAAAAACACCAATATTTTTAGTCGGAGCATTCATGCGTTAGTGATGCGTAATGTACTGTACCATTAGTAGATTAGTCAACGATTAGTGATGTTACACGTGTGTCCAAGCTAAGTACATGCCGTCAAATGTGATTATAAAAATGGACGTACCGTATTGGCAAAAAAAGATAAATTTTTAAGGATCTACGAAATCAGTTTCGTTCGGGGGGGTTTGATATATCCTCCATACCATCAAGTGGGAGGCCGGATCTCGGTCGTCCGCATGCTCTTCTAATGGCAAACAAATAAAAACCGGGGAAATTATAATCAGAACGCCGATGTTTGGTTTACGTCTGAATGAGAGCAGCCTTCCGAACTCAATACATATAGCGTGTTTATTTTGAACGTCGCTTTGATGTGATTTTTTTAATTCTCAGTTATGCAACAAATAACATCGTTTTAAACGACGCTAAAAGTATTGAGTGACTTCAGGCTTTCATCGTGAAAATGTCGTGTCGTGTAGTATAACGTGATATGTTACGTTTGTTGCCAGCTGATTCGTTAGTCTCATATTTATTTAGGTATACTTTAGCACAACTTATTAAATTTTGAATGCAAAACATTCATTTGCTGGTTTACTAGGGATATTTCCTGTAACTTTTATGCCACAAACGTACAGTATTTACGAATATAGAGTAACTGTATATATTTTGTACGAATTTCCGGTCATCGGCAGTCTTTACAATCAGATAACGATATTCTTATTAGTATACTGACAATGATGCGTATGTGTAACAGTCATTGTATGTGACAGAATCAACAAGCAACTTTCGTATGTAAAGTAAGTAAGCGATGGCATTGTAAGTCACCTACGCGATATAGTTACAACACATTTTAGTAGAAAAACAGCACCTGTAACTCAAATCAAACAATAGGCACAAATAATACGGCAACCTGGGTCCAGGAAACGGAAAATACACATGAGAACCAAAACCGTGTTGAGGAGAAATTGTACTTTGAGTGGTCGTTGAATTGTCGATTAGACTTTTTGGAGGCCTTTGTACCAGAGTAGTTTGTAACATTAACATAGTATTTATTTTATAATTACTATAGAAGCAAACTAAGGATAACATCGTAATTTGAACTACATAATTATTATGTAATATAACTTTTAGTATTACACGATATGTCTATTTCCTGTTATATCTGTTCATAAAAGACAGTGGCATTATTTGACAACTGTAGTCGTTTTGTAGGTATACACCACAATGATACTGGAATTTACTTAGTACTGTTTTTTACCAGCAGCTAGCGCTTAGAATCAGGCAAACGTAATAAAAAAAACAAAATTGATATTCCAGGATTGCCACAATTTGTAGTTTGTATGTAGTTCGCAGTATGGTTCTCATGAGTTTATACTAAGCGATACCATTCCTAACAAAGCGTAATGGTATATTATAATAAAATGGAAAGCATAATAAGCATCAAATAAAACACTACAAAGATATCTAACGGTTTACTAAGCACAAGCTTCTCACGTAATAGTTAATAATACTTTACACTATGCTAACGTGCATATTGCTTGCTTTGAATTCGATTGGTCGTATGTAAAATCTTATACATCCGTGTTATATTATCACAATAATGTCAGTCAATGTTGTTTTATGTTAAATTATATGACATAAATTACATTATATATTAATTGTTTAGATTATCATGAAATTTATGTCTGAAGGCGACTATTTCATAATAGTATGATAAATTATGCTTCTGTATAATGATATACATATAATTTTCCTACTTTAGGCAAGACCTTCAATTGACATACCGAAATCTCTATTATGATTACACCAATTTATAACAATATCATCAAATTCAACTACTTAAGTTCAACTGATGATCTTGCTCCAATTGGTATAATGAATCAACTGCCAATTTTATATGCGAACACGCGCAACCTATCCAAGGCCTTCGTCACACCGAAATCTCTATTACGATTACACCAATTTATAACAATATCATCAAATTCAACTATTTAACATCAACTGAAGAACTTGCTCCAAGCGGTATTATGAATCAACTGCCTATTTTTGATTTACGAACACGCGTAACCTATCCACACTCAACACTAGTAAAACAAAAAAGCGCATGCAAACTCACCTATCCTAAAGTCAATATACCCCTCCCCGCCAGAGATGACCAGCATTGGCGACTGGGAGGGCGGGTCGGGCGTCTCCGCCGGGGACGAGGGCGACTCGGGCGCCCCGGGCACGGCCACGAAGAAGGTCACAGCGTCCCGGTGGCCGTGGAAGCTGAGTTGAGCGTGCGCCATCGAACACCAGGGAATGGTGCCGGTGGGGCTGGCTGAGCGAGCGCGGACTAGGGTCGCGTGGCCTGGGGTGAAGAATCGCGAAACCGTCATAAACAATTTAGGTACAGACACAATTTTTGGTGTGTATCTAGCAGTTTCACAAGTCTGATGTAAACTTTTTTATTTTATTTTTAACCGACTGCTAAAAGGAGGAGGTTCCTCAATTCCACCGTAAATATGCCATTTTTTATATTTGTTCCAGAAAACCTTCATCAATTATGAACCGATTTTTACTAAAGTCAGGGGATACCAGTCACAACTATCTGTCCGGTGGTTGGTGAACGGTAAGCGACCCCGGCTCCTCGAGCTACTATCGCCTGAGTCCAAATTATCCGAGACGATAGTATCCTTCCTCCCCTTTTCCTTCCCCCGTCATATATCCTTGCTACTCGTGGGAACGCAATGACCTTGTTAAAACAATGCACAAGGCAGAATGGCGGCGACGTGGTCCACAACCCGTCACGTCACGTTTCCCACAGAGGTGAAAAGTGGATCGCTGGAAGTGATCTCTGCCTACCCCTCTGGGAAAAAGGCGTGATTGTATGTATGTTTTTACTAAAATAAAAGATAGAGAAAAGGGAGAATGACTAATTCACCGTTTCGTATATAATAAAGAACACGATAGCAAGCCTCTGCTTTCTATCGTGTTCTTACGTGCACGGTGGATACGAGCTAAAATGAAGTCGATGATAGTGACAAGAAAAAATTACATGTGGGACATATTAGCTAATTATAAGCAGTAGTAATATAAAAACAATATCAGTGACTTTTCCGACCTATACATATACAAACGAATCCCAACAAAACTCACCAGGAATACTTCCCCTGCCCGACGGCAACGACCCGACGAGTGAGTCCTTCCCCGACCCTTCACTGAGTGGCACGGAGATGACGACACCGTTACTGGTCCCGATCCACAGCCGGCCCGAGCTGATCAGCAACGCCGTGATCCTCACAAGGGAGAAGCCCAGCTTGCCCGTGCCCAACATCTTGCTGACGTACGGCTCTATGTCCACGTCCTTTAGGTGTTGGTACGTGTGCGCGTGGTAGAGCCGGAGAGTAGAGTCCATTTTGATGGACACCTGCGAATCGATGACCTTCGTAAGTCTTTAGTGACTAGGTAACAGTCATTTTTATACACATTAGAAAACAGAAAATGTTCGGGATATTTACTATGCTTTCTTATTTTATGGAGTTCCCGATATTTCGACACTGTTATAAGCGCCATGGTCAATAGGGTAAATGTCCCAACATTATTAGATTTCTAGTAAGTAATACCTGTGAGTTGTATTTTTACTCAAAGAATATTCTCAGACACCACAGCGCTGAAGAACGCTATACTAAGGTAGTAAAGTAAGTAAGGTAAAGGAGAAGTTAGATGAAGAATCGTGTTTTACATCGAGACACAAGCGTCACAGTCTCGCGGGCTCGTATTCATTCGCGATACAAATGCGCGAGAATACACCTAGCGACTGCTTCGCGACTGAAACGATGCGAACGCGCGACTGCATCGCTACAAAAAGTCGCCGTGTGCGGAAGGGATAGTAGCCGCAGCTCCGTACTCACCCAGACGCCGACCACGTGTCACGTGCACCTTGTTGCGGTAGCCGCACCACACCGTTTGACCGACCGCGCTCCGGCGTCGCACCGGTACAGTAACAGTAGCCGCAGCGCCGTACTCACCCACACGCCGTCCGCGTCGCACGCCATCTGCCTCACTTGGCTCTCCTGGCGCGGGTGCGCCTCGAGCGTGTGCAGCAGCGAGCGCGCCCGCGGGTCGACCACGTGCACCTTGTTGCGGTAGCCGCACCACACCGTTTGACCGACCGCGCTCCGGCGTCGCACCGGTACAGTTACAGTAGCCGCAGCGCCGTACTCACCCACACGCCGTCCCCGTCGCACGCCATCTGCCTCACTTGGCTCTCCTGGCGCGGGTGCGCCTCGAGCGTGTGCAGCAGCGAGCGCGCCCGCGGGTCGACCACGTGCACCTTGTTGCGGTAGCCGCACCACACCGTTTGACCGACCGCGCTCCGGCGTCGCACCGGTACAGTAACAGTAGCCGCAGCGCCGTACTCACCCACACGCCGTCCCCGTCGCACGCCATCTGCCTCACTTGGCTCTCCTGGCGCGGGTGCGCCTCGAGCGTGTGCAGCAGCGAGCGCGCCCGCGGGTCGACCACGTGCACCTTGTTGCGGTAGCCGCACCACACCGTTTGACCGACCGCGCTCCGGCGTCGCACCGGTACAGTAACAGTAGCCGCAGCGCCGTACTCACCCACACGCCGTCCCCGTCGCACGCCATCTGCCTCACTTGGCTCTCCTGGCGCGGGTGCGCCTCGAGCGTGTGCAGCAGCGAGCGCGCCCGCGGGTCGACCACGTGCACCTTGTTGCGGTAGCCACACCACACCGTTTGACCGACCGCACTCAGGCATCGCACTGGAATATAATTATCTTATAAATAAAATGTCACAAACATTGTTCTGAGTTACTTAACCTTTAGATTACAAAAAGAAATAGCTACAAAATAATTTAAAAACATAAAGAGCTCACTTGGATTATGACTAAATAACGGTGAAGGAAAACATCGTGAGGAAACCTAAATTCTTAGGAGGTGTAGTTAATTAACCCGCACTTGGCCAGTGTGGTTGACTGAAACTTGTGTTCGCCCTAGTTTAGGGTAGTCCCATGCCATAGCAGTGGGTACGTATAATAAATGTAAAAACGAACAATATCCATAACAATCCCAACTTAGCACAATACTATATTTCTCTGGGCCATTTTCCTACCCTTTTTCCTGACTGCTTACGATGACGGCTTGGAGTAGCCTCGTCGTCATCACCGGACTTGCGTGAGTGCCATCCGCTCTCCCCTATATTTTTCCTACATTACCACTCACCGGAACACTTGGGATCGCCTAACGTAAGCGACCAGTACTGCGTGAAGTCCCACTGTCCGTCGGCGAAGCGAGCGAATATCGCGACAGTGCCATCGGCGAGAGCGACGATGCAACGGGACGCGCAAGCCACTATGTTCAGGATCGCGTCGTTTAACTTCACCCTGTTTAATACGAAAACACTGTTAGTGTGAAATATTGC
The DNA here is from genome assembly GCA_039566165.1 of Maruca vitrata. Taxonomy (NCBI): domain Eukaryota; kingdom Metazoa; phylum Arthropoda; class Insecta; order Lepidoptera; family Crambidae; genus Maruca; species Maruca vitrata. The sequence goes on from CM076911.1 coordinate 5,045,178, forward strand.
TATTACGTATTTAAGGTACACCAGCATATATTTCTCATTCCAGACATATCATAGCACATACATGAGTACATTTTGACTGTCTACTACGACATTGCTGTCAAGCTTAAGTGTTAACCTTTAATAGGATTTTTTTATTCGTTTTCGCCGGAATTACAACTGCTTCCTTGCTGGTCCATTTTCCCGTTTTCCTATTACGGATTAATTTCAGATATTTGTGTTGTTTGTTTTGTCAATATTAAAACAAAATATTTATTGCTTTCCCTATTATTATAATTAAGAAGTAATTACCGTACATTGCTTGACAATTATACAAGTGCGACGGTATTAAAACACCAAACAAACAAGGCAATTGACACTATTCAAATGTTTCCAACTACGAGCGAATCACCTGGCTAGGCACTTGTTGTAGTTCCCCATGGCCGAGTGCACGTAAAGGTTCCCGCTCTTGGTGCCCAGCCACATGGTCGCCATGACCGTTGACATCTTCCGGTCCTGCGCTACGTCGGCGCGTCCGTCCGCGTTCGACTGCTCCTGCGCGAACGCGTCCAAGCCTGGCTCCGGGGTGCCGGCACGATCTGCTAGGAAATACATAAATAAAATAAATAAATATTACGGATAACATTACATACATGATTAGAAAACTGAAACTGTCCGGGAGATTTACAATGTTGTTTTGTTTTAATGAGCTCCCGATATTTCGGCACTGTTGCAAGCGCCATGATCACGGGTAAACTGTAGGACTGCGAGAATGACGGTAGGTCTGAGGACAGACATATCGGTCTACCCTCTTTCTAAGTCTTTTATTACGCACGACACCACTACCATCATTCACTATATTATCACTCTGAATTCGATCGCGACATGGCACTTGCAACAGTGCCGAAATATCGGGAGCTCATTAAAATCATCGTCATCATCACCGGAGCGGATGGCTCACACCCCCAAACACTGGGATTGTTTCAGAGTCCCATAAATGGCGAAGTAATTAATGAAACTTAATAAAATACCATACTTTTATCCATCAAATTGTACTTTGTTCGTCTGCCATGTATAAAGTGTACACTTGAGATAACATTATTATTCTTCTTTCCGTGTCGATGGCAAAACACTAAGTAATTTCGGCCCAGAATTCTGCAACCGGACGCGCTTGCTGACGCGTCCATCAGTTCAGTTTACGTGTAGAAGTCGGAACACTATTTTCACTGTGGATAGACATATCGCGTTTGCTAGAACCTCAGAATGTATTGATGACACTTTTAGCATTACTTTGACTGGCTCGGTGGAATAGTCGTGGGTTCGATTCCCACTCGGGACAAATATTTGTGTGATGAACATCAGTGTTTGTTCCGTGTCTGGGTGTGATTATGTATTTAAGTATGTATTTATAAATATATATGTATGTATATCAGTCTCTGACGCCCATACTACAAGCTTTGCTTAGTTTGGGGTCAGATGACCGTATGTGGAAATGTCCCAGATATTTATTTATCATCTAAGTAGACCTACCGTTGACAGGGGTGGAGCTGAGCGGCGGGCTCTCCGACAAAGGTGGCTCCGGCTCCTCCGGGTCTTTCGCAGTGGACTCCTTCGGTTCCTCATTGTCCGGAACCGGTTCAGGCTCCTTGACCGGAGTACTGGGCGGCGTTAGGAGTTTCGCTTGCACCTATGACAGTTTGACATTAGTAATACTAAGTGGATTTGTTAATGTTTGTCGCAGTGATGTTATGTGTATAGCCTAAAGCCTTCCTCGATATATGTTCTATCCAACACAAAAAGATTTTTTCAATTCGAACCAGTAGTTCCTGAGATTAGCGCGTTCAAACAAACAAACAACTATTCAGCTTTATAATATTAGTATAGATTGCCAGGGACAGGAATACTTAGTCTTCAGATTCATTCTTAAGGTATTTTTTCCATTGGTATGTACGTGATTCAACTAATTACAAATATAGTCTTTCTAGTATTACTGTAATAATAGTTAACAGAACTTGGGCTATAAAAAAGTACTTACTAGCTTTGTGGTCCCAATTACAACCTCTTTCTCGCCTGATTCGTTATCGGGGATTGGGAGGCCGTTTCTAACACTGTCGACTGACTCTCCCATGCAGTAGAGAGACTGCAACAATAAAAATAAAAATGTTCTGTTGGGTAAATTCGTGAGGCATGCTTGTCGAATAATCAAAACTTGTTTTTCTAATACAGAATAGTGTAATAACAGATACTCGATCTGAATTGAGTTACAAAAGATAGAAGTTTCCAGGTATACTCTGGTAATTTTGAGGCGCAAGCTTAGTGAAAAACTGCACTGTAATGAAATAGTGTCTTTGTATGTGTAAAAAATAAGTAGCATCGTTGCCAAATGTTCCGATTTTGGCGGAACATAAAGATTTTGCGCAGGACGGGCTCACAATTCACATCGTATTTCAGTGCACAAATTCAAATTTCCCGGGTTCATTTTTCATAAACGCAATGTCATGTCACGGTGCATACAGTTTTCCGCACCCTGCGCTAGGTGGCGTTGTAGGCTTTTACATCGCGCAAACGTTTTGTTTTCCCGAGAGGCTAAAGGCTCGGGCCAACCCCGTACGGGCAAGACTAACACAGAAGTGCCTTATTCGGTAGAAGGGTCCATTCTATAGCACACATAGGCTCTCATAATGAGAATGAACTATTTTTGGAGGCTTTGCAGTGTACGCATTTGCAAAGCTTGATAAACACACGAAAATACAAAGGATTGGGTTTCAGTAGCGTATATTTTTTTTAAATTATGTCGATAGTGCACGTTTTAAGCGACGCATGCAAATTGTAATAATTATCTTTAAAAAATAATCCGGACAGTGTGTATTCTGGATAGATTAGCTTTATAGTAAGTACACACACTCAAAGTAAAAAACGCATTTCAGCAAATTCTGATGTATAAATACCATCACGATATAAAAATTCACGAATGTCTTACTTGAGCATGCTCCAAAGTTATTACGTCTCTAAGTGTAACAACAATGAATAAAAAATATTTACAGTACAGCCTAAGCGGAGGCATTGACTGATTACACAGAGAATAAAGACAATATGTTATTGTAATTTGTCTCTCAGTTTGCCTAAATGACAAAAATATAGCCAAATAAAAAAATAAAAAAATATATATATGAATACCTGGAATCTTCTAAAAACTCGTAACTCAGTTTAGATTGAGTTTATACTTATACAAGCCGTACAAGTTTAGATCATTACACTATTCTACTAGCAGCAAGGTATGATTGATGGTAGCTAATTTTACTTTACACCCGAAAACTCTTACGTACGTAACTATGATACCTTAATTTATATGTTTTAAAAAAGAACAAATAAATTAAGATATCATAGCAGAACGACAATGCGTCAGCTTAGACTACCCACATCGAAATCCACTTATTGTTTTACAGTTAAAAGAAAAAAAATCAAGTGTATCAATGGCAACTGTCATAAGTTATGTCAATAGTCCACTCACCATCTGTCTCTTGGTCTCAGCCATCCTCTCCTCGAAGTCCCTGTAGTCGTCGGCCATCGCGCCGGGGACGGACGCCACGCACAGAATGTGCTTGTCGCTCACAGAGAAAGACTCGAGCACCACCGCCGGATTGTTGGCATCGATTATCTGTTCAGAAACGTGTTTTTATTGAAGATGTTTCACACACCTTGGATCAGTATACATTACCATTGGGTATTAGCGTAGGGCATGGTAGTCAATACCCAATGAGGAAACTGAATATGGCCGGGATATTTACCATGTTGTTTTATTTACGATATTTCGGCACTGTTGTAACCGCCACGATCACGGGTCAATCCAATGATATACCCAATTACTCAATATCGGTGTTTGTAAAAATTAAAATATATGATTCACAAAAATCAAATATTTATTCTTAGCCAATTAAGGTCTAAAATCTTTAATATTTAAACAATACTTGGCTGAAAATACGGAATATGAATAAATATTTTTAAATGTATTTCACCTGTTAAAAGAAATATTAGAATAATCAAAATAAAGGCCATACATATTGCCCATGGGTTTTAATAAATAATATTAGGTTTAATTTAGACCCTATTACTAAGACTCCATCGTCTATCTGTTTGCATACCACTAGGCAATGTGAGAGGGAAATAGTTAATTTGTTAATACCTGCAGTATTCCATGAACATCGGTAAATGTCCTGTCTTGGCAGGTTATTTATTTATTTGACTATAATGCATATAATATTCCACTCTTGTTTCTGATATTTTGAAAATTGTACGTGATTAGACCACCCAATACTTGCCAAAATAACAAACCATGATAAATATCCCGGACATCATTTTCTTCTAATGTGTGTAACCACGAAAGTTGAAAGTCATGTACATGATTTTTTTTTGAGTTCGCTCGAAACCATGATAGGTGTAACCCAGTTGAAACGTCGGGCAGTAAGTAGCTATGTATTTGTTATTCCTATAATCTGAAATAAAACTAATTTTACGGATTAAACTCGCGTGTAGGTAAATTATTGTTATTCTAAATATATTATTAAGAGATCTGTTTCGAGCTCATTACAGCGCTCATGGTCACGAGCAAGACGTAAAGATGACAGTTATCTGTTTATTGATGTTGTTTTTATTTCTCATTTGAATATTCGTTTATGTATTTTCTTCTTACTCACCATAACGACGCCCTTGGTGGGTGTACAGGAACAAATCCAGACGAGTGATGAGAGGTTCTTATCTTTGCGGCCGAAGACCTGGGTCGCCTGCAGCTGCTGGTTGATCTCCTCAATCTCTGGGGAGTGGAGCGACTGTGCCTTGCTCATTTCATAAGCTGCGAACGCAAATTCAGTTATTTCATTTAGTACCTTTGCTCTACTATCCTTGCTTATATATTTTTATGTGAAGATAAAAAAATGAAGGTCGATTCTGCACGTTTTATTTGACGTAAGCATAAAATATATGATGAGTAAACACATATCAGACATTTTTTCTTTATGTAAAAGTCAGTATATTTTGTAATAGTTTTACAACCAGCGCCATTAATACCGACAAATCCAAGTGGACCAACACCCTTATGCATAAACATTCAATAAAAATTAAAACAAAGTTCCATTATTTATCTAAGCGTGCACTTACAAATCGTAAATACAGTAAAAAAAAGATGAGTTAAAATAAATAGGTTTCTGTTATGTGGATTAGGAAAACTTATTCTGTCACTTAAATCACAAAGGGTAAGAAAGAGTCACAGAATAAGGGATAGAGGTAAGGGCTCTCCCTTACCTCTAACATTCATACAGAACATAACATTGAAGAGAACATTCCCATGCTCAAGACTCACCTAAGCACGTCGTGTCTTCTGGCTTGTCGTCATAGAACACACTCTCGCCGACCATGCACCCGCCGTCTGGCGTGAAGCCGCCGTTCAAGTTCACTCCGGCTGCACACAGCAACGTCATCCGGGGCTCGGTCTCGGCGATCGGCCTGTGGATATTATGTATTTGGCATATAATGTACTAACTACTGCCGCGACTTCGTCGGCTTGGAATAGTTATTTACGCGGTTTAGATTTTTTCATACAAAAGTTTTTATCGCTAACCCCCGTTCCCGTGGGAATTTTGCAATATCCTATTGCAACTAAGCTTTAAGTTTACTAAGGTACCTGCATACCAAATTTCAAGCGTGTAACTTAAGCGGTTTAAATTTTTCATAAGGATATTCCCGCTAATTCCCGTTCCCGTGTAAAATTCAGGAATTCCTTTCTTAGTGCACCTCTACGGTACCTAAGCTACGTCTCTTAAATTTCAAGAGCCTACGTTTAGCCGTTTAGGCTATGCGTTGATATGTCAGTCAGTTAGTCAGTCAGTCAGTTTCTCCTTTAATTATTTAGACAAAGTGGATTTCCTTGTAATAGCAACTAGCTTAAAACAACTCTTGCTATACTTCCAAGGCTTAGCTTAAAATTGTATTTATTTACAACCCTAACTGGTATTTTTGAAAATCTCACATTCACCAAAATACCACGGCAGTGCGCTTTGCAGATGATTCTTAAACGGAAGCCGCTGTTCACGCCTTTCTCGAGTCCTCGACACTCGAGAAAGGCGTGAACAGCGGCGGTAAGTTGCCACTTACCGGGCCAAGAAATAGGTTCGATTGACTTCCCTCAAAGAAAATTAAAGGTACAGTCGTAAAGTTGCGTAAAGCAGCCTGTTAATATGTGCTATGCCTGTTGGAAAATAAGCCTAAGAGGCGTTAATCTAGTTGATTAAGGTCCTAATACGGATTCATTCTGTTTAGCCTTTTAGTCAAGAAACTACACATGTTACGCACGCTCAATCTATTACGTTTACTTTTGCACCAAGCATTAACAGCTTTTTACGGCTGAGCTAGGAAGCTCTAAACTGTCTCTTAAGTGAATGTTACTCAATGGCTAGATTTAGGTTTAGACGGCTTATCCGAAACCAGGAGAATACAGGCATCTCAGATCAAGATACATTATTTCATTAATACTTGGGAAGTAGGTGTATAGAGGTTGGGGTAACATCAAAAGTTCCCTGAACGTCGAAGTGAACCGTTTAGGCGGTCCCCGCTACGATTATCTTATTTTTATTTTATTTATTTAGGTAAACCAACTATAGTTACAACAGTACTAACTGCACTATCACTTAAAGCTATCTAAACAACTATTGTTACTTAGTGATTTTGTTTTCACATCAAATTTATTGATCTGTTCCCGTAGTATGTAGCTTAAGCACTTGTTACAGATATCAGAATCAACAGTGGATACACAAATAAACTTAAATTTATTTAATAATACCCAGACACGGAACAAACACCGATGTTCGTCACACAAATATTTTTCCCGGGTGGGAATCGAACCCACTTTTGACTTTTGCAACCGTTGATAGTAAATATGGGTCACTAACCACTGTTCTACCGAGCCAGTCAGATTAATGCGAGACTGTAATCAAGTGACTGACAGAATCAAGATACTGTATAGCACCCACCTGCAGAACACCGGTACTGGTACAGGGACGCCGGCCGAAGACAGTGAGGTGCACGGGCTCGGTCCCTTCTGGCCCTCTTGCCGCCCGCTCTTCCCCGGCAAGCTCCACCCGTACGCTTGCATGCGCCCGTCCTCTTTCCGTACATGCGCCCGCACCTACAGCGTACAGTTCAACGTGGGAACATGGATTTGCGATTGACAGTCGAATAGATAAGTTCAATTTTGAATTTCGAAGCGAACACATTAGCTGTTAATGTAATAAAGCTTTGTTATTTACCACCTCGATTGGTTATTGATGTTTGTTACATCTCTAGTACTTGCAATATGTTGTGGATATAGATAATTTAATGAAATACATAAATATAATTTCTATACAGCGTAATGATGTTTGTTTTTATTAAGTACATATTCATCGAAATGAGAGACTTCTTTATGCTATTTGTCAATGACTTAAATATTATGTATTTTTCATCATTTTATCGCAAATGTTAATTTTATCAGTGGTATTAAAAATATTAACTTCCATTATAGCAGCCTCACCAGTGCTTACAATACGATTAAAAATATATAACATGCAAACAATTACAATAGCTACAAACGTGCAGAGGACGAAAACAAAAATCCTTTGAATAAAGTAAAATAAATTTATTTACAATCACAACATATACATAAAAAAAAAAAAATTGATTTATCTGATAAATATAATATTAAATAACCAGTATGCCTAAAAACTAATATCACTTATTGTCACAGATATGTTATATCACTATATCACTGTTCAGAGAGATTGTATGTAAATTGATTTAAATTTCTTATTTTGGGGACGATCACTGATTCAACTGAAAAAAAAAGAATGGACAAGGAATTAGGTGGAGGATGAGGAGAAATAAATGCAGAAACACAAAATAAAACAGGAACACAACACATAGAAAGCGTGAAACAAACTGCAAGCCGGGGTTATAATACGAATACGATAAATATAATATAATTAGATAGAAACGATGGAAATAAAACTGAATTAACACTATAATAATATTCAGATGAAGCACTTTAATCACAATGCACACACCAATATAAACTTGATTAGAATTATAATTATTTTCACACACTGTACACTTTGGAAATTGAAAGAAATCAATCAAACCACTCGAAATGTTTCTAATAATATTAGATGACCAAGACCAAGAATGTAATATATCAATAAATCATGAAACAAATAGTGATATGTAGTCTATTTTAAAGGCTCATCATAAATTAAATACGATTAATGAAAAAGAAAATATTAATTTGCATAAACGATTAGGATGTCACTTATGTTAAAACGTTTTTGGTTAAACACAAATGTTGCATATAATAATATCAGGCGCAAGCTGCAAATTGAAATGTTGTCATTTATACAGTAAATAAAATATATAAAATATGATAATAATATACTACATACATGAAAGGCATTAAGAATATTTAATTTATGTTTGGCGTGCTCACATATAAAGCATCTGAACTGAACAGTGATTTAAATTGTATCTCAAACGGATCGACATTGCTAAGTCGTTGTTTAGAAGCCATATTTATTCAATAATTATGAAATATCATAAGGTTATATCCTGCTATGTCGAACCGTATTGTAAACTGGTTATTATCTTTCTTTAAATTAACAGTTTTCAAATGAGAAGATTATTTTAACTAACTTACAATGCTATGACATAAATTATAATGCTTGTCCTATAATAGCAAAAATAACCAGCTTAAGTCCAGCCTCTTAATAAAATCTTCCAGTTTATTACAGAAATCCCCACCGACAATCTCCACCTGTGGCGATTCGAATTTGTTAAAAGCGTATTCAACGTTCACTTAGTAATGTAGTCGCTGGGATAAAATTTGAATATCTGATATGGTGGATTTTATTATAAATCAATATTAGACGTTAGTTTATAAAAAAATTCACTTTCTCAAATTCATACCGCTGAAGTTATTAAAACAGTATGTCATCATCGGTCGCAAAGTTTTTTTTTATTCTCTCGTTTTATAATATAGTGGAGCGCCTTAAGGTTTATACCTCGGAATCCAGGGCCAGTCGATGAATCTTTATATGAAGTTTTGAAATGTGTTTAGAATAGTATATAAAAAAATGTTAAAAAAAATATTTTGTGCGATCTCAACTTTTTAATTATTATTTTTCTATACATAGTATAAAATGAAGTGGCGAAGGGCGCCCAAAATGTGTTTGTTACCTAGGATCTCAAAAAGTACTATATCAATAAATATGCGGTTTTCAATAATGGAAAGAAGACATTCCAGGGATTCTATAGGTGTATAATTTAGGTGTACCTACTTAAGAAATTATTAGAGTAATCGTAACAGTTGTCAGACGGACGGAAGAACAACGACTTCTTGACACGATCACGCTAGATTTCCGCAGAAATGAGGAATTTTTCCGCCGTAAAAAGTAGCCTGTGTCCGTGTCTAGAATCCTATTTTTAAATTAACCAAGTCTTATAAAAATCCGTTCAGACGTTAAGGCGTGAATGAGGTAAACTTTTAAAACAAATGATTAAAAATCACTAACTTTATTAGTTTTCTGCCTACTGCCTACGCCTTAAGTACGATAGCATGAATATTAATAGCCTATATCCTTTTCTAGGTTACTATCTATCTCCTAACTAAATTTAATCAAAATCCGTTCAGCCGTTTAAGCATGATTGAGCAAAACTCCCAGCAAAAAACAATAAAAAATCACAAATTCAATTCAGTTTTCTGCCTACTTCCTACCCCCTAAGTGCGATGACGTGATTATTTATAGCCTATAACCATTTCCAGGTTATCATCTATCATCATACCAAATTTCATTAAAATCCGTTTATCCGTTTAGACGTCAAAGAGCAAAAGTCCTAACAAAAACGGCTAAAAATCACTAACTCAATTTAGTTATCTGCCTACTGCCTACCCCCTAAGTTCGATGACGTGATTATTTATAGCCTATAACCATTTCTAGGTTATCATCTATCACCATACCAAATTTCATCAAAATCCGTTTATCTGTTTAGACGTCAAAGAGCAAAAGTCCTAACAAAAACGGCTAAAAATCACTAACTCAATTTAGTTATCTGCCTACTGCCTACCCCCTAAGTTCGATGACGTGATTATTTATAGCCTATAACCATTTCTAGGTTATCATCTATCACCATACCAAATTTCATCAAAATCCGTTTATCTGTTTAGACGTCAAAGAGCAAAAGTCCTAACAAAAACGGCTAAAAATCACTAACTCAATTTAGTTATCTGCCTACTGCCTACCCCCTAAGTACGATGACGTGATTATTTATAGCCTATAACCATTTTCAGGTTATCATCTATCATCATACCAAATTTCATCAAAATCCGTTTATCCGTTTAGACGTCAAAGAGCAAAAGTCCTAACAAAAACGGCTAAAAATCACTAACTCAATTTAGTTATCTGCCTACTGCCTACCCCTTAAGAACGATGGCGTGATTATTTATAACCTATAACCATTTCCAGGTTATCATCTATCATCATACCAAATTTCATCAAAATCCGTTCATCCGTTTAGACGTCAAAGAGCAAAAGTCCTAGCAAAATCGACTAAAAATCACTAACTCAATTTAGTTATCTGCCTACTGCCTACCCCCTAAGAACGATGGCGTGATTATTTATAGCCTATAACCATTTCTAGGTTATCATCTATCACCATACCAAATTTCATCAAAAATCGTTCAGCCGTTTAGGCGTGAAAGAGTAACAGACAGACAGACAGACAGACAGTCAGACAGACACCAATGTGATGTACGTGCTGAGTTGCAGTCACTTGATGTAAGGAAAGCTAGTGGCCCGGACGGTATTCCAGCGTTAGTACTCCAAATTTGCGCAGCGAAGTTGTCTCCAGTACTCACACGCCTGTACCGCCTCTCTTATACCTCGGGCATCGTGCCCCGGGCTTGGAAGGAGGCGAATGTTCAACCTGTACCCAAAAAAGGGGACAGGTCCGATCCTGCCAACTACCGGCCCATAGCTATAACCTCAGTACTGGGTAAGGTGTTTGAGCGGATAATTAACGCCCAGCTCATCCGCTACCTAGAGGATCACTCGCTGCTGCATGACCGTCAATACGGTTTTAGACCAAAACGGTCCACGGGTGATCTTCTAGCGTACGTTTCGCACCTCTGGGGGGAGGCTATGGAGAAGCATGGCGAATCTATGGCAGTTAGCCTTGATATCGCTAAAGCGTTTGACCGTGTATGGCATCGTTCGCTTCTCTCCAAGCTCCCGGCATACGGTCTGCCACCTCGCTTGTGCGAATGGGTTGCGGGATTTTTGGAGGGGCGCAGGATTCGTGTCCTTTGTGACGGACGCACTTCTTGTTTCCACCCAATAAATTCCGGTGTACCTCAAGGTTCCGTTTTGTCGCCGACATTGTTTCTGCTGCATATCAATGACATGTTGTCACTAGGCAACATTCATTGCTATGCGGATGACAGCACTGTCCACGCACGTTATTTCGGAAGACCTGGGGTAAAGCAGACCGAAACCGAGGAAAAGAGGAACCTTCTTGTCGCCGAGCTTGACGGGGTCTTGGACCGCATTTCCGAATGGGGCTCATGCAATCTTGTCGAGTTCAATGCCAAGAAGACACAGGTGTGTGTTTTTTCTAGTAAAGTGTCTCCTTTCCCTTCCCATCCTACTCTTCAGAGCACCCCCTTACCAATACAGGATAGCCTTAGCATCCTTGGCATGGATGTTCGCCGCGACCTAAACCAGCGGGATTACATCGAGAGCGTCATTAGAACAGCCTCCCGCAAACTGGGGATCCTGAACAGAGTGCGGCGATTTTTCACACCGGTGCAACTCTGCCTTCTTTATAAGGCACAAGTTCGCCCATGTGTGGAATATTGCTGTCACCTCTGGGATGGCTCCGCAAAATACTTGCTCGACGCCCTCGATAGGTTGCAGCGACGTGCTATCCGTATTGTCGGTGATGTAGAGGTGTCCGAGATCTTAGAGCCTCTCCAGCTACGTAGAGACATTGCCGGTCTAAGTGTTCTCTACCGTCTCTATAATGGGGAATGCTCTGAAGAGCTATTCCAGCTAGTCCCTCCCTCCCCTTTCCACTCCCGAACGACACGTGCTGGACAGCGCTGCCATCCACATACAATGCAGGCGCTGGTGGCTCGGACAAAGAGGTTTAGCTCCTCATTTCTGCCCCGTGCCATTAAGGCATGGAATGCCCTTCCAGCTCATGTTTTCCCTCCCTCCTATGATCCCGGGCTCTTCAGGCGGGGCGTGAAACGGCATTTAAGCAGGCCTTCAGGGTGAGTGCGACAGGCTCAATACGATCTATTGTGCCTGTCGACCTCATATTTGGATCTCACTACCGCTTACCATCAGGTGGAGTGAGGTCATCTTGTTAGCCTTTTTATAAAAAAAAAAAAAAAAAAAGACAGACAGACAGAGTTACTTTCGCATTTATAATATTATAGTAAGGATTAATACACAAGATGCATTTACAATGCCGAGGGCAGAGATGGCGGCGGCGGGGGCTGCGTTCCGTCGTTGTGTCATATAGTTAATGGTAAAATTATTTTTGTAAATCATTATTTTTTGTAAAAATTTTATAAATTAACATTGAAATTACTCAGCAAACATAATTTATCACATAAACAATTGAAATTTCAACTATAAAAATTTTTTGTAAAAAAAATTGTTGTAAACGAGATCGGCCATTTTTTTTTTTTTAACTTTTTTCTTTCAGGTTTTAATAATGCAATCAAGCACTTTCTATACACATTCATTGACTGGCCCTGGATTCCGAGCTTTTACCATTTTCATGTTTTACGGAACTCCACTAATAACCCAAGTTGAAATAAAATTATAGTAGATTAGTTGTGTTTACCACAAAGAGAAGAGATTTTTGGTAAACTTATCTACTTGTGGGGATTTTGGTAATAAACCAAACGTTTCAAAACCATTTTGTGTACATGCGTGTTGTGTATTAGCCAACTGACCTGCCGGAACTGCTCGCTCCTCTCATGGCGGCGCGGGTGGTGGTCCGAGACCTGCGTCTCTATGAAGTCGGCCTGGGTCCTCGAGTGCCTCATGCCGGGCTGCGGCGCCGCCACCGCGCGGAGGTGTGGGGTAGACAGCGGCCGTTGGGGACGCTCGCTTGTGCTGAACAATGGAAATTTAGTTATTTTTTTAAATATCGAATGACGTCCATCAAGTTCCGACTGGTAGAGATCTGTGTGATGCTTAGCGAGGGATGTGTTTGTAATGGGCCAGTAGAATCGCTTCGTTTACCTCGGTCAGCACAGCTGTGGTGGAAACAGTTTAGCGGAGCTACATTTTAACGCATACAAAACAAGCGAGCGATGTGTACCAGAGGGCCTACCATGAGTTGGATATCGAAAATTTACCTACGTTAAAAACCTATCGAGTTGTTTTTTTCATACGGCCGATTTTAGTTCTTCGCGTAACCAACAGCGCCGCTGTACAAGTTTTTCATAGACATATTTACGTAGCCGATATCGAGCGCGTAAGTTTTAAACTCATGGTAGCCCTACAGGGTTGTGTTGCGAGGTTTGCGCATACTGTACCAGCCAGTCGCACCACACGTTTAGGCGCACTTTCATAGCTTCGTTAAACATTCTCGTAGGCACATTTTCATCGCACAGCTTTGGTGGAAATACTATCTTAACTAAGTTAGCGTTGTAGAAGTAACGTACAGGTACGGCTCGCGTGCATCAAAACCTATTATGACGGACGGCCTAGTAAATGGTAAGACTATGTGCTTACAGTGCAACAGTGGTTCCTTTGCCGACATTGGATGTTGCAGGTATTGTGGTTCAAATGACTTAGGACGGCGACAGACTGGCGAGAAATTCAAGAAGTTCGGACTAACCGGTTAATCAGCTGTTTACGGTAATCATCGGACGACGGCGGTCGTGCAATACACGCTCTTTTTAGGGTTCCGTAGCCAAAATGGCAAAAACGGAACCCTTATAGTTTCGTCATGTCCGTCTGTCCGTCTGTCCGTCTGTCCGTCTGTCCGTCTGTCACAGCCGATTTACTCGGAAACTATAAGTACTACAGTGATGAAATTTGATGGGAATATGTGTTGTATGAACCGCTACAAAAATATGACACTAAATAGTAAAAAAAAGAATTGGGGGTGGGGCCCCCCATACATGTAACTGAGGGATGAAATTTTTTTTTTCGATGTACATACCCGTGTGGGGTATCAATGGAAAGGTCTTTTAAAATGATATAAAGTTTTCTAAAAAACATTTTTCTTAAAGTGAACGGTTTTTGAGATATCAGCTCTCAAAGTCGTAAAAAGTATGTCCCCCCCCCTCTATTTTTATAACTACGGGGTATAAAATTCTAAAAAAAATAGAGGTGATGCATGCTAATTAACTCTTTCAACGATTTTTGGTTTGATCAAAGTATCTCTTATAGTTTTTGAGATAGGTTGATTTTTATTATATTTGCTGCTACGGAACCCTTTGTGCGCGAGCCCGACTCGCACTTGGCCGGTTTTTTATTTTACAAGAGCTTGATTCAATCGTCCGAGTTCGGCAGTCATCGCCCAATAAATGGCTGATTAGGTGTACGCGAGCCAGTATACATTGTTGTTGGACTAATAAATCAGACCGTCAGCTTATTAATAATAATAATTAATCGCTTTATCCCAATTTTATCGTATATATTTGCTATTAGAAATAAATAACGAAATCAACCTATTGCAATGAAGTCTAAATAAGATGCTTTGCAATGGTATCTTATTCTTTGTCTATTTAACGGTAAGTATATTTATTAAGTATATAGTTAAAATCAGTAACAGAGCATAGAATATCCGGATCCGAGCCTAATTAAAAAAATATCCATGATTGAAATACACTTTACTGTATATTTTTACAGCAGTATAATGTGCTCGACCGATTTCGGCCATTGCGGCAGATCTCAATGGAGATCATCAATCGTCAATGCATTAATTGTCCTCTCACTAACATGGTTCAGGAGACGGCATCATAACCGGTGTAATATCAAATGCAAGACTACTACTACCAGCTTAACGTTTTATTCGAGCCACCGGCGTTGATATGGGATGAAAAACTCGCACACATAATGTAGCCCGACCCAGGATTCGAACCCCGGTCCTGTAGGTATCCTTACGTGGCCTTAAGGCGAATGAGGCAGTTGATTATTTGATAATTGCTATTGTATATTGCATAATAAAAAAGAACCATAACGGCAATGACTAGGATGCTAATTAAAATGACAATCGCTTATTTCTAAACAAATAAAAAATTCGCATAGCATGCGATAGCAGATAATACAAAATCATACTTTTTACAATCATGTAACTGTCAAAGTAACTCATAATATCGCGTCATAGCAAATCGACAACAGTACGAAATTCATCGCAGATATCATTCTTGATTAAGACCGTCAGCTTAACCTCAAAGTAGTTTGATTATTACTAAATAGTATGCAACAAACTCGTTCTTGTTGTCCGTCTATTGTCCACCGAAGCGAAGCAAGTGCCGTTGGCTAGTAGCCAGTTCATTTCTAATACTGATATAGAACCCAGCTACTCACTCACATCGAAGCTCATACATTGTTCAGAAAAAAAGGTATTCCTTTTTTTATTATGTTCAACACAAATTCACAACACTTATATTCGCAATTGCTTACATTTATGTTTCATCCTTAACAACTAACTAAATCATTCGCGAGACACCGAATGCCTTATTTATACGCCAGCATAATGTTTTATGTTCCATGTTACTATCGAATTTGGAATTCATGAATGAAAACAGACAGACGAACATTTGCCTGTCAAATTACATCATGTTTCAGTCCCTTGTGGAATTGCAAATCAAGTTTCCGTCAAAGACGTGGCTGGATTTCAGCATTTAGTAGAAGGTGAACTTAAAAGTCAAATTATGCGGAATACAGAACGATATAATATTATTACTATAGTGCTCAGATGCTCAGTTAGCTTCACAGTGATCTGTGAAGCTAACTGAGCATTTCTGAGAATTTCTGAGCATCATCTGAGAAGTTTGTTTCCTAGACTGATGTCTAGGAAATAAAATTAGAATAGGCTTAACGAATTGACCTTAGCTTGTATGTAGCCTCTGGATCGATTGTATTATATTTATTTTAGCCTAAAATATAGCGTTCGCAAATATATTCTATAGAATCCGCTTTGGCAACTACTGGAAAATCAATGTCGCTTTGATCGAAAACTTAAAGCTACTCGCACAGCATTGTAAAAAGGTACATTATCATATATTTTTGTACGGTATATTCAGTACTGGACCTCAGTGCTGAATATTCCATGTTATCTGTCACGGTTCGTTCAGCGTGGTCTAGTAATCCAAACTCAATTATCTCAACAAGTGTTCTAGATCAGTTTCCTACAGTATTTTCACAACATGAAACAAACATAAAAGAAAATAAAATCGCAAAGCACTAAGCCACGCAGCACTGAGCTACAATAATTCGTATTAGATATAAACAATCGCAACATTCACACTTTTTTCATATTTTTTTAAAATTCCACTGATTTACCGAACTTGCTCTCTTAAAGCTAAGCTTACTCATAATAGTACTTTACACATCATAATTATATGCAGTAGCAGTACCTTTAAAAAGGAGTTCAAATTACATGAGTTTCACGAGAAACCTCGTTAACCAGCAGTGTATTATGAAGTACATAAGTAAATAAATACCTCCAGTAGTGACACGGCATTATAATTCGTTCGTGTTAAGAAGAGACTGAATCATCGGCAATTTAGCCATAAATAAATAAACTATACATTCGTACTGAAAACAATTTGTTTATTATACGTATTAAAGTAACATTTTGAAATACTTTTTTAAAATAGTACTGTGAAGTGAATACAATTCCATCTAGCATTGAACTGACGGCTCACTCGCTATCTCACCGCGAACGAACTATAGTATCAAATTACCTGAAGAGGTTGCTAAAGAACTTCCAAATGCTCTGTTTGTTCTTCTTGTCCATGGTCGAGTCGACGCGGCTGGCGCGAACCATCTCCGTCCAGCGGACCGCGTCCTGGAGCTCCATGAATCGCTCCTGGAAAGCGAAGGATCCTTCATCAGATCGTTGTCTATGGGCTGATCATTGTCTATGGACGGCAAGTGCCCGCTCTATGGTTTGAGTTCATAAGTTGAACACTAGATGGCGGTGACCTTATTTACATACACAAGCGATATGCTTTTTCGATTGAGAATGCCGTCTCAACTGAGATAAAAAGGCTTGAAAAACATTCTCCTAAATTTAACTTAAAATACAGGATATCGGGACATTTAAATTATTACCCTATTGTTATGATATGTAGTGTTACAATCAATCAAAAAACAAATACTGATATAAAATTTTAATTTCAATCAAATAGAAGTACAGTATGTTTTCATCGTATAAATGATTCCTTTGAATTGAAACAGGAAAGCGCACAGCAACAGTCGCTTCGTTCCATCCGAAGAGCCTCGTGATACGACTCGAGTCGACATCGTAGTCTTCGCCTCATTACCACGGAGATCTTCTGACAATACCTCTTCAAGTTTAATCAACTTTTTGTCGTAATTCCGACTCAAAAATCTATTCTCCATTATTACAATAAGAAATATTAAAGCTCGCAATAATAAATGCCTGCGCATTTCAATTTGACACTCCTCGTTTTAGAACACAAAATTTAGTATTGACGGAGACAACCTCACAACTACGGGAATGTTGAAATACTGAAAAAAAAATACATCTGCGAACATAATCGTATTTATATTCACGTGATGCGTATATCCGTTTTGTATTTTTTATCTGATCTGCTAAAAGGTGCACAATGTTACTTACTCACTGATAAACTTACGTGATAATATGAAAAAGGCTATTTTAAAAATGTGTACTTTGTATTCAAAAATCCTTTTTATTCTTATGTTTAAATTTTAAATGAATTATGTATTTACATTTGAATCAATCATTGTATTCATCGTATATATATTTTTTTGTTTATGCATCAGTATAACAAAAGGTTACTTTTACCTGCATAAATATTATGTTTTAAACTACTTATATCCTCCACGCGTATGTATTCCATCGATATCATGTTAGTTTATTAATAAATCGAAGTAACGGACCATGTACAAAAAGGAGACGGCCTATGCATGCATCTCTGCAATGTGGTTTTATTGGGCCTTGATGTGATGACGCTTTAAATTTAGTAGGAGTAACAATATCCAGTTGTAATGGAAGCAGTAGGAGGGAGTGAGATAAAAATCATCTCGCCCATCATATCTTCGCACCAGTAGGCACGAGTTTAGTTTGTCTTAAGGCTAAACGCGAAGCGGTATCTATCCAGACCTTCGGAGAGTGCGACAAGCTTAGATTATGTTATGTCTGTAGACCTCATATGTGTACCTCATGGTCGCTCAGGCGGAAGTTATCCTGAATGTCGATTATAAAAAAAAAAGTTGACCCGTGATCATGACTTCGGCATCGCTTGCCACAGTGCCGAAATATCGTGAACAGTATCAGTTTTCTAACGTGTGTAACCATGTTTTGAGTTACATTTATATACAAAAAAATGAATATATCTTAATAAGCTTCTATGTGAAAGAAGCGAAAGTGGTGTGCCAGGAACAAAGCACATGGCAGGAAGTAATCTCTACCTACCCCTCTGGGAAAAAGGCGTGATTTTATGTATGTATGTATGTATGTACATATGTATGTATGTATGTACTAACCTTGTACTGGTTGCGTTCCATAAGCACTCGCGCCATCTCGACGCGCGTGAAGCGCCTACGCTGCGCCATGGGTACGTCCGCTTCGTCCTCATTCTCGCCTCCACCGGCATTGTTGCTTATGGTCTCCTGGTAACAAACCCTCATCTATACTTATATTATAAAGCTGAAGAGTTTGTTTGTTTGTTTGATTGTTTGTTTGTTTGTTTGTTTGAACGCGCTAATCTCAGGAACTACTGGTTCGATTTGAAAAAATCTTTTTGCGTTGTATAGACCATTTATCGAGGAAGGCTTTAAGCTATATAACATCACGCTGCGACCAATAGGAGCAAAGATGCAATGGAAAACGTGTAAAAAACGGGGAAAACGGGAACGAAGTCGCTGGCACAGCTAGTATTTTATATAAAATATTATAAAGCTGAAGAGTTTGTTTGTTTGTTTGTTTGTTAGAACGCGCTAATCTCAGGAACTACTGGTTCGATTTGAAAAAATCTTTTTGCGTTGTATAGACCATTTATCGAGGAAGGCTTTAGGCTATATAACATCACGCTGCGGCCAATAGGAGCAAAGATACAATGGAAAATGTGTAAAAAACGGGGGAAACGCGAACGAAGTCGCTGGCACAGCTAGTATTTTATATTTCGAAAAATTTTACATCTCCACCGCGCTCCGGGAATTTGGTTGGTTCTGTTCGGTCCAGACGCGGTCTGCTCGACACTGAGGGTAGTTTTATTGAGGCACTGTCGGGTCGGTGCACATTTCTCCATACGAACCAATGTATAAGTTTAAGGAGCGCTTATGGTTGGTTTTTGTTTGACACCGACTAACGCTGTGCAGCATAATCCGCGCGTTGGTGGATCACCAACGCATACATATTGGTCGGTACGAAGCAATCAGCACAGATGGTTGTGATGTGTCTTTACATGATCGATAAAGATAACTGAACACGAATTTAGTATATAAGATGACTACCTTGAGTAAATAGGAGGGATTCCACAATTGACAGTGTTTAACTCAACTCCCAGCTCATCCTAATATAACATGGTCAATGTAACACTAAAACCAGTCACAGCTCGTATGATCCACATAAGCCAGTCATCCATAGCCCGTACGGCCCTCATACCTTCAAGTTCCTCAGCTCCTCCTCCAGCTGCGAGACCCTCTCGCGCAGCTTCTCCCTTGCAGAGCAGAGGCTGCCCACCTCCTCCCTCAATATCTCCTGCTCGGCGGTCAACTCGTCCACCTTCACTATCAGATCGTCCTTCACCACGTTCAACGCGTTCCTGTAAACATGAAATAAGTAATAATAATAATAATAAGCTTTATTTTCAATAAATCCACATACAATTGCACTTATTACTAGTGGTCCCTGCATTAAGTGAATACATAAATATGGCATCCGACGGATTTCGACGGAGATCATCCGACAACGCAGGACATATTATAACGCACAAATGATCGCGCAAACAAAAGTGCACTCTCTGTTCTTTTACCCTCATATGTCGGCGAGACGACTATCCGACATGACCGATGAGAGATCAGACACACTGGCTTAACATGCTTTCCGAAGCACGGAACTCGCCAACTTCCTGACTCCGGGCTGATTAATTTCTTAAAAGAAAAACTCACACAATTTTGGCCCAACCCCGGATTCGAACCGGGACGTCTCGGCCCTAACGCAGCAGTAGCTACCAATAGACCAACGATGCAGTCAAAACACGCATCACATACAAAATTATGTATGGTGACGACCGATTTCGACAATTGCAGCTGATCTCAATATCAGCCATATGGGCGAGACATATCATAGCACCTTTGTTTCCGCACACGTTTCAGCTAAGCGTGTCAGGAATCAAAAAAGCACTCTCTATTCGCTCAGTCTCATAGTTCAGACGGTCATGCCACGTGACCGATGAGAGGTCGGGTGTAGGAACTTCAGTTGCTTTTGACAAACTGACAACATGATAGTACGAAATAAATAAACGAATCGAAACGGAGGAACATGGTTTAGCTGTACAACACTGTACATAGAATAATTAAATAGGAAAAATTAAAAAATGTAGGATACTTACTTAGTCGCCAGTAGTTCATTGTTTTCCAATATGAGGTTCTCAACTTCTTTGCCCATACCTATATGATAAAAATCCATGATTAATACAGGAACTCACGTAACGTTAATTTTATGACAGACAAAACACCCTACATTCCAACACCTTACTAAAAAAGGACAACCTACTAACTACATCCTTCAATATTATATTAAAATACTGTTAGTGAAATGGGAAATATTGACATTATATGTATGTATATTAATATGCAAACTCCAAACAGATCTCAATCAATATCCCCAATTATTTTTCATCAATTAAATTGAAATCAAAACCATGTATCAAATTAAAAAACTGACCCAAAAAAGTATTATAATACATTTTTGTAAGATAAACCCATATTATTCTTGCCAAACATGTACAAACTCTTCCAATTTCATAATTTTAAGATGCAAATATAAAATATTACATTAGAGACTTCGATTGTTATTGTTTTAAAATTACCACCAATATACCTGTACCCTGTACTCGTGTAAAAGTGAAACAAAACACTCATCATATACGACATATACATCATAGCAAATTCTGAATTAAACTAATTATAATCATGACCCGGAGAGCACAAAATGTAACTACTAATTATTAATATTAAAAAGTGTTAGACACTTGAGTGTCCTTTTTCTGTGATGCGGATTTTGGCTCGCATGAGGATCGGATCCGATCAGCTGTTGGCACTAGGGCAAAAGGTTTGGTACATTCCCTATAGTTCTACAGTCTACATTTAGTTCTACAGTAGTGGGAACGAAATGTATTGCAGTGGGGCACGTAATAAAAGTAGTAGGAATATAGCAACGATTCCGTATTGTATGCCCGCATAAAATAAATGTGCACGTAGTTATTATAATCAAGTCCAAATCCGCAACATAGTAAAAGGGTACTTACGCATAAAGAACCAAGACGTAACTCTTTTTTTTATGATAACATTAAGGTAGACAAACCTAGTGTACATTGTAGTTTATAAGCTACTGAATCTCCACTCAACTAATTTCTGCTCCGATTAAACTATCTTAAGACACAGTAACGTCTTGCTTCCTTATGCGTGCGCATGCACATATAGTACTTACCAAAATAGTTATCATTAACTGCAATACGGTGAGGCGACAAAGTTAGAACGCATGGAAACAGACAACAATAATATTAGTATTAGGTATAGGTCAAAATGAATTCAACTCATGCTACGTGAGAATAACAAATAATTTAATAACATAATAGCAATTATAATATGTAAGTACATTTAATAAAAGCAATAAGCTTGGTATTTATTTACAATTAGTGCAATCTGAGGTCGGTAAAACGATATGTAAATATTTAGAAAAACAGCGTTATTTCAATTGGTCACGACAGACAAAAAAGGCCCTTAGGCAACAACTATGTACTAGATCCTATGTATCAGAGCTTAATGAGTTGAAATGAGTTCGAAAACACAAAAGGGAGTATTTAACTTTTTTCTGTTTTTCTAAATATTAAAACAGCTCGTGCAAATTTAACACTTAAAATAAAGAGAAATTAACGACATAAAAAGCATGATAACGAGTATATTATAACAGAAATAACAACATATATGTTAGGTATAAAAGCATTGTGATGATAAAATTAATTATTAAATATTCGTAAAAAGTATTGGCCGCTTTAAATCAAAGGGAAACTTTTTTTATTTACAAAGAATACAACATTAATTAAAAAAAATGCAACACGCCCATAGGACATTCATTATAGTGGTGGAAACGAAGTAAATATATTTTTGAATAATTTAACACATATCATAATGTCAAAAGCAAAATAAATTCAAAAAATATGTATATGAATGCATTGTAATTGGAATTAGTACAAACAAACACGTATATTTTAAAATAGGCACAGTACTTTTTTATGATTAAGTGAAGTAGCTTAATAATGTTAAGTATACTGCCATTTTCAAACAGATCTAAAGCAATTATTATTTACAATACAATGTTTGGATAGACAGAAAACGAGATTTAAACCTATTTTTTAAGTTAATATTTACAAATGTATGAGACATGGCTGTATGTTCTAAATCTCTTAAAAGTTATAATACTAGTATAGTGTTACATATACCGTATGCACCGAAACTTACCAGAGGACGCGTATTCGCCAGGGTGAACCCAGCTCCCTGTGAAAACAAAACTCTTATTAAAATACAAATAAAATGTGACTTTTCAGGCCAGGCAAGACGGTACAACAAAGATCAGCGATTCCTTACCACGACCTGTATATGTTAAAGGTGATATTAGTACATAAGAACACCTTCATAAAATACTGACTCTAGCAGAACAAGATGATCAGCCAAGAGGCAGCGCAACACTTGACGGAGATTCCGTCGGGATTCTACACTGACGGATTGTCAATACCTACATATATATTTTTATATAAATTACAAATAACGGCCTCACTAAGCGAAAGATCGATAGCTATAATTGATTTGTATTTCCATTCTGTAACGGAAGATCTGATTTTGAGTTTGAAGTTTCCGCCTAGTGTCGAGCTGGTTGCTGACCCGCTACTGTCCCAACTGATGTAAACGCGCGTTGCGTATTACCAGCATGTGGCTTGAGTAAACGTGAGCGACGACTCCAGGTCACCATACGTGTAACATAGTGTCAGCATACGGCCAGGTTCTCTTTGGTCGTTTTTAAACGTATTGCTAACGCGCGAATTGAGAACCACAAGCTCTACAAGCGCCGCTTATGATCGTACGAACGTCAAAAGGCTGTTGTTTGTACGCTATTAATGCGCCCGACGCAGTGCCCATATCCGGTCTGAGGCTGCAAAACCGGACGCACGCGGTAGCAGCGGCGAACGCGGTGGAAAGGACTGCTCAGCGCTAATAATGCTTATGAGTGTATGTGCCACTGCAATCGCTACCGCCATCGCGTGCGTCCAGCTTGCAGCCTAAGTGGCTGTTGTATACCTGTGATGTCCGCCCCGTCATCGCCCTCCGCGATGTTCGCTTCGGTGTCGTGGAACGCCAGTTCTTGGTACAGTGTGTTCCCGCTTCGCTTCTCACTCTTAGTTTGCGACTTGCCAGTACTTGCATTCGGAGGGGCAACGGGAGATGTGGCCTAAAAACGAAAACAAAAAGTCACAAACAAGTCGTATATATGTTTTGATCATTAAAACAACGCAGTGGATTTCGATTAGGTTTGCTTTAAATAGGTAGAGAGAAGGGGCGGCTAGTATTACATTAATAAATAATATCTCACATTATAAACATTGTAGTGATTCCGAGATAAGTAGCCTAAGCACTAACTGATGTAAGAAACAATAGTGGAATAGATAAATATCACACCCAGATAATATACTAGACAAACAACGACATTCGTCACACATAATATTAGTCCCAGACTCCAGCCACGACTATACTGAAAATGTTGTCTGCCCTACAAATGAACTCACAAACGTATTTGAACCGCCTTGTTAAAGATGTGAGGGCTTCCGTCCAATATAATCTATCCTACTTATCCTGTCTGCAGAACGTATTACTTATACGCGGGGTATAATATGGAAATGGCTTCTTTGTTAGAAAACATGATATCTAATCTCCATTGTTTATTGAAGAACTATCCGACCGCAGAAGAATAAACAGAACAACTTTATTTTGTAAACCCGTCACGTGTTTAGTATGTCTATTTCAAAATAACGTATTCTCTCACTCTCTACCAAACAAATAGGAAAGCATAAGGAGATAAAATACTATTACTTAGTAAAGTGTCGTGGAAATTGCCGAGGATCCGCATAATCATAACATTTGATCAAATACATAATCATATCATAAACAACCCATCAAATTGCGCCTACTTGAACATTGAAAAAAAAGCTGTGATTGAAATGTCACACAAAGTAAGTGTCAATCGGCATCACCATTCGGCCATGGCTGTCAACTTCCACTCACGAAGCTGTAAAATATGCGATATAATCTTAGCGTCCTCTTGTTGCTATTATTTGGGAACAGAATCGTTTTAGGTCTGAAATGTTTCCAATGTTCAACATTACACGACAAAGGCTGTTACAACTACAACCTGGACGGAAAACACTTGCGAACTTGCAACGTGTTGAGGGGCAAAGAGCCAGTATGTCGCGTTCTATCACAGATGCCCTTCTTCACGCCCCGCCAAGAAGTAAACATGATTCGAGAATGTGCTTACATCTACACGAAACCTTTGGGGTGTAAACAATCAAAGTCCAGCAACATCCATTACTCTGTAGCTTGTGAGTGCGATAAAGATGGTTGCAACAGAGGTAACAATAGACTCCGATGTGATGTTTACACAGCCGTCATCGAAATCATTGCTATTTTAATATCATTGTGCACAGTATCAATTTTATAAGTCAAATATGTAATCCTTTAATCAAATATATCAAATAAGAGTATATTGTATTTGAGTACTACCCTATCACCAACGTGTGTCGAAAATTTCAGCAAAATCATTTCACCGGTTCTTCGCAAACAATTCTAAATATAGGTAATATAAAACAATACATCTAATCATTAGTCATTGCTATCAAATATCCAGTTAACCTGAAATTTTTTCACAGAATGTTACGACAATTAACATATAAGACATCGTCATCAAGGGATAAGATATCCCGATTTTATCCGTATATTCAAATTGTTTCATATATTCAAAAAGATCGTATCATATTTGTATATCTGGTTGAAGAGACATATTGAATGTGAAGTATTAGGGTTTTTTTAAGTTAAAAAGATTAGTATCTTTTTAACCAAAACCAAAACAAGGCAAGGACAATGTTTTAAGAACCCGAGACGTAGCGTTAGACGAGGGCTTGAGTTGATTACTATATATATCCGCACACTCTATTCCTGCCTCGATGGAAAACAGGTCATAAACGTAGTAATAAGCCATATACATAAACTATGTTTGTAATTAATATCTATTGATTTTATGTCGCTTCGCCATCGGGCGCCCACAGTTGGAGAAAACCAAGTTGCACCAGTTGCATACCTCAGTCGAAAGATCATCTCATTACATTTCTCAATGATCAATAAAAAAATATTCATTCAAATAAACTTTTATTATTCATGCAATGAATGCTCTTCAGATGTACGTCGTCAATATTAACTTCGAAATTTGCACATCCTTTCTATAGTACGTTTCGATAGTTCACTGTCAACAAAAATATTAATTTATATTTTGCTTAGAAATATTTTAAAACTATACGTGAAGAAAACTAGCACTACTATACGTAAGAAATACGATTCTACATATTTTTTAGGATATAACCGATATTATTGTACAATTATTAAACCGTTGTAATCGTATTAACACGTGTCTTATAAATTATGATTGAATTAATAAAAGCAAATTTGTAAAAAAAAAGGCTGTTATAGACAGGATAGGGCATTACCGTCTACAATTATCATTAGCTAGCTATCGTCAGTACTACAAGCTGTAATAAAATCGATTCTCGGAGTGCTAGTAAGTTTATCGACTTCATTTAGTTGGCTTCCACGGTATCGCCTTAGACACAGACAATTCGAGCTGGTAGGCCAATTTCCCGAATCGTGCGAATGCCATACTGAACTTGATAAGGGAGTTGTTTTGTTAGAAACATGTCACAATTGGTGAAAGAGCCAGATTGGTGTGTAGGCGTTGCTTCGTAAAAGTTCCTATGTTTCCTGATAAAATGTTTAACTGATGTTCAAGGAATACATAAAATATACCCCATTGACGTAATAAAAAGTATAGAACTGGACACCTTGACGAAAACCTTCTAATGGAATCATGAAATTTCATAATTACGCCTATTTTATTGTTGTCCTAATGGATGCATCAATATTTTTAATGACTGTGACTGTGATGTGGCACATTACCCATTTTTAGGATTCCAAACTCAAAGACGAACAATTTATTTATGTAGATATTCCACAAAAAATCTATCAAAGTCTCGCTACATTAATTGAAACTTATTGCTTTAATAATAGAGTGCACTTTATAAATAATTCTACCATGTATATTTGTCTACTTTTGTTAATAAATCATACGCTGTTGAAACTAACAAAGTATTTCGTTTGAGCTGCAGAAGTAGATAAACATTATTCTGTTCTGCAACGACGTCCTAGACATTTGAGGAATCACACACCCTTGACCAAAGTGTATTTACCAAACAAAGATAAGAATCAACATAGTAATGTTTTAACTAAACGACTCATAATAATATCTCTTTCACTATAGTCTATGACTATAGTTTTAGTCAACAGGCAAATGTAATTCTCTTGTCCTAACAACTACTGGTGATCTGTTCATAATTTTCTTAAACCTGGTAAAAAAAACTGTTTGTCCCTATGGTAGGTGGTAGCATTTTATTTTGTTTTCTTTCGAAGGCGGAGAATGCGAAAGAATAAACAAGACTAATAGGAGTGTGACATTGTTTTGTTATCGGAGACCTTTCAATGACAGAAACAACAGTGAGAGTATATGTAACTCCGTTATCGTGAAAAAACTGAGTCAGGGTTACGGATACAAATACAGTCTACATACGAGTATACTTCTGCTTTTAATTTTCTTTTTTAATTTGCATCCACTCAACCTGATTCCCGGGCATGTTTCCGCGCGTATTTCCTGCTTTGCCGTTGGCACTTATCAAAGCAAGTATGTATTCGCTCTTAAACATTTTAACAAGAACATTACGTAAACAAGTTAATTAACGATCTATGTTAATATACGACTCACTCGTATAACCTACAAACGTAATTATATTTCACTTTCAGTAGAGCAGATGCGATTTGCGGAACGATCCGGATTCAATTGCCGGCTAGGTCATTTACATTTCGTTGTTGAGACAACAACTCAACAAATTGAAGTTGGAATGCAAACGGAAAACGTCTGCTAAGCCTAATATTGTGGCGCATCTGTAGAGTAGCATGACTGGCAATATGCCATGGCATCACGGGCCCATGACCTAAGAAGTTATTTAAGAAAACTATATTTGAGCAAGTTGGAAATGTTTTGGGAGTTATTTGATCAAGGTACATAAGCACCGAGTCGAGTCGAGAAGATACGCCATGGTCTAAAAAAAGTTGATCGACTTTATGTAAACCTTTTCCTCTTAAAATCCTGCATAGTACAAAGTGTAATGTATAGAATAATGTGCAGAATATATCAAAATCGAACCTTTACTTTCAAGTTCTTGTTTTTCAAATTCAAAAAAATCTTTCAAGATACATAGCTGAATGACGTGTATATCAGTAATTTTACATGTACGTATCCAGTATATTTCTAAGCACTAATACTAACAATAATCTTTATTGAAAATACTCATGCTAACTGATATCATAACAATATTTTTTATTAATTTAGCGTCGTGCTATATTCAGTTTCAGAGCTGCCAGTGCCTTCCAACAGTCGTTACAGTAAGTGCATTAATGTTATGAGATAAATAAAACAATGTCTGGACGCACTACTATAAATAATAATTATTGTACATAATATAGACACATTTCACACTGAACGCTCGATAGTGGAGTAGGTGCCGAGTTCGTTGACGCAATGCTTTTATTGCATGTCGTAATGCACGTGTCATCCTAATTAATCAATATGAACAAAGAAGCGCACTCAAACTATCGCAAAAACAAAATCGTGTATTTCTCATTGAAACTTTTTGTAATATTAAGTATCATCCGAATCCATCCTAACTTGTATTTCTTATTGAAAGTCTTAATAATGGTAAGTCTCATTCGAATCAATCTTAACTAAGAAATTGTTAAAATTGCTTGACGAAATGCAGATGTGCCAGGAAAACCGACACAACCTCAGAGAGATCAGGCGCTGGAACAACAGCTTAACTTCCTGCCCCTATACCTATAGTACATTTCTTCGCCTAGTCATATGAATCCTATTTCAATAGCAAACTCATGTACTATTGTTCGGTCCACTCTCTGCATGTTCTCGATTATTGCAGGGACTAATTTGATAATTTTAGTACCTTGTTTGCGTTTTTTGATACAGTTGTAAGCGATCTATATTAGATCTAGTAGAAAAAAGTCCACATACAATCCAGCGTCTGCGCAGGCTATAACGGTCTTAATATGTATATAAAATCACCTCCCGGTCTACAGTTATGAACTCAAAGTGTCTATCAAAACATCTACGACAGCGGTCGGCAACCTAAGGCCCGCGAACGCCTTTCAAACGAAATATCGAAACTGCATTTATCGTCGTTATGATTAACTCGAACACGACCTAAGATGGTTGCGACCTCTGTACTATATCTATGATCCAATAACAACATAATTATTTAAATACGTGAAATGGCATTAAAGGTCAATTGCGCAGTAATGACCATACGAATAATAGCCGTGGTCTTAATATGTGATCACATTTAAATTCTTAACAACCACAGATATTAAGCGTGTTGCTAGCCAACAGGTTGTTTAGCCATTAAGGTCACTTTTTAAATATGGTAGTAAGACATTGATTTCCTGCAATAACATTAGAGCAAAGGCCAACAAGGTAAAATTTTACTGTAATAGTCTTGTTAAATGTTCTAATTATACCTTCGAAAAAGTTCTTTTCCACTATTACTTCCTGCAAAAAAAACAGACTCACTTTTTTAAAGGATTAACAGTAGTTAGCACTAATAGTGTAACAGGTCATAAACATACATTTAATTTTAACATTATTCAGAGTGATATTTAACAGTTAATTAACTAGTAGTTTCAAAAGAGTGTGGATTTATTTGCATATAGAATACTTAAGTGGGTGTATTCTTATGAAGATGAGAGTAATAACATTAAAATACGTGTGTCAGTCGACCACACCTATCGACCATTCCTGTATTTCCGTTAGCAGATTACTCGGAACTTCGACGATTAGTGGCCATTCAATTAAAGATACGAATAATGATTATATTTATCAATATTTATCAGCATTACATCATTGTAAAACCACATAGATAAAATTATTAGGAAGTGAAGAGCATAGTAATACTTATTTAATGTTTTCTTATAATACCCAAAAGGAAGGAAATGGAAAAAAAAAATTATGTGGTCTTCATTATCATTTCATTCATTGGTTTATATTCTTGATCAATTTCATTGAACCCTTTCAGAATCGAAATTAATTATGTATTTGTAACAAAACGAAACGATTGTTCGATACAGTTATTGTCTTTTCATTGTGAGAAACAATATTGTCGTCAGAGACCGTCTTCTTTACATAAACAAATCGCTGACAACGCTTCCGCTGGTAAATAATGTAATTACTCAACAATATCAACATCAAAAACTTATAACCATCTCATGAAGAAGCTGCAAATTTAGTTGTCTCCAATGAGAAACTAATCATGTGACCAAAAAACGCGACCATTCCGACGATATGGCAACGACATTCTCAATTACTCAACAGTGTAGCTTAGGCGCTTAGATTATAAGTGATTTTAAACATGTGTGTCCTCCCCTTAATAATTCTGAGCTTTCTCGGTCAGGTGAAATGGCATTTTGCAGGCCTTTGGCGCGAGGGCGACAAGCCCAACGGGTCCTAGGTCAGGATAGGCGAACCAATGGCACGCGACACAATATTATGGGTACGTCGCGGTTCAAAAAACATGTGTAAAAATGTGTTAAGTACTAGGTATTTTATAACAATCGAATGTTTTAGTAATATAATCAGAAAGTCAAATACATAATATTTGACTGGCACATAATGACTCCATAATTTTTTTTTCTTATGGCTCTTTATATACAAAGGTTTGCCAACCCTGTCCAAGTTAAAGTCCTTACCTGGCTTTGTTGTGTGATGGGGTCGGTCTGGTGAGCTCGCTCCACGGTCTGGACGGCCGCTAGCTCGGAGCCGAGAGGAGGAGTGGGAGGCGACGAAGATAGGCTGACAGGGCTGCCGGGCATGCTCTCCGAGCGCTCCACAACGTTCACTGAGCCCTCCAACGAAGCGAACCCAAACGATATCGGTCCTGGTCAGACAATAGTGCACATGTTTTACTAGTAATTGAATAAATATCTGGGACGTTTCCACACACGGTCGCATGACCCCAAACTTAGCAGAGTTTGTACTATGGGCGTTAGAGACATATTCACACCCAGACATGGAACAAACACCGATGTTTGTTTATCACACATATTTGTCCCGAATGGGAATCGAACCCACGACTCTTAGAACCGCCAGCCAGGGTCAGTAAGCACTGTTCTACCGGGCCAGTAACAATGCCTCTTCTCTCTTCTTTTTTTTCTTTCCCTTTCCAGTTTCTCTATTTAGTTAATCACAATCTTGTAACATTATTGCAATCAGTGAATGTAAAACAACAGAGTAATTTCCAAATGTATTTGAATAGATAAATAACAGCCAGACACATAACAAACTTTGACATCTTCCTTCATATACTTGTAAAATACAATTACACAAGCCCATATTTACATTCCCACAATGAGCTTCCGAGCTCAATAATTTTCTACAATAATTTAGAAATATGTACCAAACAATTTATCATGCACTAGCTGTGCCAGCGACTTCGTCCTTGTTTTCCCCTTTTATTTTAAACAATTCCCATTGATTCTTTACTCATTTGGGCACAGCATGATGTTAAATAGCCTTCCTCAATAAATAGTCTAAGTAACAAAAAAATATATTTTGAATTCGAACCTGCGTCCTGAGATAAGCGCGTTCAAACCAACTTTTCAGCCTTATAATATTAGTACATAATCTCAATTAGTTTCTAATGAAACAAGACTCACCACTGGATCTTCCCACTGGGTTGAGTCCGAGCCTCCCCCTGGCTTCGCTCCTATCACTGGCTGTGCTGAGCAGCAGTTTCGTGCGCTCCATGTAATCCATGTGGGTCTTGAATAGCTCTGTGTAGCGCTCATGTAACTTGGCGTATTCCTGTACACCAATAATTATCTAATGTAATTCATTCATCCTGATGTGAGAACCAAAACTGACATGGCAGAAATGATTTTATAAATAGTAAATATTTATGTTCAATCGATATTTTTACTTTACAGCAAAAAAAAAATTTTTACCGATTTTGTGTAAATTCTAATACTAAAAACATGGGGAGTGATAAACATTATTTCAAGTTATAAACCTACTTGTGATACAAATTTAGTACATCAAATCATTTATAGATTTACTAAATTTATATTATGTATGTATATTAAGAATGGTAGTATATGAAGTTAATAAACAGGAACATGATAAATATAAGAGAAAATTTTGCACAGGTATACAAAACTATACATCATCACAAATTTCCCGCTCACTTCTCATACACATTTTGTACTACTCGAGACTGGCATTGTGAATTTCCCACATGTGAACAAAAATAATACCAATATTAGTATCATTCATATTTAGATATTTTTCATCAACTAAAAAGAAAGTTGAATACAAATTCATAATATAAAAATGTTCTCATCCACAATTCCAATCATTAAGAAATTCCAGCGAACTATTGATAACTCTGGTTTACAGTCATATAAAATATATTTGGTACTAGTATTTCACGGTTCATTGTAACCATAATTATAGTAATTGCACTAATATGCATAGAAAAGAGAAACACAAGTTTAACACGATCATACCTTTTTAAGTTCATTTTCCCGTTCCTCCAGTCGGCTGGCATGATCTAGTGAATTTTTGTGTTTCAGCTCCAGCATTCTTACAATGCTATCTAGCGCCTCCAGTCGTCCTGTAAGATCTTTTCTTTCACCTTCGTAGTGGTCCTCTGCTTCCAACAACTGTCATAGAAAATTAATAAAACTTAATATCAATTTAAAAGTTTGAAATATTACTTAAGTCCATCAACAAGTATGGAATAATTTATCTGTAAATCATGTTTTGCTTTAATAGAGTAAAGAAAAAATAATCAAATCATAATAATTTGATTTATTCATTTATATGATGCAGTTCTAGTTATAACTAAGTAATCTATTTATAACTAAGTTCCTAACTCTAAATGATTGTCAACCTATAATCTCAATATTCTCAATTTCAATAATGGACATTATCGGTTCTGCTTGCTAGAATGAGTACTAACAAACAACATACACATACCACACTAAACAATAGTCAAACCAATATCCTCTCAGGCAGTTTTCTCTCATAGTTTGTTTATTTTCATGCATTCAGCAACCACAATAATGAATCAGTTCAACAAAAACAACAGCATCAATCAATCCAGGTCACACACACAAGCAGGGCATTGAAGTGTACAAATGCATTTTGATAAGCATTGACCTTGCTAAATATAAGATTACTTTGTCTAATTTGATTTGTACTTAACATGCAACTTAAGGATGCTTCCTTCCTCGTTTACAAGAATGGCATAAAATTCAATAGGATCAATGACTTTGTTATGGGTATATTTTTGTAAGTGTTGATGAGATGGTAAGTTTTGCAAGTACAACTTACAAATAATCAAGTTTAGGGATTGTAGCGAAATAAGAAAATAATGGTTAACAAACCAAAGTTACATCATGGTCCGTTAAATTGAATCTAGACCAAAGGATTACCAACACAACATTAAACACTGGCTCAAAGGTTTGTGCACTAGAAGAGTTTACCTTAGCTGTGTTCAAATAGCAAAAAGGATGGCACATTGCATCTAATCCCAAAGACAACAAACTACACAACTTTAATAATATAATATGAAAATCTAAAAAACAGGTCTACATCGGTAGAAACTAAGGAAACAACTGTGGATGCAATCAAATATGTGGCCTTGCGCAGTAAAACAAAGAAATCTGACCCAAGGTCTGAGCAGCCACTGGATGCTTACCTTCTGTTCCGAGTGCTTCCTTGCCGCCTTCTCCCGCTCGTACTGAGTCACCAGCTGCTCATTATCCTCGCGAAGCAACTCCAACTCCACCTCATGCTCCTGGTTCGTCTGGTAAGCAGAATCCAGGCACTCCAAAACATTCACCAGCAACGGCATCAGCGTCTTCACCACATCTTCATCATATCTTGCGATCATCCGCTCAAACTCCTGATAAATACTGCCAGCCAATGACTGAACCTTCTCCGACATGACGACGTGGGAATCCTCGTGGGTCCCGTATATGGTCTCGGTGGTAACATAACCGCTGTTCGCGGTTTCTTCGTAATTCATGGTTGAGGGTATCCAGATCCGAACACTATGATAATCACGAACGCCTAGCCCTTGCAACGACGTCTAATGGATTTTACGCGAAAACATGATACACTTTTGTTTGCAAGTTTGACCGAGGAGCGATCGATTATAGCGATCTCACGAAATAAATATAGTGGACATGTCTTTTTGTAGTGCGTAAATTAAAATATAAATAATTAGATACAGATAGAATAGAACAGGACTAGGTACCTTCACACAATTTGTTGTTTGACGTATTGTTTTTACAAAAAAAAAAGTTCTGCTAACGATTGATTGACGATGGTTTACTACCGTTTCCGGAAGTGTTCTGCTTGAACTGTTTTATGTCTTAATTATTGAGAATGTTCAATTGAAAGATTATTCCAAATGTACATTATTTTTAATCGAATTTATTACGTTTACGAAGTGTAAGACTATTGTGTAATAATTGCCACATAGAAAGTCATAGTGTGTATTGTATTGAAGTCTTCACACACATAAATGTTGCTGTGCTAATTCTTTTTTTTATTAATGGGCATGGCATTCTAGTGTATTTCATTGACAAAATAGTAAATCTAATAATTAATGTGATGCATTGTTATTTATTGCCAATAGGTAATTTTTTTTCTGGGAACATAATGTTTTACTTCTTTTGAATAAAACATTTTTTTTCACATAAAATTTTCCGGATTATGTAAAATAGTACGAAAAATCGACTCAAAATTTGATTCGACAAATAATGTTAAATGTTTGATATTTGTAGTAAAACAATATGACAAAATGCGTGGTTAATTAAACCTTTGTATTGCATAATTTATAGGTATGTGACAATTTTAATTACTACGTTAAATCCTACATTGATGTAAACTCAGTTTTTAGACAGTCGAGAGATATATTTATATGAGACTTTAAGATTTTTCTAATGGATTAGAGTGATTCTTCCGTTTCGTCCAAATCGCCTTTCCAGGCCAAAAGTCATTATGAATATTGTAATTAACCTTATTTTTTTTATTCAATAAGGTAGGACGTACTTTTATCTTGAATGTCCATCATCTATATCAGGTTTAAGATTCATAATAAAAAAAAGTTTAGAACAAAAACATGCATTTTTTTCATTCCCCTCCTTGTTCAAATGGTCCCTCAGAACGTTGTGACACATATTTGGTGACTTTCCTAGGGGAAATGTACATAATTTTTGTTCTTATATACTAATGTATTCATTGACTATTATAAACTTGCAATACAGTATTTTTTATACGTGTTTAACATAGAAAGAATCGTCTTTAAAGTTTTGTCAACCCAAAAACATCATTTCCTTTCACGAAAATTGAACATTAAATTTTTAATGCACGTACTATACTATCTATTTCTTGCCAAAAAAAAGACGCTCCCTAGACCTTAATCCGTCGATACAAGTCGTCAGGATAGGACGCACGCTGCCCGGACAAAATATTTTCACGATTTAATTGCTGAAAACAGCGTTTTGTCACGAGAAGTAAACATTACCTTCCATTGTTTTTGTATGTTAGTGTATGACGTAAAAAAATAATTTTTAACTTTAGGTAACAGCCTACTGTAGGGTCTAGTTATCAATTAATTATGAATATCTAGCCTTTATTAATTCACGAGTAAATTCAGAAAATCCGCTCAAACTTCATTCCTTTCCGTATCATTCCCTTCCATTCCCTCCAATTTTTTAACGGAGGGGAATGAGCCACTTTGGAGGGTAATGATTTTTTTTAAAATATAAAATTAATATGTTCCTTAGTATGTCTCTTTGTTGATTTTTCTTCTATTATTTTGATTATATCGAATTATAACTTTTGTAAGTATATGTCAGTATTATTGAAATTACTTTAAATTCTATCTATGCATTTTGTTACCTACCTAGGTACTTGTTAGTTAATAATAATTCCCCGCTGCTTCTTTCTTTCTGTCTGCCTTTCTGTCTGTTCGCAATAAACTGAAAAACTACTGAACGAACGGAGTAAGTAGGTACTTAATTAATAATGAAGGTTTCGTGAAATATTCGATTATTTTGCTTAGTTATTGTTTTTTAGATACATTATACATCCGCAACAATGTTGAAGCCGTAGAAAAGGGCAACTAAAAAAGAAAAAATAGCTAAAGACAGATTGCGAAAGAAGTTAAAATACGCAGAAATCAAGGCTGATCATCAAAAATACAAATTTGAGGAGTAGAAACAAAAGAGGAAATACTTTGTAAAAAAATCAAAGAAAAAAGTCCTAAGTATTACAGACATGACGGCACGACAAAAGAGGTAGCAAAGGCGAAGATGGCGAAAAAACTCAAAAAATAAAATTAAATAAGCTGAAAGAGCAGAAAAAATTGCAAAGAATTTTAAAAGATAACTTTCCACCCAGTAGTACGACTGAGAAAATTATAAACATGCCAGATACTACAATACGCGACCCTCTTATGTTACAAGAAGAATTCACATCAAGCCAAAGTACACCGAAGTCACATTTAATGCATAAAAAAACTAATAATCCAACGCAATGAGGAAGCTGCCATTCAGATCTAAAAAAGCAATAACAATTTTACAGAATAATTGACAAACTAAAAAAAGAGAAAGCGATTTGAAGAAGACATTTATTCATGGAACGGAAGTTACAAAAAGATAAGATTCAGGATGGCATAGAAAAGAAAGTAAATTAAGTCATAAAAGACATAAATAATGAGAAGGTACAAGTAGTGAAAAGGAAGCTATTGTTTCATGAAACAGTTTGTCGAGGTGTATCAGAAAAATACAAAAGCCTTCCGAAAAAAAAGAAAAGATCTTCTGCTGGAGATATAACTGATAATTCGAGGCTCTAGATAATAAAACTGCGAAACTAAAACAAAGTATTGAAAATTTTCTACAAGAAGATGAAAACAGTCAAATGGCGCCAGGAAAAACGATTTTTTGTTTTCGAAGAAGCAAAAGTAATATTTGACAATATCCCATATTGTTTGAGCCTCGAATTATCAATTATATCTCCAGTAAAACATCTATTCTCTTTTTTCGGAAGGCTTTTGTATTTTTCTGATACTCTTCGACAAACTGTTTCATTAAAAAAAAGCTTCTTTTTCACTTCTTGTACCTTCTCATTATTTCTTTCTGTCTTTTATGTCTTCATCTTCTTTCTTTTCTATGCTATCTTGAATCTTAACTTTTTGTAATTTCCGCTCCATAAATAAATGTCTTCTTAAAATCGCTTTCTCTTTTATTTAGTTTGTCAATTTCATTCTGTTAAATTGTTATTGCTTTTTAGATCTGTATCGCAGCTTCCTCATTGCGTTTGAAGTAAGTACTAGTAATTTTATGCACTAAATGTGACTTCGGTGTACAATGTGACTTCGGTTTGGCTTGATGTGGATTCTTCTTGTAACGAGGGTCGTGTATTGGATCTGGCATGTTTATAATTTCCTCAGTCTCACTACTGGGTGGAGAGTTATCTATTAAAATTCTTTGCAATTTTTTCTGCTCTTTCAGCTTATTTAAGAGTTTTTTCAACATCTTCGCCTTCGCTCCCTCTTTTGTCGTGCCGTCATGTCTGTTATACTTTTGTTTTTTTTTCTTCTTTACAAAGTATTTCCTCTTTTGTTTCTCCTTCTCTAATTTGTATTTTTCATGATCAGCCTACTTAGTTGATTTTTTAACAAATTTTTTATTCTAGAAGGTTTTTATGTTGTTTTTTTTTAGTTTTTTATTTTTTTCATCATCCTTCTAACGCTTATTCCCATATTCATATGGGGCGCGCTTGAATATTTCATTCCTTTTTGATATTTTTTCCATTACTTTATAATCGTTCATGAATAACACATGTAATTAATAAAACAAAAGTTCGATTACACACCCACGTCTTTTATTTATAGTCCAAAAATATTTAAAATCATACCTACCCAAGTTATAGGTACGTAAAAGATTTCATCTTCTGATTGTTCATTATTTTCCATACAAAATCATTAAACTTCCGTCATATTTAATTTTATTTCATTACCTTCCAAATTCAATCATTACCTTCCGTACTTATTTCATTACCTTCCGTGGGTTCATTACATTCCGTCTATTTTCTTGACAATTAAAGTTTTTTCATGAAGGCCTTTACTGATAATCTATACTTAAAAGGTACATGAATGATTATATGCAACTTTTTTTGTAAAATCGATTAAAAAAATTTTTTTCTCAAAATCTTTGAGATTTGGACGAAACGGAAGAATCACTCATTAAATTGTCAATAATTTTTCATAATCTTAGCGCTGGTTACTTTATTAATTCAAGGCTCAAAAAATCGATAGTTATAGTTATATTAGGTCGAGTCGATTGAAGAGTATATTAAAAGTAAATACTGCAAAATATTCATTATGTGATTATTTGCACGAATGTATCTGTCACGTTGTCAAATTTCGATTTTAATCGATTATAGCTTTGTCTATTTTCGTTGGTAGCACAACCCTACTGAATGTCACGTAGACAACTCATTCACTCACTCAGTGGAAGACATCTAGGGATGTCACGTGTAGTGAAAACAATCGATTTTACCGATTATTATTTATGTTACTATTAAATAAAGATTCATACTTAATCTTTATTAGAATTGATCAAAGAAAACCCTATCAAAATCTTAGAGCTTACAATACTTTGCACTTTAACCACCATCTACTTTCTAAGCCTTAGAATTAACATTAAAAAAATACAACGTCCACTACATATGCTACATAGATAAATAATAAATCAGTTTGCTACAGATCATTAAGACAAACTGTCTCAAACTACGTAAGTCATTAATATTTCTGTAACATCTGAATCTTTTTAGTTTACAAGCAACCGGTTATTTATAAAGGTTGTGACTCGAACGCTTTCGAGAAATAGATACATTATCAATGGGAATTTAAGATAGTGTAAGAATCATGCCTATAACATAAAATCAAGTAGTTGAAACCGAATACTGAAATGATAATTAATAAAATTAAAATAAGGCGTCCGACCGATTTAAGCCATAGCGGCCGATCTCAATTGAGACCAGTCAAGTGCGCTGGACATATTATAGTGCACAAATGTGCGCGCAAACGCAAGTGCACTCTCTATTCCCTTACTCTCATAATTCGGTGAGACGGACATATGACCGATGAGAGAGATGATTACAATTAACAGTTGTGCAAATTTTATATTTCCTTCCGATATGTATGAAAATAAGATTTGAAATTCCAGTTGATATTTTTCAATTGCTTTGAGTTAAAACGTGATTTAGATAGTTTAAATATCTTGTGTAGGCAGTTAAAATAAACTGTAGATAGGGCAATACTATATGATTTACATAGTTTAAATATCTTGTGTTGGCAGTTAAAATAAACTGTAGATAGAGCAATAGTATAATATTGAATATATGTTCAACATTCTCATTTGCCCAATCAATGGTACGAATTATCCGGTTGTCGATATGGATGCCAAAAATGCAATTTTAAAACGAATAAAGGGATTGAATTGATCCAAAGTAACGATAGCAGTACTCTTTGGCAGTTAGGAACCTAGCAAGTAATGACGATAAATCTGAAGCAATTCGGATGAAAATGCGCTTTCCATGTGAATGTATGTTATTACAATGATGAAGGTCTCCTAAACAAGGTAAGGGGTTACTAGAAAAACCTACCATCACATTAATCCTAACAATATTTCATTGTACGCCAAAATACCTAAAATGGTTTTCTTATAAACTACTTATATTCATTTGTGTAGAACATGTTCATTTATTATTATGTGTTGCGTTAGTATAATAATTGTACTGCTGTGCACTGCGTGCCCTACCTGATTAGGCATCTGCGGAAGACCAGTGTCGCGATGTCTCCCTGGCTCCGCGACATATCCTAAGCAAATGCCTTTTTAACTAAAATGAACAAAAATTGTTCTTGTTTATTTTTTTAAATAATTGTTTGTTTATGCAATTTGTGTTGGTAACTGAATAAAATATTTTTTCTTTCTTTCTTTCTAAATATCAATCTCTTAAATAAGCTACAAAACACGATCAATCGTTCACGAGCTGATGTTTTCAAGGTCCTAAGGTGATAAATTGACAAGATTAACCACTTTCCGCGTGTGAAGTATCCGCTGTTGCCCCTTGTACTAGATCTTATTGTTTTTAAATCAACCAGTCATTGAAGAAAGGACAAAGTGCTTAACGGACAAAAGAATTATTGTCTAGTAAGAAAATATCTAATAAGAATTTACGAATTTGTGTTAGTAGTAAATTCTTGCTAGATATATTTGATAATATTTCTTTTATGTGGCCCATATAGGCATCACTTATATAAAAATATTATGTGACTTTTGCGTCTGTGACAAAACCTAGCAGCATATACAAAATTCGAACCTTGCAGAATATACGAAATTTTGATAAAACCAAAAATTTATCTTAAATCTTAGGATTAGAATATGCATTTTTACTATAATTTGAAATAGTCGATTAAAGATCATACAATCGATCACATAGCTATGTAAAGCGTCACATCCCTGGATCCACATCATTCACTTCTCGATTTTGGCTCAAAGTCAAATTCAGATCATTCATTCGTTCGTCATTCACTTTCAGTTTAATTATTTGGTCGGCGGCCTATTTTGCTTCAAATCATGTAAGTAATAACATTATTTACGAAGAGTAAAAATTGGTCATATTAGACTATTTTGTTGGTTGTTAGTAGTTCTACTTCGAGCTCTAGTTTGAGGTTCAAACTCGAAAAAGACACATTATTGTACTCGTGTCGGGGAGTACACAGTATGTATGTGTCGATTTCAACGACCAGTCAACAGTATCCCTAATAACTATTATTTTACTGAAACAGATTGGCTAGAGATAATATCTGGCCTGAACACCATGGCCGTATTTACAAAAAGTGATGATGGCAACGCTCAACAAAAAGACGCTCCACGATTACGGAAGATGGATGAAGATGATAGTGCGTCCACTCCCAGTCCCAAGTCTGTAAAATGGGCTTACGTGTTCTGGTTATTCGGAGGCATTCTGGGTTTGCACCACTTCTATTTGCGAAGAGACAGACAAGCATTCGTGTGGTGGACGACTCTGGGCGGCTGCGGCATCGGTTGGTTTGGCGAAATCTTTAAGATCCCTCGCTACGTGAAGGACTGCAATGAAGATGCTGCCTACATGTCGGAGTTGCGGAGAAGAATGTCGGCTCATAAAAAGGTAAGAAATTGTAATCTTTGACTACCCAGATGACACTGATGATAAACTCTTTTATGCTTAGAACATTTTCTTCGCATCTTGTATTTATGTCTCTGTGGTCTTTGTCTTCACCTGATCTCACTCCTTTACATATCTATTTTACCTTCTGTTCTACACTCATAACTTTTTATTCAATTATTTAGTTTCCTATTAGAATATGTAATACATTAGATATTATCGATCACTGACTAAAAACAGTACTTTACACATATCACAGAAAAGTACTGGTTGGATGGCA
Source organism: Maruca vitrata (assembly GCA_039566165.1). Classification (NCBI taxonomy): domain Eukaryota; kingdom Metazoa; phylum Arthropoda; class Insecta; order Lepidoptera; family Crambidae; genus Maruca; species Maruca vitrata. The sequence continues at coordinate 5,086,639 of CM076911.1, forward strand.
CAGTGGCTTTGATACCTGCTTATCTAGGTAAAATAGTTTTGTGATGGTGTGTATTTATGTATTTAAGATTGTCTGCATACTCTACTGTTGTTTCTGATGTGCTTAATGCAAGTGCTTAATCTATTTAGCATGGAATCAGAGCAATTTATGTGATATTATTGAGATGTCTTACCGCCGGATATGTCAATTGAATCTGATTGCACCACTTGTGTCTGCTGGCGAATACAAGTAGCTATACAAAAGCATTATTTGGTTATGAATTCTGTTGCTAGTATGAAGGCCTAAGTCTTCAGTCATGTTCAATCCTTAAAGGCATTTCAAATGCACTTATTGACCGTCTATGTGTACTGTAATATGTGGTTCTACCATTGGTTCGATTTGCTGATTCTACTGGCAAGACTCCTGTAAGAAATTTGATACATACTCTTTTTACCCAAATATGTAACAAATTGTAATTAGCTAGTCATATTTGTTATAGTAAAAGTTATACTAGATTTGCTATTAACAAATATAAAATCATGGTTCATTTAAGTAAAAAAATTGTATATTGGTCACTGAAGTTGCGTTGTTTTGAACTAAACTTTAGTCTTGCCTGTGACCATGAGCACTGTAAGGAGCTCGAAACATCAGATCTCTAAATAATATGTTTAGAATAATAATACACACAAGTTTAATCCATAAAATAAGTTTTATTTCAAATATCAACAACTGTTGATTTAAATAATGCATTTTGTTTGTCTACTTTCATCAGTTGTTGTATTTAAGTAACATGAGCATGTATTTTTCAGCCACCATTCTCCATCAACCGTTTCACATTGATGCTAATGGTGGGATACACTTGGGGTCAGATGATGAAGTCCGCGGTTCCCACTGATGAGATATGGGGACTCAACTTTAGATATCTAAACTATCTCATACCATTCGTCACTGCGCTTGGTAAGTTTCAATCGGTTTTTGTATCATTTTTTATTTAGAAATAAATAATACATATTTTGGTTCAAAGTATTACTTGTATTGCAATAATGCTGTGTGCAGAGGAATAGTTTTTACATGTTTCTTACTATCCTTATACCGACAATACAATAAATAGTTGACAAATAATACAAAGCCCTATTTTAGAGATATTCACCAATACGATTTTTATGAATAGTTTAATTTAAAAATCATAATCTTGTTCATTGTCCATATAGGTGTGTGGACTGTGGGAAACATTGGCCGGGAACAGGGGAGCATCAAGCCGGTCCTGATAGCTGCCTACACTGCCTACTATTTCCGCCACTACATATACGATGATACTGTGTGGTTCACTCTGATGGTCCTAGCCGCTGCTCTAGCTTTTGACTCGGGCTCTAAGAAGTGGAAACGCAGATACAAAAGGACAAGTTTGAAGAGGTAAGTAGTTGATTTATTTACTGTAGCACTATGTGTTGTAAGAGCTGTGCTGATTCTTTCAACAAACATTGATACAGGTATCATTATCTATTAAAAGCATTTAAGTGGTGTCATCAGTTAAAAAAATGTCTGTTTGTCTCTTATTTCATCATAATTTACCTACATCTGCTAGAACCGTTGTATATTTATCATTGGTTAGGGGTAAAGGTAATCTTTTTGTGGCTTTGCACAGGGTTCAGAAAAGTTTTACTCCTTTAAGTTAGCCCTTAGGTATGGGGCCAGTCAGTAGTAGTATTATGCCAACTTTTACTTCTATGGTAGCCAATTTGTATAATAATAACTGGCCGAACAGCCTGTGTTCACTTGTTTTATCTGAAACTAGTGACCCATCCTCGGGTATCATCATTATCATACATCATTTAGGCATACATACATACAAACAACTTTGCTTTATACTATGTAGTGAAGTAGTTTCAATTCTCTGTTGTTTAGGCGCGTCGTGGTATTATCTGCCTGCGCTATTCTGTACCTGAGCCTGTGGTGCAGTTACCTCTACTTCAACGGCATCATCACCGATAGCGAAGGCAACGATGTGCCACTTTATGAAGCACTGGAACACTTCTTCAGCAGTCCTTGGTGAGAACCTTTCGCTCATGTCTGTATAACCGTGTCAAACCAATCATTGACAGGTTTGTTTTATATTATGCATTCAGATTAATATTGAAGCATGGCTTTGTGTCAGAATTTCGTATGCAATAGTCCTAATTTGGGGACATGAAAATAACGTTCAATTTGATTGAACTCCAATGTTGAGTACTATCTTATTTATGTGGTGCGCAATGAGAACTAAATTTGTTTTTTATTATTTTTTTTTTATTTACTTTAAAATTTCATTTCAATCAGGAGTCAAATGTTTTTATTGGCTTTTGTTAACATGAATTTTCCTTACTTCCTTTCCATTAGGTGGCTGGACGCAAAGCAGTGCATTTACGACATCTACCAATATGCACAGCATCACGGATGGTACGAGGTGTGGAAGCAAATTATCGACCTTTCTGACCCGCATGGAGAGCAGAATGCTTATAAGGTCAGTCTGAAAGCATATTAGAACAGTTTAATGTTTCTTTGGTGATAAAATAAGATTTAATTACATTGAAAATTCCAAATGGGATAAACTAGCTGATTACAATATTTAGTTGTAATAAAAACTGGCAAATATAATTAGGTATATTCAAAATCGTTCATTACTAATTTGTTTTAACAGCTGATTAAAGTATCATGGTTGAGTTGTGTGCTTAAGTACCTACTAAATGGCTTCGACTTACCTCTTGAATATTATTTGCTGAAGTGACATGTAAACATACTCTTGTTTTTCACATAAAATAATTTCATTGTTAAACATTTTTTCTTCTCCTAAAGCATTTATGAAATTAGCGTCCTAAAACTGACGTAAACTTCTTAGTTTGCGTCGTCAACGTGAAACAACCTAGCTAATAACAGAATGGCACATATTTTATATCAGTAGTTTTATTAGATAACATGCAATAATGGTTTGCCTAAACAAATACCTGGACAGACTATTTTAAAATACTTTTACAATCTTTAAAATGCTCAAACAGATTAACGTGTTTGCAATAAAACAACTGCTATATTGGTATATTTTTAAATTGATCCATCCAATGTTAGTTTACAATGATGTTATATCATAAAACATACAGTTCTGACCTGAATCTGTGTTGAGTTGCAGCCTATTCATAGTAGAATGACCTAGATTGGTACTCGACCCTTTCAATAGGCTGAGAATACAATATCAGGGTTAGAGCTGCTACTAACATAAATAGAATGGAAGGTTTAGATATCTAAAGTGCTTTTTATCTCACAAGCACCTTAAAATAACAAATAGTGCTGCTAGTTTTAAAGCTGGTGGTCAATTCTTATTTTAGGACAAATTATGTTAGAACAAATCGTGACAAATATACATTTTGCAACTCTTTTTATTGTGTGTAGACCTTAAACATACAGTTTTTGAAATAGTATGGCGTTTATTTTGACTGGCTCGGTGGAACAGTGGTTTGTGACCCAGGTTCAGAACCTACGGTTCTAAGAGTCGTGGGTTCGGTTCCCACACAGTGTTTGTTCGTTGTCTGGGTGTATTATTAAATATATTTAAGTATATTTGTGTATCCACTGTTGATTCTGATATCTGTCATACATGTGCTTAAGCTACTTACCAATGTATGTGACGTTGTGTAATATTTATTCTGTATTATTTATATTGCAGGTACTCGGAGTGAGTCCGGAGTCCTCTCAGAGCGAGATCACCGGGGCTTGGCGCCGTCTATCGCGAGAGAACCACCCGGACAAGGTGAAGGACGACAGCCTTAGGCGGGCGGCGCAGGAGCGCTTCATGGAGATACAGCAAGCGTACGACATACTCTCCAATATCAAACACAGGTTGGTAACGTTATATGTACCCTCAAAATTTAGTGTCAAATTGCCACAGCAGCCTATAATGGGTTGACTGTTAAAACATTCTTCATAGATTTTTTTAAACCCTTAACGCGATTGTTTTATCTACACAATATCATTCTCTGTTCGGCCGGAATTTACTGTTAACCCTCAAATAGGCATGGCATGTTGGAATTTATTCACAATCTTCCTTCACAATTCAGTGACGGTATATATTCTCTACTATACTAAGAAATCAGATACAATATCGGCCAGACCAGGCACTGGAATCTAGGACCACTTGGCCTTAAGTGCTAATTGAAGATAAAATGAAGACTTGGATCTTTGTATAGTGGGTTTGTATTGGGAGCCTGTTAAATTACTGTAATGTATTTATTGTCTACTGCAACTTTGTAATCAGTTCGGACATTTCAGTTTTCTAATGTGTACTACCATGACAGTTTAAACCTATATTTTGTATGCCAGCAACATGGTAAAATAGCTCGGATATATTCAGTTTTCTAATGTGCGAAATCATGAAAGTTTAAAGTTATTGTATGTCAAACTTATTCTCTTGCTAATTTCTGCATATTTCGGATTAAGAACAACGTTTCTGATGTTGTGTGTGATATATTATTTATTGTTTCCAGGAGGAACCGTCGCAATAAGAAAGATAATACGGAGAAGCCGTCTCGCCGCGGTCACGATGAGATGTAGTAAGTGGCACCAATGTTTGTTCAGCAGTAGTTTGCGCAGCTGAGTACGGCCGTACAATAGTCATACTGTCGTGTTAGACTGATCCGAAACACACGAACTGACGATTTTTTCTTTATTATGCTCTATTGAGCAGATATAGAAAAATGTAACCATTTTCATAAAGGTATTCCTTAACTGACCTTAGACAACTTACCTTTAATAATATATTGTAATAAATAGGGTGAATTTCCAATAATTCGTTCCCTTTTTTAGAGACTAGCTAATCTAACACTAGACGCAAATGCATGAAATAACGTAATTAAATTTTGAATTTAAGTAAATTAAATTAAGTATAGTAGGCAAGTCAAAATAAGCGTTAAATTCGCAAACTAACGGGTAGTTGTGCATTTTGATAAGTTATTAAGAACACCTACAGATAAAATAATTTTATTACCACTTTTTGCATATATCAGCACTTAAAGTTAGTTTGGGAATTTAGCGCTTAATTCTTTCTTATGGACTGGGCTAAAGGTAAATGGGACTAGTTTAAAGTAATGCATTTAATATACACCAAAATGTTAATTATTACTATCGTAATCTTAAAGGATAATTTATTTGTAACATTAGGTTTTGTACATTCTACATAGTGTAGAAACAGATTCGTATCTGTTGTTATAACTATAGACGTAGAGTTTATTAATAATAAAAAAATTGGTATTTCATACAGAAGAAGTTTCACATACAGATAATTGAATTGCTTTTATAGCAAAATATCAATGTTAATGAAAGAAATTAAACAATTACCGCACGAAAGAAAATAATTGTGACATATAGTTGTAGACAATCAAAAAAGTATGTAGTTATCAATTACAAGGTAATCAACTAGTACTGACTACGAGGTTTTGTAGCGACATAAGAACCAATGGCACTAAGTGTAGATTTTTGTCAGATTAGATGACTAATGAAAAATGAAGTTAATTTTGATCCACCAGGTATATAATGCTGGTTGTATATCTTCACTACATATTCGATATGCGTATATATATTTAATCAGTTTGTTTTGACTTGCTTCTTTGATAAGAAAGTTAGTGGATTTTAAGGGACTTAGCAGCAATGATTAAAAAGTGGCTGACGGCGTAAACGAATGGTGGATGTTTATAAAAAAATGGTGTTAATTACCTTTGAGGTGAATTGGATAATATTTTTGTATTTATATTGGAGTTGTCAGCCATTTTAACGTGTAACGTTCAGCCAAACTATTGTATTAATCTCATACTATTTATTCTTAGTATAAATGATAAGATTAAGTGTATCTAAATAATAGATATATTATTTCCATAGTATTTTTAAGGTAAGGTAATGGGGTTACCGGAACCTAAGAATGGAATTAAATTATTGTTATTTAGATGGATATGCTATTATAGTTGATTTTGTTGACATTCATAATTAATAACATTGAACAGATACTGTCGTTAGTAAATTATTTGTTACACTAACCAATATTACTTTATTCCTAAATCACGGCCTCTTTACGCATAAGTTAATATATTTTGTTTATTTACTTTATTGTATCCTATTTATAATTGAAAATGTTTATCGAATAAGTATAAGATCTGATTGTCTCACTCATGTGTTGTGAAATGGGCATTTAACATTATTTTCTCGAATATGTTTGGCTTACTGTTAGTTATTTAAAATAATAATTTATAAATTAAGTGTGAACGATCAGACTAATACGAGTCTTCCAAAACTGTGGTAAACCTGTTGTGTTAACCAGTTTTTCTATAATTATAAACATTCCTTAGGTAATCTCAATCTCCAAATTATAATTTTTTATACCCACTTTATGTACTTACTCGAATATGATTATTTTAAGTTGGTAAAAGTTTAACAGTGTTCTCTTGTATTCATTAACGAATTTATTGTATCCATTCCATGTAGTTATTTTTTGTAATTAAATTTATTTTTGTTAAGTTATAAAAATATTTTAAATCCGTCCATTGTTTAATGGAGGTCCGATTCTTAAAATCTGAAATGATTTAGTGTGGCAGTAAAATACCAATCAATTGACCTTTCATCAAAGGTCAAAATACGCCTATTTTGAATCGAAAATGCACTTTTGAAATATGGACCTCCGCTATCTACATGAATGATTATTTTATAAATATGTATTTTTTTTGTATATCATCGTAGTTAATTATGATACGTTCTATTGTGTACAATAGTTTTAAACATGTATTTGAGCTATTTGTATATTTTGAGTCTTATTTCTTTTCTAATAAATTTATGTTGTGTAAAACTCGATTTTTATTTAGATAACATGACATATACGAACAAATAAACTTTTTGACCTTTGGATTTGGATAATCTATGTCAATCGTGTAGATATTATTATGATTTAAAATTCGGAAACCATGCTTTGCCCTTTACCTAGCAAGCTGTCGGTAAAGTGTAGCCCGTAGAAATCAACTCTAAGCTACTTTACGATGACGCATTTTTTAAAATAACTGGGGTTTATAAAATAACTGGGGGGCTTGGGGCGTATGAGAAATTCACTAGATGGCAAAACGTAGGCGTAAGGTCCAACTGCAGCATGACTGTGATTGGTGAATATCGACATGTCTGTTATTTTTATTAATAGGAGGTGCACTAGAATACTAACAGTATTATTGATTTGAAAAGTGTACCTAATACCCTAGTTGCTAGAAAGATTACAAAACCGTTGCTCGGTTTGAAAGCCATTTATATTCGTTTTTATCATAACATTTAGGTTGTAGGTAATAAATGTATACCTAATATTGAAATATTACCGACGTGTCTAATTGAATGAATACCTAATTAATATTATAAATGCGAAAGTAACTCTGTCTGTTTTCGCTTCGCTTTCACGCCTAGAGTAAGTACTGAACTGTATTAAATGAAATTGGTACAGATATCCAGAGCCTTAGAAAGGACATAGGCTACTTTTTTAACCGACTGCGCTATAAAGAAGAATGTTTTACCCGTTGACATCTTTACGCGGACGAAGTCGCGGGAGGAAAGCTAGTCATTAATAAATTACCTTAAATTCTTAAAAGCGTCATCTAGTTAATTTTAATTACAATAAATACTTGTTTTAATTTAATAGGTGATGCAGTGGAATAAGGAATAGTGTTTTAATTTACGCCCGAATTCATAGACGTCGACGCTTGTGTCTTACTATTTAGTTTACTCTAATTTACATAGATGGTGTTCCTAGTCATAAATCAATAAAAATAAAAAAATAATTATTTTGGTAATAAATAGAGCATTTACAACTCTATCAAAAGTACCCATCGTAGAAAGAATACTCTATCAAAAGAAAGATTATTATATTATGTATATTTATACTATATTATCAGATTTTGGCATGTGGCATAGCCAGCATTTGATTTTTTCAACGTAAGTATGGTTACATACTTCGTTTCGAAAAGTGACGAATAATTGAATGATGAAAAATATGAATCCTTACTTCCTTACTAATATTATAAACGTGAAAGTTTGTGAGTAGGGATGGATAGATGGATAGATGTTTGTTACTCTTTCACGCTCAAACGTCTGAACCAATTTTCATGAAATTTGGTATGATGATAACTGGCACTCTAGAATAACATATAGGCTACTAAAAAAAAATTGTATGGGTTTTTATAAAACTTGGTATGGAGGTAGATGGCACACCGGAAAGACACCAGCGCTACTTTTTTTTTCGAAATTCGTCCCCCATCCCATGGGAGTTATTGGGGGGAGGGGTGAAACATAATGGTTATGGATGGGAGAACGTTGACGGAACTTTCATTAATAAATAACTAATTTTACAAGGCATCTAGGCTATTTTAATACATCATTGCTACTAAAACCGCGGCCGCTAGTCAACAATAAATTTGATCTGAGGGCAGGGTAGTACTAGTGCTCCTGCCAAGACAAGCAAAAAGCGGCACGCGTCGTACTTACGTTTTCTCGATGATAGTTATGTTATTTGTGCTCGAAGTAATTGAAGCCATTTTTATCCCCTATAACTTCGTTATATTATTCAAGCAGGCATTGTATAAACAAAGTATGTTTAAAATTTCATTAAATTGACCTGCTTATGCTAATGCTTCTGTAAAAATTTGTGAAACATAGATCGTGATTGAAAACTTTCTGGTTTACCTAAGAGAAAATGGCATTCTTGTTTTTCTTGACCCTCCAAAGTCTATTATCATCTGGAACTATGTTTAATGAACCCAATCTAGATAGAACGTAAATAGTTAAGTAAATCAGAAAATGTAAAAAATTGTCTCCTCAAATTTTACCTAATTTGATCCTATCGGCCCTGTAAGTTATATTTTAGTGTGTGACTTTAAATGCGATGTGTCATCTTTTGACATGAATCTAATTCTAGCACTAATTATCGCAGATTAATGAGTTATGCGTGTACGTTCACAATCGCTTTTGCAATAGTTTTCTAAATATCCAATTCAGCCAAACGTTGCCTTTGCCGCGAACGCATTATTTCGAAAACCTGACGGTGCAAACATTTTATTTTTATGCGAACAAATTTTACACTCATGTGAGCTACCTGTTTGTTCAAAACGATATTTAAATGATCAACATTTTCCTGCTAACAAAATGTTAGACTTATTAGATTTTTCCACAAGTAGTTAGTTACTTACTTATAACTGGCACTTTTTTATATGTAGTGGGTCTTTTTTAGCACATAAAAACACTAACTAAATGTAAACAAAACTAAATGTAACGTAAAACCGGCGGCATCTGTTCTTGGAGCCGCACTGGACAGCACGTCGACTGCATGCATTACTACATCGTAAGAGCTCGTTCACCGTCACCTGTCTCACGTCAGCCAGTTGTCGATACATTGGCGTCTGCCGTCTGCTGACGGCTGTCTAATGTATCCACGTCGACTGCATGCCGCAGGCAGGCTCAACAGCTAGCTGCCGACTTAGAGAATGGTGGACGTGGTTAGCCGACATAATCTGCCGTTGCAGCCGCCAACGAGTCTACAGCACGTCGACTGCTTGGCGTTGACTGCATGCAGTAAATACACTGTATGCTACTGCTCGTATGTAAGATGAGACCCTGAACAGACCCTGTCCAGGTACCACAGACAAGATAACCTACTTGTCTGTGAGGCAGGCATAAGCGCGTAAAATTATACGCGCGTTGGAGCCAGTATCCAATACAATCCAAAAGGCGCGTGTGGCAGATAACTTGTTAGGTACATATTTTTTTTATAGTTGGCTTACAAGATGACGTCACTCCACCTGATGGTAAGAGGTGAGTGATATCCATATATGAGGTAGTATAATAAAAGAGACAAGAAGATTCTATGCCCGTAGAATTGGCCTTCCTGAACAGGGCCTTATAACCTTTAGTTCCAAGTACAGATTCTTAAAACCAGTAAGAAGTTCTTAAGTAAATTTGATTTTAACAAAGGTAAGGGTACTGATGTTGGGAGGGGTAAATAAAAAACGTGATATTTATTTGATTTTCATTTATCAAGGTACAAGTACCATTTTAAAACGCGTCGTATCCAGTACAGTGGAGGGCAAGGGTATGCATACAACATAAAATGTTATAAGTAAATAATAAACCTGTCTTGTTAATTAAACTGCCCACAATAACTGCCTAATATAAAATAGAGTCATAAGAAATCATAAATCAAAGTTTCATATTGAAAAAAAAATCAACACGTGGTTACTCCTTAGTACAAAACAGTTGCAAATATGTTACTCATCTATTCGTATGCGTATCCTTGCCCTTAACTGTACATCTCACGAAATGCAAAATAACAATATTCATAAACTTGTATGTTTACATTCACAATTTTGTTATAAAAGTATCTACAAAACACCACAATGACACTGAATATCATTCATGCATATACATGCTGATTACATATACATAATATATATTTTTTATTTGTAATTAATTTTAGTAGATTTACATAATATCTATTTCGAATGTAATGGCACAATGAAATTTAGAGCTTAGATAGCGCAGATGATATAATTATATTATATTTAATCAAATAGGAGCTGTATTTTAAAGGTATGCTAGTGCATACTATAATAATAATATTTTGATTTCTACTTTTATTTACAGTATAGCAATATCGTTATATTATTTACATAGTACATGGCAATGTGGTTTGGTCTAAACAAAAAAAAAACACTTAACTAATTAATATAGTATGTATAGAAAAAGTATTTGCATTAAGTTGGGATTTTGAGCTTTATTTGTGCTAAGAGACAGCCCGAAAATACATACACTTAAAGTTAATGTCTTTTGTGGCCTGCTTTAAAAAGTACACAAGAAATAAACAATATATGTTCATCTATAACATAATATACAAACTCAAGGGTTTAGTCGAGTAGACGAGTGAAAGGCGAGAAGGCAAATCAAACAAACAGACGCACAGCCCCAAGCGAACTGAGCGACAAAGTGGCAAGAAATATAAATTACTTACTTCCATAAAGTAACAAATAATTACAATCACAAGAAAATCGAAATAAGGAATGAGTTCGGAATCTGCGAGTTATCTATACGTCTATAGAAGGCATATCCGTTCGTAAAAAAGTAAAAAAAACACAAAAGGAATGTCTATGGAATACCTAATATCGTGTTAAAAGTTGTGTGAATGCGGCTGGTCCACAACCCTCACGCGGACTCGAGCGAATGGCAACATCGTATAATTAATGTCGCGAACTAGCCTTTATACTCAGTTCATTTTGTGGTCTCCAACGCAATGGAATTAAACTAATTATCACAGTTTTAAAATAAAATAACACTCGCATAGGTAGTTAACGCTACGGCATACCTACGAGCCACGTAAACATAGCCTTCCTTAAAACTAAATTAATAAATAACTTATAGATTGTTAAGAGCGTCGTGCGAGCACCTAATAAAATGTAATATTCTATACAAATTACTAATAACAGTTCCTTTACAAAAAATTTAAGTAGAAAAATTAACAATAATGGTCTCTCTATAACTATTATAAACTTCTTAGTTGATGTATCTCAACAAGCTAACACTAGCCATCACACCAATGGCACGAGTGCGATGCGCACTTTATTAAACAGTCAGTAATCAGGAGATCAGTCTATACGTTGTAGGTTATCACTGCGGCACTCACACTGTGGTCTCGTTCCGTCGGAGCGGCTGCAGCTCGCGCTGCAAGTCGTTGTAGTACTCGTGGTCGGACATGGACTCCTCCTCCACGGAGCGCTGGGGCAGGAACTTGGCGGGCCGCGGCGTGGGCTCGCCCCCGCTGCCCTCGCTCAGCGACCCCAGCGCCACCGGCTCCGTGGGGATGCCGAGCGTCTGCGCCGGCACGCTCTCCTCCGACATCAGGTACTCAGGATTGTCCACGCACCGCTTCGGACCCACGAAGCTGCTATACCGCACCTCCTTCTCCTCCTGACCCTCGCTCCCCTCCCCTATCAAGTCCATGTACGTCGACACGTTCTGGTTGTGCTGAGGCGAGGGCATCAAGTAGTCGTCCTCGTCCAGCGGCAGATTGAGCTTCAGGTTGCCGACTTGTGCTTCTTTAGCCTTCGACATGGCGTCGAAGTTCGTTTCTAAAGTGCATTCGGCGCGGACCTTCATGGGGTCGCTGCAGTATCTCGAGCTGGAGCTGTCGGACGCGCACACTCCGTTGTTGTAGTAGTGGCGCAGCTCCGAGCCGTCGGGGTTCATCGGGTTGTATCGCAGGAGCTCGTGGTCCCAGTTCTCGGGCTTGTGTGAACCGTCCGTTGTCCCGTCGGGTAGCGTGACGGTTCCGTTCGCCCACGACGAGGAGGTGCACGGCTTGAGCGAGTTGCTCTGAGTGTCGACGCCGGCGCTCATGATAGACGTGGTCGCCGTACCAGGCAACGTCTTGAATTTGGGTTGCAGGTACTCGTCTGCCTCCACGAGCGATTCGGGTCCCTCCATCGCTGACGATAGATTCCTGATCATCTCCTTTTCATCCTGAAAATAATAGGTTATAAATTAATTTGCAGTTTTTAAATTTACTCTGAAATCTTAACTTCTGAAAAGTTTTATTATTTATATCTTCATCTCTCATCGTGAATGGATGAGGTAAGTAAGATGACGTATACAAGTAAAATTTCATATTTTCTGTTTTACTTTAGCACCGTTCCGCTTGCACCATTTTAATCAATAGCTTAATTGTAAACCAATAACAGTTGTACCCCAAAATGCCCCATTAATTTTATATAATGAAACATTGCTATAATTTTAAATATGATTGATTTTAAAATATCTATTGAATTCTAAATAATAGTCTTTATAGGTCTACACACGATATTAGCAGTAGCAAATACTTAGCTACTTACTGCCCGACGTTTCGACTGGGTTACACCAATCATGATCGCTCGCGACGTAAGTAGCTAAGTATTTACTACTCCTAATATCGCGTGTAGACCCATAAAGACTAATATTTAGTGTAATGGAACGTGAAAGCTTAAAATCTAATGAATTCGAACCACATTATTGATTGAAATGTTAATTACCTGAGTGGAATAGGATGGAAGACGCATAAATTTGTCTCCGGGTATGACAAGATATCTTCCGGGATCTCTTGCCATTTCTGCGAAGGTATCAGCAAGCTGTTTGAAAGTCGGCCTGCTGTCGGCGTCGAGCATCCAGCACGACACCATGATGCAGTAGATGTCCAAAGTGCAAATACTGGGCTGCGGCAGCTTCAGACCATTCTCTATCAGTTCTGGAACGTTTCTCGCAGAAATGTTCTCGTATGGGCGAGCGCCGTAGCTGAGTATTTCCCAGATGGTTACACCAAAAGCCCAAACATCACTCTTGTGAGTGAATATCCTATGCTGAATACATTCAAGAGCTAACCACTTGATGGGCATTTTGCCACCCGCTGCTTTGTACTCATCTTCATTTATATCTAATAGTTTCGCTAAACCGAAATCTGTTATCTTAACGCAATTTGGGGTTTGTACTAGTACATTTCTAGCAGCTAAGTCTCTGTGCACTAGCCGCTTCTCTTCTAAGTAGGACATGCCTCGAGCTATTTGAGTGCACCAGTTCAAGAACGCTTTGGACCCTATTTTCTCTTTGTGCGTCCTGACATAATCGAGTAAGCATCCTAACGGCATGAGTTGGGTGATTAACATCATTTGGTTAGTCATGCATACCGCTAGAAGCTGAAGCAAATTAGGATGCTCCACACTGGCCATTATGTATGCCTCCTCCAAAAATTCTTTGCTGGTATTGGCTCCAGTGCCTTCCTTCAAAACTTTAATAGCTACAGGTATTTTAACATTTTCGCCTTCTGGGACCCAAACACCTTTGTATACTTTTCCAAATGCACCAAACCCAAGCATGCCACCGCGACGGAGCTCTGCTTCTTTCACTATTCTTAGTTTAGCTAAATTAGGTTTTACATTGGTTGGCCGAAGAGGTTCATTGTCTTCGCATCCGGTTAGAACCATTGTCATCTTCACTGCTTCTTTCTTTGCCTTTGCCTTCTGTCTGCAAGTGTATCCAATTATGCCAAGTATCACCAAAAGCAAGAAGGCCAATATGAGAATTATAATCAACACAGTAGGCGTTCTTGCTGTGGTTAAATTAGGTAACCCGGTAGCAAAATCGGAACAGTACGGCTCGTCAATTGGATTTTGTAACTGTTCATCAAAGTATATCTTATGAGGAATACTCTCAGGACATGTGTCGGTGCAGTTAAACGCGGAAGTGTTGTCGTAAGTGTTTCCGCTGAGGATTATCTTAAGGTTTTGGCACTTAATACAGTCGGTGGACGAGGGCCCGACGCAGCCCCGGCATTCGCTGTGGCACGGTGTACAAGTACGGTACTCCTCATCGGTGAAATGATCAGATGGACATTCCTCTTCACATTGGTCCCCTCTCTTGAATCCATTACAGACTTTGCAGACTTGTTCATGGATACCAAAACCGGTGCACTTTTTGCAAAGCGGGTGACACTTTCGGCAAACCACTTTTACTTTTCCCTCTAGGGGCTTGACGTTGCCAACCCATTCGTTGTAGTAACCATCTGGACATGGTTCAAGTTCAGCTAGGCATTTCTCAACCGTGGCTTCTACGCTGATGATAGCTTTCTTGCAGGCGTTGCAGCCTCCTTCGCCAACGGTGTTCTTAGGTCCAGTGCAGCCGTTGAAGCAGTTGTGATGGCAAGGTTCACAGGTGCCGTTTTCTGACGGGTATTTCATTTCGGAACATTTCGCCACGCAGAATGGCCCGTCGCGGACACGTTTGCACGTTGTGCAGTTGGCTCCGCTCGGTCCTGTGCATCCATCAGCGCATTCCGAGTGACACTGCCTGCAGATCTTCGGACTGGCTTTGTATAACCTGAAACGAGAGTAGATTGCACTTATATAATCAGTCTGTAAAAGATCACTAGCCTTAGAGAGTTGTTAAGCTAGTACGTAATGAGGTTAGCAAGTATTTCGGATGTAAAACCGGTAACAGATATCTGCCCACACTTTATTTGGCTTTGTTATGGTAATAGGTTTGCCGATTGAAGGCTGACATAAGATTCGACAAATGAATCATTAAAGTTCTAGTTTCACCAGTGTATTTTCGTTGTAATATGTTATACTTAACTATTACGTTTTAATACTTAGCAAAATCGGTAATTCAACGTTTTACAGATTTGCTTTTTGCTTTAAAAGAATATTACCATGCTTGATACAGCACACATAAATGATATTACATTTAAAATTGAAACAATTATTCAGTTTGTTTGGATTTAAAATGCAATGGGAACGATAGAGAAGATACATTCGTATACTATAATAAGTAAAACCACTAAAGAATGGGTGATTTCATTCGCGAAGCTTTAGACAGAAGGACTAGAATTTGACTTAAAATTTTACTAGACAAAAATACCCACCCAGGTTTCACACTACAGTTTTGAATGCAAGTCTCGTCGAATTTGTAGTTAAGGCACGAGAGGCACTGGTCCGGCCCCGGGCCCCAGCAGCCGTCAGCTGAGCATTGTGGATCGCACACCAAATTCGTTTTCTCTGTTGAACAAACCTTTGTTAGACACACAATTCGCTCAAGTCTTTTTAAACCAAGACCCTCAATCACTTTTCTACTGAATTACATTTGATTTGGATCAAGTTATAGCAATTATTTTTAATAGAAGAGTTATTAAGGACATGATGGCCAATAAATTTGAACTATGGTTATAGGTTCATTTTTATTGGCTTGTCTTGGATAATAAAATCGAAATATATAAATAGCCTTTGCAGTTAGTTTTGTTAGTTGTGATATTGTTTTAGGTGTAAGATTGTAAGAATTCGCTTGCAAACATATTATGAAAATTTGAGAAATCAAGTGAACATAATGAAATAAACAATTGGCTATCGCTTTGCAGTGTTCTTATATCTAATTCTAAACTATGAGGATCCTCATACACTATAGATCGCATAGCAAACTTACCACATGCAGTTTGATTGCCATTATTCTGTATGATTTGCTTGTGCTCTTTGGATTTCACAAATTTGTTCCAAGCAATCTTCTCAGCGAAGCAAAGGTTTCTGTTCTCCATAATTGCAATCGCGCCCGAGTTCACTCTCTTCAGCGACTTCAAGCCCAATGATTCTAGAGAGGTTTTCACTATGTACAAAGAAGCAAATAAATTCTCCACGACTTGTCGGCCTCCAATTACTTCTAAGTTGCGGAAATAACTGAGGCTTGTGAAGTTGGGGTGATGAGCCTGGATGTTCAAGTATCCTGTCACCTCGCGCACAGTGCTGAAAACTTCCAGCGCATCTGGTTCCATCTTGGGATAGCGCTCGCCGAACGAATAGTCTGGGTAGATGTGCTGGAAACCAGTGAAGGTCATTTCGAGGATTTCGATGGAGCCATCTATGATCGTACAATCTCGGAAACTTTCAATGTTACCCGAATGTATGGGTTTTTCAGCCCGACAAGTTTTTGGACACGTGACGTTGCATGGGATGCATTCGCCGTTCACGGCTGTCTTGTTCGGCGGGCAGCTCCTTACACAAGCTCCATTATCTTTTAGGAGATGTTCTGGGCAGCTTCTCACACATGTTGCTCCGTATGCGTATTTCCCGTTGGGATTCGGTTCCCATGAATAGTTTGTTGGGTTGTATATTTGCATCGGAGGGCATTCTTGTGAGCAGGTCCCTTCGTCATAGAAGTTTCGACAGGCAAGACATTGGCTCGGTAGCGGGCCCGTGCAGCCTCCTGCACAAAACGTGTTGCAACAGTCGCGTGGGTTCGGGCCGAAGCAGCGGCCTTGTGCGCATTGCGGGCTGCAGTTAGTCTTGGAGAACTTTTGGCAGTTTTCGATGCCCTCGCCCCAGCAGCCGGACTCGCAGCTCTCGTGGCAGCGTGGACAGTTGCGTTCGGGCGCGTTGAAGTCGTAAACGTACACGTAGGTAGCGTTCGGTCCTGTTATAATCTCTTCCCAATTGATAGTTTTCACGTGGCAGAGGTTATAGTTCTTGTAGATGCCGACGCTGCCTCTCAGCACGTCGCGCAGAGCTGGCAGTTCCAGGGTGAACGCTGTGGACATCGCCACCAAAAGGGCGAACTCTTCGTCTCTGCCATTGAGCTTGAAGAGCGTACGGCCGCGAATGATTTGCAGTTGAGGCAGAACGATCCGCTTCACTTTCACATACGAAATAAGCACGTATCCGGTAACTTCTCGAATGTACTTGAGGAAGGATAGGTCCATCTCCTCGCTCTCGATCCATGTCAGCTCCAAGTTCCCGTCGACGTATGTACAGTTGGTGAAACGATCGCGAAGGTTCCGGTAATGAGTTTCCCGGTTCGAGGGAACCGACATACGACCGTTCGTCCCAATGCATACTGAAAAAAAAGAGAAAACACATATTAATGAAATTCGTAATCTGTAACACTAATTAAATAGTAAATATGAACTACCCTATTGCTGTTTGATTCTAAGAATTCGGTATTATTACGTGGCAGATCTCTTTTTCTCAGAAAAGCTTTCGAGAAGGAAAAATCTTAATATTATGATTCATCATTAAACTTTAAGTTACATTCGTCATCAACCGGTCACGAATTTTAGAAACATGCCTTTAAAAGGCGTTAAGCGATCTCCGATGCCTATTACTCTACAACGTTTTGAGCTTTAATTATGTGCTTGTCAATACATTTAATAAAAACAATGTATTTGTAGGTCGAGTGATCGACAAGTTAGGAACCAAGCGGCTAACGAAGAGGCGTTGCCGTGTGGGCGGGCTTTGGAGCCTGTTTTCTCTACTACGATACACGTAACACCGCTATTCGTGACTAAAATACTGAAATAGTTACAACGCGGGCCGCGGCGCGGCGACAAAAAGACGCACAGAACAAAACCGACAGTGTAATACGAAAAGCGAGATATACTCGAATTAGTGTCGCGATACAAGTTTACCGTTCGGCCGCTTGTTTTTACACCACACAATAATACACAATTGTGTTGTTTTAGATCGTTTTAGTATTGATGTGTTATTCTACAGAAAATAACATGTGTTCAATACATTTGATGGTATAAAACACAATAAAAGTAGAAACGTACCACTAAAACAAGGTTACGCATCGCGTACCTGAATTTATAGGTCTATTTTGAGCATAAACTTTAAACGATTATTATATCTTGATATTTCTGAGCGCTTTTCCCTGTCATAAGAAATTTAATTAACGAAAGTCATATTTAAAGAAATTTAAGTAACCTGTAAATACTAAAGGTGTGTAGGTAGTTGAAGGCACGAGAAGTATATTTCAAATTCGACTTAACCGCCCGAGCTTAAAGTTCAAAAGCGGATTTCATCCGGCGTCAAGAGGCTGAGTGTCCGGGCACAAAAGCATAGTTTTTGTGTGAGGGAACTCTATAGAAATAACAAGGTATTCAAGGTGCAAGGTAAAATTTACCTGCCCGACTAAATAATAGACTTGTTTTTTATCTGTATGCGGAGGTGTAGCTTTACCGTCATATGATACGTTTAAGTTTGGGTTTTAGAAACTCTTGGATCTATCAGTGTTATATAATATTTTAAGTAGCCAGCGTTATCAAGCACCGGTTGAATGTTGATGGCTCTAATGAACAGAGCGTGTTCTTAATCACTTTTACGATATGGATTAAGTAAATCTGTACGGTACAAAATTCTTTAGTGTTTTATAATATGCCTTTGTTGAAATTCGACGCCTCGTAGCAATATTCGATTGCCAATGCGTATGATTTATACTCTATTGTTCATGTTAAAGGTGATATATTGTGTTCCCTGCCTCGTTCAGTGCTTGTCCTTGGCATGGCATGTTTTCAGTTACATTGTTTTAAATTGTGTAAATAGATTAGCATACGTATAAAACGATACATTGAAATGTATCTGAAAAGATAACATATTGTCACTTTTGTTGCCACATTGTTGGAAAAGAAATGCCGTGATAAAATGTTCAATGAACCTATTTTCATTCAAGTATAAGTTTAATTTGTTTTCAAAGTAAATTGGTACATATATTGTTGAGACCACGCAATTTTTACTTTGTGGTTCAACGCGATTTCGAAATGCTACTGCGACTCAACATCGGTGATTTACTTGTTGAATTTGTGTAGGCAGTAGAAATCTGTTGTCCGGTCGACCCGAATGTGCGATGACATACCAGATAGCATTCATAACGTCGCGCCCGATGCACTGATTCCGATCTTCAACTATATGCCGCATTGTTTAGAGGTGAGTGTGGACTGTGACAGTGCCTAGGCTAGCTGGCATCATCCGCTGCCCAGTAAGGCACGCGCAAATATATTGGTCGGCCTTACGTTGGACATCACTATTCTCGCTTGCGAAATCTACACATGAAAACCTAAGCGCTTGAGCACCTTTTTACTTTAAAGCTTCAAGTAAAAACGCTACTTACAATATATTTAGACTGACTCGGTGGAACAGTGGTTAGTGACCCAGGTTCACTACCTACGGTTCCAAGAGCCGTGGGATCGATTCCCACTCGGGACAAATATTTGTGTGACGAACATCGGTGTTTGTTCCGTGTCTGGGTGTGTTATTAAATATATTTAAGTATATTTGTGTAACCACCGTCGTTTCTGATTTCCGTAACACAAGTGCTTTAGCTACTTACCACGGGATCAGATCGATGTATGTGATGTTGTGAAATATTTATTTATTTATTATTTATTTATAATCTGTGACGCTACTAACAGCGCCTAAAATCAAATTGTTAGCAGTGTTGGCACCGATACTGCCGATGAATTTTATTTGTCATACGCCCACTATACTAGATACACGTAGGCAGATTTACGACACAAATTAATAAGTTCAACATTGAGTTGAGGTCGTGCTTCGCAATCAAAGGAGCCAGTATGTTAGTTATTGAATATTAGAGATACATTGGGAATTTACTTTAGCGGCAATCAGTTGTGTAGGTCGAAACGTGATAGCTCCTAAACAAGTACTGTAGTAACACGTAGTAAACTAAGTACACCTTCATAATACTAGTACCTACATTCAAGCTATTTGTGTACTGCATTAAGCCTCATAATACGTTCGAAAATCAGAAATAAGTAGTCAATAAAATCGCTCAACGCAAAAGTTCGTTACCGCCGAGTGTTTTTAAATGTTCAAAGATCATCGGGTTCGGGCGTCCTTAGCAATCTCTCCGAGGCGCAACACACGACTGGTTTGTCTTAACTCGATGTTTTTATCCAGTTACTTGCATTCTGAAGCATTGGAACCAGTTTTGTTCCTCCGGCGCACTAGCCGATCGGCCTTTCACTATAAAATGGACTGTGGCACACGTACGCTTAGTTTAAATTGATTCTTCGTGAAACAGTTCTAAGCTAGCAGGCAATGGATGCATATTTTGCTGAGGATCTTTTGAGTTCGTGATTTACCATGATCTGACTAGCTACCATAAAATTCGAAATGTCTATATGCCTTGATTAATTACAAGTTCTTACAAGGCATACGACAACTAATATATTATCTTTTTTTACCACGTGTTGGTGTGTTATAAACTGGAATATTATACTTCAACTTGTTAAGATTAGTTAAGAAACATAATCCGTTTATCTTATTACATAAACTATTAAAGCATTTGAAGGGATTATTTTCACGTAAAGGTAAGACTATTGTGCATTTGGAGAGGCCTATGTCCAGCAGTGGACAGGGATGGGCTATTGATGATGATGCTTACATCAAAATAGTTTTAACTATTTTATAGAATGGCTTTAAAACTTCTTTTAGTTCGGAGTGATGTGCAACGTTGGGAACTTAGAATTGTATATTGTCTTAAATAGATAATGTTTTGTTTTTTTTTGTCTTTTGGCACAGGCCAAAAGGTCTCAAAGGCCAGACATGTTTGATGTTTGCATATATTACAATCTGATTTTAAAACAATAGTTCCGCTACATTACCTAAATGATTAAGTTCTAGACATGTGTACCTAACTTCATTTTCAAGTAATAACAAAATTATTAGCAAATATTAGCTTCGGTTTACAGTTTAGCTATATTAGTAAACTTGTTTGTACGTGATTTCGTTCTTTTAAGTTCCTAATTTATACATAAACATTAATTTATAATATTAAAGCAATAATTGACGATGTTCGTTTTGGATATTTTTAATGGTTAATCTACATAAAATATTGCTGAAGAGGTAAGTGTTACCCGACACTGAGCGCTGTTGAAAACCGCCAAGTTTTGTCGCGCATATCATTAAAACCTGATTAAACTTTATGTAGCCGTTACTTCACAGTTCAAAACATACGAAAACTAGATTTTTTATTATGGTAACGTTAATAAGCAGCTCGGTCGATTTAGATTCAATGGCTAATTAATGACCGCGGAGCTATTAACAGATTTTTTTATAATGAACCATTATGTGGCCCGTTTAGGCACTGTTTGGCGTCATTTGTAACAAGTTTTCCAATAAATGATTTTACTTGAAATATGTTGTTCTATTAATAATGTCGTCTTTGGATCGGGTTAGATTTTTGGAAGTCATCAAAAGGGTGTCAGGCGAGAGTTGGACTTAAAAAATATTTAGTCAATTGTAAGCAGAACTCTTTTGATTTGTTATATTTAAGGAAAATAACCAAAGTAGGTATTTACCTCCCGTGTAAAGCGCCTGAGACTCTATTGCTTAGCAAACACCAGTCGATAAAGTGTGGCATGTGCCCCATAAGACCTTAAAGGCACGTATGGCGCCACTTCCTAGAACCATAATGGCGATTACTTGCTATGTGTGCGCACGCGGTTCTATGGCAATATTGTGATACTAAATATTTCATGTAAAATGGTCATAAGATCATGTACAGCTTGATATTTGATAGTTCAAAGGAAGCTATCCAAAGTAATATGTCGTCGGCTTAGAGTGTAAACCTGCTAACTAACAACCATATCAGGTACATTTTCAGGAGAGACAATTAGATTGTGTATTTATTTTCACACTTTCGAATGGTATAAATAACGTATTAAAGTAAAAAAAATGGATTTGACAGGTTTACACTCTAAGCCGACGATGTGTTTTAACCGTCATAGTGATTTCAATCATCAAAGGTAAAAAAATTACTTCATTAATCTCCAGCTCGATACCGCAAATTCTTGGTCTATGTTCACTAAACGGCAAAGAATAGCAATTTATTAAGCTGCATTAGTAATATGTAGCAAAGTACCTAACCTGAAACAACCATTCGTTTTGACCTAGTATTTTTTGCTGGTTCCAAAAGTAACTAGACTTTAGCCTATGACTAGACCTGTTGCAATATTGAAAGCGAACACATCAAGAATGTGGGCCTACAGCAAAAATGCAGACGTTTTCCTCAGTACTTTAATAAGAATAAAACGAGTTTAGTTCCTTATTGATTTGCAGTACTGTTTTGCATTTCTACGCGCAAACAACGCAATCTTACATTTATTATACAGCCTGCATAAATGAGCGTGTCCTTATTATTGGCTGAGGAATAAGCTAGCTTTTGATCAGTAGGCAATGTTCACCGTTGTGGTATAGTTGTTCGACGAGACCCTATGCACAAATCGCGTCGCGTTTGTAAAACTACTCAAACAAGGACTGTTTTATTAGGCGATTCTTTTTGCTTTTTTCGTATTGGTTACGATGATGACTTGGAGTAGCCTTGTCATCATCACCGGACTTGCTTGGAAGCGGATGGCTCACACCCATAAAAGGTGTTTGCTAAGGAATAAGTCTAGGTGGTGTGTTAATACCTCGTCGGACTGAATAGATACATGAATAGTAACAAATCGATTATGTTTCAAAATTGATTGGTTCAACACCTGTCAAACATAATTCGGATAGTATGAGAGTTATTAGACTAACACTCAACTACCTCCGTTTCCGGAGGGGTTAAAAAGGTTACTTAATTCTTTACTGGGGTTACTTTTGCTGTATCTAGCTGAACGGGCTTTAGTTATATTTTATCAATACTTCCATTTTCCTTATTTCATATATTATTTGCACCATAAGAAATTGAAGTCAATAGGATGACACAAAAAGAAGCAAAACATTATCTAGGTGTTCCTTCTATTTTTTTCATCTGTAATTGTAAATTTTCATATAGCATATATGTTATTACAGGCACATCTTTTATTAATAT
Source organism: Maruca vitrata (assembly GCA_039566165.1). Taxonomy (NCBI): domain Eukaryota; kingdom Metazoa; phylum Arthropoda; class Insecta; order Lepidoptera; family Crambidae; genus Maruca; species Maruca vitrata. Next base: position 5,109,808 of record CM076911.1, read on the forward strand.
CCATTATATTCGTACTAGCTACTCGTACATATTTATTGATTAAATCTAACAACGATGTCGTTTTATTACCGAGTACAAAATACGACCAGGGGGAAAACGATTTACATTTTATTGCGAGGTTTCTCGAAATATAATAGCCTTGTAATACAAAGCCTGGTGTATTATTTTTACTGTACCCAGGTAGATATGAAGGTGACCGCAAATACGATAGAAAGTACTGGCGATACGAGATGGGAACCGCTAGAACCTAGCAACAGACTCATATTATATGGACAGACCACAATTTATAGGGTTGCTCACTTTACATACATATAATAAAATTTACATATCCGTTTCCCAAATAAATGTTGAACGTCAGATGAATTCTACAGTAGATTTGAAGGTTAAATGTTTCTGGATGTTGGGAAGCTTATTAAGCTCAAAGCTTATTGTTACACATTTAGTCAAAGTGTGTTCTATTAAAAACAATTTAAAAGACATTTTTATTTTACCTAACATTTGCGTGAGTTTGTGCGGAAGAAGAAGCTATTTGGTTACACAAATTAATACCGTTTAGACCCAGTAATGTGGCAAACAAGTTTCTAGCGTTATGGTGGACAAGTATGGCTCCTCCGGCATTCCAAACCAGTACATTACAATGTATTAACGAATCACGTTTTGCCTAACGCATTTGACAATTTCGCAAGCTTATACAATTATTCTTTCAAATGTATCCCTTTTATATTTAAAGACCTTTTAAAGGTACAATCGTGAATGTTTGGTACAAGTTTAAAAAAAGTATATGTAGGCACTTGAGGATAAACCAAACTATAATAATCGCAAACTTAATCGTATAAGTAAACAGTACAACTACTTTGATGTAATATATTTTATCTAAAAGTACAGGAGCTATCTATAATCAATTACTACTGTGTATTACGTACTACTTGTTTATGGTATCGTTTAAAAGGAATGAAACTGTGACATTACTGGATTCTCATTTTGTTCAAGTGAAAGTTAATAAAAGCAATAACATTATTGTTAATTATAAAGATAAAGATATTATAAGATAAAAAAATACAATTATTCATAGTTATTAAATTGATTTACTATCATCTTTTTATCCGAATTATTACGAAAAAATGTGTACCTACAACAAGCTATTCCAGTTGGCTTTGGCTTAGCTGTAATATGAAAACTGAGAAATAAGTTCTGTTCATAACAAACGTGCCTTAATATTTGGCATTATTTTTCCTGGTAATTCTCAACTGACCGGTCAATCGATCCAAGGTTCATTGGAAAACAAGCTTATGTTTTAGGGCAAACAATGGCGCTTTCAAAGCCTACGCAATAAACGGCTGGGGTCTTATAACAACCGACAGAACGCTTGAGTATTAGTCAACGAAACGACGAATTCATACGAAGGCTTATTAGCGAGTATACTACAAATGCCTATCCCGAAATGTTCCGGTTACGCACTTATATCGTTCGATATATACACTCAAACAAACTACATATGTATTAAGCGAACAAGTTCCTACTAAACATACAATTTTAGCACAATACTAATGTTGAAATTACTGTTCTATACGTCTTCGGAAAGACATCTGTCAGAAATCCTATTTGCTATGTTTCTGCAAATGTTACTCATAATAACAAACCTACAGAGAGTTTAAACAAAACAATCAAATTAGTACGCATATAGGTGATATAATAACAGGTGTATGGAAAATATTTAGTCTCGGAAAGGGCCTGAAACGTGGGCTTAGCTCTTAGTTGTATGGACAAGGCATCTATCTATAGGCATTCGTTCAAGTCCAAGCTGTAATGATTGTGTCTTCTTCAATCATACAAGTTGTCATACGAGTTCCATACATGACTAGTTCGGAAATATGTCACAAGAAAAGTTCTAGGGTGATTATGGCAAAGGAATCCATGTATCGCCCATCGACCAGGAAAAAAAATCATCAATCAAGTTTTGCTTGGAAAATAATATTGATTAAATCCAATATAGGTAGTCCAATACTCATTTCAGTAGAGTGTTAATTGGATTGAAGTATAATAGCTAGTTACTTTGGACCGTTGCGCATTCAAATTTGAAATTTATACCTAAACTAAGTCTGCAAAACCCAGGGTGGGTTAGAATTAAAGTAGGTATGTACAATTGTACGTACATACATATATATCTACTTTTTAAACTAAATAATGCAAAATTGCGGAATATATAACATCCCTATAGATACTTGATATGGTAAATCTAAAAGAGTAAACAAATATGTTAGGTGTTAAATAATATTAAAATAAACAGTTATCAAGTATTCGATTGTTTTCAACAACAATATTGCTATTTGAAACGTGTTTATACAGAAGTACCGGCAAGCAAACAGAGTACAGAGTTACCTACGTTACCGCGAAATAAATTATTGTGCAGTGATGACATGGCACGGCTACTTAAATGTCGTTTTCAAGTGTAATGTTGTAAATTATAGAAACGCTAGTTTGCACAATACCGCGTTGGAATGGTAGTAATGGTACAAAGGATGCGGCGACCGCAGACATCTCGAAAGTTGAACGTTCCACAACAGCTTTCATCTCAAAGGATATTGTTTCGCGTCCCTTTCACGGAAACATTGTCGCATACAAAGTGAGATTTAATTGTTTTGCCTCGGCTTACAAAGCGGCGTGCGCGCAGCCTGTCCGAAGCCTACGGGCCGCAGCTTTCCGAGCTATATAAGGCTACATTTGCTGCCTCGAGATAAGCTTTGTTTATTTTATTCCAGCGATTAGCTCACTACTTTATGGGGTCATTCTACGTTACTTCAGCGTATTTGTGGTATTGAGGGCGCATATGCGCGCGAAAGTCCGAAGGCTTTGGAGGAGTGTGGTGTAGGTGTTGCTTACTTTTTCCTTTGACAAATTCCGAGTGTTTTGCTTTGTGGCGTGCTGGTTGCGCCTGATGTCGATGGGGGCGTGCGGCGTCCGCAGCGGCAAGGAGGATCACGCACAGGCACCAGAGTAACTCCCGGGCAGCAACCATGCTGCGACTACGACATCACTCGCGGGTCCGGTCGGCAGACAACCGTACGGCACTCACTCCCATCGTGGACTGGCCCGCCCGGCCCGCTGCGCGAGCGCAACCACAGCCCTCGCAACTCAGAGACACGGCGCGTGCCGGCCGCTTTGGGCGGGAAAATAAGGCTCTCGTAAACAATCGCATGTTTATACTGAGCCGGGTTTTGATTGGGTATGTTTTGTGTTTTATAAAATTTGTTACACGATTCCATTTTCGAAAAATAAAGGAAGTGAAATGCTATTGTTACAGAGTGTAGATAGTTATTGAAATTGTTTATGGCACTAAATGTCGCTTACAAATAGTGTATAGAATAAGAGAACTTATGATATTCGGTAGGATCTATTAATAGCAGTTAAATACTGTAATTTTACTTGAATGGTTGCAAAAACATTTCATATTTGAAATTTTGTAGAAACTTTTTATTTTCGTGAATACGTTTCGAACTCATAAAATATCGAATTCATTATGGTTCCGCTAACGGTTAGGTGATTAGCGCGTCTATTAGGAAACTTTATTTCTAACTCAACTCTGTGGCATTAGAATTCGAACGTAGGCCCTGTCTAAATGTTTGAAGGGCTACGCGTAGCTCGCTGCCCTCTCACAAGCACAGGTAAACGTCGAGAAGGACGCAGGTATGCGCCCGACTCGATACGAAAAAAGCCACGTAACAAAAGTTTAATAACTACGCATTGTGCTAATACCGATACAAATAATAATTGAACTCTTAAAAAATATACGTAAAACAGTTTTTGTTGGCCACCTTTTGTAGCTATCTGATCTAATATACGAAGGCAATTAATATGGCCCGAAGTCGGCTGATGAGATATGATTTTTTAAATATAGTATGACTGTGTGATTTTGTATTTGGTAAGGCTAGGCCGCCTGCTTTTGTATAATTACTGTTTTAGATAGTTTAGACGTTGTAATGTACGGCTGATTGATTGGCGTATATTAATTCTTGTAACGACATTTTGTAACGGAAATGCTTTAGGTTAATTATATTTGTGACCTTGAAAACCACGGATTATTAAAATTAAGCGATAAATATAAACGATGAAATAAAGATGTGATATATTCAATAAAACATAAATGTAGACGTTTATTTAGATTGTCAATAAATGAAGTACATACATATATGTTAAATATTTATTTGGAAATGATTACAAAATAAATACTTTAGTGAAGCCCGTACTTCAGTATAAGCTTCGCTTGGGGTTAAGCAGAGGTGACGCGGTACTTTTGGCTTCCATTGTGTTCAGGATAGAGCGGAATTTAAGAAAACTTCAAATTTGACAGTTTCTCAATCATCTAGCCACACTTGTGTACCTTTTCTAGGCAGCGAGGCAATCTCTACAGATCATGGTAGATTTTAAATGTACTTTTTTGTACTCGATTTATGTAATAGTTCAATGTACAATAATTAACTAAATTTTCAAGATAAATAGAGTTCAAACTTTATATTCTTAGCTGTACTAAGTCCCGTCTTCACTAAAAGTTAATAAACCCGGGTTGATAATATATTCGTCATAGCTTAAAGCTGCCTATGGATAAATTATCAATTTGTAGGTAGGTTTGGCTGAATCTGCATGGTTAATAAGTAACGGACTTGTATTTAAGAGCCATTCACATTCTCTTATGAATATTTACTAACCAGTACGTTATAATGGCGATTTCAATAATTTAAAAACTAATAAATGTGTTGAGGTGACGATATAATTGACGGAATCACTTTGATTTCTTAGACTTGCCTGAATCCTTAATTAAAAGAGTAAATATATGCATAAGGTTTGAAATCTCGTTGAGACATATTAAAACAAATTTTAAGGCGCGATTTTCCATCTCCAATTCACATTTTAGTAGCCATGTTGTACCCAAAAAGATATATTTTCTAACATTGCTTAGACAGATAAGACGTTTTATTGTTTATATTACTTTCATTATAGAAGCGAATCATAATTCTTAAGTAATTCAAAACTGTATGCATTCGTGAGTGGAAGATGTAAGTAAATATTCCTACTGGCTTTATTTGTTTTAACAAAAAGCATTTTTTATCAAACTTTAGACCTTAACGATTGTGTAATTGGGTCATAAGTATAATATTTGCTCTACCCAGATAAGTTGTATGCACAGGCACATAGTGTAGTGAGACAACAGTGTAGTTGTATTAGTGTAGCTTGTTAAGCTTCTTAAATATAAGTTCTTTTCGAATATTATTTCAAGGATTCCTCTGAAGGAATTGTTTTCATTATACCTTGCAAAATTAAGTAGTTACTGACACCAGGTCATGATCCTTTAAATGTTTAGAATACCTGTATCTTACCTGCTTTGACGTGTATTCCCTATGAAAAAAAATTATGTTCAATTAGTAGGTATTAACTCTTTTTTTTTTATAAAAAAAAAACAGCCGCCTGCGACCATGATTGTAGTAATCCAGTCGTAACCTTGAGTGGAAAGTAGATAAACTCGTATTTTTGCTACTCCAGTTAAGCGTATGTTCTCATTTTTTAAGTTTTACTGCTAAATATATATATGTTACTGGCTTATCTTAATATGTGCTTGAAACTTCCTTAACTTCCGTATATTTGCATTCGTCCATATACCTCACTGTTTCCTTTACTATTATGATAGTAGTGCCTGCGCGCGTTGAACTCTCTACGAAAGTCGTCTTGTTCCCGCTACAGAGTTGCTACGGAGCTGACCTACGTAGCGACTGAACACCTTAACTACCGACACCATTGCTCCGTTAGTTACCAGCTACGGTTTTAAGTTCCGACGTGAAGAAGCAATGGAGACTGTCCTTGTGTGTCTAAGTTGTGTCGTAGCAATCGCTTGGTGGCAGGCTTCGCCTCGCATTCTTTAACGACAGAGCCTGCGTAAGCTCTGAACTATTACAAGACAGATTGACCTGGTCTACGGTGCAACGTTTGGCATGCACGTGAGGGTATTGCTGTTGTGGTTGACATTACTTTATGTACTAACGAACAATTTACTTGTACGTGAACAGGAATTGCGACAGCCAAAATCTTTTCAGCTACATTGTATTGTTGCTTTGTGTCGCCTCCATCAATTTAGACTTTTGAGTTTAGTTGTAAAATATGTTTTCATTTAAATAGGACTATCATTCTGCAATAAAACATCTACGTTTGCAAAAATAACTGGTCGAATTGAATAAACGTGTTCATCTTTAATGATTGTAATAAAAATTCACAGGCAGATTTCTTAAAAATTGTAAAAAATCTTACCGTTACTTAGACATTCGCTGATTTTAATGGTTGATCTGGTCAATGTATATGGTGTTACTAAAAACCTATTTGGAAATCACTGTTGGTGAAGTCATTCATTAGAGATTTACTTTTAAGGAAATACAGATTAAGCGTGGTAATGCAACGTGTACTTTAGTATTATGCTTGTGTTTGATGCGCGATTATGTATTAGCCAAGACGATGCTGCTATGTTTGGTGCGATTACGTTTTCCAAAGTGGTTCTTTCAACTACAATATTGTTTTGTTTCATTGATCAATACTTAATCAGAAATTCTCATTTTCTGTCAAAACCTGTTTTGTTAACGCGCAGTGGTGATTCTTTTATTGACAGAACCTACCCACATAATTTGAATTATTTGGTCATGTCATAATAAGATTTCATTAGTAATAAGTGAACTGTGTAGTGAAGTGATGTTCTTGTTGTAATAATCCTTGTGTTGTGCATATTAAAAATGTTGCATCAATGTCTCATGTGAGTGAATAGTAAAAATGCTTTATCCTCTTCTTCTTCTTCTTATAAATAAAAATGAATTGCTGTTCGTTAGTCTGACTAAAACTCGAGAACGCCCGGACCGATTTAGGTAATTTTGGTTTTAAAATGTTCGTCGTAGTCCAGGGAAAGTTTCAATGAAAAAAGAATAAATATTGGCGGTATGAAATTCGCCGGGACCACTAGTGACAAATAAAAACGTATTCCTTCCATAGGGTAAGGTCAAAGTTAGTTCTTATTTTATCCCACAAATCCTACTATGAACCGTTATGTTTACATATAAAGCATGATTGAATTCGAACAAGTTCTTATTGTTCTAATTCCGTTTAAATAAGCGTTGATGAGAATTCGAATTAAAATGCCCGATTAGTATTCCGTATACAGTCGTGTCGTTCTTTCAAGGGGGAACTACCTAATCGTTTAAGTCAACATTTTTTGGGTGGCCATGGATTAAGACCGAATAACAATTAGTATGCGATAATCGTCCCGATGTTTCTTTCAGCCGTTGCCGAGTATAAAATGGTAATTGGATCAGTCAATGAAACTACTATATAATTATTCCGCCGAAAACTGTTTAATAAACAATACGTCGTCATTCTACCTAAGCATTACGAGCAGTTCTAATGAATGACACCATTTTCGATAAGTATATTTAATATGCCTGTTTTAGTAAATAGAAATGGTATCTTGTTAAGCATTTGCATAGCTAAGTAAATGAATATCTAAACACAATTTTGTTGTATGAATTAGGTAGGTGATCTCGTTTCAATTAACCCTGAGTTTTCGTTTCTAATTTATTTGTCTTTTATAGCTGAATTAAATTTACTTGTACTGTGCGAATGAATGAATTTTACTATTACATTTATCGGTATTCATTACTTAAATATCGGAGTCTGTAAGTGGACTGAAAATACGGACTACTCGTAGACGCGGCTAGCCACTTAACTCATTTTAAAACCATCTAAAACATTCTTCCTAAAGCTCGCAAAACGTAAACGAAACTTTATCTCCACATTTTTTTGGTCCGTGTACTCAAAATGTGATGCGATCCACAGCCTTCTAATCCCAAAAACGGCGGCAGCCCGGCGTCAGCAGGACAAAGCTTCACGAAGCACTTGACTGCATTGTAATACTACAATGGCCCTTTGATTTGTCCCATTGTTGTCGCAGGTACCACCGGGGCAGGTTCGTGCAAATATAGCCTCTATTCCCTGGTCTTAAGGGTCCAGGCGTGCACCTGTTTAGACTCGCGCCGTGTGCAGACCTCTTGTACCAGGCTGAGGTGGCGACGCATCGTCATTTTGTACCTCGTAAAACAATTCGGAGACAACCATTTTGTAGACAAAAGCTTTAAGTTGCGTTGTAAATAACATGTCTGTGTTATTATGGGAGTTTTTTTACTTTTTTGCGTACAGCTTAAGTGTACTACGTTAAGTGTTTGTAAAATGACTAAATAGGAATGTGTAAGTACATGCGGTTATCAATATATTGAACTGTATTGAACAATTCAGTTTATACTATTTGATATTCATCTTTGATGTATCAAATTGCGTCCTTCTGAATATGTTAACTTGCCATTACCCGTCTAGCATTTACCCATTCACATATTATACAATATTGAATCGACTTGTTTATAGAACTAGAGAACTTAACAAGGAAAAACTTGTTGCATTTTTAACCAGCTAATAGTATTTGCCATTATATTGTATAATTACTTTACCGCAACTAGTAGCCTACTTTACGTTGTGACTAGGTACAGAAGTTATCGTATAGGTGCCTTGAATTCCTAGCGAGATACGCGAGTAACGTAATTTCCATTGAATTGAAAAGTTCTTTATATCGGCTTCTTATAAACTGCTTAGTAATACTGGCATTTGACCATAGTAAATAACTTCCTTACTTTTATTACTCTTAACAAAAACATTACCCTTCCTTCGACATCGGTAGTCGGGTAGTAATTCACATCTATTTTGTACTTTATGGAAAATCGATAAAAAAAATATTATTTGGTTTTGAGAATCATAAGTACGAGTTCTCATATGAAACGTACTACGTATTCTTAAATACTTACAAACTTTAACAAAAATCGGATTCCTCGTATATTACTCGTAACAGTTTACCACCATAGCTTACACTGTTGGTGCCAATTCACAAAATATTAACAGCGCGTTATAAACAATTACTTAGAATAAAGCTTGAGCAATCAAATTTTAAGGCCCAACTTAAAGCGTGTTGCCTTGTTTGCTGGAAAAATAAATGAATCCAAAAAGTCGGGGAATGGAGCGAACAAACGGCACCGCCGGCTAGAGACATTAAAAATTATGTTACTGATCGTTAATACTAAACGTAGAAACTGTTAATAATTGCGGTGGCTTATAAATGTTGTAATAAAAAACGCATTCTTGGGTCGCCCCGTGAACCCCGACTGTGCCGGGGTTGGATTTCGACTCTTGATATACAACCTTCGCTGTCGATCACGCTGAGGAATGTAAGCTTCCTTAACCGTACTCGAATAAGGCACATTTCGGCGTAACATTCGATTCCAATCTCTGACCATTAAAAAGAAAAGACATTCGAACAGAGATGGCCGAAACCAGAGGGGTATCTGCCACCCCCGACCGCTAGTTTTAATCGTATCAATAAGTCACTCGAGATATTAAATTTATCGATATATCATAACTGCAGGTATCGGAGGAATCGAATGCCGAAAGATCCTTTTGTCTCGGGATCTATGTTTTGTGGCGCTATAATTACAAGATCTTGATCACCGTTTGACGTTTTTAATTTGTAGCTTCATAAAAGAGGGAGTTTTTTGTTAGCCGGCTATAAAAGTATCTACGTCATGATAACAATCAAGTTATTAACATTCGGTGTTCATCATAAATACTCGTAGGTATGAGAAAATGGAAATATATATAAAATACAGCCAATTACTACATTTATTATAGGATCTTTTATTCTCCCCATTGACTATTTTGTAGATAGTAGCTTAGAAAAAGTAAGTTTGATTCGTCCTAAAGGTAGAAAATTATGTATGTTGTAAGAAAATTCGTCTGCGCTGCCATTGTACCGAGCTTTTAGGGTGTATAACTTTGAAGTTTTATGACCCCTTCCTATAATGTAAACTTAAATTTGACTTTAACCTGTGTCGCGTATTCCGTGAGATGCGAGCCTTATGATAAACATAAAATCTCAACAATACTCCGCTGGGCTCGCACAAAGGCACGTCTAAAATTAGTGTTATCTTCCAGTTTTCAAAGAGTTACATTGTTATGCCGGGATTGTTCGGAATGCGTTCCTGTGAAGATATGCATCCAGATGCATGTGACTGCGGGCTACGATTCTCATGGTAATGCGAAACATTCGTGGCATGGCGTCTCAGCTGCCCCGGGCCCAGACGCCGTGATTACCGACTTCACAAAATATTGAGCCATGCAAAGGAGCTCATTACAATATGAGACGGACCTAATAGCGCTTTGATACATTTTAGCACGCTTTCCACAATCATTTTGGCCCTTCGACATTTGTTGCTATAGCTCGGGGTGATTTCAAATTGGGGGCCATAAGAAACATCTGGGGATTGCGATCCAATCCGCATAAAGATATAGATAAAGAAAGCATGACATTATAGCGGTTAGATTAGAATTTTCGGGGAAATAAACTGTACTATTTTATGAATTCCATTTTTGAATGAACGAAACACGCACTAAAATGGTTTCCTGTACAGTTTTCTTTCTTTCTGTCTTTCACTTATTACCAACTATTCAACACGTACCAGAGCATCCAAATTGTCATGTAAAGTAGTTCTATAAGGCTTTCAAACTATCATGATAGGTAATAAGCAAATCCGAACATTATTGGCTCGCATCTCACCGATCCATCAGTTGGCGATCAAAGATAATGGTGTATGTCTAAAATTATAATGATCTCGACAGATGCACTCTTGACACAGGCAAGCAGGCTACAATGGACCGATTATATTCAAACGGCTCGCATAAAAGGCTCTTTTTTGCCTCCCGAAGGGAATCTGACGGCGGCCATCCTGTGTGGGAGCGAAGCCTCGGTTTCAGTTTAGAACCTTTTTGTAAGGTGCCTTGTTTTATGTCTATTGTTAAATACTACGAACGGACAAGACTGATTAATTTGATGAGCTCGTAGGGAACCTCTAATAATCGGAATTGGCTAAACTGGTTCCATTTTTACTTGTGGATTCCTTTTGATGCTTTGCTAAATACTTATACCTCGTATTGTGGAGGAATACTAATAAAGTTTTTAGGTTAACTTTAAGGTGTTTTAAGCACTTTATGATAACAAGACGAAGAATCTTGTTTTTACGCTTCTAACGGAAAATGTAATGTTGTTTTCCATGGTATTTGAAACCAATTGAAGTAATCGATATTAATCTATTCGTAATTGGTATTTTATTAGCTCTACCTGATATTGCATACGTACAATAAACATCAAGCCGGTAGTAATGTTTATGTATGAAGGAGATCTCCGTAATTGTCGCTTCAAGTATGAGTTTAAAGGGGACAGATTTAATTGCAGTTATTTAAACAATTGTTGGTTACGGTAACATTCTTACATTATATAATATAATGAGTGTGTATATAAAACCTGATCCTTGACTGATTGAATAATGAATTCGCGCAGGAGACATCGAAAACGAAGTATCTTACCGAAAACAACGATGTCATACTAGAATATAAATGATTATTACTATGCTTGACTTTTGATTTTATCAACAACTTTCTATGGAAATTCTCAGTTAAAGCGCACTAAATAATATTATTCGCAATGAGTTTAGTCTGTAAATAGAATATGCATAAACAAACCAGTGTTTCGCCAGTAGTACTCAGTACGTTGAACATACGAAGCTTTTTATGCAAAACCGGACAAGTATCGCCGGTCGAAACGCTAAGTGAGCAACATGCATTGACAGTAAGAAAGTGAAAAGCTTGTCACCCGGCCCGCTACATCGATGATCGACGCTACACGTCGCCCATAAATCTGACCAATAAAAACCGCACGGTCCAAGAAAATGGACAAAAATAAACTACTACATGGTCCGCTTTTGTCTTACGTGTGTCTACAACAGGCTTTATATTTTGGACGCAGCGCCTTCGTTCGATCCTAAAAAAAAAACAAAACTCGCGCGCAGGTAATAATCCTTCAGCTGTCACAGGCAGTTGTGTATCAGTGAGATGGTTCTTTAAAGTTGTTTCGATTGCAAATCATGGAATCATGAACATTTCGTTGATATACTTACTACATTTAATAAGGAGTAGATGTTTTTGCATGTTACAAATCGGGAAAATTAAGTTTTCTAAACATTACTATGTGTTAATGACATTTTGTTACCTAACAATAACATGTTTCGTCTTTTAAATTACTTAATAGATTTCTGATCTTTTGTATGTTTTTAAGAAAATGGCGTACTTATCATCACAAACCACAGAAATGTAATTTTTTATATCAATCCACATTTACCTTACTGCACCTCCGTCTGCAGTGTGAATCTGATCCCCGAACCACCGTTTCGCTGTTACTCTTTTCAATAATCTGCATTTTTTATTGCTTGTTAGGCAGTTTGTAACTAATTAAATAGCGGGAAACCAGAAGCAGGAAACAGTGATTATTAAAATGCGCCCGCGTCGCTTTTTGTACCAAATAAACGTATAATTTATATTCTCCAGTCATAAATATGTTACTTAATTATAATGTACTCCTACTGTAGCTTATTCCATCAAATATTACAAAACGTAATGACTAATCTGATCAGCCATTAGGTGGCAATTTTGTACCTTAGTGCATCCGTGGACGCAAGAGGAAATGTGTCTGTCGTTATTTATGTAAATGGTTGTATGCCAGGCAAAAAATCTTATTTATTTTATTCATGTGCATAAGAACCGATTTCCTGTGAATATCTTATGTCATAGCTGCTAACAGCTGGGTTGACACTAGTATAATAGTTTTATGAGCTTGACATACTCGGGTTTGTATGTGATATGAATTAATATCGACATTCCACGCGGTAACTTGGCATTGTAAACAAGTAGATTTAGATGACTTTGCGTGGTTTATAAATATATATGTAAAGTTAGTTTATACTTATCTTGAATGGCTCAATACTTTCCACTTGTTACGCGATAGTCTTATTTAATTATAGCAGAAAGAATTTCGTAATAAAAATAAGCCTTTTATCAGCCAACTCCAATATTAACAAGTAAAGTTATGTACACACAGACGCATGAAACTGAAACACTTCAATCACTCTCCGAGATAATACGTACACCCACATTCAACAAAGGGATTTACCAAGAGAAACATAGTAACAGTAATCTCATATATTAAATACACTGTCTTTAATAAAAAGAAAAAAACTCAGTTGTATATCTGCGTGCTTGAATAAAAAAAAGAATCACATTATTTCTAGCACTACCTGAGTAGGTTAGTGTCTTAAGGATGTTGTGAACATGTTTATTATGCATTTCCTTAATCTGCGCGTTTGCAAATCCACTTTCTACGATTGCTGTTTACACATGTGAAAATCAATGGTAATGAATGTAATTCGAAATCGCCACATCTCTCGAACCGATAGGAGTACGTCCAGAGGATTGAGGTTCTTGTTGTTATAATGATTTTGTAAAACTACATACATGATATATTTTGGTGTTTTTGTATTGAAAAATGCCTGCCTGCCTGAGCCTGTATACAGGACATTTTAAACCGATAAAACTAGCCTCTACTGATTTCAACGATATTCTTAGGCTATGTACCTTAATACATTTTTGTTTGATACATTTTTACCAACGCATCGTGTATTGACGAACCGTTTGGAAAACGGCTTTTACAAGGCTATATATAAATCTTTATGTGTACGTTGTTGTTTATCAATTATATATTTACGTATTTGATTAGACTTGACTTGAACGCTATTTGTTTCATTACATTTAAAGTTTTTGTAACAGAGAACAGACTAGGTTTTATTAATAGAGTTTTTGCGCAGACAAAACATTAACCCGATTACCTCAGGCTGTATTTCTTTGTCTACGAACGATGTTCCTATCTCCGCCAGAGATTGATAGTAATCCAGACCAAGTAGTGGTTAATGTCAAATTATTTTTACTGCACTCCCTACAGCACGTAATCACGATAAACGCATCGATAAGGATGCGCTATTTGACGTAGCTATCGATAATATCGATGTTTGTCGATGCGGTGACTCGATGTTTTTGTATCGTTATTTAACTGGACAAAACTGAGTTCGTTCAAATCGTGTTAGGGTGTACGATACGATACGGTACGACGCACCGCACCCAGCGATGGCATTATGCCACGAGTCCGGTCCAACCAGCAAACCAGAGGGCGCAAATTTTTGGAGTATGGAAAGATGAATGCTTGCGGATGAGGAAAGGAGATCGGCAAGCCGAAGCCGTCCGATCATAACCATGTAATTTATTTACAGTGGCTTAGGTTTTTCCGTGATTACAACCGAGTGTAAGTGTATTATAAAGGTTTGTTTAGGGGTGAGAGCCATCCGCTCCCCCGCAAGTCCGGTGATGATGACAAGGCTACTCCAAGCTATCATCGTAAGTCAGTTAGGAAAAAGAAAGATTTGATTACTCGAATTTGTTAATACTCTGAATATTATATATTTTTTTAATCTGAAGTGTTCGTATTTTCCATAAATCAACAACGGCAATTTGGTTTTCAAAACAACAATTTAATTCTCTGTATCAGAGGTATAATTGATTCCTGTAGTATGATAATAAATTGGTATATTTAAACGCATATAAAGCCGTAATTTTAAGTATAAAACGACTATTGCACTACAAGTAAATGCAGTAAACTAAGTATCGACAGTAATTGAAGACGGCACTCATTTACAAGCAAAAGGATGATGGCCTGCAATATAGGCTTTGTTCCCATAATCTAAGTGCACTTTGCTTTCTTGTACCTCGCGGCTCAGAAAAGACGGCAAAGTTGCACTATAGGTTCTTTCCAATAGTAACAACTATGAATATTTACACCTAAGGTAGGCTAAACACTTACAAACTAAAATAAATAATGACTAATACGCCTACATTAATTTGTATGTATATATCTTGTGCTGACTTTATTTAATTAAAAGTCTTCTATCTATTTGCACAAAGTAGTTAAGCAGCAAATACATTATTGAATGATTTTTACTATGTGAATTTGTTAAATATGTTTAGTTTTTTATTAAAAAATTGTGTAACTATTAATTAAACTCGATACTAATATGCAAATCACGCTTCTAATTAAGTGTCCTTATCTATGATGCTGTAGTTAATATTTCCTTACGGATTATATATCTATACAACTAAATAAAATTAAAGTGTCTGTTTGTAATATTATATGAGAATAACGACTTTTTACTAAATGGATATGAATCCCTATCCCCCCGATATATTTCGTCTGTCTGTCTAATTGTTCCCGCTAATCCGAAACGGCTGGACCAATTTTGACAGGACTTTCAATATTAAATACGTAATTTTACATGGTATGTTATAGGCTATTTTAATAAATCATTGCTGCTGAAACATTTCTACGCGGACGAAGTCGTGGGCGGTGGCTAGTACATAAATAATCATGTACTAACATTATAGCACGTTGCCTTTACCTGAGTTTACATAAAAAGGAATATAAATAAATTTATCTTATTTGAAAAGGAATCAAGCCCGTGTGCGCAAACGCATGGAGACGCTATTGGTATTGATAAGCTGTAATCAGGGGCAAACATTTTATGTAATTAACAACAGACCCGCCCGGCTTCACGTGGATGAACATTTAGTTTTCGAACGTTTTGGGATAAACGTGTAATAAAATTTACACGATGTATTAAGTTGCTTACAATACTAAAAGGAAAGTGAGCAAAAGGAAACATCTCAGCATGGCTTATCTTGGAAACCAGAAGATTCAATAGTTTAGATATAAACCTATGTTGAGTCTACTGAGATGTTCTTTAATACTACATATTTCAAAATATTTTCTATCAAACCTCTTGATTGACGAAATGATTAAATAGTTTTTGGGGTGATTGTCTTCAGCTCATTACCATTATAGCCTTAAAGCTCTTCGCTGTATTACTTCTGCTCAAGACTTGAGATGATGACAAAACTACTCTACTATCAGTTCTATCTAACTGGAGGCGAGACTAAAGTCTCTAATTTTGTCGGGTTAACCGTGAATGCATAATTTATATGAAATAACTTTGTAAAAGTTTTTAAAAGCCCGAAATCAACACAGATAGTAAGCAATAATCGAAATTTGATTTTAGTTTTCATTAGAGATTACATGACAATAACTAAGCCACTGAACCTATTACAGATCTTCGAAGTTCTTTTTCTACTTTATTTTTGTATCGGACGACTGGGTGTATTTCCCTATAGGTACTGATGGTAGCCAACACTTAAAGCTGCAATTGAGCCGCGTTCAAATACCACAGACATTAAGGCTCTAGAGGAGTTATGAAAATTGCCTCAATCCGACCCCTAATTGGCGGGAGAGAAGTGAAAACACCGAGTCTTACGTTCCCAGTAAACCAATAAGAAGACCGATAGCTATTAGTGCGTACAAGAGGTGTTATTTTGCGATGCTAAAGTGCAAAACTGTTTTCTATGGAAACTTAGCTTTGGCCATTTATGACGGTTTTATTTCTATTCGTGAATTCCAATATTGTTAAGACCAAGAGATGTTTAGTTCAGTTCCTAATAATTAAAAGGAGGTGGGTATTTGACAAGAATGGGTGGAACACAAACATCTATAAATTTGATATACCTCTGCTACGGAATGTTACAAGCAATATTGTTCATATTTGAAGAATGCGTTTGCTACCAAATACATTTAACTATAAAACAACTGAAGATTACTTTTAGTCGATAGTTTCACTGCAGAACAATCTGAAAAAATCGACCACGGATTCGAGGATTAGATTATATCGAGAAGAATCGTTCGGTAACTCGATAGTTCTCGATGGGGTGGCTCCGCGGAGCGCTGGCGGCGGATCGTGCGGCGTCGGCGCCGGCCGGTCACGACCATCTCGGCCGTGCCTCTTGGAATCTATGATGGATAAGTGGTAGGGCGCGAGCTACTCATTTTCTTAAGCCCTAAGAGGGAGGTGCTCGAGTGAAATACTGACTCGCATAAAAGTCAACAGACACCATCATGTACGTTCGTGCATCGTATTTTATTGTACACTTATAATTTATGTTCAGATAAAAAAGCTTTTATTTTTAATACCTCGCTCTGATTCTGCTAATTAGCTTAAGGACATTAGTGGTATAAACAATTTTTTTTTATAGGCACAGTTTTTTTACGTAACATGGAATGAATGTAAATGGTCCTCAATTGTTTTGTTCGGCTAGAGATGGAAGCTTGTACATTCTTGATCCCAAAAGACGGATTTTGTGTACTTATTGTCATTCTATAAAATATCCCTCTTGGTAAGAAGCTACTACTCTCCTGTTGAAAGATCACTAGCCTCTACTAATTAGCTTCGTTAGATATGATACGTTTATAGTAGCACAAACATGCACGCCATTTAAATTTTAATACGGCAATAAATACAGGTGCAGTTTAAAGCCTGAACTGAGAGATCCTGGAGGCAAATTTTGTTTGGATTTGTATGAATATAATAGAAGGAAATCAGACGGTATCAAATTACTTAGGAAGTCATAATGTAGTGGAGATATATAGCCTCCGTGAACAGTAAGTGTGTGATGTTAACTATAAAATAAGTAAGTAGTTCATATGGTCTTTGATAGAATGGTCATTACGTAT
This sequence comes from Maruca vitrata, assembly GCA_039566165.1. Lineage (NCBI taxonomy): Eukaryota > Metazoa > Arthropoda > Insecta > Lepidoptera > Crambidae > Maruca > Maruca vitrata. The sequence continues at coordinate 5,127,419 of CM076911.1, forward strand.
ATATGTAACTAGATAAAAAGAGAAAGTGAAGAAAAATCAAAAGGAGCATAATTCAACATTTATAACCCTATGCGAGAAATCCTTTAACTGTGTGTATAATGTTACATGATTTATAAGTAAGAGCAAATACTTAAAGCCCCTTATACACATTACATAATATAAATGACAACCTAGTAAATAAAATGGTTACAAATATTGATACTAATGATTTTACATGTTTAAATATTAAAAAGCGTGATGTCTTTAGTCTTATGATTTCATTTGTTAGAGGGCTAGACATAAACCCCCCAATGGTTGCCACATCGGTATCTCAGGAATTTCCAGTTAACCTTTTTCTTCATACAAAGAAGTTGTTGTATTTTTTAGTTTAAGATTAGCTTCAAGTAACTTCTTGAACAGTAACCATAAACTTCAATGTGGATAGAGGATTGCAGTCAAAATGAACCTTCATGAAACCGTGACCTATTTAAAAAATTCAGGTAACCATAACCTTCCGTATAATATCAACATTGTTTAATCTTCTACAATAATTAGATACGGGCCATCCAAATATCAGACGTTGCTCATTTATTTGCATATGTCATAGATAAAACATGAATCTTGAAATATTTATGTTTAGGCTCAGAGTATTTAAGCGGATCTTAGTCCTCGGGCAGCAGTTGCTCAAAACACGCGATGGAGTTGACACTTGGAGATATTTCAAAGCGACTTACTCTGGACATAATAGACAAGTGTTTTAAAGTGAAGACAAACAGCAAGGATACTGTGAAATCAGTTGCTGTGACTTCAGGCTCCCCAGCGGGGGAGGGGCTGATCAGCGCCGTCTACAGACTCCACGTAACAGGCTCTACTCACAAGACGACATTTATTGCTAAGGGCTTAGTCAAAGACCTGCTGCTAAGGAGAACGCTGCGATGTCACAAATTGTTCGAAAGAGAAACCGTGTTTTTCGCCGACATACTGCCTCAGTTAGAAGATGTGCAAAGGGCCCTTGGAGCTAAGGAGAGTATCCAAAAACATATCCCCATCTGCTACTCATACCACATCGGCGATGATGAGGACTATTTGATACTGGAGGATCTATCGGAGAGTGCTTGCGAGTCCGTTAAGAATCCAACAATAGAACATCGGAATATGGTCATGCAAGTTCTCGCACATTTGCATGCAGCATCGATGGCCCTAAGACACCATAAGCCATACGTGTTTGCTAAATTAGCGAAGAACATTTCCGAAGACCTCTACTTCAACGATGATAATCGTGAATGGTACGATAAATATCTGCGAAACGCCATAGAAATTGTGAAGGAAGTTTTGCGTGAATTTGAACCCGAGACCAGCGTGTATTACAAGAAATTTCAAGAAATTATAAGTAATGATCCTTATGGACAAGCGCAGAGTTTGGTTCATTATACCGATGCTCATCCCACTATCAACCATGGGGATGCATGGCTGCCCAATTTTATGTATTCGAAAGAAAGAACTGTGACGATCGATTTTCAGCTGTGCAGGTGTGTATCACCAGTTGTAGACATCACTTACTTTCTTGGGCTTTGTAGCAATTTATGCCCTACTAAGGAGGATTTCTATGACGTATTGAACATATACCACAGTTTTCTAGAGTATTATTTGTCCGACATGAGACTCGATGCGAAAAAAGTGTATTCTCGCGAAGAATTCGAAAAGGAATTAAAGAAATATGGAAAATTCGGATTACTGGCCGGATTGACTAGTATTCCTTTGATGGCTTCCACTGACAAATGTGATGTGAAGTCCTCTTTCCAAGACCGATTTGGCGACGTTGAAAGGATACCGTTGTATCAACTGTGGCCGTTGGAGCCCGTGACCGATCCAGTGTCTAAAATGAAGTTGGTAACTAATATCCGTCTTGCTGTTGATTTGGGATTCATATGAATAAAAGGTTACATTTCCAAAAATTTGTAAAATCTTTTAAATTATAAAGCGAATTGCATTGTTTTTCCCAGAATTGAATATTTTGTTTATGGTTTTGCGGAATGCTAAAGACGTTTCAAATAAAGTATGTATGTAAATTTATCATAACAACAAATTGTTTTTTAATTTGTGTACCAATTTTATTTCCGTGACCAAGCCAAGTGCACAGTCAACATTGGTAATGACTATTTGCGGAAACCTTAGTTTTTCAAGTTTTAATCTAAAGCAATTATCGAAATGCCGATTACGTTTTTCTCTTAGTTTTTGTTGCACTGCGGCGTGTTATCTGAGCATTCCTGGCTGTTAACGGAACTGTTAAGTTGAAATCTTTAAGCGGCGGCTTGCGAACCGATTGTATAGAAATTGAACATAAAAACCGGCCAAGCGCGAGTCTTATAGTACATTGAGGGTGTTATACTATTAATTTGGCTTTGCGATTTAATTTGATTTATTAATCGGTTGTTGATGTACAAATGAGGTGATGAAAAATAATTTATTATTACGTTTTTAAAATATACTATACAATCAGACTTATCTTTCTTATATTGTAACCTTTATTCGCCGCAGTACGAGAACATAATCTTTACCTTAACTGTAAACCTCTCGATACATTTCGTTACTCAATTTAATTAGATCGATATTTAAAATTCTAGAAAAACAATTGAACCGATAATGCATTCAGTAATCCTATTCTATTAAACAGTTAGGGATCCCCAATGCTTTCGCAGATTGTTTGTACTGCGTACTAAAAGGGTCGCTTCGGCCCTCGTTGGGTAAGGAACTCCAAAAACACCTGTATCTTTCAGAGATAAGCCTCGAGATGAGTCGACAGTTCGCTGCAGGAATGTGAGACTCGTGACCGGCAGAGAACCGAAAAGTAATTATCGCAGTTATGTGGACTGCTGGAGTTAGGACGGAGGCACATAAGTCTACCACTTTTTGTTAACAAATAAATATTGTTGACTGTACTAGCGTTCCGATTTATGGGGAAAGTGGACGTGATGAATAAGGTTGGATGTGGAGGATTTATCTTTTACTTTTCAAATCGGACACGTTTTACGAAAAGTTGTTTAACATTAATTATTCTGAAAATTACTATAGTTTCTAAATTACGCCTAATAACAACAATTGCTAATACCTACTCAAGATTTTCGGATCTTTTTCTAATATGGATGTAAGTTAGGTAGAGTATACCACAATGAATTATAGAAGGAACTAGCAAATTTTTTGTACGTATAGGTAAGTAATTCATCAATAGTGTAAGATATTATATGTTAGAACATAAACTTTTTATTTTATAACAAGAGAAACAGAAAAACGCGAGCCATTCGCAGCGAACAAACTAGTCGGTGGTCGCCCTTGTGTCGGCATTGGCGATTCGTGTCGACTTAATATACTTACCTATTGAGAACAACTAGTATGTAACTACGAAGGCACGATGATTCGACTGTACTGAAGAATAAACCCACGGATTTATGATCGTTGAAATTAACTTTGATTGTTGAAAAGCTGATGTACGCAGTTAGGTATAATAATATATTTGGAATAAATCGACAATTACAAGTTTTACAATATGTTGATTCTTTCTTAAGTTACAGTACAGGTACGTTCTATAACTGTAGGCTAGTTGAATAGATACAAAGATCACCTGAATCGCATGTTAAACTCCGCAATTGTGATGCAAATATTCGTGATTCAACCAAAATTTGAAAAAAATAAACGATAGGAATGCGCCGCGAACGTGAAATATTTTAATCGACTATGTGTAACTAATTCCATATTCGGTACGCGTGATTTCGTAATCCACCGTCTAAATTTACGCACTTAGTTAGAATATGAAGATGTGTTGACTTGTAAGCAACCGTTGATAAGGCTAGTGAGGGACTCCTGTAAATAACGACTATATAAATTGTTTCTAACCGATTAAAAGGAGGTTCTTTGTATGAATGTCCGCCGGTATATATGTCAATATAGACGGATTTCAATTTTTTCGGAAAATCTCTTTGTAACAAAGAAAAATAAATAAAAACCATACTAATATGACATGCGTAAGTATACTAAGACAACTCCACCCCTATAAGATACTGAACACCTTAGTGTTACAATAAGTGCCGAGTAATAGATGCATGATTGTAAGTAAAGATTTTTTTACTATGTTTTAGGGGATTGTGCCTTATGTCTTTAACAATTTTAAATATAATAAATTCCACCAGTAAAATGGCTGGGTGCTAAGGAAAACAAATACAAGTCTCATCAAATGTCACACTGATCCTGCTTCCAGAACGTTAGTATGCTAATGGTTACGAGACAATACAGGCCAAGTGGCAGAGGCCACGGGACGGCTCAACAAAATATAAGGAAGGCGCTAAAAACAATCGGAGTTTTGGATATTAGGTACTTTAAACAGTGATTATGTATTTAACACACTAGTATGTGAGGCGTAAATACATAGGACGATGTATTATTCGTATCGCGGGTTGTATTTCTGACTAAATACCATCATGATATATTATTATACTGCCTCTCCTCGACTGTAGTAAAATAAAATATCTAAAGTGTCCCGGTAAGAAGAAATTTTCTAGCATAATAAGGCTCAGGTATAAACAAAAGAAAAAGTATATATAAACTTCATTATCCGCCAATCATTATATCCCACTCGGGGAATAGGCCTCTGTATAATAACTGAACGTTAGGGCAGTGCTTGTATGTTGGTTCAATATTTATCCACGCAATTGTTTATGCAGTCTGGTATTGAAACACAGATATGTAGAGAAAAAATATAAAAGTTGATTCCAGAAAACCATCTTAGAATCTCCCCGACTACGCAATCTGTGGCGGCCTAACTAAACAGATCACAGGAATGAGAAATTACGTTGTTAAGAGGGACATAGGAATGCTAAGAGCGGCGACGTAAAGTCTTTACGTACTTATTTGAACTTAGTTTAGTCGTTAGTTATTTGTTAAAGGTTACATTTAGAATCAATATCGAACTGGTGAACTCTTCATATGGTATTTTTTACAACACTTCATATTTTTTCAATTGCTGTTGAGGAGTAAATCTCCCTAATAGAATTATTAGGTACACATGACATTATCATTAACATGCATAACCTTACAAAATTTCACAGTCGTATTGAAAAAAAATATTCAATAAAAACACTAAGTTCTACTTTTATTTAAAAAGTTATGGAACTAAAATTTTCGACGCATGTGAATCCCGCTTTAAACTAAACATTAGCAGTAATCCATGAATAATTTATAAAGACGCAAGTTTACCTGAAAAGTGCGACTCATTTCACATACAAAAGTTGAGACGGCGAAGAAATTATGCTAAATGCTAATGTATTCCGGCGCCAGATCAATTTTAACACTGTAATTTAAGTTAGATTAGAATTTAAACGATAGCTAGATTGTTCTTGGAAAAAGACCACTTCTTTAAAAGAACGCTCGTCATTTTGATATTATTTTTACCAATTAACCATTAAATGATATAAAAGGGAAAGGGCCCCTTTAAATTAATCAATCCTTACTCCTCCAAGTTATCTAGAACTATAAATACTTGTGTATAGCACAGAACTAAACATACTCTGCTACTTAATGGCTGTGCTTTTTACCTTAACATTTGCAGTAAGTTACTCTCGTATTCCTTTTTGCGGTATCAAGGGTAATTTACATCGATAAAAACTTGCAATCTAACACGCTCCCAGGCAAGCATTGCGTACCTTTACAGAATTCCGTAACGACTTCACTTCTCGAAAACATCAACATATCCCCAAAAACATGTGGTAATTATTAATAATTTTACATGGCCCATTAAGAGTGACCGTCGGCGTATCCCGGGGTGAATAAAAAAGGTCCGGTCCTCTCGCCGAGCCACTTAAAATTGTCAGAGTGCACTCCTAAAAGGAGATAACGCTTTTAACATTTAAAAAAAGTCGAGTCCATTTTGTAAACAGGTTGTAAACGATATGGTGGTGTCGCCGCGGTGCGTCTCTCCGAAATAATGTTGTGTAAACCGCAATCTAACGCCGATGATGGTCCTAATTTATCTGGTTCTTGCCAAAGCTTTGGTAAGAACGGCTGAAACACTAGCCTCTCATTATAGTCACAAAGAGTTACTGCTTCTTCATGTTTCCGGCTTTGGTTAAGTGGACTTCTTTATACTTAATTATCCTATTACACAATACTAGTTTTCCGCCCGGGACTCTATCTGCGTGAATTCGTCGTTTATTGCATAAAATATAATAGCGCAGATGTTTTATAAGTGAAAAAGTAAATAATCACATATGAATAGGTCATGTGCACGATAAATACAATCATACGTATATATATCGTGCATCTTTAAACAAACACAAATATAACAAGCGTAGTTGCCGTCATTTAAATATTGATTTCATCAGGTTTGGATAAGTAAGAATACACATAAAGTTCCACTCTAAAGGAATAATGGTCCCTATCTTCAGTCATAAAATGAATCATTTAAAAGCTCAAGTAACGATAACATTATACTGGAAACATTAGTTTGGGTAGGGTAAGACAAACGCATCCATAATGTGTCAACAAAAAATTAGTTTCAAATTTTAATCGTCCTTTTGCAATGGTATCAAATGAATGATACACGACAATAATTATAAAAAAATATGTTTTCCTGTTTGGGGCTTTGTTGAGTGGGATATTTTTTTATTTATGAGTTATTTTTATATTTAATATGACGAAAAATATGATGAAAATCAAGCTCGATATTATTGCACGGTACACATGATTAAACACACAATCTTTTATTAATAGGTAAGCTGCAATTTTAAAACTGATCGACATGTACGAATCCCTGGTTTTCTAATGTAAAAACAGCCTTGTCAAAGGTGGTAAAAGAGGAGAATAAAAGCAAGAAATGATAGACAGGAGTACGAAACACACGAAAGCACAGTGTCAGTCTGTTCCCTACAGACATTCTGTTAGGGATAGAGTGTGTTAATAGTTGGAAAACGACCGTAGCGTGTATGGTCCAACCGTGAAATCGGAGAGCGAATGAATGTAGTAAATCAACCGATCTCTTGGCATTTTTTACTGTCCTGCGTGTAGGGGCTCTGTGATACTCACTTTTTTGAGACGGCGTCTATAATTTGGGAATCGTATAGTTTGATGTATTTGGATCCCTTATAAAAATCGAATACTATCGTAATAAATGTAGGTTTTCGGTTTATCTAATGCACCATTCGCCTTAATCAAGTTTTAAACATTTCCACTTACTGAAGAATATTAATTTTTTTTTTGCAGTAATGCGATAGATAATTCAAGTATTAAAGACATACTCGTATTCGTGTCATAGTAAGTACCAAACAAAGAAAATATCCAAATAGTGCTTTTTACGTATGCATGCCAAGTTTACGTCAGTTATTTTACGAGTAGGTACGACGAATATGCAAATTCGAATGTATTATCCCAAAAGTCGTGAAACACAGCCAGCCTACTTAAGTGGAGGCTCTTAGTTTATCTAAAAGCTCGGACAAGCTTGTTTGTTAATCGACGCGCCCGCGCAGCCTTACAAAACATTAGAGCCTTTTAGCCGCGATACAAATGGACGATTCCTTGTCATTCTCGTCGACAAAAAGTCGTTAGATTAATATGTATTTCTACCAAAGAAGTGTCTTGGTCCTGTCATGGGGTATTTTCACTGCACAATGCTGTTAATTCACGTCATTATAGTTTAAGTATAGGGGATGTTAGGTATCTATAATGAAAATTAAATTTTGCTGAAATTGAAAAAATCATTTTGTTAAAGACAAATCAAAAACTTTACTCTGTATACAATAAGTTGCACATGAGGTAAAGATAGATCTAATTGGTTTATATATTTTAAGGTTTTCTTGTTATCGATATGATATAAAATATGATTATTTTATTATGGGAAAATTGCTTGTAATGTAGCTTTTATAATCGGGTGTTTTATATTGCGACAGGGCTTGCGATAAATCTAGGCTTTACACAAATAGCTAAACGCCTCGAACGTATGGGCCTCATAAAAATCGATTTTATTTCATCATAACCTTCAACTGACTTGAGCGTGGGATATATACCTTAAAATGGTTTTTTATTGGGAATAAACTTTATAAAAGGTCGATGTGCAAATAAGTTGTTAAATTGTTTACGTTGCACTACTGTTTATGGCTGGTCGGTAAAATAGTTTTGGCTTAAAAAGAGGTTTCATCTTTAAAGGCTAAGTTTGGAATCCTTTATAAATTTTGTAACCACCATTTATGTATATTATTGACGGGACACCGGACAAAACATAACATTAACTTAATTATTTGAGAACAACGAAAAACATATCCTACTAGTTAGTAGTAGTACTAGGGAGTTTACGGAATAGAACAACAATTATTTGAGATCTCAATAAAATATTTCAAAAACTGTAATAGATTTTTTTATTCCTATTCCAGTCTTTAATGTGGGAAAACTACTTACAGCATGAGATAAGATATGTTTAAAAAAGTCAAGTCATATATATGATACAACATTTCCATATTTTACCTTGTCATACCTAGAACAGTTTACCGAAAACATTTTTAAATGAGACAAACCGCTTTCGGGGTTGGCTTTCAACAATTTTATTCGAGTCCTGATTTGTATCTTGTCAGACGTGTTATAAACTAAAAACATCTTCAGAGATTATATCAAAAACCTGATATTTTGACGATGGGCCTTTTAGATATGAGATATAGCGTTCAAAACAGTAAAGCGGGATGTAGAAGACGGTTACTTATTTGATACTTATCAAAAGTGTCTCGAGTGAAGAGTATATAACAATACCAGTAATATAAAAAAAGACAAATGGACGTAAAGTTAATGTTAAACAGCCTTATCAGAGAAGTAAAGATTTGGAGCACTTTATTTTTTTTATGGATACCTTGCCAGCAGGTCTAATATGATACTTTGGATATATACAAAACTAAATAAAATTTTAATGTCTTTTTATGTATGTAATATTAAAATAACGACTTTTACTAAATGGATTAATCTTTATCGGTACCAATAACAAAAACACAATTAAAATATTAATATTTTTGTCTGTTTGTCTGTTTGTTCTCGCTAATCTCCGAAACGGCTGCACCAGTTTTGACGGGACTTTAACTTATAATATAAATTTTATAAGGTACAATACATTATGCTATTTTCATAAACCATTTCCACACGGACGAAGTCGTGGGCGGCAGCTAGTACGTACTATAATATCTACATATACGTACAAAATGTAATATATTCACGGTTAGTCTTCGGAACACAATTTGTTCAATCCATATTGCTAATAATATTTCTAGTTGATTGTCCAAAGAAACACTAAGTTTCGGATTCCCAATTTGTAATTTTTATTTTTAAAAACATTTATTGACTCTACTAGAAAGAGAAAGCTAGATCTAATCAGTATCTGAATATTACGCCTGAACCGTAATACGTAACAGCTTTCGAAAGCTATATTTTATCATTTTACATTCGCACGTTTGTTGATATATTGCGAGGCTCTGACGTTTCGCAAGGTTGCCTACGTGCCATAGACATGGACATATTTGCAACACATCAATCAAGTAGGCGTCACTTAAGACTCCTGGATGCTTTCAAGATTTCAACGCGGTTTTTGTTAGAAATACAAATGGCGCCCACTCAGCAGATATTACTAATTTGTCACAAATATACTTAAACATATAAATAATAAAACTGAAGCTTTATTGTATAAATGAATCATAATTCGGTGGTTCAGGAACACAAAAATGTTTCAAAGGGAATATATTCCCTTTGGTACAATTAAACCTTTTTATTTTAAGAAGCTCGTTGAAGTCTTTTGCTCGGCATTTGTCATGTTGCTCTCAACAAATGCTTTTGGGCTATATAATATTTATGTTTTTCATACCAAATTTTACGGGATAATACTGTAGAGTTGTTAAATTGTTGATCCTTTTTACCTGTAACAAAATAAATGCACATGTATTATTGTATACACACAATACCTAGTAGTTTAAAAAAATAAAGCTTCTATCAACTTTCGAAGATCATGAGATGAAATAAGTAGAACTATCAAAATAGCGAAGGGTATTTTTGCGACTTTTCTCAGGAATCAGAAGTTGTAAATGTATGTCGGACATTAAACATTGGCCGTCTGGTTTCATAAGGCACACTGCGGGCCTTTGATATAAGCCGACGCATGTATGCGTCCAGCATATACAAGGCCTCGTGTCAAATTCCTCATTTAAGTTCTAACGTAACTTGTGTAGTTAGAGCATAAATATCTGTTACATACATGACACTTCTTAATACTCACGAAATAATGTAATTTTTCATAGAGAAGATGTGATTATGTGAAATGGTTTCTAACTTTTTTTTATTCAGAAACAAAACGAATAGGGAATAATGAAGAATCTAGGCCAATATTTCTTAGTGATAATTGAAACGATCTGTGTAATTATTTGTGTTATCAAATTTATTAATTATCAATGTTTTTTTTACATTGACACAGGTTAATATTTGTATATGTATGTAATTAAAATCGCCACTAATGGGTGGTAAGTACACTATTTAACTAGCGACACTATATAACCAGAGAAACCAAGAGCAGAAACAAGATATTTTTCTGAGAAACTGAAAGCCACTCGCACGAAGCCAGGTATTTTTTGAACCAATGCAGAGCGAAAGCAGCTATCCTTCGCATTAATTACGAAATAAAAAGTCATCAAGGGTGTGTAGGTTGGTATTATTGAAAACTATTACTACCAAGAAGCCAACAGATAGCAAAAAACCTACACATATTGAACTTTATACCTTTGAAATAAGGATAGTAAAACTCAACCGAAAAATTTGTTGCGCTGTTTACGATCGGCCCACGTTTTTTTTAGAGTTCCGGACTGCAATAGGAAAAACCAAACCCTCATAGAATCACTTTTTTCTGTTTTTCTTTTCTTTAAAATAATATCCAATACTATATTCCGTCTGTGACCCCTTAAAACTACAAAAATGTAAAGGTTCTTTTCGATTTGAAAATACGGCCAGTTGATTTCTTATTTTCATACCTTTTCAGAAGAACCAAAATTTATAGGATACTTCTCATGGATTCACATATATTCTTTGTACCGCGACGATGTTTGAATAAAACCTTTTAAGTTTGTCTGGAACCCGCAGGGCGCAACCAGGTCTCTAACTTGACCGACTTATTTTTCTATGCCGGAGCAGCGTAGGCGCAGCCTACATATACATCCCACTTCCTACTAATATTATAAATGCGAAAGTTTTATTTTCGTTACTCAATCACACTTTAACGACCGCACTGATTTGGTTTTAAGTAGCCTCGGATTCATTAAGTATTTGATCGGTACGAAACTTTTTTTACACAATTTGTAAAATTTTATTAGAAACTCATTACTCCTTCTAGTGTGGCAGATGGCTATGGGAATTAAATCTGTCCGTAAATTGGCTTCTGAGATAATGACGAAAGAAAAGTAATAGTCAACAATCCAATAATTTTAATGGAGAAGGCTGTGATATGAAAATAACAATAAAAATACGCAGGTGAAATTGCCACGAAGCGTAATATCGCATAGATTCAATAAAATTGCACATAAAGCCATGCGTGCGCCATTCCAGGGGTTAGCTAGAAAAGTAATTGGTGCCCATTGGAAGGTTTAATGCCGATTTCGCAGCAGCAATTAACCCCTAACGTAACGGAACTTGCATACCGTTTTTTTTTATAAGGGAAATATTTAAATCGCAACACGGAATGGCGGTCGGCACATGTTTTGCAGCGGACAAGTATACGGCTTAAAGAATTAATATTGCATAATGTACCTTATAAAGCTGTCACAGCGGCGTGTCAGCCGTGTGCCCGGCTTGTTCCAGCTAATTAACATCTTGTAATAACAGGTAATAAACTTTTGGGTGTACGCGCGCTCTGTAAGGACATTGATTTCGACACTCGCGCTCGAAATAAAATCTGTTCTCGTTTACATAAGCGAGTCTCGTTGTTATTGTTGGCCAATTTGGACCAGAAAGTGTTTTATCGTTGGTATTGTGACTACATAACGATTCATGTCTGCAATTTGTGAAGCCATTTCGTTTAAATTCAATATTTTTTTTCAATTCATTTTGTGACTGAAATAAGAGAAATAATTACGCAAATATTTTCTTCGATCTAAATAGTATATTTAGTCTCTTTTTCGGTATTTCTTAAGTGCAGTATTTGATTAAGCAAAACCTTTAGCTCCCGCGTTTGTTATCGTTATGCTTTTGATATGCATATCGTTTTACATGGCTGACCTAATATCGATATGTTGACACATTTAAGTCCAACTGTCAAATATTGGTCGATAAAGCATTCTTGTCCGGCTGACCTTGGGCTCTGAGGCCTGGCAGTGTTCACACACTATCTGACGGCAAGGCCGCGATATCTTCAAGGATCACCAACAAAGACATCTTTGAGCGTGAATCCATGTCAATTTGAGGAAACGCAAACAACCGTATCGTTAGGCAAATTGGAATTTGACGCAGTCGGAGTGAATACTGTGTTATGAATGTTTCTGATGTTATAGCGGGACTAGTAAAGCGTAAATCAAATGGTAAGTTACAACGGAACGTTGTGAAAAACATGCTTAAGCATATTATGTCATTATGAAATAGCATAAAAAAAATATCATTAGAATTATTTCGAATCATATAATTTTCAATTACGATTATTCCATAGGCCATTGGAATCACAAACAAAAGACTTGGCACTAAATTCTCTAAATTAAAATCCATTCATTTTCATTGTAGCTATGACTATATTAATTTGCCGTGACTACTGAACACCTGTGACTTTGCGATTTAATTGGTTTTAATAAATTACTTCAAAACATATAGTCAGGCATAGATAAAGATATTTATTATGCCTCATATCGGTCATCATAGCACAAGCACGTAAATGATCTCAAACTCAATAAAGGTGTAGTACCTAAGGTCAATTAAATTTCCTTTAATTATAATTATCTTTAATTTACAATCATTGGAAACATTACAACTAGGAATGCTAATTTCTTGTATTATACGATAATATGAACCATGTTTGTGTAGTGGGTAGATGTGCCAACCTTGGTGGCGCCTACATTATGGAAAGGGTAATTTCAGACTTGCATTTATGGGTAAACGATTATACGTATGATTTTATCTTGCTATCGTCGGTGCTTACGTAAAAATATAATATGTGCTGTTGGGACAGAAATGACATTAAACTTTGATATTTCTCGTAATACGTACGATATTATATGAGTATATAGGCTCTACTTTCTTATTAATATTTAATATACTTGCAGTTAAACTATTCGTTGTTAAAATGTAGTAAAATCTCCTAAGAACTAATTCAATAGTTCATTAAAATGGTCTTTCGATTGTGATTATGTCTTTTCACAAAAAAAATAATAAGGACGACGGGATAGAGCTTACAATATCATGTAAAAAAAAATAAAACTTTTAAAAATATTAAATTGCTGACATTTACTATTTTTTTGTTGTCAACTACAAAAAAAGTAGTTTTGAAACTACATACATAACTTGAGTTATGTATGTATGTTTATTAAATCTAACTGCCATAAAGAATATCTGTGAGCTCTGATCAGAAGATTATCTGAGATTCACAAAATCTGTAGACATAACTTATTATAAATATGGTTTAAGTATGAGGAACAAAATTAAGTTTGCTGCTAGAGTGCAATGCGCCCCCCCCCCCCCCCCCCACAAGTCCAGTGATGACGACGAGGTTACTCTAAGCCATCCTCAGTTCGGAAAAAAAGCTAATTTAGAGCATGTAAAGTACAATCGCAGAACAAAGTATACCTACAACGAACTAGAAAGTCAATGTAGCGTACAGAATAATCAACCTAATATGGCAGTGGGCGGGCAAAGCTTAGGCAGTGATGAGTTTATACAGATATAACTTTGAGAAGTCTTATAAATAGGTACTAAACTAGTGGATAACAATATCTCGCACACTTCAATTACATCATGCCCCTTTTAAATTCCAAATGTGACTAACGAATAGTCTTGTTTTTCAAACTATCTTCCCAACTCGTTTTATTAACTTACAAATTATTTTCTGCCCACTAATATTAAATTAGTCCTACTGTTTCTTAGTAATATTGTACTTAGGTAAGTTTACTTAGCCCTTATCAAACCTTTCCCCTTATTTTAGAATAATTAATAAAATTTATCTTTACCTAAAATTATGTTGAAACAAGTTCTATGTTGTTTTTATTTCATGTTTATTTTCTGTCATTATCATCATCATCAGCCCACTTTCGTCCACTGCTGGACATAGGCCTCTCTTCTAGAAACCTTCTCCTCTCGAAAATAGAGGAGCTATTTTCTGTCGTCGATATTGATTAATTAAAATTAAATTTTATGGCCAATAAAGACATATTCTCAAAATAAACACAGTAACAGATCCGTTTACACATGATGATATATGTGGCAGTTGAATATTGTTCGGAAAAAGGCGATACCTCGGCTAAATCACTGTGAGTGCTTTTGACAGCGTCAACCAAAGCATTAACGCCGTTGTGGCCAAAATCCGGTAGTATTCAGATGTCATCGGGGCAAATGTATGGGCTGTGCACAATGTAGGCACGAGCGTGCGGGGTGAAGGGCTGCACACAGCGCGACTTTACGACCGACCCGATCCGATCAAACGTATTCATCGTACTATACTGTTAGTACTTTGTTAAATGAACGCTTAGGATGATCTTACACCGCTTTATAGTAAGTGGTTGTAAAGACTATCTGCGGTTCTGCTTGTACTAGTACTACATTTGGATAGTGCATGTCAATATTGTAGAGGTATATAGAACACAGATTGATCGATGAAACAAATGATTCTATGAATGCCTTGAAAAATAAGGATTAAACGCAAGTGTGACTTTGTCTTAGATTTCTGAGTTGATCGTTAATTTTAACATTTTTAGCAGATTTCAAGACCAGCTCTTTCAGACTTATCGTTTCCAAATTGTCATTTTGAAGGGAGTCATCATGGTTCCCTTCATGGGTTTAAGAGAGAGTCGTACCCTATAAATGGCCCTAAAGGGCGAACGGCGCACGACCTGCGTGGGCACCGTTCGAGACCCGCGCCTAACGAACTACAGACCAAGCGGTGATCCAATATATAGTTATACCTCGTTGCCGTAGTAGCAATGCTAAAGACCAAGAGTTCACAGGGTTTAGGAAAAAAAATTGACATTTCCTATCAAGAAATGACTGTTATCTGTCAACAGTTTCAACTTATGAATTTAAACCAGGACAGGATGTTAAATCATAGATCTCTTCTCTAAACACTGCAGTACCAAACTTTTAATGAACTATATACTGGACTTTAAATTGGCTCTGTAAGTCTAATGGAGCAGTCACTCTACAAAATGGATAATACATTTAGTTGCCCTTTACCCGCTTATGTAGCCACAGGACTTTATGATTATGGAAGTATCCCCCATTAGTTAGTTATTCCACCATGGAGCCTTACCTTATTCTCCTGGATACCTCTCCGAGAACCCATCCTTTGCGTAAATACAAGTACTCATACAGTAGCTAGAAGCACTATCAAACCTTTTATGAGACCTGGTCTTCCCAATCCATGATGTCGACGCCTGACCCAATATTACAAGGTTCCGTTCAACTTGAACATGTTCCGAGTCTCAACTTGGACCACACGAGCCGTAATCCCCGGGCGGGGTCAGAGGGGGGTCGGATTATAAATTTTCTAAAGAAAGTATCACGTGGGCTGAGGCGCGTGCCGTCTTACGAAACGCTAACAAATGGCGGCTTCCAATAAATACACGAGAATTAACGAACGGGACGTGTCAACGCACTGATAAATACTACGGGATTAAATGAACGATCATTTCGAAATCGTATGAGTTTTACCATACTTAAGATATATCATAGCGTCTTTGTGCTGATGAGGCTGATTATCGATTTCTGTCTGTAAAACTTTAAGTCACAATATAATGATCTATGGAGTATATCAACAATGTGGTACAAATATCAAACTTGTGGTATTTGTTACTTTAAAAGTTGTAAAGTAAAAATTATGTTCACATCAACTGATGTGAGACTGCCGTGGTTGGAATTTTTTTTTACAAATTAAGGTTTAATAACAGCTGCGCTTATCTCTGCTTATATTTTTTTACTAAGTTAACATGACCTTAACAATACTAATGGTAATGCTTTTTTACTCGGATAACATAAACTAAACAAATCTAATAGTAACTTATAGTGCACAAAGCCTTAACAACCTAGGATTCATTTGCCATCCTTTCTAATGCCTACACACAATCAATTCCACCTGCTAGCATTGTATAACCCTTGCAGTCATTAACGGCTCGTTTGGCAACACCGGATGTCTTTATAGCCTTCTATAGCCTTTGACTTTGCATTATCAAAAACTATTCGCCCCCGCTCGAAAAACGTTACATTATCCAATAAATACACCTACAGCCCATTGCAATGTCATGCAAACCGACCGAAAAGTGTTGTCCAAATAACACGAGACTAACATACTGCATCAAGCCTTCTCCATTCGTCCGGTTATAACTGCAGTTGCTTAATACCATGTAGGCTGTCTTTGGATCTTCGCATCTAGTTTTCGAGTCGGTGCTCCAACTCATTTTCGATTTTAAATTAAAGCAGCCAAGGTTGATTGTCTGGTGCCGTCTACCTCAGATCTCCGGTTGACGGTGTCGCAATAGGCGCGTGCCTCGTCTCCAAAATTCGTCGATGTTTACTTGCATCGTTGAACCTTATTAGTGCTGGTGTTAGGTTGTATTTGCTTTGTGCTTTCCGTTTTCGGAGCAGGCTGCATGCAGGCGAGGTAAAGGTTTTGTTGCCACGTGGGAAGAGCTGACGTCATTGGAGGGAACGGGTTTCATAAAGCCTCCTTTCAACGGGGCTTACAGATAAGTGTGATTTAGTAAACTATGACATAATTACAGGTACATAGTGTTGCGTCTGTCAATTTAACGCCTACAATGAGCCTGCAGTAATATGAGTCAATGGAAATAATTACCGATATATCTTGGTTTATGGCCAGTGTTCTCTTTTATCTGTTTCAAACGAGTAATTTAATAATAGGACGCCGGGAAGGTGCTTGAAATTCGAATCATTCGCCGTTATAGCTTCCATTTAATCTGATTTACGAACCTTTTTGTTCAATATAGTTCTGTGGACGAAATTCGTTGAATCCTTTGTTTTGTCTTTGTTTAAAGTTTGCCATAATTGAATAGGTAATACAAGATCAGCAATTATTATTATATTTCACAATAAGATACTCACTCAAAACTGAGTGCATTAAAGATTTTGACAGAATTCGACGACTATTAGTTACTTACTAGCGTCGAATCTAATTTGGCGTAAATTATTCCGCTTTATTATCTTATTCTGATAATGACGTCTTAGAAGTGGGAAGGTATATAGTATAGAAGGTAAATGCTACAAAAATTCTCGCTTTCTACAAGAACCATTGTCCATCACAGCTAGAATACACCTTTAAATTGCAAGTAACTTAAGTTCTAATGGGTAAGAGCCATTCTGTGATAATAATTTTTAGTTTTAACGTAAAGCTTTAGAAATATGAGCTGCCATTGTAAACCGATATATTTGCATAACTCGGAGTTTTCTTAGGGCAGTTAGTAACAGCAGTTTTCCGCGTTCCTGGGTTTTATGGGCGTTAAAATATTTGCTACTTTATTCTAATTAGCATTTCTATAGTTTTATAAATGTAAATACCAGTAATGTCCACATTACTGGTAATAGCAACGAATACTTTTGGTACAGTGTTTGGTGGGCCAAGAAATTTAAGTAATTGCATTTCGGTTTAATTAAAACCATTTTTTTTAGTCAGATCTCCTTAATAGTCAAGTCGTCAAATAGTCGAAACGTATTAAAAAATATATCGATTACAAAATATTTTCTCATAACGATGCCACAAGTCTAATCAGAACTAAATATTTTACTTACTAGTAACTTTACATCAACAATATATACTTATTTTAAGTGCACAAACACACTTATACTTGCAGTGCTTAAATATTACTAATGTACATGGCTACACTGGCGAAGGCTATCCACTTAATCTTCCATCCTGCTCTCGCCCATAGGACTTACGAAACGTTCATCTCACTTGCGCAAACGCAGCCTCCACTCAGGAGATTTCTGAGAACTCCGCGTTCCCTAGATAGATGATATCATACTGTAGTGAGATTGTTTTCTGTGTAAAAGTTTGTTCTTTTTGGGATTCTGTGGAACAACATTCTGGTTTCTTGTAATACGCTTCTTAATAAAGGAGGTTTATGACTGCAGTATTTACTTGTTTGTATATGCAGCACCAATATTGCACAAGCTGGCTCGCGTATGGTTAAGCTAAGATCAACCTAAGAGATTATATTAGGCCATAGATAGGGAAAGATTACATTAAGATATCGTAACTAAACAAAATTACACTTTACAAATTTTATTTTTAACCGATCGATACTTTATACATTTCAGTTGTTAAAGTATGTATTGAAATACTTGAATTGGGCTAAATGTTTTCGTTATTTTATCAACAAATTCGGAATCATTAAACACATGCAGACTTGACGTAGGCCTGATTAAGTTAAAAGTAATTTGCATAAATTATGATAATCCCCAAAAGCCTCAATGAATACTTAGATAGAGCAAGCGTTATTATCAATGTTCAATGAAATTTGGAATTGTATCGAGCTGAATTGAAATACATTTGAATCGTATGCACATAATAATGATGCTGTTGAATTTTTAATGCTTGAGTGTACGGGGTGTCGAGCTTAATTCACCGTTTCGAGACTATTTCGATGAATTAACTGACTGATTTAGTTATTAATCAACGGTAAAGGGTTATATTCCTGCGCCAAGAGGGTAAACACTTATACACTACAAATATTGTCCAAGATTTTCCTCGATCTTATCGAAACCAAGTCACTAGTAGTGACTAAGGACCTTTTTGTATACCTACCCTACTTAAATCTTGTGGCACATCGAAGTACTCTCAAATATTACAGAATAGTGTACACAATATGTAATGACCCAAAAAGTATTTTGAACTATGTTTGTACTAGTCTTAAGCTAGATAATACTAACTGGACTAAGATTACACAAAGTCGTTGACTTTGATAACGAACCGGTTAACTGATAAGCGCACACCACAAACAACTCTTCTATAAATAAAGAAGAAAAACGCTGGTAACAGAACCGTGTTGGGCCTGCGTCGATTAGAAATGTAACCCCGCACTAAACGGGTAATGAACTGAAATGATGAAAACGAATTTAGGATTGTGATAATGAAATGTCTGGATATAAAAGTTTAACGTCTAGCGCTAACCAGATATGAAAGATAAACGAATGAAGTAAAAAAATAAGCGCATCTTTTGCTCCAATACTATAAGTACTTTCCTCTTACCTTCCTCTTACATTTGATGTCTATCTGGCCCTAGTGCTACGAGCTTTGGTACCATTCCTAGCGTCGATGGCCGAGTGGTTAAGGTCGTTGCTTGCCATGCGAGAGGTCGCTAGTTCAAACCCCGCCAGGTACCAATGTGTTTTTCATTTTGAAACTCATATGTACCATCATTTCGACGCTTTAACGGTGAAGGAAAACATCGTGAGGAAACCAGCACACCTGAGAGATTTTTCAACGGTGTGTGAAGCCATGTCAGAGGCCTACGGGCGGTTTAAACTCTGACACCAGGTTGTTCATCAACCATACGATAAGAAGAAGAAGAAGACCATTCCTAGCCAGGACAATCATGTGTGACTTGCCAATTGTCCTTTAGCTAGCGGCAGCCTCCAATTACCCAACTAAACATCTGCTTCACAAAAGGCTCCAGAATGAGGCGACGAAAACGATTACAGATCCTACGTTAGGTATCAATTTAAACCATTAGGGACAGTATTAAGTTTGCGTGTAGAAAATTCGTGTGTTTTAATAAAAGTCGTGTTCCAAATCGGCCCGTGCCAATCCGACTGAGGCAAGTGATTAGACGCATTAAAATTAAATCAACATGCCACGGAACTGAGCTTTCTATAATAAGCTTGAGCTTTTTATTGCAAATCATTTTGTGTAATTGTATTATAACTGTTTACAGTTAAATTGTAAAAGTAGATGATTGCTCTCATTCGTGTGAGTGAGCGAGTTTACACAAAGTTTACGCGAGCACCGGATAATTAATTTTAGGGTACCTATCCTAATGAATATGAATGTATAGTGTTGAAGATACACCATAGTCCTTACTAATATTATAAATGCGAAAATAACTCTGTCTGTCTGTGTGTCTGTTACGCTTTCAACCGATTTAAACGAAATTTGGTACAGATATAGTCCAGAGCCTAGAAAAGGATATAGGGTACTTTTTAACCGACTGCGCTATAAAGAAGTAATATTTTACCCGTTAAACGTCTCTACGCGGACGAAGTCGCGGGCGGAAACCTAGTAAAATATATTTTCAATGTATTATAATGGTCTAAACACAAAAACTTATATTATTAATATATTGTACTGGTGTGAATACAAAACAATAACTTTGCATTAATTATTACGTAGCATATACTTCTTTTATACATCTTCACCGGTAACTTCGATGTGACCTAGAGTGTTATAGAGATGAGATACTTAAATAATTGTACCTCCCAAAGGAAAACCTGAGGCTTCCAAAACATTATGCTGCTAATTTCTCTTATAGTACGAAACAATTACGTCACGATTGCGGTACACTCTGTGCTAAGAGCTTATTCCACCCTGACTAGGTAGTCACTTAGGTAGGTGATGTCCAGGCAGTGTCGGAACTAGCCTTTTATGCGCCTGGTGCGAGTTTTAAAAAATTACGAAAATTACGAAAATCCCTTGAGAAATAAGACTAGATACAGGTCTGGCACTGTGTCCAGGAGATCAGAGTTGTAATAGACAGAGCGAGGAGCTTATTTACCCCGATAACTCTAAGGCAGCGGTTCTGCGAAACGTTATACAGTGCTGTAAGCACCAAACTAGTTTTAAAACATAAGCCAGCCTAGACCGGTCAAAGGGTTAAGTCAAAACAGGATTATGTGAAATTTACGAGTGTTTGCGTGTTGCCCGTGGGGTACCACGTACCCGTTCCCATTATAACTCAGATTTATCTTACTTTATTCTGCTTCGTGTTATCACGTGTACATTTTGAATTGAGAAAATTGTAGCAATCTTTGTTGTAAACGCGATACCCTAGCTAAACACATAGCCTGTACTTAAAATAAAAAACAATTTTAAGTAAACTATGGCCTTATCGTCCTTGTTTAGGGTAGGCTCGTGCCCCAGCAGTGGGGACGTATATGGGCTGATGATGAAGTAAGCTAAGACTAATTATAGTAACTTTTACGCGTACATGTCTTTTTATATGAACTAGAGCATCGAGTATGAGTAAGATTTCGAAGCATTCTAAGCCTCAACGAAATATTTCAAGCATATCAATTACCTATTTAACCTCATGTTTGAAATGTCAGATGTCGATGTATCTTAAGTAAGGTCTGTTAGTTAAGAGCTATACCAGAGTATAGTAGCGCAGAGTCCAAGTCCTAGCGTTATTATAACGTTACGCAAAACATTCCTCAAAGACACGGCGGGTTCTAATACGAAATTAATAGACGCAGATTACTGGCTCATGTACTCTGTTGCTTAATCTGTTTGGGACCAATGAGAGACCTCTGAGTACTCGCTAAAAACACCGAGTGGCCAATGGCATTATAAATAAGTGTACTAATATGTAATGGGTATATTATGTACTTATTTATTCTACGTCACGTTGTTTTAGATTTATCACGGATCAGCGTAACCACAATTATAATTTGCCTTTTGAGTACTTGATTACCGATCGTTGTTTAGTTCGATGATACTAAATACGGAATTACGATACGTTCGGGTTACACTCCGAGGACTATTAAATTTTACAAAGATTTAAATAATAAGAAAAATAATGAGAAGTTCGAACCGGACTTGCGTACGAAAGGTCCTGTTTGATGGAAAAATCACATTTTCCCTTCCCCCTTAAATATTATTTAGACTCGTTTTCCCCCTTCGGTTACGGATCCCTGTGAACGGGCGTAGTACCTATTCTGGAATAGCGACAGATAACTTTTTTAGTTAATCAAACAGAATATTATCACTCAAATTGGTCTTGGATTGTCAATATTGTTGATCCACCACAGCCTTAGTGCGGGAGCAGTGTTTGCGTAACGATAACGCATCTGGAACGGTTACTAGCCGAAGGTCTTCCATCACTTGAATTATCGTCAAAAATATTTAAGCACGTAGTATTATTAAGTTGTTTGATAAATGCGACGAGCAAGACGACGGACACTCCAAGCGATGCGAGTTTGTAGCTATCAAACTGGTTTCTACCATAATTATAGTATTTAGTATTGGTGTTTTCTAATGTGTATTACATAAGAAAATTATTTAAATTTTTTTAACCGACTTCAAAAATGTAGAGGTTTCTAAATTCGATCGTACCTATATATGCATTTTTTTTAATCTACGAGTTTATGCTTATTATAAGCTCGTCGTTTTTGAACTGATATTGAAATTATTTAAAACTTTTATTTTATTTGTTTCAACTGGTCAGTTTTTTTGATCATACTAATTTTGGAGAAGCGCTATGCTATTGAGTTTAAAGTAAGCTAAAATAAATACAATTAGCCATTGGTCTAGGATAGTGCATAAATGCATAAATGTATAAATTCATAATTTACGAGCTGATATACGGCAGTGCTTACAGCGTCATGGAATATTGACATATTGCATATTCATATTGTGTCAGTAGAATTGTGAGTTATGTTTAACGTGCCCGTATGGCATTAGTGTAATGTACTTGCTTCTGCTCTGGACTCCTTCTGTTAGAAGTCGTTTATCGAAACTCAAACTTTACAACTTTACAGAACAGCCGTTTAATAAGTACTTATACTACTAAGTTCTTTAGAATGATATAGATTAAGTATCTCTGTCTATAGTCTAGGCTGTAGACTCTAGAGTCTTTTACTTTCGCATTTATGAAACGGAAAATGTTTTTTGAAAAATATAATTTTTAAGTGTTTTTCCAAAAGTTTAGGGAAAAACTTGGTGAAATCGTTTAAATTTTAATAATCACTTGCCAAAATAAGGTTAATCTATGAATTCAGCATTGTTATTTAGATTATTGTATGTATGTATGAACCTCATAAAATAAGGCAGGCATTAAGAGCAAAATAAATCATGAAAAAACAAAGTGCTCTGAGCTTATGACTAACAAATGCGCATTTATTAAAAAAAAACAGAATATTTTTACGTTCACTGCCAATGTAATATTGAAAAAAAGAAATAGGTTGTGACACGCAATCTTAAAAAAAAAATTAATATGTGTGCTGAATGATAATACATTATTAAAACTACGTTTATGAGAAGAGAAAAACGGATCAATCAACACCTAAAAGATGGATATTTATCATGACTGGATAGATGTAATATTAGCCTTAAAAATCACAGCACTTTCATTAGTTAGTTCTAATGTTTGGGAATCATGAATTACAAAAATCATCAAACTATAGCATATAGCATATGCGGCTTAAGACGCCAGCTTAAATATCTGTATCTGCTGTGTATTGGTATATATTTGCATAGGCTAAGTGATACCTGAATATTTATTTAGAGATAATAACGTCTACACGGTAACTTTGCGAGTAGGTACATACATTGGCGTATCTAAATAACTATACTTAATAAATAATTTATTACCTGGAACTAAAACTTGCAAATGGGGATGTGCTGGAGGACGTTAGGAAGTAGATATCAGTTGCTATTCTGCTGTATAGAGTAGGTTTTTAATTTTTTGTGAACATTACGATTAGGTACATTTTTTATATTAAAATAGATTTGACTGAATTCTCATTTGGATTATTTATACGAATATAGATTAAAATGAATCGAATCTAATCTATTGGAAACGCTGTACTGGCGTGTAAATTACTTTTTATTTTATTCATATTTCTGATTGATTTTTCTGAGTCCGATGTCCTAGTTTTGATTGAGGATGTTTTTGAAGAGATGCGAATGCTCTAGACTGTTCAAAGCAGCAGCTAATATATTGCCACTGGAAAATGAACCTAACATGCTTTTGGTTAAGGTGGAAATGACTTTGAACTGTCAATTTCTGAGCCCTGTGTGCGGGATGGCGTGCGCAGGAAGTTCACGGACGCCCGAGACGGGACCTCTCTCACTTTCTACACGATACGAGTTTTGTACTATCCACCGTAAGTATACTGAGGGCCTACCATGAGTTGGCTATCGTAAACTTACGTACGTTAAAAACCTATCGAGTTGTTTTTTTCATATGGCCGATTGTAGTTCTTCGCGTAACCACCAGCCGGCGCTGTACATGTTTTTCATAGACATATTTACGTAGTCGATATCGAGCGCGTAAGTTTTAAACTCATGGTAGCCCCACTGGTGTTAGATTTGTCAACGCGCGTTTTATAGCAGTTCGATGTCGGCGATTGAATGTGGTTTCGATTTTTACGATCTTGTCTGATAAATGCGACTGCGTTCGCGCGAATGGTACGAGTATGATTTATTATCATATACTTTGTGAATAAATCACTCTCTAAGGAGTGAATCGGGGAAACACTTTTTTTTTATTGCGGTCAAATTAACTATATGACGGACCATTGTTAGGTTTTCCTTTGCCACAGGTCTGTCATCTATCGGTAAACTTGCGCCTAACATAAGTACCTACTTTACATAAAGTTTGGTCAAACTTAAAATCATTCTAATAAGACAGGCATGAAAGGTTTAGGGTCAAAACCTGCGCTCTCAGTAGTTAGAGAAAATTATGACATACAATCGCAGCGTTAGCATACGCCCAACACAAACCCGTATTCAGGATCTACTTTCACGTAACAAAGCGTCGGCGACGCCTTCCCACAATGCTGTGATACCCGCGAGGCTCCAGCAATTTTCGTACGAACACTCCGTCGGCACCATAAAGGCTGTATATCAAAAATTAAAAAAGAAACAGTGCGAGAGCGAGACGGCCGATGGGGAGATAGCGCGGTCGTGAGCGCGCTCCGTGCGCCCGCCGGCTGGTATCGGCCATCTCTCTTGCGCACGACCACAATAAAACAAATGAAAAGCTCTTATCTATGTGGTGCTGGTGTTCCTTCTAATTTCATGTTTGACTGGCGACCCACCGGCCGCCACAGATCCGTAATGAAGGCTTGTCTGCATGAGATGTGGGGTTGGCAGATACTTGACACTTTGAGAACAAGGATCAGACATCCTGGGCAGATATGGGTTCATCCGTAACTAATTGGAAACGCAATAAATGCACATTGTAAACGAATTAATACAAAGCTCACTTGAAAAATTTACACTGATATCCACCAAACTGTGTATCTTTGGTGTCTACGTAATCTCTCTGGACGCTTCCAGTATCACAACTCTTTGGGATCTGATGACATTAACTTTAAATAACTTCAAACTTTTTTCTACTCTTATATTTTCCTCCTCTATGGTGAGCTTCTAAAAACTCTAACAAGAAGAACCACGGTTGGAAGCTAGTATCTAAACGTGAGCGGACCTCGTGCCTCCGCCATTAAGTGGCAAGTCCTGTCTCATTAGGACTCATTAGACAGGGCCCACTAAACGGCCCTGTAGCATTCTACGGCGTATAGTTGTATGCGCACGAGCACCGCCTTCTAGCCACCCGTGTCAGGGGAGTAATTAACTTTCGGTATACATTCAGAAGTTACACATTCCATAGTCAGTCAATGGCGTATTGTACATGAAGTTTGTGAAGACAATTCATTCGCGCCTCCGTCCAATACTGTAAGACTTCGGAACGTATGTTCTATATCGTTTTCAGTAAATCTTTAGGAACAGCTACGTTTAAGAATTTTGTGACAAGGCGGACAAGTCAAAGATAACAGAATAAACTAACTTCACGAGATATGTATGCAGATAAAAAGAAATTGAACTTATTCAAGTACTCGTCTTAGGTTTATAATTAGTCTAAAAGAAAGTACAGTTCTGACTTGATCCAACCAACAAAGAGATTCAAATGAAATCAGTTTCATTTCACTCCGAGACCCAAATTCCAAATGCCTCTAAATAGAGACACTTCGAAAAGTGTGCATCAAATTAGTACCATTACATCGAATAACCCTAGTGAACATTTATTTTAGGGCCACCACTCAGATACAAATTGGTCGGGACTCGTCGCTAAAAGGGTTGTCCAAGAAGGGAAATAAAATATATCACTTGCATCCTGATAATTTTGAAAATTACTTATTCCGCTTTTCCTTTGCTGAATTATAATTAGATTTCTGTTATAGGGAAAGGGTGGATTGCTCCGAGTGAAAGTTACGCCCTATATCAGGCCCGACTATATCATTGTTTAGTTAGAGACGTCTCGATCTTAAATCGTAAATAGAATATTTATTTACATTACTGTTCCAGAGATATGCGAAATCGTCTCAACTGAACTGATTATTCACCGCTAGACCTGCCAATCCTTGCATCGCACACCCTCCACTGGTCTTCGTTTGAAGACGGTTGCAATGTATACTCTAAGATCCCCGGTAGTAAGCCCTGTTGAATAGTCTTTTTCTTTCTTGAGTCTTCATTCGACGTTCGAAATGTATTAAGGTCCCGGGCAGTTGGTAGCCCTGTTGGATAGATAGTTTTTTTCTTTTTCCCGAACACGCGCCGTCTTGTAACGACCTCGGCCCGAAGGTCGGTCGCGGTCACTACGCCGCCCTGGACACGGGTTTATTCCTATGTTTACAAAAAGAAAGCGAGTATACACGACTCTAAACCACTCTACCACTCTGCTCTCACATGCACTAGTTGTAGACCACGCTTGTAGCAGATCGCGAATCGCAGCTTCGGGTATATTTGGAATGTTGAGCTATCAAAATAATTTTATGGCTTTCTAATTTAATTAAGCATAAATTAGAATAAAAACAATATCGATACTTTTATGTCCGACGTCCACGACTTTTTTGAGAAATATATTTTAATGGAGTTTAAAGAGAACTTTAAACCCCATTAAAATATGTTTTCTTTAATAAATATTATTTTGAAAATCATGTCAAGTCGTAAAACAATTTATTCGAAAAAATAAATAATTATGATTTTCATAAGGTGTCTTGCTTTTAATTTGTAAAGAATACCTACAAATATCTGTCCGAGATAGAAGTGTGACCACCTCGAATGTTAATAATAATTTAGACAAATTGACACAATTATAATATATTAATAGAAACCGGTGTTCATTTAATTCGGTTAATAAGCAGGCAATACTTAATTAAGACATTTTTCGACCGATATTACCGGACGTACCTATAATTTCCTACTGTCTTTATTCGATCCGGCTCGTAAACTATTTTAAACTTCCTATTGCGCGGTTTGACTTATACTTACATAGATGATACATCGAATTCCTATAACTATTCACATTAATTTCATTTACATACCAAAATAAACTTTTATGTATGCTCGGCGGAATAGTGATTGATTGTAGTTCCGATTCAGCTCATTAATCAAAAATCTCACAGCATTTGATTGAGTACGTGATAACATAGTGGAATAATCATAAATATATGTTAGACGTACATGATAATTAAGTTTTGATTCGTTGTACGTACAGGGTGTGGTACTATGTATTATGCAAATTAGGAACAATAGCAGAAACCGTTTATTCCCGAGATTGGAATTCCAGTTTTTCAAATGATTAGCTCGTAATTTTTAGGGATTTAAAAGCGGATAGTTCAAATCTGGTTATTTATGCGTTAGCACACATTATGAATAATTAATGAGCTAGTATAAAATTCTAATAATATCCCACGTGAACTGTATCTTAAAGTATATAAGATTTATTTCGACTGTTGCTAAGTAGGTATTAGACAAATTCTATCATCAACATCAGCCCATATACGTCCTCACTGCTGGGGTACGAGCTTCCCATAAACTAGGGCGATCAGGCCTTAGTCAATCACGCTGGCCAAGTGCGGGTTAGTCGACTACACGACCTTAGAATTTCTTCGTAGATGTGCAGGTTTCCTCGCGATGTTTTCCTTCATCGTTAAAGCGTCGAATAATCATACATATGAATTTCAAATTTGAAAAATACAGTGGTACGTGGCGGGGTTGAACTGGCTGAGGTTGCCAGTTCAAGCAACAACAACCAACGACCTTAACCACTAGCCCATCGACGTTTTCAATAAAGAATAGACAAGTTCAATAAAGATCCGATTCGCCTTGCATGTTTTCACACCTATCTAACAACTAACGGAAATTTAGTTCAATGTAGTCATGTCTGACTAGCGGCTGCCGGGGACTTTGTAGTACAATGATATCGTTAAATTTTGATAAAATATACTTACAATAGGTATTGTACGTATGTATATATTGTCCTTTATGAATTGTAGCTTATGTGTTAATATGTCAAAAATGCTAGGTATATAATTGTAAAGGTTAATCAAAATCCTTAGTAGGTTTTGCATGAAAGGGTAACACACATACATCGCAAATTTTCGCATTTATATATAACTAGTGACCTGCCCTCGCTTCGCTTCGCGTATATTATACATAAAAACTTTCCTCTTAAATCCCTCTATCTATTAAAAAAACGCATCAAAATCCGTTGTGTAGTATTAAAGATCTAAGCATATATAGGGACAGACGGACACGGGAAGTGACTTTGCTACGACTTTGCTCTACATGGTATAAAACCATGTAGAGATATTAGTAGATACATAGAATGCCGCTATCTCCTCATTTCGTCGTATGACGTATGTTCGACACGTGTGCGCATGATTTACAGGGAAAAGCACGCGTACAAAAGTATGGAGGGACCGTTTTACATAGCTGACTTGATGCAGTATTCATTTCGATTCCACAAACATTGATTTGGTATGCCTATTTGGATTCTGCGGTCAAGGCCGATGTTGTTCACAGTACTTTAAGATTTTTCAAGTGACTTACTTTTAGTAGGTACATAAAAAAATAAGGCGTCCGATTTCGGCTATGGCGGCCAATCTCAATGGAGATCAGCTAACTGCGCAGGACATAACAAGTGTACGCGCAAACACAAGTGCACTCTCTGTTCCCTTACTCTCATAGTTCGGTGAGACGGCAACCCAACATGACCGATGAGAGATCGGGCGCAGGACCACCGGCTTAATGTGCTTTTCGAGGCACGGGCGTGCAACCGCCAACTTCCTGACTTGGGCTGAGTAATTTCGATTGTACGATTATATTATATTGATTACGCTTTAACGGTGAAGGAAAACATCGTAAGGAATCATGCACACCTACGAAGAAATTCATAGGTTGTGTAGTCAACTAACCCGCACTCTGCCAGGGTGGTTGACTAAGTCCGTATCGCCCTAGTTTAGGGTAGGTTCGTGCCCCAGCAGTGGGGACGTATATGGGCTGATGATGGTAACCTGCAATGAATCCGTGAATGCAGATATCTTCAAACTTTCCCGACGTACTCGTGCTCTGTAAGTACGAAAGGCGAAAGGCGTTTGTTGTCACGACGTAGGCTTGTGTGGTCACCGCGACCACATTGTCTTGACCCGTCACATCTCTAGCAATAACTCACCAGTTCATAGTCGCGTGCTCTGCGACAGGCCTGCTTTGTCTGGCCCTCCAGATGAACGGTTTGGAATATGACAAAATTACATGGTCCCAACAGGAAAACGCTATTTGGAGTGACATTACGAAATTGCCTGTACTTTGTAGGAGAATTAAATAGAGTTATTATAAAATGTTGTTCAAACTCAGATTGTCAACAACAATTTTGTTATTTTTTCTAGATGTCTCCTATGATTACCGTACCTACGTTTTATTTCTGATTCAAAATGCTGTCACGAAACTATAATCAAGATTCAGCCTTAAAAATGACTTTATTAATCCCTCAATACGCATGATCGATGACGATCAGTTTTCTTATAAAATCAATAAGCTAATAAGATATTGCTTTATTTAATGAGATTCATTTATCAATTCTCATGTTCAATATTGGCAAATGATCTTTATATATACTTAATACCTGAGTAAATTGCCGTAAACAGATCGTTTTGCAGTAAACATAAACATGTAGTAAGTATGTACGATTATTATGGTCCAAGATCCCAGAGCTGCCAGACATCACTTATTTTCTAATGGACAAAATATATACGATTGAGTAGTGTTGGGGTGTACTATCATCATATGACTAGTTGCTACCTTGACCAGACGGCCATTTTTCAGATATCAACCAATCAAGGTACATAGAAACACTGCTCACCTCACTTAAATTCTGATGGCTGATTTTAACATATATTTCACACAATATCATTAAAAATCAGGACTCATTACTCCCAGACACATGCGGTCGGCGGTTTTACCTTACAGACGCTTTAAAGCTATGAAAAAAAATTTACTTTTACTAATTTTCTGATGCTTGATTTTTATATATGTTATTCAAACCACTAAAAAGTGCTCATCTGACCGCAATAATTATAGAATTGTACCTTACAAACTATTTTATTAGAAAAACTTAACTAAATTCAATTTAAAAAAAATATCTAAAACAGTTGGGTCTGGTGAATGTTTGGCCCCTTGGATCGGTCTGTCAGTTTGCAAAACGTTTTAAAATAGTTGTTTGAATAACATATATAAAAATCAAGCATCACAAAATAAGTAAAATTAAGTAAAAGCAAAATTTTTTTCATAGCTTTAAAGCGTCTGTAAGGTAAAACCGCCGACCGCATGTGTCTCCAATAAAACCTGATTTTTAATGATATTGTGTGAAATATATGTTAAAATCAGCCATCAGAATTTAAGTGAGGTGAGCAGTGTTTCTATGTACCTTGATTGGTTGATATCTGAAAAATGGCCGTCTGGTCAAGGTAGCAACTAGTCATATGATGATAGTACACCCCAACACTACTCAATCGTATATATTTTGTCCATTAGAAAATAAGTGATGTCTGGCGGCTCTGGAATCTTCCTCTATTAGTTCTTATTTTGATGGACGGGAAAGCAACAGAATGTATTTTATGCCAGTCGAGAAATAAGTTTTAACGATCCACAGCCTGTAAGGCTATAAAGAGCGCATTTTCGCATTTTTTTTATCTAATTACATTATTATCCCTGGTCAGAATGGCCTAAAGGACGTACCTACTACTAATTCCGCAGAGCATTATTTATGACAGGCTAATTTTTTTTATATTTATTAACATAGCCTAGGTTTCACGCCAAATACTCTATGAGAGAAAATTGCGCGCCATCTTGGAAATCGGTTGTGGCGCATGCGCCTTCGACACTTTTAGAAGAAATAAAACCTACGTGGCATACGATAGCCGAGTACAAAACTTATTTGATCGGTCGTTCAACCATGTCGTTGTGCTCTCTCTCTCTCGACGATACACGCGTCTCTTTCCCTCATACCGTTAAGGTGGTATGCTTGAGTTATGGCATTCCGATGTTGCCACCACCACCGCGGAGGCTGCGTTTGCGCCGGTTAGGGATGTCAAGACTCTAAAGTATGAGAGGAAATCTAATAAATCTGTGCTTTCCGTTTAGAAATTGACCTGATTAGCATTATTTTTAGTACGCAACTTTTGTGGTTAAGTGAATAGGTAATGTTCTTAAATAAAAGGAACATGAAACCTCCAAAAAAAAATTTTGTGTTTGGCAGGAATCGTTGAAATCTTGATTTTTCTTTATATGGACATTGTGGAAAATGTTTCCATAACGTTGATATTGGTTGATATTAGCGTTGCCAGCCCTGTAGAAGCCGCACGGAGCGTCGTAGGTTACATGTGGTTTAGTCTTCCTTATTTCTTCGAACTTATTTCTTATTAGGTGTGAACGCCCTCATAGGATCACAAAATTAATTGAAGACTTTCGGCGTACCTATTGCTTCGGGCGTTCGATTGGAATGTGTCGTAATGTTTTTTGGCTTTCGACGTTTTTGCCGTGAATGTTATTATTATTGTACATAGCTAGTTGTTTTAATGGCTTTTAAGTCGGAGTTTCAACTGTCCGTATTGATTTTTTACGCGTACCGACTTTGGATCCGATTGATGGTTTTGTACTTAATAATTTTATTTATTGTGTTGCGATGTGGACCTACCTATATAGTTAGATTTATTATGATAGGTACTTAAAGGGGTGTTTAAATTATACTATTCAGATTTTTTTACCTACCTATGTGTTGAACAAAAACTAATTTGATTGAGATTATGTTTCGGATGGGTTGTTTAGGAATTACATAGTCACTTTTTCTATGTGTTTTACCTTATTATTTGTGATATTGCACATACCTTTCTTTCTGGTGTAGTGTGATTTTTTTATTGTGTTAAATACACCATAAAAAGATGTACAAAAACAGGTATTAATACATTTATATAAACATATTACTTTATGACCAAAGACCGAGCGCTGACTATGTCGGTTTGTATGAGTGTTGCAGCGACATCTATGGATAGGACATGTAAGTTATTAGCGACAACTATTGAAAAATAACAAAAGCGGGCAGGTGACGTTTCCAAATTTCGGATAGCCAGTTGATAGTTTTGAGTTTCTAATCTTATCTACAAATATATACCTATTTGCTTCAGCATCCACTGTAATAGTGCACATCAGGTTTATCTAAAATAAGTCCTACAGAGTTGTTTAGTCTATTAAATATGAATAAAGTAGTTTTCTATCCAAACTATTTAATAAATCGATGTAATTGAACTCCATTAGCGTAATAACTCACAATCAATTAGTCAACAGGCCTAAGTAGGTGTGTTTTGATCGTGCGAAGAAAAGCCATCCGGTATTTCACTCCTTGTTCGGAGCAGCGGTTATTATGAGATTGCCGGGCTACTTACTCGTATCGATACCATATTTAGCCATCATCAAATGAGACACAATCAAGTCTATATGTTCGTAACGACAAGGAAATTTGAATTTTATACCTATGAGCTTTATGTGTGCTATTTGTATGACGGTAGCATAACCGGCGCTAGCGCTTGTTTCTCGCAAAACTTGCCGTAATTTAAATGATGTCATAGATGCTATGTGGTAAATAAGCTTTATTTATAAATTAAATTATAAAGGAAATCTAAACTGATTCATACTGTTTTGCATTTAAATAACAAGTAATAGACGCCAAAAAGCTAGATTGATATTATTATAATACCTAATTATATATGTGTTATACATACTATAATATTAATTACTCTATTTCAAGTCTTCAACAAAAATTGTATTTATAGATTAATGATTACAAATAAATAAAAAGCGCCAGTGTTTATTACTAAAAGTTTAAAAAATATTTGTAACGAATGAATTGATACGTATTTTCGCAATGGCGACATCTGTTGAAAACTCTTGATGTCTTGCAAGTATAAATCGTTGCGCTAGTAGCGCCACCTATCAACCACCAGAGAAACTACGCTACCAGAGGTTGCTTTACTTTAATCTTAGCATGTAGTTACGTAGATCTCAACTAGATGGCGCTGTTCAGAAGTAACATTTTAGAGAAAGTCGTCACGTCGATATATGGATAGGTGGCGCCACTATCGTGAGACAAAATTATGTTTATAGTTGAACACTGATACGAAACGGTTGAAATCACACAAATTAGAAAACAAGGTCATTGTTACATTTTTATGTTTATAATGAACAACAACCATTAATTTATCGCTATACAACATTAAAATGTGTTGACAGCCGCATGGTCTTCACCCTTTTGCCAAAGCATTTTGAGTGAATATTATCAAAAGTTCTTTACTAGGACTTGGTATTTAATTGTGAAGACTAAAGTAAACATTAAAATTTTAATAAATGCTATTATAATCTTTTTATTCAGGCACCACTTACCGTTACAATACATTGATCAAAAAATAAGCATACGAGGGGCGTTCAATGTATTCTCGGTATAGGCATGAAGGAATACGCGAATAATTCTGAATAAAATTTATTTTTCAATATAGTCCCCTGACATCTCAATGCACTTATTAGTTCGGGAAAGTTACGTTTCAATTTCCTCCAAAAAATATTTTTCTTCATGGCCTGAAAAATCCCCATATATTGCCGCCTTCTACTCTTTATCGTCGGGAAAAAAAATTACCGAAGATCTTTTTTAAGATTTAGGAATTAAAAGTAATCACTAGAGACTAGGCCCGGACTGTAGGGTAAATGATTAATTTCTTCACATTCGCATTTCCGCACAGCAGCCTTGGCAACACGCGCTGTGAGAACCGGCGCGTTGTCGTGAAACAGCAAGACACCTTCGGTCAATTTTCCACATCTTTTTTCTTTAATTGCCTCCTTTAAATTACGCAAGGTGTTTACGTAGATTGCAGCAGTAATACTTTTGACCTTTTTTTGTGTACTCGATCGCCAATATTCCCTTAGAGCTCCAAAACACTGTGACCATGAGCTTTCCTTGGAATGGGGTGACTTTGAACTTCTTCGGTGGGTCAGTTCCCTTTTATGCCACTGCATAGACTTGGGCTTGCTCTCAGGTCATAGTGATGAACCCACGTTTCATCACCAGTAACAATCAGACCGTAAATACTTTGCAGATTTTCATAGGAGAGCTCCAAAAAGTCCTTGCAACACTCAACTCGCACTTGTTTCTGAAGTGCTGTGAGCATTCGCGGCACCCATCTTGCACTGACCTTTGATAAATTCAGACGCTTTTGGAGGATAGTGTGAATGGTACCCACGGAGAGCTCTGTTCTTTCTGCTAAAATTTTCATTCTTATACGGGCATCTTCGAGTACAATTTTCTCGACTGATTTGACGTTTTCTTCAGTAACGGCACTAACCGGCCCGCCAGCACGAGTGTCATCTTCAATGCTCTCTGTACCCCGTTTGAATTCATTTGATCACTTTTGAATTGTTGTTTATGACGGTGCAGAATCTTGGTAAACCGCCACCATTTCTTGCAGAATCACTTTTTGAGTCTATTTGTGTTTTCTGAGGTACTCAATCACAGCGCGATGTTCGATTTTTTGCATCATTGTCGAATCAGTCATTTTAGTTGTCTTTTCGCAAGGATATCTCGAATACTAATGGTGACAATTTCATGAAATTTTGTATTTATACCCTCAAAGAGTGTATTGAACTAATGATATAATTTAATCACCCTCAGCATTAGTATATCACCTCGATACCGAGAATACATTGAACGCCCCTCGTACGTTAACAAAGTCGAACAAGTTTAACTACCCAAGCGTATGGATATCTTCTAAAAATATTTCTGTCCGGTAGGTAGGTAATGTTTTTTACGAGAATTTTGATTAACACTGTTTATTTTTAAACTTTAAGAATACTTACTTGTATTGAAATTGTATAATGACGTGACCACATAGCTATAGGGTTGGCACAACTTCAACTTAAATCGTAAAATATTGAAGCAATCTACTTTTATTCTGTAAAAATTATTCTATAAGTAGAGCTACTTAGGTTTCAAGGTAAAAGTTTAATTTGGGTTTTAACGAACATAAACAAGTTAGCTTACTCTCTACAATCCTGCATACCTTACCTTTTATTATTTACAAGAAGTATAGTATTTACAAGAAGATCTATAAAATTTTGTACCTTTTATAATAAAAAAACAGGTTAATTTTGACATATTTTCTCTAACCTACTTATTTGTTTTTTATTCGTAGAAAAGACGCAGCGGAAAAAAGGTAAAGGTACTTCTAAGTGACTAAATAACTTTTAACAACAGATATCTTCTAAATGACTTATTAAACAGAATAGATAAACTCCTATGACTGTTTAAAGAACAAGTATGACTTATTCTTTACACATGGACAAGAGAAAACCTATTACTAAAAGTTATCTCTTGAAAATCTTTGCCACACGCAGCCCTGCCGGCTCTGTAATCAAATATCTGTCAAGTGATGCATGAAATTGTACCTCGCGGCCAACGAACCCCTGATGAACTCTGACTTAATTGAGATTTAGTTAGTGAGCAAACGTGAGATGATGATGATGGTGCAGAAATACTTCATCAGAACTTTGATGGTTGCCCAATTTTTTTTTGGAGCATCCAATAAAACGGTGCGTTCTGCATAAACTTTCGCACTATATGCAGCCCAATCACGTAAGCCAACTTTGAAGGATTAGGTTAGAGTTTTTTTTAATTTAACCTTAATATCCCACTGCAGGGCAAAAGTCCACTGCTCTCTTTTCAAGGCTCGGATTCGCCAATTCCTTGATAGCTGGATCAAATTGTCACGTCAATATATTAAAGGTTCCTCTATACAATAAAATACACGTGTTCTAAATGCATGTTTAATAGTACATCATGATAGCATTTCTCGAAATTGGATTAAATGAGTCTTGCTTATCGTGTTAACCAAAAACAACAGATGGACATGGCCAGCGTGGCTGCAAGTCCGTGCATCTAAGTAAACATTAGGAGTGACGTTTGTAGAGGGGCAATTAACGCTAGAGTACCATACGGGTGGTTGATTGATCTTAGGGGACCGGTGCAGTGCCAAGATCCAGTGAGAAAGACGAAGTAATTGATACCAGTGTGTACAGCGTCGAAAAGAAGTAGATAGGTAGGTATTTTTTTTCTTTCAACTTATCTCTATGTTTCAGGCTATCATCCGTCATAATGGTGTTATAAAATATATTATTTTAAAGGTTAGATGTACATACATTACATACATATGTAGGTAAGTCATGCAAGCCATCTTATATGCTTTTTCAAATCGAATTGAAGATGATTGCTGAAAACAAAACAATCTTGTATCTATAGCTTTATAGGCTATACGCCTTAGTAACATTTGAGCTTATTGAGTTAAGTCTTCACAACAAAATATATTTTGAGTTTAAGTTAGTTTATACTCATCACCGCCAACGATTCTTAGTAGAATACTGAAGGTTAATTAATTCACGTACAAAATAAACAAATAATATTCATATCTTCAAAAGATAACTTATCAGAATTCGAGGAAAGTGACTGCATTTTTTATGTATAATTTCGTATTATCCTGTTTCATTTGTATGAATAATGGGCCGATGGGTTTGCAATAGATAACCCTTTGAATGATGACAACAGCCAGTTGACAATTCTTGATAGAGGTCAAGGATTATCGGTGTGAATCAAACCAATGCATTGACAGTTTACTATTAGCCTGTTATGTTTCAAATAGTATATACGTATCATAGAGATAAGAGCTTTGTAGGTGGATGAATTGACAAGTTAATGAAAGTTTTCAGAGTGCGATTAGGTTTAGTGTGGTAGTCAACCACACTGGTCAAGTGCGGGTTGGTCGAGGGTTGGTCTACACACCTTAGAAGTTTATCATAGGTGTGCACATCTATGAAAAAAAATCTAAGGCTTCCTCACGATGTTTTCCTTCACCGTTCAACCTCACGATGTTTTCGAATAATTGTACCTACTTGAGTCTTGAGTCGTTATCTTATTGTTGTACCGTATATAACCATATGCGGCTGTGTAAGGCCTAAAACTATCCACGTCTTAATGTAATGATATTACGAGTAAAACTTATATTTATGCCATCTTCCAATTCAGTTAAAGATTGTAAAGGAAACCTATATTTCAGGGGGGTAACAAGTTGATTAGCATATAATTTGAAAGAACAATTTTAATACCTACTATAATTACTTCGCTACAATTTACTTATACAAGTAAAAAAAGATTACGGTTTAATCATCAACACGCCTTGTAACAAGAGACATCACATTATTATGGGGCCTTAGTTATCTCATATAAGGTCCAAAATCAATGCAAAATTTCTAAGGTTAAATGTTAAGATAAATGTTATGTCAATACGAACAATGTTACACAATTTGTTCTCTTATTGAACATTACTACGGATGTTTGGAAAATCTATGTTTCAATAATAGATATTCAGTAGTTTGGACTGGATCCTGGGTTAATGTTACATCTGTCACTTGATTATTTATTTAACACGATAATGGCTTTGATGTTTTTTGTGATTTAAACGGTTTTATTTTTAAGAAATACAAGATAATACTGGCAGCATGGAGTCCTGTCATTGTTGATATATTTTAGTGAATCATATTCATATTTTTCTTAGATGTAAAATAAAATTGTAGATCCTTTTTAATTTCCTACTAACACTGTCCATTTAAAACCTTTTTATCAAATGCGTTCGTACAAAACTTATATATCAGCTATAGCTATATGGAAAGGATATCGGTTATCGACTACCCTCATTATAAATATTCGGCGAATATTAGGAGATACACAATATTTCATGTCCCTCTAGCCATGCAACATTATCTCAAACCCGTCGGACGCCATTACCAAGCCGGCGAGCACTGGTCCACATGAATGAACAATCGCCTTATAAAATAAGGTCTAAATGAAACGAACATAATGACTGCTTGTTTTATTTGCATAAAACCTGTTCCACCGTGCCGTGTGAGGGAGACCGCGAATTTGTAAAGTTGTAATGTACTGGCCACATAGCGAGTTAATTGTAACCATACTGACATTTAAATACTGAGAAATAAAAATTTACATCTAAAATATGAAGACAACTGTTTAAACTTTTTTTGTTGTAGGAACTATTCTTTTTTATTGGCGATAAGAACACTGGATGTTCGGATGACTGGTCCACATGATAGTGAAGAGATATTTGAAAAAAACTAATTTCAATAGGCAAGATGGTTGGAGTGTACCTACTTGGGATCTTATCATGAAGATCATAACAGACCTGGGATGCGTGTCAAAAACAAATATATATTGCAATCACTAAGGATGTTATGACTTCTGTTTGCGCGAACCGAAACCCACAAAATATATCACCACATGGCGGTAGTGATTAAACTTTCTTATAAAGACAACTGTCATCTTTGTTCTCAACCGTGACCACGAGCGCTGTAAAGAGCTCGAAAGGCTCATCGGGTCACTAAATAATTTCGTCCAAGAGTCTTGGGTTCGATTCCCACTCGGGACAAATATTTGTGTGACGAACATCGGTGTTTGTACCGTGTCTGGGTGTGTATTAATTATATTTAAGTATATTTGTGTATCCACTATTGATTCTGATATGTAACACAAGTGTTAAAGCTACTTACCACGGGATCAGATCAATGTATGTGATGTTGTGTAATATTTATTTATTTGAGTTATGAATATTACATATAACTATGTTCTCTCTCTTTTCTCTATTTGAATAATTTGTAGAAACACATAATTACCAGATGAAATTTAAAT
Source organism: Maruca vitrata (assembly GCA_039566165.1). NCBI lineage: Eukaryota > Metazoa > Arthropoda > Insecta > Lepidoptera > Crambidae > Maruca > Maruca vitrata. The sequence continues at coordinate 5,166,664 of CM076911.1, forward strand.
GTGAATAAGTCAATGTGAATCTACTAAATAAATAGACATGAATTCTGTTTTCGCCGAGCTTTGGTATTCCCATTTCCATCATCAGCCCATTCTTGTCCACTGCTGGACTTAGGCCTCTCCAAATGCACGCCACTTCTCTCTATCCTCGGCCACTCGCATCCAGCTCCTACCAGCCGTCCTGCGCAGATCGTCACACCACCTGGCCTGCCGGCGTCCTACACTACGTTTGCCGAGACGCGGTCGGTATCCAATCCAGTACTCGTTCCCATTTACATTTGTAAATTTAAAATCACTGTAGTGTCATCCTCATATCCTATCATTCACCATTAAAATTCATCGATAACGATTAATGGTTGGTATTTGAATTAGGATTTATCCATTCTACGAAGATGCTAATTTTATGAGATTTGGTAAAGTTAAAATTGTATTTTAGATACCTACTCTACTAGTCTCTCACGCACGCATGAAGTCAGTCTTCATAATTTAGGAGTAAGCGCTGTTCCCCCGCAAGTCCGGTGATGATGACGAGGCTACTACAAGCCATCATCGTATGTCAGTCAGGAAAAAAGTTCTTAATTATTTAGCTCACACTATATTTTTCGTACTACCAAATAACACGGTACCACGATAGATTGAACATGTTAATTTCAGGATGTTCGAAAGAAACTCATAGAAAAACATCGGAAATCCTTTGCGTTCTCGCATCGCGACATGTGCGGGCGCAGGTTTGAGCGAAAAAAGCGTGATTTTTTTCTTTTTCTCCCCATTTTTTTTTCACTTTCTACAAGAAGGGCGAGGTACCATCTGTTCGGTGTTGGGTGACCCGCGAGGCTGCGTCTCGTGAATACGATACGATGCCGTGGAGGTTTGTTGGAGCGAATAGGCGACACGACTAAAGAAATATAATTAGTCCGTTATTTAGATTATTCAAAAATATTGTACTCGTATTTTTTATTTTCTTTCACAAACAAGAAATTATGAAGATATAGTGCTTAGAAGTTTCGTATGACGTCACGTTTACGTACAATTTTTGCGTAACTGTGACGTCACAAGCCCCCACTCCAGAAGTTTGATAAGCTATAATTTTGTCATTTTTCAATCAATTGAAAAACAAAAAAATACGTGTCCCATATTTTTGTATTAACTAACTTACGGACTAAATAGAATAATAAGATTTTGATGGGTCAAAATCTTATTATTCTATTTAGTCCGTAAGTTAGTTAATACAAAAATATGGGCCCAGTCGTGACGTCTATTAGGATACACGGGAATCGTTGCAAGGTTTAAAAATTAGCATTCAATAAGGTAGGTACCTCAAATAAAAAAAAACAACAATTAAACTGAAGAATTTTGATGAACTTACATAAGCTCCCTTGTGCCCTTTTCAAATGAAACTTAAAGCTGATTACATACCTGTAACAGAAAAGAATTAAGGATTTAGTCAAATCAATCATAAACATAAAGTTTATAATACAAGCTTAGATACCTTGTAACAATAAAATTATTATCGGTACAAATGTAATTCTAATGTTTAGTCAAATATAACAAGGTGGACGTTTTTTTTGCTCATTTGATTTAATGATTTATGTCTGGCCCTATGCAAGAAGTTGACCAAAAAAACAAATTAAAAGCTTCACCGTAGCTTTTTAAGCTTTTGATCTGCATTACCTACAAAAACTCCTTGTTGGTTTCACACGTAAAAGCTGTAGTTATGCAGATGCTACTAAACGAAACTTATTCTTCTTAAATGTCCGCTATTAATGCCTGCCAGTAAGTATTATATGTAGCGTCTATTTCGCTCTTACCTATGAAGTCATAATATCAGTACCGTGCCTTCGTTTAAAATATAAAAGTCGCAAGGCACCCCGGTTCACACAGTCTCCGGCGGTTGAACAGGTTTTATCGTGCGCCCGCGCTCTTTGAAAACTTTATGAATGAGAATAGCCGCCATGTTCTTATGTCACTACGCAATGGCCGACTAAGCTCCAATAGATTTCGGTATTTGGGACGCAGGTGACTTAATTAAATGGAAATTTTATCTTAAACTCGGAATAGAAAATCGTAGACTCGATGAAGTGTATAAAATTCTTTATAGATAGTGTGTAGTATACAACTCTTATCAATTAGGTACCTACTTCGATGATGATGATGATTAACAAAAAGGATCATCTTTGATAATGTTTGGAGTGAGGTTATTGAGATGTTAAAAGTAGCTCCTTATAGAAAAGCCTTGTAGGTAGTGGATTAACGCAATTTATAAAACCTTAAGTGAATAAAGTAGGTTAAGTAACCCAGTCAAATGAGAGCCCACATGCGCTCATGAAGAAATTAGAAGTCCTTTTGCAGTATCTATTGCATGGGTGCAAAACAAAACTGTTGACATTACGAAAACTTTGTGTATAAACAAACGCCCATCACTAAAACGTCATTGACCATATACGGGACACTTACGCTACTACGGATTGCGCGGGCGTCCGCAAAACGTACTCCAACGTGGGCAGATGAATGTGCCGTTTCGATCTTTGTTCCATTCGTAATTAGGTTCACTATCAATTACTCGAAGCAAGCGGGATCGCCGCGGGTTAGAGTACTTTTCTAGGAAACAGCGGTACTGAAATGTTCGATCATCGAGCCGCGAGACCTTGACTTAAAGATTTTTTGTTAAAATGAAGAATCGCCGTTCTGAATTTTACATATCTAATATTGTAAGTAGAAGTTTGTTTGTTTGTTTGAATGCGCTATTATCTGGAACTGCTGGTTTGAATTAAAAATATTTTTGTGTTGGATATATTGGATAGACCATTTATCGACGAAGATTTTAGGCTATATAACATCGCGAAGCGTCCAACAGGAGCAAAGAAACAGTGGAAAATGTGCTGGCGAATACACAGCTAGTCATAGATATGTATATTGTAGTTCTTTAAGCCTTCTTTCGTTTCGGTTACAAAATTATTGGTAAAAGGATATGTTCAAATTACGTTAGGAAACGTCCGCAAGAAGTATAAGTAAAGTTATTAGCTATATTATTCAGAAAAGATTAGATTAATAGTCAGCGGATGTTGTGACATGTCTTACTTATCTATTTATTGATGGAGCTATTATTCTCATTATCTACAACGACTTTATTTGTGTATTATACAGATACATATGCAGGTTCTTATTAGGCATGTTGACGTCTTACTATGCTAGCATTGTTCCAATCATCTCCCGTCTTGTTATACAAAGCGTTTCATTCATTTCGTTATTGTTTTTCGATAAGCAATAAATTGGGTTGTTTATTCCAAAGCTCCAGTTTCGTCGTACTTGGACACAAACAATGCTTCGTTGTTTGTCATCTGAACCATTGTCAAACTGTTAACACTGATATTAACTGGCTTTACCTATCACGACATTTCTTACTAAAACGACTACGTATTGGTTTTGTGTTTATAACACTTGTATTTTTATTATCTACCATTCGTATACCAAAACGAATGCAAGTATAGACCTCCAAGAACTAACTGGGTGTCAGGTACCGGGCCGCATCGTGTACGAGTTTATTATTTAAACCCGAGCCGTGGATGAATGGTTCGCGGGTCGGTTTACACTCAGAGAAATTGTAACAATGATGAACGTGATACCTGTGTGACGATGGAAGACCTCTGCAAGGCGAACCTAGGTGAGAACCGTTAGTTAGGTCGAGCCACGACGGAGATAAATGCCAGCACCGGAGATGCGATGCATTTCTAATGCGTCAACTGTTGTGGTCATGATATCATGCATTACTTACTACCTGTAACTATTGCACTGTAAGTATTTAAGGAGCTTTATGGCCGAGTATATATTTTAAGTGCAGCTTTGCCGTGGAAGTAAGTTGAAATACTAAACTCATGTGAGATTTTTAATTGGGAATGGAAGCCATCTCCCAACCTTTTCCATAGCTTTGACTGTTAAAACTACAGCAGTTACATTTTGATAGAAAGTTGACGAAAATGACGAGCACACTATTTTTAGAATGTGTGATATTGGTTGTATTGAGTGTAATATTTTTATTTATTCATTTAAATATACTGCTGGTTTTCTAATTAAAGTTGTAGATTAATTTGTTGATTTCAAACGAGGCAGATTCAATAAATCTATTTTAACGACACTAGATATAAAGTTTACAGCAACCCTATATCAATTGTTGAACAAAATTTGCATTTCATTGCTAGTTTCACTTGCAAGCAATAGTGTCCAAATGTTCGCGTCAGGTGATGGAACCAAAATTCGGCACAGACCATGCGGCATTGTCCTGTCGTATTGTGTCGTTTCTCGGAAACGCCATTGTCAGGTATACTGCTACAGACAGGCGTGTTTACCTTTGCTGGTTCTGTAGGTTCGTCAATGCGGCTCATTGATAGACTCTAGTCATTCATATGTCGCACTTTCAATGGTCTCAATGGCGACCAATGTTCCTCTTTAAGAAGTTGCTGATCAGGTAACTTTAATTTATTACGCCGGGGCTACATTGACTACGGCGAAGTTTTATTATTGGTACCTGTGACTGCCTGTGTCTTAGAGCAGGATTGTTATTCGCCGTATGTCGCTAATGTAGTCGCAGCATTCAAAGTCCAATTTCTGGTTACTCGTAGGAAATTCCTCTAAGTACTTATTTTATGAGTGTGCCTCTTGATTGGACTAGTTTATTTCAGATCAATAAAGTATGTACATAATACATGTCAATGAAAGGTAACGGGAGTGATAGCATTCCAATGCAGAATCGGATTCAATTAACATGTTTTATGTAGAGGTCGATGGTACCAACATTACCACTCTGCTCACAAGTATACGTATATACTTAATTCTTTTTACCTTTTCTGCAATCGAATTCAACACCCAAAAAGCTAATGTATACACGTATGCTCGCAAGCTTTTTTCGTTGGATCGGAACCCGCCAAAAAACTTTAATTACGTGAAATGACTCTGATCTTCAATTTTCAAAAGGGAAACGACGAACTGGCAGTTCATTTTTTACATGAATTCTAATCTTTAGTAACGGTAGTGAGAAGGACGGGTGTATGAATTTCGCCTAGGTGTGACAGAGAGGCCAGAGCCGCCTAAGACTTTTTACTGATGGTTTTTGAAGGCGAAGAGTTATGTGAGCGTTGAAGAGTGGAGCACTCAGCTTTGGTTTGAATAATGAGTGTTAGTAGTAAGTAATGTATTGGTCCCATGACTCATGGCCATGTTTAGGTTGTAAAATTTCCCAAATTTTTAGTCGAGTGATAGATTTCAAAAGCTTTTGATAGTCGAAGCTTGACTAAATAGTGTCATCAAGATACATAAATAATGTGTGGTCAATTAATGCTTTATATTATACGAAACGTTCTACCGGCTTTAAACTGAAAAGTAGGTGCAAATTTTCGTATTGACCTTTTAGAATTTCTTAGAATTGCCAGCATTTAAATTGTTGTTATTCGTTCCAGTTCATCAAGTATTTTAGCATGTTATCAAGTAGTAGACAATTGTACGTGCATAATCAACTGTCAGCTGGCCATTAGGTGTAACAAAAAGGATATGGATGATTCGCGTGACCAATACATGTATACTGAACTTACTCATTAGCTAAGCGGATGACTGATGGAGAATACAAAGTGGCACCTGAGAATTTCTTAGCTTTTCAACTATGCAGCTCTTACATTAAGTGAAGGTTTGCAAAGACGAAAAGCCTAGCTCTATCTATCATAATCGGTTGTGTGGTTTTAAAGATTAAAGACAGATGCGGAAAGCGACTTTGCTTTATACTATGTATTGATATCAATAATATTACTTTTATTGAAGTTATTGGAGAAACACTCCAATGAAACGTTCAAATGTAAAACATAACGGGCTCTTCCAAATAAAAAATGTTATGATTCTCGTCATAGCCGGCCGACATACCGTGTACATGTTGCGTTGTTGTGGCAACTGATTGCAGGCGGTGTTAAACAAATCGCTGCTCCAGCGATTGGCATTCAACTGTCGTGCGATACCAGTTGGTAATGCCTATTTGAGAAATGGATGGATGTCACAACGTTACTGTACCCACAACCTGCTTCGGAAATTCTAAGACGGAAATATACTGGCTATTTCCATAGCTATTTCCATCATTATCAAGGTGCATGAAGACGCACCTGTCGTTCAAGAGGTAGATCAAAATGTATGGAAAAAGCTGGAACAAAAAACTACTGTGAAAATATTTTATAGAAACAAATGCTTGGCAATTTAAGTCCAAATTTTATTTTCTACTAACCAAGTTAATAAAATGATAAAAGGTCAATTGGTTGAAGGTGTAAACTGCATCCAAGTGTTAGAAAGCTCGATGGACAAGTTCAAAAAGTGTCTACGTTATATGCTGTTTCGTAAAAGTAATTGGAAGCAATTAATTTATTGAAATTAGCCGGCAGAGGGCGGAAATCTGCGGACTGACATGTCCCGTGTACACAGAAATTAGAAGTAGCTATAAAACGAATTGTAAATCAAAGAGAGACGAATAGGAAGTAGGCAGCGCGGGTAATAACTAGTTAGTAGAAACTGGCCGTGTGAGGGGACACCGGCAAATCGATCTGAGATGGTCGCAGATTAGTAATTTAGTCAGTAGTCTAGCTAGATACTTATCGAACGATTGGAAGATTATCTTGCCGTTTATTACTTTTTATGTGATAGTACATTGTCATATTATCCGTTGAATTAAGCTGTTTAACCTATAATGTAGAAATGAATCGCAAAATGTGTTGGTAAGCGCATAACTCAACAACGCCTGGACCAATTTGGCCATTTCTTTTTTTTAAATGTTCGTTGAAGTCCAAGGATTGTTCGAAAAAATATCGAATAATTGAAACCCTAAAAACAGCCCGACAGACTTCGTCGTAATAAATTCGTAATAAAATTTTCGTACTATCATAATAGGTTAATGCTTTATTGCTCTTTATCATTACGGTCTATTAATACATCGATTCAAATGTTATACAAGATAAGCGACGGTGTGATCTACGGCCATTTTCTATATTGGATTGACATTAGCATTCAAGACGACTAACGGAGCAAAGCCTTTGATAGAATTTAGATTTCAATAAAGTCACATACGGTCTTTTTTCCCAGAACCATTGAAGGTGATCCTCGCATAATGTTATGCTAATCTGACCTCTGTTGCTTTTAGACAAGGTTCATGGTCTGTGCGTGTGAACCGTTGGCCACTTTATAAATTTTGCATTATGTAAAAACATGTAAACGGGCCTACTGTGGACTTGGACGGAAAACTGTTACCTTGTTTTATTACCATCATTGTTTCTTTAGTTTGAGGACTCCGTCCTTGTTATAAAGGTGAATAAAAATAATGTTTTGATAAATTATTAACTTGCGGTTGTACATATTGTTTGATAATAAACCTGAATTCATGGCCACATAACCCTTTTATAACGAAACTTTGACAAGACTATAAATCTTTCTATACCCGATGTTTTCTTTCTGAGGTAGGTATTTTGGAGTTATCAATTAGCTTATAAATACTTATTACACATGTTCATAAAGGAAAGGCTTTTTTACATTGAAAAAATGTTGGTTGCTGGATTACGTTCTAAAAATAGTACCTAATCAAACAAAAAGTTATAGTAGAACTAAGGATTAAAATTAGGGATTATTTCTGCTATAGCTTATTTCCGACTTAACGCAGCTCCAGCCTATCCTGAGTCATATAACAACACTAAAGTCAATTCGGTAAAACAAATAGAGACGACCACAGCCCAAGCAGTAGTTCATACTCCATACCCGATAGACGAAACGCTTTTTCCACAACCGGTCACCACTGAACAAGTTAAACGCACAATTATACCAAGCGGGCCTCGGGACCGTTACGCGAATAAAAACATGTAGGATCCACTGATGCCTTATTCGGGCGCATTCCTGGCCTTAGCCCTATAGGGCAATAGGCTGGGAGCCTGTCAGAAGTCTATTAGCAAATTGGGATAACTAGCCAAGTCAGGTATAACGGCTCCAAGCGACAGACGCGTTATGGCTAGTACTAGACGATTTCTTGTTCGACAAGCTTTTTGTCTAGGCCAACTGAGTTTCTTTTATCGAATTGAATTTCATTTGAATGTCCAAGGTATCGCTGGCTCGAGAACAAGGCATCTATGGTTTGTTAATAAGCATGGATGTGATAGTTAGAATTGTTACGTATCATGTTTAGGAATATTCTATCAATTTTGACACTGGTGAGATTTTTCCTGTTGATATTATGGTTTTCATCAACATTATACAATATTGTCTTTGTCGGTCATTGGAAGAATTTTTGACATTTTTTATACCAGTGATTTATCTTGTTGTATCACTGTTGAAATACAACTAATTATATGGATTGAACTCGCGTGTATTGTTATTCTAAAAATGTTATTTGGAGACCCGACGTTTCGAGCTCTTTACACCGCTAGTAGTGTCAAATGTGTTGTTGTATCACTACACGCAGAAATTATATAGAAACATAATAATGACAAACATTGGAAGTATAAGACGAAAATCTTAATATTATTCAAATTCGCCGGTTTTCACGGGCGATGCAGTAACAATGACATTATCGTCGGTTGCGAATGATCTTGGTGCAGTGAAAGTGCTGCCTTTTGGCCTTTCTCGACGGTCTCTATGCCTCGATGGTGACGAGTTAGTTAGCACCTCGTTGCGAATTTCGTGCCATTAACTTTTCTGGGGTAGGCATTTTTTATGCAGGCTTTTTTATATTTAGCTAACAAGATGACCTCACTTCACCTGATGGTAAGCAAGGTATCGAGATAAAACTGATAGTAAGTAAGGTAGTGAGATCCAAATATGTTGACCATATTGAGCGTGTCGCACTCACCCTGAAACCGTTAAAGAAGAGACCACTGCTGCGGCAACAACGAGACAAGGCGTGGAGTCTCGCATTACTGCATTATATGCCACATAGATATATGTTTTCACTTTTTAAGCTATTAGATCGATTCCTAATTGTTTTTAATGCGTCTTTTCTTTCCTGATACTGACTTACAGTGATAGAGCCCAAATAAGTATCGTCTAAGTTGCAAAGTACAGAACAAAATTGAACATCATGAGCATTTTTGTCCGATTTGCTACTCTAAATGTGTAGTTTCAGTTTGGTCATTACAGATTGTCATAAGGTCTTGGGTCTACTTTTTGGTTTTAATTTACATTCTTTGTTATCACACTAGATCTTTCGTCATTTTCTCTAAAGTATTTAAGATAGATATCAAGCCAAATATTATTCCTTCTGAACGAATGAGTATCCTTGTGCTCTTCAAATCAACAGTACCAGTAAAGTCAAATGCGTTAAGTAAAAGCTTATACACACAGTTCATACATAAAGAAGCGATTGAGACAAGTCGACAACGTAACCCCGTTCACACATCTATTGACCAGGGTGACTATCTGGCGTCCCGTCGTTTAAATCGATTCTGCAATCGATTCATAGCAACGGGACCGGGCTCGTGGGATCTCGAGACAATCGATATAAAAAGCATGCGAAGTGAGACGAGAGTAACGGTCCGATGGGACTCGGAAAGGTTAGATGGATAAGTACATGTGATAACAGCTATGTTGTGTGTACTTGTGCGACTTGATTGGGTTTACCTTTCAGATGTTCGTAGAGTTATATAGATTCATTTGTTTGTCAGTTGTTTGATTGCACGAATTTTGACTGAATCTCATCTAGACTGTCGTTGAAGTATAGTTACTGATATTGGTGAACACCTGTAGGAATCAGGATCTGCTGATCAATATTATTTACTTAAGTAAATTGTGAAATTAAGACATTTTTCCCTTCAGACCGCCTGCCCTGTTATATGAAACGATCACCTAAAATCCACTCTTACGTGTCATTCCTGCCTTGTCAATATTTTTTTATTTTCGCATTTTGGATAACTCTAAGTCTTTTTTTATAAATTAAAATAGACTTAGGAATAGTAGTAACAAAGGCGCTGAACAGATATCGATCATTTTTATGATTTAAGTTAATACATATCATTATGTTTATATGCAGTAATCAAAACAGTTTTTTTCCGAAACGAATTTGAGAATCGCTCGTCGAAAGAAAATTTTCAGACCGTATTACATAAAACAAATAGTAAAGTAAAGTATTAACGAGGTACCGTACCGAAACCATTGTCGTTTAAAGTTTTTTTTACCTAAGCAAACCTCATCCAACCAAGGTCTTAATTATTTCTGAGGAATTGCGTGAGGTGCGACGGCAAACATAACAATATGTTATTATCAAGTCGCAACATCAGATTGTAGATTGAAACAGGAAGCGGTATTACAGCGATTACTGCCAATGAGACCTTTGGGGACAGAAGGCGGTAAACGACAAATACTCTTGTACACGGGATAATTAAATTGGTCGAAACTCATTAAGAAACTTAGTTGGCCCAATTTTCAATATTGTGTGTGTTTTTAAAAGTACATAGGTATTCGCGATGCAAAGCTGATCTGCGCGCCTCTAGCAGCAAAATCGGTTAACTATGTTACGTAAATTGTATCGAAATCTGTCAGTGACGCACTTATACTACTTCACAATTTGTTCACTGGAGGCGCTTGTTTGAATCTTTCTTGTATTTTATAACTAGAGACCAGCTCTCGCTTCGCTTCGGGTAAATTTTACATAAAAACCTTCCACTTTAATCACTCTATCTATTAAAAAATCCGCATCCAAATCCGTTGTGTTGTTTTAAAGATCTAAGCATACATACATTTTTTTTTTTATATAAAAGGCTAACAAGATGACCTCACTCCACCTGATGGTAAGCAGAAGTGAGATCCAAATATGAGGTCGACAGGCACAATAGATCGTATTGAGCCTGACAGACAGACGCGGAGAGCGACTTTGCTTTATACTATACAGTGATTAAAATTTAATGATTCCTTAATACTCGTAACTACTAGTAACTACGATATTAGGTGTTAGTATTTAAATATAATGTAACATACACAACAATATCTTATTAACATAATAATATGTATACAACATTCATAACAAATGTCAATACTGTACGAAGCAAACGATTCTTAACAAGTCTCTTTCCGTTCGCCTAAGAGGAATATCTACACTAAGTTGGTCGAATTTGCATAACGACCGCAAATTTTTCTAAAGATTTCGTTGAACACAATAGAGCAATAATGTCGTTGTTTATAAATAGCCAGGGCAAGAGTCAAATAGCGTTTATGTATGGTAATACTCGTATTTGCGTACGGTCCGTTCTTAGAACCAAGCGACTGTGAATATCATCCATTGTTTACCATTGGGATGGCATAAAACAAACTTCGAACACTTATACCTCAGTTCGATACGCTTGTGATGTACTCAATCTCACACAAGCGACAATGCTCCGAGAGTACTATTCAAGTGAAACAAAAGCTTCGTTTTTTTTTCTAACTGACATAGTAGGATGTTGGCTTGGAGTAGTTTCGGCGTTCTCGCCGGACTTGCGGGGGGCGGATGGCTCTCTTCCTTAAGAAATACTATTTTATATCTACGTAAAAATATGATGCGATTTAAGCATCTTATGCTGGTAATGGTACAGTTGACAGATGCGCAAACACATAAATAATTGCAAAAAATGATTCAAATATTTGTACGGTTACATAATTAAAAAGTACGGATTGATCATAATAAAACATAGTCATATAATCTATAAAAGTACCGTAAACAGATTGAATAATAAACTAAATGTAAATCTAATAATATGTCAATGTTGGAACAATGTTCCAGCATTCCTCATTAGTCGCTACAGCCCCTACTACTGCATGACCAAAGATCATTTGGAATTCAACGTTTAGTCCGTTGCATCGTTTTTCCTTTGGCTAAGCAGACCACACCAGATTCCAAGCAAGCGCCATTTATGTGAATGCGACTGTTCCTAAAATAAGCAAATCAATCTGGATGCAGACCATAAAGGTCCTTTACAGCACCATAGTGAATTCAAAAGGCAATCGCTACATGGTCTTGCGCGTGAGTCGAATTCCGTATCGCATACAGAAAACAAACGACAACTCCACCCGAATCGAATTTGAACTCAAATGCTATAAGGACTACGGCTTACATTTCACTGTGAAGGGGCGCCAATTATTTTGAAACGTAAAGATGTACCAATCTGATTTTACCTCGCTTTTCCTATCAGCCAATCGGTGGGCTCTCATTAATTATTCCTACCAATGACATTTAAGGATTCCCTTTTTGAATTTTGTACGTTATTGAGAATACTCGGAGTATTGAGACAGCCGGGCTACGTTTACTGCATTCCTATATTTGCATAATGCTTAACATTCGTGAAGTTATACTAACATATTTATCTATGAGTATTACTAACAAGAATCGCATACATATTCAAGGACTTTAAAGCTAGATCTATAATAGTTTGAAGTATTATTGCATCGTGTAATAGGCTGATCCAGGTGGTCTGAAAATGTATATAGATACTTATTCGTTGTGGCTATTTTCAATCATATACGTTAGTCCAATAATAATACTTTTCAATTACATTTACGGAAGAATAAACCAACTGGATCATCCTCTTAAGTCACAGACAGAACAAGCGCTTATATAACTATATTAGCTAATTCCTACTCAATTGATATATTTGGGATGATGGACTTAATATTTTACCCTCTACGTTATTTCTATGTTAAATTTGGATAAATACTCAAGGCCTCATTTCCGCTGATACTGAAGAGTATAAAAATATGAATATCCCAAAATATTTTAGTAGAAAAGGAGAAGGATAGTTTTTGGAATCGGTTACATAATTTAAACAAGTTTTCATTAATGATCGTCCTCAGTCCGTAACGGAAAGAGAGGATTGGCTCACGGCCAGCCACTCAGCCTATTGATATTCATAGTCCTAGCCAGGTTTGCTTGCAACCTGTAAATAAACATTTAAGTACTGAGTGAAAACAAGTTCCATGTATTGGAACTTGAGCTGTAGTCGGAATAGAGCTAAATCAATTTGATTACTTTCGTACTTAATGTATGTTTAAGCGTTTAAGTATGATTTTCATAGTTATCCTTACAAATATTTTAAATGCTGTCACGAGAAAACAACTGAGCACATTTAGATCAAATTTTGTTCCCGGTTAGTTTAAGTTCTGAGAAAGGATATGTTTTATGCGATATACGACTTCACGCGGACAGAGTGACCGCGGAAGGCTAATTTCAGGATATATGGGAACCACATGTCTCAGTTTATTTTGACGAGCTAGTAGTAGATTGGGGACATTTTGGACATCTCCCCATACGGCCATATGACCCCCAACTAGGCATAGCTAGCTGGCACTATGGATGTCAGAGACCGATTAATATCAAATATAAAAAAAAATCACCAATCATTTGTGTTATAGGTTTTCAGGTTACACGTCGTTTTATCCCAAGGATTGTTACAAAATTGTATAGATTTATTAACTACAAACGAACTTAGTCAGTATTTTACGCAACATTAGCAAGCTACAGCGAATGTTCAACCATCCTACACTTTAAGACGTAGACTGAAAGTGACACAAATCAATAACTTCGCCGCTAATGTAACGAGAGTTGATTTGAATAACAAACCCCGGTACTTTGAAGCTTCGAGTCGGACGTCCGGAGCGGATGTCGCGAAAGCAGCTTAACTGGACCAGGCCAGGGCTACCGAACTACGGGACAGTGTAAACTATAATTATTAAAACTGTATCAGCTACCGGTTTTAGAGGCACGATCTTTTAAGTGGTTCTAACGAGAAGTTAGAAGATAGAAGTAAGTTATTTACAACCTTCGTGCGGTTGGTTTGTATAAAGGCTGTTTGTCTGCTGCAGTCGTCTATATATAAGGGCCTCTGCAGAATACCAGTGGTCGCTTTAATGTAATAACTAACCTTTATGAGCGCTCTTTAGGATGTCATTTGACAGCTTACATTAAACTGAAAGTGGATCTTAAATACAATCTTATAGTGCAACAGTCGCTAATCAACGTTTCAATCTATACAAACGATACTAAGCCATACTTCCCCTGCACTTCGCAGAAGCCCTACAGCCAAATTCACTTTCCTCCAAATAGTAACTATCGCTGATCCCAGTACTCTCTCGGCGCAAGCGTTCGACTTAACACCGTTGCGTGTGCGCGCGCCGTCTCACAAGATTATAGTGCATTGCTCCTATTTCCCCGGCGCATCAATGAAAGTGTCTCTGCAATACAATGCTGGGTGTGTGCAAGACAACTTAAGATTGCAGGAAGACGGCTCGCATTGTATGACGCGGCGGAAGCTGGTTGAAGTATCAGACATGCGTTTCGGTTCCTCACATAAGTTTAATAGGATAATGAGCTTTGGACACTCGAGTCCAGACCTACGGCAAGCTTTGAAATGTATGACTCGTCCTTGTTTATTGAGTTTCAATGTGACTTCGTAATTTAATACATATTTACATGTTAAGTTAGTAAAAAATTTAGAGCCGTCGTGGGGCATATGACCGTCCGTCTTTTGTTAGATATTTTTAAGAATTAGATGCAAGCTTTGTAAATTTTACCGAATTTAACAAATCCGGTTACTAAAATCGCAGTAGCCATAAACACTTTCACACGGGAAACGCGAAAACAATCTCATAGCGAATTAATTCGGCCACGACACAGTAATATATAAAATGTTAATTTCACTGAACAAAAACGGCTCCGTGTCTGAAAATGGGCGACACAAGATGGCGCGAGCGGTTCCCACGCATGCGCCCTGGGAACCTGCGTAAGCGCACATGTGTTGGCGGGAAAAATTGTTTTTTTTTTCATCCTCACTCCTCTCGACTCAAAATTCGTGTCAAGAACAAATAAACAGTGTTATTAGTTACATGTTTGATACAGTTAATACGCAGTTGGGATTGTAAACAGACCGTGTTCTTATTAAATCGTTTTGTGTGACGATGGGCAAATATTTTGATCTTTTGCAGATATGAATTTAGAAACGGTAAAGAATTCGATTTGATATAGAATGCTTCGTTGAGCAAGCAAAAGTCTATGAAAATTACAGCTTTAGTACATATAACGAAATATTGAACTTTTGGTATAAAAAGATATCTTCAACTAAGTACCCGTACGAAATCTTATATCATACTTACACTAATGCTAATAGGGGCTTATTTTTATGTAGCTATAGTTTTAAATTTGTTTGATGCATAGAAGAGTGTCAATATTTAATGGGTGATATAACTCCAATATCTTTTATGTCTTTTGGTCTGATCGACGATCGTTAAAATGTTTACGGCTTATGCCGCGTCCTCTTCATATTAATCGACAGGAATATTATCTCGGATCCAGATCACCGCTTTATTACCAGGGGACATTTCGAATTACGCGGCGGAAGCGAATTCTAGATTATTTTACTAGAATACATCGATATTTACATTAATATTACGACTGTCGTAAAGCAGCGTTCGGTATCAGTTTCACGAGGCTTGCCCGGATATCAAACCGGGCACCGTTATGCCAACCTGTTCTTAGCCTCTCGGAACTAGACGGGAACGTGTTGTGGCTTGTACAATTAATTCTGTATCGTGTAGTAGTTTTTGTTTTGCAACTCGAGGATATTAGAGCCAATAATTACGATGTTATGTAATAAGAAAGTCCTTTGCATTTAAATTTAGAATTGCCTTTTCTATATTAGGTAATGCAGTTAATATAGACAGGTGGATTGATAGTTTTTTAACTTTGTGTTATTTGATATAGACCAACGAAGTTGCGCTTATAGACTCATTTCAATGTTTGTTATATGGGCATTTCCTTACTTAACCAATCATAAATGTCTGTGTCGCAATCATAAAGTCAAATGATTTGTTGTTATTTCAGCCATGTCTCAAAAACCAAGCAATTGTAGATTGTACGGTGTTTCAACCTAACTAATGTATTGTGAAAACTTAACAAAAAGTATATAAATGTATTGTATCAGCACTAAAGTTATAATAGTTTCAGCCAAACTGTACCATTATAACCGAGCAAAAAACGTCCGTCTAATTTACTCGAAAACATAAATTATCCACATCGTCTTCGCGGCAACAATTATCAAGCTTTTAATTTTTTATCTACGCCACTTGCATATTACAAAAACAAAAAGGATGGGAATGCCATTTAAAAGAAGTTTTCTCAAGTATCCAAATGTTGGATATTGAAGAGATCGGATGCGTAACAAAAAATATGACGTTCTCAAGGGATCTAGGAGTGTGACGTAGGCGACGCGGTTGAAAAAGGTTTTTTGTTGAACACGTGGTCACCCGCATGTTGTTCGGAGATTTAATAACCGCATCTGTGGTCGTTCGCCACAGATAGCACACAATCACGATAGATTTACCCGACCACATAGCTGGTAATAGACAAACGATAACACAATATTTTTGTTCAAAATCGGATTCATTTGTAGTTAAAAATAACAGAGCAGAATCAAAGCATATTTTCAAACTGCTAAAATGTTGTAATATTAATATTACTTAGAACTATGTTTGTTTATAGTCTGTAAAGCATTTATTCGCTTAAGTTAATATACGTCTAAGTTGAGCAAAGCAAGAGTACTTGCATCAGCTGTTAAACGTTTAACACAAAAGAGCAAACGCTACGCTTCCGTTCATTGACCAAGTCATTGCCACAATGATTGATCATCCATTTTAATTTACTCGCATCCCAATCTCAATCAATAAAACGTCCATTGATTGAATTGGTATATTCAAGTTATTCTTACTAATGATATAAGCCTTTCCGGTTTTGTACACATATTTGGATTCTTTGTGTTTATTGGTTGTTATTACTTTCCAATATTTTTAGTTATAACCACAACCCAAAATGGGTGTATTTCTTTGTAAATACACTCAGTTAATCTAATTCGAACTATGCTATGAATCTCATAAAATTGATAATTAGTTGTGAAGCCTCATGACAAGTAAAGACGAAGTAATCAATCGAAATATAAAACCAGATAATTCTAGAAGAATGTTGACAGATATTCTCAATCGGATCGAATGGACACATTAAAAATGTTAGAAGGCGATTAATCGCTATCGATTCAACACGAAATGGTGAAACTATGTTTATACCCAAAACCCCGTTCTCAAGATGGCTCTTACATTTTATCTCATAGATGCCAGTGGTATTCGAGGAGCGGCACTCAACTGCGCTACCCAGCCATATGCGAGAGCCCACCAACCGTACAGCATTCTGCAGCATCTAGTGTGTCTTAAATTGACCAGGTTACACCCAGAGGGTCAGTATTAATTGACCCGACGCAGCAGCTGTCCCGTACAGACAGTTTTCAAGTCTTTTATATAAATAAACGTAATTTATTGTTTTCAAATGGCTTGATGCGATTAGTGATATTGTCAATCGTGGCCCCATTTCGCTCTCAATTGATGATTGTTCATTGATAGTTACTTGTTGTTGTTATATCTTTTTATTTGTGCGGTTGTAAAAGTATTGCAAATAATTTCACTAATAAAAGATGAAGGTTTTAATTTAATGTACCTAATTTAAGTTTAATAAATATAATAACATCGATTTGCTTTTTATTGATTCTGCAGATTTATAAAATGTTTTGTCTTTAAAGCATAAAAGTTTTGAATTGTGATTCAATTCGATTGGAATAAAAATAATTCGCGAAATTTTCCATTAAAAAGAAGAAATCAAGATGCTCCTTTTAAATTAATTATGCGAAAAGAATTATGCGAAAATGCTCCTTTGATTAAAGTAATAATCACACCAAATTGGATCTTTAATCGTGATCATGCACGAGACACAATTTTGACGGCGAGTTATTGCATGAGGTCTAATTAAATGCGTAATTCATTTGACATTTTTAATTGAGATACTTTTTGTGATAACTTGCATGCTCTTTTAGTTTTTGAAGGTTATAACGGTCTTTGAATATAATAATAAGTGTTGAACTAATTATAATATAGGTATATGATATGTAACTTCTTAGCTCTACAATTATTACCTATTTGCCATCGATGAAAAGAAGAAGCTCTCTTCAGTTTTCTAATGTGTGTAACCATGACAGTTTAAAATTATATTAAGAAGCTCTACAATTCTAAAAACAAAATATTTGGCTTGCATAATCAAATGAGCGCTTCAAAATCATATAAAAGTACTTCAAAATATGTGATACGAATTTGTCCGAGAGGGCAAATAACAAGTGTAGCCTTGTAAGACTGCTGACTAAAGAAAAAGAGACACAAAACTGCCGGTAGTACTAAGAACAAAAAAGAACTCAACTGTTGCCACAAAACGACAAACAACAATCAATATTTTGACAAACCTTACACTACTATTATATTGCCAGCTGTTTCACATTCACATTCATGAATAGCAAATAGTCAATTGAAAATCATCAATGGATGCGAGGCTGATCAAACCGATCTGCACTAGTTCTGATAACGAATAAGTTTTAGTCATTGTGGTGCCAATGCTTTTGAATCATCACAGAGTCAATTGGGAGAGTTCAAGACTGAGAGTGCGTCACCGGATGACGGTTAATTAGGTGCCACCATGCTATATGAATCTAATGACGACACGGAAGACATACGCTCAGTTGCACAATATTTTGATGGCGACAAAACTCACACAAATGAGGCAGCGGAATCTTCAAACAAGATAGAAATTACGTATTGAATTCCGTTTACCTTTAGTTGAATGCTAATGCATGCTACTGCGTATTCCAAGTTGTAATATTAAATATTAAAACTATACATAGCAGAGATGAGACCTTTGAGAAAGTTATGGGAAATCCTATTAATTTACAAACCACGACAGGGTTTTATTTTATTTGTGTCTAGACATAGAGACTTTCCTTAGATCATAAAAATGCTGAAGGAAATGCATCGGCATCACGTCGCGTTAATTCTGCTTGGGTCTGGCTTTGAACGCGGCGCTTAGCAAAAAAATATATGAAAAATAATGGATACCGAACCGAGAGGCCTTCTTTCGGGAGCGGGCGAGCGTGACGAGGCAATTGGGCCTGCGACCCGCTGTGAGCCGCCGAGGACTTTACATCGTGCGATTATTGCCTATTTAGTAACATTTTGCGCTAATCCTTCACCTATGAAAGAATTCGTGTAAATGACATGCATGCTGTTCTGTAATACTCGAAGCAAATAATTTTATTTGCTTTGCCATGGGTCAAAATTGAGCTGAAAGTAAGAGATTTTAGATTGAGCGCATCGTTTATAAGATCGGCCAGACCATCATTATAGGCACTTCGTACATTACATTCCTTGGGTTACTTAGATTAGCTTAATCCTATCAAATATCATCTTCTTAGCTTTTATTCGATTAAGCTCATTCAGTACCTAATCCTCACGAAAATTTATTTGTTTGGCTTGTATTACTAGTAACAATATGGCTTAGTCTAGTGTAGTCGTTGTGTGTAAATCGAAATGAACCGATAACCAGCATGAGACACGGGTAGGCCGCGGAGCGTATTCTTTCCCGACTGTATTATCTTTACAACAATTTACGCCGTTGTTGGTTTTCATTGAGAAAAGTGAAAGCTGACTGTGACGTAACCAGTAACCTTGGGAAGTGCTTCGTGAAAATACCAATTTAATCCCTGATTAGTGATTTGATAGGTCACAATGCACAATGCTCTGCCTCAGTAAATTCCGAGACTGCAATAAAAGCTGACTATGGAACATAAAGATAATAGCAGTGATAATATAGTATAACAAGAGAAGACACACTCAAAGGCAAGATAATTGGTATAGACAATCATTAACATCTCTATATAAATTTTATAATTTAGCTGACGGCAGTTTAGACGGAAGTTTATAAAGTTGGGATTATATACGGCTTTAAATACTATTAGTATAGTAGACAGTCAAAAAACTAAGGTTAACGTTCTCAAAATATGCGCAATTACTATTTATAGTCGGTAACGATAGAAAATAACAATTCAAATGTAATGTTTGCGCCAACATTTGTTGTACGAATCGCCCTCCCACAAAGCACCGCTAATATGTTGACACTTTTTATTTTAACCAGCGTACATATTGCGTTGTGTAATTGAAGATGGTTTGACGCGTTCAACTATACTTCACTATGTGGCCATGTGTATGCCGTTAACAGCGATTTTACACATGACTGAAGAGGCATTAGATGCTTAATCGCGCAAGGCAAAGTACTGGTAAGGGTCTGTGTAGTTAGTTACCTATATAATGCTATTCGTGTCAAAACCCATAGTATCCTTTTTCGTATTACTACAGTATTTTATGAAACCAATAACATAAGACTCCTCACTGCTCTCTACAGCAAGATTAATACAAATAGCTGAAGTGTAGGTACTTTTTAACTAAGTGGCTTATTTACCTTGAATGTACAAAATGATGGATCTGCCATCATACGTGACTATAATTGGCGTTTGATAGACCAAGTAATTCGCAAGACAGTAGCAAGATAAAGGTAGGCTATAACAAATGTGTTTCACTATAAAGCAGTGGTTAGAATTTTATTTTCCCCGTTATGGGATCCATATTATTATTATTGTTCAGTGGAACAAATATCATAAAATGAATGTTTGACACTTCGTCAAGTTAGTACATCAGGGATGTCGTTGTTACTTTTCGTATCAAAAGGGATTGAAATCCCATTATGGTATATTCAATATAGGAACACTAAGAGCTCTTTAGGATTATGTTAGAAGATTTAAATAACGAGATAACTAAAACGAAAACCATTTACAAATCTAGGAAGTTGTCCAGCGTAACAATAGGCTTATAATAATACATCTATTGAGTACTTTACCATTGTGATTACTTGAAAGACCGATTATTTTAATTTTCAATTTATGTTAATAATTATACTTAAAACCTTTTATTTCAAAGTTTTGTGCTACAAGGAGTTATAACGTTAATTTGAATCCCCGTTCGCGTTTATTTGCACATGATAATGTAATAACTTGTCTCTTTCTAATATGTATTATGTACATTTTTGAGACCCATTCCAAGTTTCATGAATCAAGTATAAATTAGATTTATTTAGGTGCAGATACCTAGAAATTATGTTTGAACTAAATTATGAAGATAAGGCTACGAATTTTATAAGATACATATTGAATATGGGTGCTAGAACACAACCTTGAGAGACCCCTTTTTTGTTTACAGCCCTAACGCCATACCCGTTCCGTTGCACGCTTCAGTAGCCTGAAGACGGCCAGTTACGCAACGAATGTGTATTATTGTTACCTTAGTGCGACACACGGAACGGTTATTATTTCTCTACCCCCTATGATTTTCCATTACCGACGTCATTTCATATTGTCCTCAAACCGTTGCACTTGTCATCAAGGGCATTCAGTTTAATTGAGGTGGGATGAATGCTAAATTATGCACCGGGTTCTGATTATGCAGTACGAAACGTATATTTAGTTAACTGTTCAGTTATACTTTTGTTTGTATTTGCGAATAACAATAATTATCTTGCTTTCGTATAATGTCAAATGAAACAACAGGGTTATCTGAAGGACAAAGATAAGCAGGATATTGATGATCCTTATCAGCTGTCAACCAAAAGCCTTGTTTGTAATCTCTAGCGGCTTTCTTTTTAATAATATAGAATAATTTACTTCAGTAATCTCAGAAAATTATGGTGATAGAATAAAAGAATCCATTATAATAAATCAAATCTTGATAGATCGTTCAGGATTCTGATATTTTAATTTCAAGTACCGCTAATTTACAAAACTGAATTATTTACGTACTTGAAGCGCTTATACTAAATGCCTCGCAATGTCTTCCGATTAATATTTAACTTCTTGTGAGATTACAGTGTATAAAAAAGGAGTATAATTAGATTAAAACGTTAAATCACACCATAGCGAGTAATTACAATGGTTATAGTAATTCGTCAACTCGATGTGAAAGTGTTGCTAATAGGCAAACAAAGAGTGAGTGAGTAGCCCTCCGCGCCTTCTGAACCGTTATTGTTTTACCTTCATTGTGGCGTAAATGGTAGTAGGTCGTAAATGGAAATTATAGAAACCGTCCCATTTTAGTTCAAGTATTTGTTTGCCTTTGCTTTTATGTACAAAAATGTTTCTAAGTTGTAATAATATCAAAGATTGGTTGTGAATGATTATGATGTAGTCACGCTAGAGTGGAAAAATCAGCGAGTAACGTTACGTACGTATTTTAGACGTTTGTACGTATGTTAGATATTTTGTATTAAAAAGCCTATATTTTAATTAAGTGCAACTAGGATATAAAATAGGAACTGAAGTGAAGTGTGTAAGTGACAGATAAAGAATCAGAGTACTGTAAATCCTTACTCTGTAAACAAAACTCTATGTTAACAGTTCCATAAACAGGGTCTTCAAACTGAAAATGTTTTACACATATTTCTATACAACACCACGACATTTGTGTTGGTACAATGAGTCGAACAACAATTGTCATCGACATTATATAGGCTGCTTATCTGAATGTTGGTCATGGGCGCTCAGTGCCATGGCGCTGACGGTTCTAGAGATCAGTAGTAAGATCAAAAAACCCAAGACGTAAGTGATCCTACTTACATGTATAGTACATGTAAGTAGTCGTCAACGTCATAAATGTGTGTAAGTTAATTTTTTATCAATTAAATTCTTACATTTACATTCAAACAAAGATTTCGTTGCTATTTTTCTTAATGACTATCAATAAATCGAGAAAGATAACATTTTTATCTCAATGGATATACTTAGAAACAATCCAGTGGGTTTGAAATATTTTTCTGTATACTTTTTTTTGTAGTATGAATAAAAAGCCTCGTGCAAACGACGTAGGTTAGTGATTTTATAGTTAAGTCGCTTTGAGTTCGGTTAACGTCTTAAAAAGGCACTGCTGACGATCATTTCATCGAAAAAGGAATCTTATAAAATGCATACATTAATAGACAGAATAAAACATTACGGAACGATGTAGCACAAAGCCGGCCTGTCCATGGCACATTTTTTGTTCTTTTAAACCATTAACCCCGTTCGCGACACGCGAGTTCTCGACTGATTTTTTCATTAGTTTCAATTGTAAAAATACTGCTTACAGTTCCAGAAATGGATGTGCTCGGCTCTTTTATTAATTTGGAGAGTATTTTAGAAATTATTCGACTATGTGGGCATTTCTATTGAAATTGGCCAGATTGCAATCGAATCTGTGTACAAAACGCTAGCATTTGATAATGGCAAACCGCTCTTATTCGTTTGTAAACATTATTTGGATTTGAGAAGTCTAATTGTAACGTTTAAGTCCTAAGTCTTAGCGTATGAACCATGATCGTTATCTATTATTCATTAAACACAACTAATTTCGATTTCCGATTTGAAATGTGATACGCAATCTAGTACCTTCAACATTTCTCACGGTAATAAGAGATTTGATGTTCAGATAAGATAATCAAACTGGCTTTGTTTTGGCATCAATAGAATGAAAAGGGTCAGTCACCTAATCGTGTTACTCTGTAACCTACAACTGGAGTACGTTTATACATCTGCTTTTGACATTAAGCACGTGTGTTTCATTAAATTTACAGACAGGATGGCCAATTAGAATATTAGATGCGAAAGTATTTCACGGAAGAATTTGAATTTGGATTCGAGCTTATTTTTGGCCATAATACTATAAGGGAAGATATGGCATGACGTGGTATCGAGCCTCTGTTAGGAGACGTAACGCTCCGCTGGCTACGTCACGGCCTGCCGAACTTCCCCCTCTCCACTCATTCGGGAATCTTCGGCGATCTTCGTTAGCCCTCGGAGATGTTCGGCTCCTAGCTCCCAATCCTTACTTGCGCGCGCACGCTGACTCAACTAATTATTGAGATCTATGGATGTAATGATATCACTGGGCTGTCATTGTTTTATTTTGTTGTAATTGCCCCTTATTGTATGACTCATACTGATCATCTCGATCAACAGCATCTTCTTTAGGTGCGCACTTTTTTTTTATAGATTTTCATTCATGTTTCAGATGTTCAAATGCTAATGGGTATCGATAGTGCTCTTTCAATGTATTGCTGTAACCAGTTCTCTTATCTCTTCGAAACGAGGATAATGTTATTCGTGCTTTAATACATATAGGCACGGGCATTGTTTGTTATTTTGTAGAGATAGATAGACATGTACAAATATAATCTAATAACAAATTTAAGCATTTAAATTACAGCTTTTTACAAGTATAGTAAATGGCGTAGTAGCAATGAATACTTTGAATTTTGATCAGCGTCAATACATGTGTGATCACACCGTGGCATTCAAATGTATTTTTAATACATATTATGTATTCTACGTTATGTTGTTATGTTTATGTAAATGTTATCAGAATGACCGATCAAGCCGTGACATGTGTGACAACCATGCAACCCAATAGATACTTGTGATACTTATGTTAAGTTTTCTCGGTTCTTCTTTTTTCATTTAAATTTATCTTTAATGTCAATTGATTCAATATTATTCAAAATTTAAACTTACAAACGTGCGTACCATCAAGCTTAATGCTGTGGATGTATTCGTTTATAATCTATTCGACTTGAAATAATTATCTAGTTTAGTAAAATATGATATGTGATCTTTCAGTAGTAAAATGGGTATGGTAATATGGATCAAAATATATTCATTAAAAATTCCACAAATACCATTCATACTATGAATAAAGGTAGATATTTGTCTATAAATTTTATAGACAGTTTAATATCTACCTTTATTGTTGTCCAAACGTCGACTCAGTGAAACAGTCAGCATTTCATTTCTTGTGACGTATTTTTCATCTAGCCAACTACACAAGATTATATTACTGCCGCGTTTGGTGTTAGTCGTTGCAAAACAACAGCTGCATAACGTTAATAGGAATTCTTATCTGTCCTACTGTCCCTATTACTTTGGGTACCAATAATGCTTGCACGTACAAAAACACCTTTGCTAGCTGTAATGATTCGGACAAACAAGGGGATATTTTGAATTGCGCTCTCAATTTACTACGCAAAAATTACGAGTACTTATCTCTCAAGTATTAAGTCTTCGAGACCCAGACTTGGGATTAAACAGATTTGTTTTGCGATTGGCATTTGTTTCTTCAGTATCGAATTCACAAAACATTTTTGCCATTATATTTATTCTTTCAGTTAGCTTTTTAAAACAATTGGATTTGTTCTTTCACTTGAAAGAACAGATTCAATTGTCAACCGACTAAATCTTAACAGTACATAAATTAAAAACATTCACATTTTATTTTAGTACTGTAATTAAG
The DNA here is from genome assembly GCA_039566165.1 of Maruca vitrata. NCBI lineage: Eukaryota > Metazoa > Arthropoda > Insecta > Lepidoptera > Crambidae > Maruca > Maruca vitrata. The sequence goes on from CM076911.1 coordinate 5,191,909, forward strand.
CGATAATTACAAGTACGGGTAATTAAATTACCCAATGTAAGAGTGTGGAAACTGTGCCACCGTCCACCGGAATAATTTGATGACCAGTACTTTGTAATAGGGGAGATATTCGATATGGCCATTCGGCATCGTCGTCTAGGTGTCGGTTTGTTCGTGTACTGAATATAATTATTATATACTGTTAGTATTAAATCGCGGCGAAGGCAAATTTCGTGTGAGACTTAACAAATAGCATACCGATTTTACACAAATAAAACTGTAGATTGTTATTGAATTTTAAAGCCTTTTATAAAATAATGTTATTGAACACAAGTACTTTTTTATGCACCGAGGTAAAATAATTATAATCTAAGTATAGTTAAAAAATTACCTTGCATATTATAGTCACATTAATTTATTTTTATTTTTTCTATTTATGTTAATTGCATCTGTAATTAGTAATTATTACCTATAATAATTGTAAGAGCAGTTAGTGTTAGGGTATTTTTTATTAATATATATTGTGCAACTTTTGTATGTTACTGTACTTTATGTACCTAATGTCGGTATATCACTATGTAAAGTTAAATTTTTAAAACTACGCAACGTATTTAACAGATTGAGGGGTTCAAATGGAAACTTCGCCCGAAGCGAAGCGAGTACGGGTCACTATTCTCATTAGAAAACATCTTGACTAGCTCGTTACGGTATTGGACAGTGTCTGCCCTTCCTTCGATTCCCATTCGTGCGGTATTGATATACACTGGGTAGCAAATAAACCGGGCCACCAACCATTTTTCATACAAACATGTCCAGTTCTGAGGCCTATAAATGTAAAAGTTTTAGTGCTATGGTAATAATTTAAATGTGAATAGATGTCAGAAATGATCAATTTTTAAAAAAATATGTTGACTAACTCCACAAATATGCCAATTTCCTCAGAATGAAGAAAATGTAAGTTGTGTTGTTATTTTCACACAAGTTTATATGGGATGCAGAAAACCTCCTTATGTTTGCTACTTTTTGAAGAAATGAGCATAATTCTGGAGATAATTATTAACATATTTAAAAAAAAACCATTTATTACATCTATTTACAATAAAATTATTACCAAAGCACTAAAACTTTTACATTTATAGGCCATACAACTGGACATGTTTGTATGAAAAATGGTTGGTGGCCCGGTTTATTTGCTGCCCAGTGTATTTAAATAAAAAAAGATAAATATACATACCAATAGTTTCTGATAGCCATAACACAAGGGCTTAAGTTAACGAATCAGACAACGTACGAGATGTTGTGTAATATTTATTTATATAACCAAGATGTGACATATACATGGACAGTTTGCTGGTATTTCCACGTGTAGGTGCAAACGAAACCGTGACGCGAGTACCAATGTTAATAGTTTAATTGATCCGACCATGGGAACGTTCCTAACGAAGCGGCAACTCCTAATAAACATACCACCATGTTATCAGTGGCATTATTTTTATCAAGGATTAGAAAGACATGACATTATTTGAAAGATGTAACCACGAAAGGACCCTAAGATCTATGTCACATTCAATTCTTTTGCATTGAACCGTTTTTCATATTTGTTTAGAAAAAAGTGCTGGTTTTACACGGCATGCGTTGTAATCGTTTTGATATCTTTGCGTTTGATTCATTAAGAAGATATCTTCTTGAAGGACTTGTCCCAAAACGTATGGTACGTTTGCTCACTTATCTCGGAGGACTTAATGTTTTACAAAATAAGTGTTTTCTCATAAAATTAATTTTTCGCAACAGTAAAAACAATCTAGAGTGATAGTTTTACAGTCATTTATTAAAAAAAAAATTTCATGATTTATTGATAATTTAACTATCCAGTTCTTGAGGTTTTTGTATTTATTTGATGTGCGTGCTCTTTTTTTCATTTCCCATTTTTGAAACTTTGAAAGTGGTTAAAGGCTCAGTAAGCTCCTATAAGCTCTAGTGGGCTTTGTACTTACGCTAAGGCTTAAGGCGGTCTTGTATTTTTTAACCACATAATATTGTATAAATCTATGACATTTAGTTTCTTATTATCCTTCTCTTAACGGACTATTATGTTAAGTAAATACTTCACCTAGTTAGCGAGACTCGTTTTTGCCCTTGGCTTCGCCTGGGCCGTCCTATTGTTTGCGGCAATTAACAACGTCCAAAGAGATTATATCTGTATGGGAAAACGGGCAAGAGTGTCTGGGCGGTTCGTGAAACACGCACAGTATTTTATAGGTTTATACTATTCATTACGTACTGGCCGTTACTTGGTTAATTCACGTTTTTCATAACTTCGGCGGCGTGCGCAAACAAAAAAAAAATCAAGATCTTTGCGCCCTTAGACCAAGATTTTCAATAAGACCGTTTGCTGGCCGTTAACAATATTTTTGTCTAGTAGAAAAAAAATATTGACATGATCCCGTCACAGTTTATTCATTAAAACCCGAATAGCTCATATAAACTAACATGCACTTTTCGATTATTCATTAATTATTGTTTTAAATAACTCCTACTAAACAATTTATGCACGATTCAAAAAGGTCATCCATCCATATGTAGGAGGAAATCTTGTTAATCCATCAAAAATAGAGAAGTGGAGCTTTGATCAATGGTTATTGGTTAGCATTTATAGTATAACTTTCTCAGTCCATTAAAATATTACACACATAATGTTACACATTGCATTATAAATATTGTTTTCAACCTGTGTTCTTATGGTATAAACGGCACTAGGGATGTGTTTATTATAAAATAGCATATACTATTATTTTTAAATCTGCTGTAAAAGCAGATGTAAAGCTGGGAACAGAATCAGACATTTAAATAAAAAATATACAAAATTAGTAGTGTATTCCTACGTTTCCCTAGAGTTTTGTAAACTCGCATATTATGAGAATAAAGAGATATGTTACTTTTACCAAATTCAATTATCCTTTGGCATCAACAGGTTAAAATGAATTGCCCAAACGGACGTTTATATTAAATCACCAGTTTTGATACAATGGCGGTAATTGTTTTGTTCTTGTAAGAAGCCACTGAAGGCGCTACGTGTCCCGCTGATTTATATCTATCTTCAACCTTGTGCGATGCCACCGGACGGACAAACGATTATAATAGTTATAATTAATACTAGTAGACGAGCAGAATAATTTGCTACAAGCGACTTAAAAATACTTGTAGGCATCAAGATTATAATTTTTCGTACGTGTATCTACTTTACCTTTTTATGTTACTATCGTCATTTAATTCACGAAATATTTTTGTATAAAATTAAGCATTCGCATATGCCACCTCGCTTTGCATAATAATATATCCATTAAAAATAATTATAAATCAAATTAAACCCCAAATAAATTGCATTTTCTTCCTAAAAAGTGCCAGACTCTATGCGTATGCATAAAGAAATTGGTACACTAAATACTTCATTTATATACCAATGTTTTCCCAAAGACTGTGATAACTCCTAACATCTTGCAGTTTAACGGCCAAATAGTTACTATAAATAAATATTTGAACTTCTAATCATCTAAATAGAAGTCAAGTATCTCTTTAAGTACAGTTTCAGTATTCGGCCGTCAAGAGACAACTAAAAAGAGCAGCAGCAAACTTAGTAAAGAAGTACCAAAATAAAGCCGGTACAATGGTAAGGTTATCGTTAGAACAATGCAGTATTTTGTCAACAATACAAACTTTCGGACCATTGTGCGCGTACAAAGTAGACTCGTCATTCCAAGGAGTTAGGACGTTATGATGTCAATGACAAGTGCGATATTTATAAAAAAGAAAAAAACTAAAACATTCGTGCTAGATATGTATGAGTTTTGGAGACCAAGAATGTTTAATTACAAAATGGTATCGAGTCTGATGCACGATAATGCAGTATAATAGAGCCTATTTTGTCACCCTCATGGTGATATAGTTGTATCACCTGATAGAATTTGGAGAAACATGCGGCGTGCTTACCATGCATACATGCATGCAATCGCAGTCATTATTTTTTTTAGTTAGCTCTGTCTTTACTGCACTATTTTCGAAGTCAATAAGGTACTAAAAATATATAGTGCTCATGAAATTGAGCTAAATTGGTAAATTTTAATTATAATAGGATTATTCTCCCATTTCATTATTTTTCGTCAACAAGAAAAGGAAGAAAATTTAAGTTCAGCATTTTAATTTTGCAATGAGTTTGTACGGTAAGTTAACTGTTCTTTAGTTCCCTAGTGAAATGTAGGTTTTGTTTAAACTGTATTATTATTTGGACCAGAGTAAAATTAACAATACGGACAAAGTCACGGTAAAAGATGATGACTCACATGAAAAAATCATTGACCCACAATTACCTCGTTTAGGACCAAGTAGGTACATACAAATACAGTGTTTCCGTCATGAATGAGCAATTACTACAGGTCTATTTAAAGCCGATTGTAAAATAATATTCCGAGTACATTACCATTTTCCTCTAAATCTGGATCACATGAAATCTTATGTGAATGAATTCCCATAGTGGGATGACATAATCCCTCTTTGATAAGCGTAGTTACTGTGCCGCCTTATGAAATCATCGGTGCTCTGAAAGGACTATTAGGTATTAAAATTAACTGATGTGCTATTAAAATAGTGCCTTCTCCGGCTATGTCAAGGCTCAGATTTGGGTGGCAATGCGCAGTAATTAAGCCGACGCGTTATGGGAGTTACAGCGCGATGCGAGCGGCAACTGCAAAAACAATTTGCGGAGTTTTTACAGCTCTGATAGCAGGAAGGTGGGAGAAACGTGGCGTTGTATGCAGTTCATTGTATGGGATACACGGTTCCGTATATTATTGAGTTAACCTGCTGGTTTGTACGAAACCTGCAGTACGCGAGTGTGCAGACACATTTGGCCGTTTTTTTTATAATCTGCATCTGCGCATTATATTGCGCGATTAAATGGGCCCCGTTTATCATGTATAATACCTAAATATTATAATACTGCATGACAAACACACAGATATGTGGCGGAGCTTCAGTAAATTTGACACTACTAGGTCGAAAAACAAAAGACGTCTGCAATAAAGCTGAGTTGGTAACTCTATTCCTCGCCGTACTCACGTAGGTACACCACATTCCCTCCTGATAAAATGGTCGTTACATCACCATTTGAGGTACGTCACAGACACTACATAGTAGTCTATCGATTTAAACCGTTTTCGAGGACCTCTTCAGTGCCTTGACGCGCAGAGCTAGGAGTACCCACAATCCTATATACGAGTACGTGATTGTCACATTAGATATGAAGGTACTACATACACGACTGAAAAGTTAGTATCTTTTAATTCTTAAAACTTTTATTCGTTTAGTATAGATTTGAGTTCTTTAAGTCGATGTGATTAAAACTTGGTATTAATTACTACAAATACTTACTATAGATTGTCACTGTTCTTAAAAAAATTGTAAACAAAAAAAAAACCGCCTTCAAAAACCCGACTCACTAAAAATTACAAAATAATATAGCGAACATTAATCTGGGTATGAATTTTATATGTTGTTGAAGGCGGTGCCGTTTATATTTCATGCAGCTTTCCTCAAAATTTTAATTGGCACCGCCTTCAACAACATATCAAATTCATACCCAGATTAATGTTCGCTATATTATTTTGTAATTTTTAGTGAGTCGGGTTTTTGAAGGCGGTTTTTTTTTTGTTTACAATTTTTTTTCATACTTTTTAGTGTTACATTTTTTTTCACCCTATTAGTTCAGCTCACCTATAATTCTACTGAAATTAAAACTAGTAGTCTTAATATGTATACAGTATTGAAAGAAATATCCCTTTACTCCCAACCATTAAGGAGTTGACCTTCCATCATCAGCTAAGCATCATAACATTATGATTTCCAGGCGCAAATGGCAATATTTCTTCTGAAAATATGTAAAACGCGGTACATGTGCCTATACAATTTGAGGGTCGCCCTCGATTTCTCCTGGATCCTATCATCAGATCCTTGACTGTACCCTATTAGTGCAGCTCACCTATAATTCTATTGAAATTAAAACTAGTAGTCTTAATATGAACACAGACTTGAAAGAATTATCCCTTTACTCCCAACTATTAAGGAGTTGACCTTCCATCATCAGCTCAGCATCATAACATTATGATTGCAAGAAGCAAATGCCAATATAACTTCAGAAAATATGTGAAACGGGGTACATGTGCCTATAAAATTTGAGGGTTGCCCTGGATTTCTCCTGGATCCCATCATCAGATCCTAGACTGGTCCCTATTAGTTCAGCTCACCTATAATTCTACTGAAATTAAAACTAGTAGTCTTAATATGTATACAGTATTGAAAGAAATATCCCTTTACTCCCAACCATAAAGGAGTTGACCTTCCATCATCAGCTCAGCATCATAACATTATGATTGCAAGAAGCAATGCCAATATAACTTCAGAAAATATGTAAACGCGGTACATGTGCCTATAAAATTTGAGGGTTGCCCACGATTTCTCCTGGATCCCATCATCAGATCCTAGACTGGTCAACCTAATAGTTTAGCTTACCTATAATTCTATTGATATTATAACTAGTAGTCTTAATATGTACACAGATTTGAAAGAATTATCCTTTTACTCATAACTATTAAGGAGTTGACCTTCCATCATCAGCTCAGCATCATAAGATTATGATAGCCAGAAGCAAATGCCAATATTACTTCAGATAATATGCAAAACGCGGTACATGTCCCTATAAAATTTGAGGGTTGCCCTCGATTTCTCCTGGATCCCATCATCAGATCCGGGACTGGTGAAAATGGGACCACCTCGGAAGTGAACTCTATCCAACCAAAAAAAAATTTTTGAAATCCGTCTATAATTGACGAAAATATCGGTGAACATACATAAAAAAAAAAAAAAAAAAAAAAAAAAAAAAAAATTATACATACAGACGAATTGAGAACCTCCTCCTTTTTTTGAAGTCGGTTAAAAATAGCCCTAAGTGAATTTTTTTTTATGAGATATTTCTCATCTATTATTGATTGTTTGAATAAAAGTTTGAATGATCTGTTTATGATTCATATAAAAGCTCCATATAAAAATATGAATGACAAAGGGCCAGCTTTCTTATCAAATATATAAGACTACCGGTTCTAAGAAACGCATATCAAATAAACACTTAAAATAATAATACGGGGAATAACCCTACGTGAGAAATGATGTACTTGTATTCACAATAGTACTAAGATAGCATAATAAAAGCAACTATCGAAAACATACGCCGGATTCAATACCGGATACATGGAAACGGATGTTCTGTCTTTTTGAAAATACCCCATGTTCATAACTAAGTGTCGTGTCCCGTATCCGTTTGCGAACCGTTTTGGGGTAAAAAATGGGACACTTGTGCACGCATACGGTATGGGGTGGCATGGGGTGAGCTTCACCGGGTTTTTATAGAGCAACCCGTCTAAGCATCCGCACCATTGAAATACTACAGGAAGCCTCCAGGCGGGGTACCCTTTTTGTTTGATCTACAAAAGGACTGGCCTTTGATAACGTATCGATGAAACTCTCGATTGAATGATAAATGCATTTGTTTGTTACCTTATCTATATTGAAATGCGTAGTTAAAAAGGTTAGCTTTGTTTGGATTTTCAGGGTTCGTTTTATACTAAAGTGGCAAGTATGGGAACTTTTAAAATATGAAAACAGGAAAGAAAATTATTTTGGAAGTAAAGTAATAAAAATTTTGGTATTGAATTTATATTCTAATCATCTTAAATGATACCTCCACTGTATATTTTGAAAACACTAAAATATTTAGTCTATTTTCAAATACATATGTGCAAAAAATGATAATACTATTATTGAAACACGATTGATGAAATCATTTGTACTACTTACTTTCAAGTATTTAGCGATAAACGTGTTGAAGTGGATATTGCACTACAATATCCAGTAAGACCTTTAGCATTATAACTGTTGCCTGAATGCCTAGAACTTATATAACCGCCACGATCATTGATCAATAGCCCCGTTCTTGCGAGCTCGGCTTCATTGACTTCGCAGACTCTACCATGATTTAAAATAGTTTCTCACGATACCTTTCATCATTATGCTCTGGGAGGCAACAGTCTTCACTTTTTTACAATTAAACACAATTCTATAATCTACCTTTGTTTTTTGATTAATCTTGTGAACATTTGAGCTACGCGATGCAGTACTGAATCTATCAGACTGATCTTTTCTTTCTTCGTGTAGTCGTTCTTCAAAAGTTAATCTTTTACATAAAAGTATTGGAATTATGCTTTTAAAAATCGTTTGTTAATATTTTTTAATGCTTAAGAAATGGTAAAATTCGTTTTCAACCATTGCTATGTACAGTTTTTGCTTATGACTTATGTTATATTTTATATACTCTGTTACATGCTAGGTCATATTTCAATACACCAGTCTCTAGCAATAATTCCACTTGACAGCTATTATGGACGCCTCCCCGCAACGTTCAGAATCCTACAGCTTTTCAAATTACATGTTTCACCATGTATAATATTCTGTGAACCTGTTCTAATACAAGTTTTTCCTAGTTTTCTCTTCCGTCGACCAATTAGCCTGGCTTGCCCGGCTCCAACGGCGGCTTTTACCCACTCATTATGGTAGTCGTTTGAAGGGAATGCCATGAGATTTCTCCCTAGCACGACAAAAATGCAGAAGACCTCCTAGGTGCAAATTACTACCGCTGTTGTCAAAAGGTCACATATTATCTATCAGAAAATGTAAAAACCTAACAAACTGCGCTAAATTGTAGCAGTTGTTTACAAAACAAATGTGTCGGATGAGTCAATGTGTACAGCGAAAGACGATTTTAAGAAACTCAATGATAACAAAAGATAAACAGGTGTTGGTATAGACTTGAAAGTCTTTATCATTTCTTCAATGAAGTTTACATTGATAAAGTATTGTGTTCGATGAATGAAACCTTATCAGAATGTTAATAAGTAAATTGAAAACAATATACCTACCCACAAGTTAAACCAAATGTTCTAGTAAACTTGTGAAATGAAACTGAACAGTGAACATAAGTAGGTAATTAAAGTAGAGCCATAAATTATGACATCACTATTGAACTTCATACAGCGTTGTAAATAGAAAATATTCCACAAATATTTATAGGTGCTATAGTAATGTCCGTTCTATATTAAGATTAACCACAATGTCTGTATACGACACTTGACGGTTGTTAAGTTTCATGCTTTATATAATGTTATTATTGTTGTTTTAACCAACATTCCAACGATAAACAAAGGACTACTCACAATTATTACGACCAATTGCTATATTTTAGTGATTTTGACTTATGGAGTCGATAATCGTATGATCATTGTTATTAGTAATGTCTATTATTTGCGCTTTATTAGTTTTGTTTCAAACATAAACATTGTTTTTTATTCCGTAAATCGTTATCTTCGATGTTACAGGCACAATTTCCTAAATTCCTAAAAATTTAATCACATCTAAATTATGGATGGTGCAACCTTCTATATTCAGTCATAAATTATTGAGAGTAAGCTTTAATGACAACACTTCAGACGTAATGAACTACCAAATAATAAAATAAATATATTTCACGCGTAATATAATTCCGTGATTTTAGTACCTCGTTTACAAAAGAAGTATCTAATGTGACGCGTTTTAATTGCTATGCATAAGTTACGTTCCTTATTATTTAGGTTTAGATGTCTAATTAAAACTTGTTGCATCAGTAGACAAACCTTGACTTATGATAGAGAAATACAACTACACGGATCAACATTACCAATTTTTAAGGACAAAGACTTAATCACTTAAGTAAATAATTTTGAGTGTGTTTATTATGAAAAAATTAAACTGTTTAGTTTATAGAGACTAGAGTACCTATATTCAATAAACAATAATTATGGGAATACACCATGACAGTTAAGAATTTAATTTGCCATTAACATTTATCCAGGCCACAAGACTTAAGTTAACAATCGAGCATAAAGCCTTACCGAGTTTTATAACGTCGCCTTCGCATACCTTCAAAGTTTGTTGGTAAGAAAAGTATGGCAGCGGATTGCAAGTCACCCTATAATCATCTCCAGAGTAACGGCTTCAAAAGAAAAAACAGACATGACGGGGACCATTACACCAAACAGCAATGTGGTCAAGACCACATGTCCGCTATCTCTCGCCGCAATCTAACTCTGAATTCTTAATTGCCCCTCATACATTCAAACGTAACGATTGAACTTCACTACGACCTCAATGAGGCCGAGAGCTGTTATTGTTAGGAAATAGTTCTTTTAGCAGCCGAACACAAAGTGGTAGACAATTTACATTCACGTGCAAAGCCAATTGTGTCGCTTGCGATATAAACAATGACTTTCGAATCGTGTTTTCTTTTGAGAATATCCGTTTGGACGCTGAAATGTTCTCAAACAACGCGCTGTTTCCCGTGTCTTAAAATGATGCGATGATGAACTTTGGGGAGTTGGAAGATGACAGTTGCTGACAGAGCTGAGTGTAAAGAAGTTTGGGTTTACCTCTTTCCTGGAGTTCGGCGCGGGTGGCCACAGCGGCCACCAGGAGTAGTGCACACACGTTCCACATTGTTCCACAGTCACACAATCGCACAGGGCAGCATGCTAGTACGTCACAGTTTGAGACAACACATTTGCGCGGGACTGGGCGCACGGCACGCGTCCGATGGGCTCGCCAGCGCAGCCTGTATAGTTTGCCATAAGCTCGATGCGTACGCGCCGGTCGCAGAGGCAAAGATTATGCGGGCAGAACGTTGCAGGCGGGCGTCAATGTAAATTGTCTACTGATTGAGTTGTTTATTGTCTAAATTACATAAACATACAAACATTCGTTTTTATTTTGATTGAAAATAATAATGTAGTGTTTTATGTTTGTTTATTATTATAATTTAAGTATACATTATAATGAAAAAAAATACAATTGTATTTTATTTTGCACTATTTAATTATTGATTGATTGATATGAAACATGACTGTAATAATATGCGATCTTGATTCGATCATAATGCGTCATTTTTGGTATGTGAATTTTTATCTACTTAGTACTTAGGGATAGATATGTTTTTTGTATTTATTTCAGTAATTTAAATTATTAAAATACAATTCATGTATGTACTTTTTGACGCTAATATAATACTCAATACAACGTCGCGATATTATTGTTCACTACATTTTTTTTCTAACAACTATAAGTTGCAGTTCCTATCGTAAGACTTGATACTCTGCCTATTCGCGCATGCCCCATCTGTGGCCGCCTACTCCGCGCACAGTAGCGGTTCTCTGAGGCTACGCGGCGCGGGCGCAGGTAAGCCTTCGGGCGCATTCCCGGGGCGGGGGAGGGGCACTTGTGTCCCAGGATGAATTCTGTCGGCCCTATTCACCGATGCTCTTTATGCATCTGTTTGGACGCTGCAGAGAGCTTTGTTGGTCGCATCTTGAGCCTTGTGTGAGGCATGGTATATCGTATTTCATTATGGCGTGGAGAGATATTTTTTTCTTTTTTATCCGTATGGAAGAGTAATGTTTGTTATTTTTGCGTTCGTGCTCGCTTACCAATGTATTTAAGTTTACTAAAGTATAGGTACAGCTCTAAAAAATTATATATGCAATAAAATGGAGTTAGCTAGTAGCTAGCTTATATGTAGCTTAAGTAGGTATTGACCTATCATTATTAAATTTGGTATTAAATGATTTCATACGAGGATAAATACCAGTTTTAAGCAGGATAAATCTGGTTTCATGTGTTAGTTTGCTTTGATATTTACTTTTGGTTACATCAACTGTCCTCATGAGATAACTAGGTACCTAATCTACATTGGAATTTCATAGTCCACATTCTTAGTAGCGAGTTGGTGAAGTAGAATTAATATTTAGGTGAAGAAATCTGTGCCCGAATCCATATTTATAGAGCCACCATTCCGAGCTTTATTAAGATCTAGTGAATGATGTGTAGCAAATCGTTATTTAATACTTAATGCTCTGGAAAATACAGTATGAAATAAAATTTTAATTCCATGTTATGCTTAGTGTCAATTCTATTCCATTTAGGGTTACCAGATGAAAAAATCAAAAGTCCGGAGAAAAGGCCTGATTTCCATGGAAAAGTCCTGAGATTTTCTACAGATGAGAATTTTCTCTCAAAAACGTATTATTATCGTTGTATACGCGTTTTACGCGACGCGTTGCAAGCTTGTATGTACATCGCACTCAAAACAGCGGGGTGGAGGGAGGAGGGGGGCGCCCGTCGCCCCGCAGCGCGGTTGCCGCTCGCTCGGTCGGTCACTCAGTCAGTTCGTCTTGCGTTTATAAGTTTGTTTTAAATTAATACATAAGTATTGATTTTAACTGCAATTGTTACCAAAAGAAGATTATTTTTAGTAGTTTAATAAGAGAGATCTTTAAAATGTAACCCTGTATTTTATTAAAAATCCTGAGATATCACTAGATTTGCTAAATCCGGCCGGAATCCTGAGAAGAGTCGAAAAATCCTGAAATCTCAGGACAAATCCTGAGATATGGTAACCCTAATTCCATTAATCAATTATAAATTTATACTCTCGTGATCAGTTCTGGTAGAGTCATACTGTATACATCATGCTGTTCCTAGGCTCTTTAAGTATACATATAAAGCGTCTGACCAATTTCGGCCATAGCGGCCGATCTCAATTGAGATCAGCCAATTGCGCAGGACATATTGTAGTGCACAAGTGTGCGCACAAATTTTTTCTTCTCTCTCATAGTTCTGTAAGACGGCAATCCGACATGAGCGATGAGAAATCGGGCGAAAGACCACCGGCTTAACGTGCTTTCTGAGGCATGAGCGTGCAACCGACAACTTCCTAACTCCGGGCTGAGTTATTTATTTACAGAAAAACTCACACAAATTTTGCCCGACCCTGGACTCGAACCTTGGACTTCTCGGGGGAACAGACCAATGAGGCAGTTATGTAAGTATTTGACTCTTAATAGGATTTTCTAAAATACCGGCCAAGTGTGAGTCGGATTAGAGCACGAAGGGTTACTTACCTTACTTACTAGGTAAGCAACACATTACAGTACAGTATGTTGTGATTATTTAAAGCGGTTTTCGTATAGATGTCGCTTTCGTCAATAATATATTAATTGTGGTAAGCTCAACTTGAAATTTACTGTTTGGTCCAAGTCTATCACTTCATAAATACAAAAAACTATTGTGTAAAGAATCACGGCGAACTTGCTGGGGTTTGCAGGCGTGGGTATATTCAAAACTGATGCGTAAAGTTACTTTTCCACACGGACGTCGCAGGCATAACTAGTAAGTCAATAAAATTATTACATGAAAATGTTCCTTAATCTTACTTATACCTTAAATGTTCCATTATAGAAAACATTGACAAATAAGAAAACTGAAAATATCCGGGATATTTACCATGTTTTCTGCTCCCGATACTTCGGCACTGTAGCAAGCGCCATGATCACGGGTGCATTGTAGGACTACGAGAATGACGGTAGGTCTATGAGCAGACATATCGGTCTACCATCTTTCTAAGTCTTTTACGCACGACACCGCTACCACTGTCTACCACATTATCGCCGCGAACTCGATCACGACACACTACACTCACGGTATCACTTCTTTTTTTAAGAACGGACACTTGTTCATTTTTACTGGTTGTAAAATACATACATACATTCGACAGTTGAAACCCATTCTCACGATTGTGATGAATACAGGGGATGTACCCGCTCCATTGAACACCATGCAGGCTGGTCCTGCGTTATTTAAGGGGTGAGAGCCATCTGCTCCTCCGAAAGTCCGGTGATGATAACTAGTAGCCTAGTTATTTATCTCCAAGCCATCATCGTATATCTGTTAGGAACAAACAGTGCGCTATTTTAGTATTTAAATCTTATCTGGTAGGATGTTGCCTTCTATTATTATTATCAGCATCAGCCCCTATTGCACTGCAGGGTATAGGCCTCCTCCGTAGAATGCTATGCACTTCGGTCCTGAATTTCCTATAAACACTGACACTGACTCCAAAAAGATCAACAATTGTAACAAGTTCTTGTACTGTATTAAGTTGTTTTGCAGAAGATTGTGCACTGTATTAAGTTGTTTTGAGAAGATTATGCAATTATTTTATCATTCGAGTTTCATATTAATTTGTTTTAGTTAACTTTATCCCACCAAAAGCGTTGATGGCCGAGTGGTTAAGGTCTTTGCTTGCCATGCGAGAGGTCGCCAGTTCAAACCCCGACACATACCACTGTGCTTTCCAAATTTGAAATTCATTATGTTGGATTGGTAAAGGAAAACATTGTAAGAAAACCTGCACACCCACGAAGAATTTATTAGATTGTGATGATGATGATGATGATCCCAACAAAAATTATTTTAATGCGCTAAAAAGTATAAAATAAACTTTTTATCTGGATTTTTTATTTACAATTGCAAGCAACTGATGTGATATAAAAGCTTGTCGCGAGATCTAGTAAGCATTCTAGCTATCGGAATTCGCGACAAGCTTTTATGTCATATCAGTTGCTTTTTTTAAAAGTTTTTTTTACATTGATTTTATTTTTTACTTTTTAGTAAATTTTTCGTGTTATACTCAAAGAGCTCTTTCATTTGATACCCATATTGTAAGGGTGAAACAACAATAACAATTGCGCCATCTTGAATTTGCCGCCATGTTGAATTTTAAGCGACGTCACTTTATTTTCGTGTAATACACAACAAGCCCCTTCATTTAATACCCATATTGTAGGGATGCATCAAAATACCTATTCCTCTATCTTATATTTTCCGCCATGTTGGATTTAGAATGACGTTACATACACATACAGCTTAAAATGCATTGTCACCTAGATGAAACACACATACCAAATTTCAGCATAATCGGTTCAGGATAAGTACTTCAAAATTGAGTTGCAAGATTCCACCCGAACAAACATACGAGCAAGTTAAATAAAAGCTTTTAAAATTCTGTAAAAACAACCAATTCTCGACGGAGCTGCTTGTTTATCTCTAAATAGTTATGAAATCTAGACATAGTCATGCCAAGTCTAAGGTTCCTGTCTGTGATTATTTTATTATTATAGTTAATGTTGTGTGACTTAGTCGTTGAACATTCTTTATACGTTAGTCCATTTTATTTACACGTACTCGTTATGTTATGTCTGTTTCGGGCTCGCCTATACATAAGTGTTATTGAAATACGCAGCTTTATCAAACCTATAAGTTCCGTAAGTTAGTTCATAGAACATGACTAAGTTAGTCCTTACTTTCTTACTATCCTTACTAATATTATAAATCCGAAAGTAACTCTGTCTGTCTGTTACGCTTTCACGCATAGAGTACTGGACCGATTTAAATGAAATTTGGTACAGATATAGTCCAGAGCCTAGGAAAGGTTAGAGGCTACTTTTTAACCGACTGCGCTATAAGGAAGTAATGTTTTACCCGTTTAATGTCTCTATGCGGACGAAGTCGCGGGCGGAAAGCTAGTAGATTATAAATCATTAAACTTCTGGAGTAGTTGCGTGTGACGTCAAGCCTAGACAAAAATTCGAAACGTCATTCGAAAGTTGAAAGCACTTTATGCTTGTCCTTCGTTGTTTTCGAAATAAAAAAGTACGTGTAAAATAATTTTAAATATCTAACTACATACTGTATTACTTTATATTGACTGGTTATTGAATTAAAGTGGCATTTTTTCATCATAAATGGGTAGCGGTTTTGGTGACAGATTGGTGCAATGGTGTCAGAGCACCTGGTTTTGAACCCTTCCGTACCGTAATCACACAATTTTTTTTATAATAATAAAGAAATCGCTGTTTTTACAGATTTTTTTGGTAGTTTACTTTATGTAAACTCAAACAAATTTTAATGTAAACCGGAACAAACAAATATCAGGTGTCATAGAGCACCTAGTTTTGTACTCTTCTGTACCTTTCAATGGCCACACACACAGCATTTAATTAAAATAATAAAAAAATCGCTGTTTTGGACAGAATTTTTTGGTGGGATAAAGTAAACTAAAAGTAATTCATAAAATCTTCAAAGAAAATAATTGCGTAACCTTATACAATTAGATGTTATCCAATAAATGCAACAATTGTAAAAGTGCGTATGTATTTGTTACCTTTTTGATGTTTTTGATTTTCAATATTCTCCAAATCCCTAATACAGTTGAGACCAGCTGAGGGTTCTTCATCAGATACTTCAGACCTTTGATTATTATGATGTATAATGAAGCGACCCTAAATGTTAAATGTTTTTTTGTAAAGGTAGTAATTATGTCGATCTTTAATATGTAGTTTGTTTGGGCTCAGATATATATTTTACTCTATGGTTGGGCTCTTGTGTTTTCTAATCAGGGTCATCAGATACTCCAGATCTTCATTATGTACTAGTTTTTTATAGTTTTCCATTCTGGGATCAGAAATAGTAATATTTTTTTCTGTAAGGATATCTTTTGTAATATAATAAGAATTATCCAATTGGGTGGGCGGAACATTAACTTATTCGTCTATCATATCGTGCATATGTATACTTAAAGTAAAAAATAAGACCTACCGCACAATTCTTATCCTCAACATTTTCTTTTCGAAGAGCTTATAATTTTTCCTACACTTTGTTTCACTTAAGTTGGCGGGAAACGTGGACTTTAGCGATTACAGTGACATCTTTCGCCCACTTCTGACATCGAATCGAACGGGCAAAAGCTCGAAGTTCGAGTTACCTCGCATAGATGGCGCTTCTCTACATAAAAGGTAACTGGTTTAAAACACGAAGATAAAAATATCAGCATTTATTTACTCTGTTTTTTAAGAGTTTGGTAACGTTGTATGAACAAATTATCTTTTAGTGACTGTATTTATTTCAATTTCATTGATTTACTATATTAAAGTTCGACTTAACGCAACACAATTTCAATAGATGGCAGCATGGAAAAGATTCATTAGGTACGTCTTTACAACATTATTATTTTTATCATTATTATTGGTAAGAAGATCTTCTCACATTGTAAGAAGCTGGTCATGGTAATGTTATCAACATTAATAGTACCCCAATAAATGGTGTCGGCTCCTCCGTAGAATACATGCGCACCGCATACAGCAATAGTCCTCCAAACAGGCAAACAGCAATGGTTTACCGCCCTTAAACAGTCTCAACACCATTCCGAACTTCTAAGTTTATTTTTTACAATCATGAAAATCTACAATGTAAAGTTTAAAGTTAGCTAATCTTGTTGTAATCTAAGTTTCGAGTAGGAAGGCTCTTCGGCTATAGTTCCGAGGCTTTTTGGTGCATCTTAAATGGGAAACAACCTACCTATAGGACAAGCTTATTGGAAAATTGGTCAATTCATTTAATATGTTTACTATAAATTCAGAAGAGGGCAGTTTTTTCGTAGTCAGTGAGAATAAAAATATAATAGCCTCAAAATGTACCTACCAAACATGGTACTATAACTCAACGCCTATTATTTCAAATCTATATAGATACCTGCGTTTCATTATGAAGAAAACGAAAGCACTCTCATCAACACGTAATAACTTACGCACACTTACGTCGCCTCTATTTTTGTCCAAAAATCACCAACACCACTAATAGTGATCTATTTTTACGGCAGTTTATTGCCATGATGTGATTCACAATTGGTATGCAACATAAATTCAGGGGTGGCCTAAATTGGGACTTACTTCTGTATATTTTGAGTTTGTAATCGAATAAATTAGTGGATGCATAGTGCATGCAGAAGCTGACTCGATGGTTGGCACGTCGTGTAATCTGATGCGTGACGGTGATAATGCCTAGGAAGAGTGCATGTATGTAACCTTTGGCAGTGTCTTACAATTTGTTTGTTCCTGTTTACATTGAAATGTGATACCTTACTACACGCAAATTCTAGTATACTTACGTAGTTCACTTCGATAATACCTAACATATGAGTGATTATTTGACTTGACACCGAGAAAAATAAAAATCATTGAGGAATCCTACTTCCAGCTATTAGATAAATAAATACGAAAGTTACTAGATATTCCACGAAGATGCGGTTGACCGATAGTATATTATTGTAATTCCTCAATGATGTCAATCATGAAAGAACATAAATCTTAAATACATTATGGTTCCAGTAAAGAATGGTACGGCAGTGTTTGCTTCGCACTCGACTTGGCGGGGGCACTGCCGTGCCCCCAGATACAATTCCAGATATTATTCTTATGCGGTGTTAAACATTTCACTAAAACAGAATCCTATAATTTGGTTTTCATCTCACAAAGATAAATGCAAATAAATATCTATCTAAGAGAAATGTAATTCTTACTTTAAAACCTATATACTATGGGTACGTACACGCGATAAAAAGAGTAGCAAATACATAGCTAGGTACTGACTGCCCCACTGGATTGCATCGGTAATGGTCGCGAACGAATAATGCAACTTTGCACCTCTTTCTACCGCGTGTAGACCTACAGCACGTAGCTTTTAATGAAATTTATTTATTTTTTATTTATTTATTTATTTATTTATTTATTAGAATCTCCAACATAGAATACACACATGGTTCAGACAATATGTTTTTTATAGATAATTTTACAAAAATATTCGTGCTCCCACACTTACAGGAGACCACAGCATGCTTAAATGAAATTTACTTACAACCAGACAACAAAAATAAACGAAATTGGGTTGAGACAACTTAAATTATAAACATATTATATATATACATAAGGTGAGATCATTATTCCATCAAGTTTATAATAATTTCAATAAAGATGCCTTGAAAATGTTAAAAGGCTGTGTGATATCAAGATCATTGCCTTTAGAAATCGTATTATATGCACGACACAAACGGGGAACAGCGGCAAAGTACCCGAGATTAGTCCTCGATGAAGGTAAGTTAAAGGTGTTAAAAGCTCTTTTTCTAGGAAGACGCAGCGGAGCGTTTATACGGAGTTTGTGCAATAACTGACTGCAGTCATGGGACCCGTTAACCATTCTGTGCAACGTAGTAAGATCTAGAAATGCTTTCTAAAGAACGTAACTTAAAGTGATCTAGTCGTTTTTCGTAGCTATTGAGATGCTTTGCCAAACGGTCGTTATATGCAAGGTGATACATAAAACGTTTCTGTACATTTTCTATTCTCCTACAGTAAATTTCGTAATGCGGACTCCATATTGGACTACCATACTCGAGTAACGGTCGGACAAGTGAGTTAAAAAGTTTGATTTTAGTTTTAGATTGTTTAAATTCTTTACTATTCCGTAGGACGAAACCGAGCGTCTTAAACGCTGTTGGCACCATTTTAATGTGCGAGTCAAATTTGATCTTACTATCAAGAATTACTCCTAAGTCGCGTATAATATTAGTGTGCTGTACTTCGTGTCCATTAATTAAGTATTTACTAAGTGATTTATTAAAATTGCGATTAAATTGTATGTAATGACATTTACTATTATTTAGGTACATTTTATTACTATTACACCACTTTGAAAATCTATCTAAGTCATGTTGCAGGAGTACCGTATCATCATCATTTTTAATTGATTTCATTACTTTTAAGTCATCAGCAAATAAATATAATTTAGAGTTCTGGAAACAGTATTGCACATCATTGATAAAAGCATTAAATAGGATTGGCCCAAGATGAGACCCCTGAGGTACACCAGATGTTGTCAAAAATAACTTCGAACTGTAACCATTTAGCACTACTTTAGACTGCCTGTTTTGAAGATATGATTCTGTCCACTTTAATAAACCCCCCGAGATGCCGAGAACTTCAAGCTTCTTTATTAGGATTTTGTGATTAACTGTGTCAAATGCTTTGGTGAAGTCTGTGTATATTGCATCAACCGGAATTTTCTTATCAACAGACTCCGAGATATCCGAAATATAACAAAGCAGATTAGTAGTAGTGGAACGTGCATTAACGAAGCCGTGTTGATAATCGGTGATGTATTGCTTTAAATGCCATGTAAGATGCTTAGTAAGAATTTTCTCAAGAACTTTTCCAAATATTGGTAGCAACGATATGGGCCTGTAATTAGAGACGAGGCTTTTATCCCCACCTTTATGTACAGGCACAATCGATGACACTTTCCATAGATCTGGAAATTGACTGTCTGATAGTGATTGCCTATAAATGATGCTCAGTGGTGGAGTTAAAACTTTAGCACATGATTTTATAAAGACTGGCGGAATGTCATCGCTCCCAGCACTTTTTGACGGGTCTAATGATTTCAGGGCCAGGAAAACATCATCATCTTTTACAAACACTGTACATAGTGACGTAGGTTAACGCAAAATTCCAAAATTTTTATAATGACTTCAGCGCTCCCCTGGAGCCGCCACCGAGAACCTTCCCCCCCTGCTCCGCGCCTGGTAAAAGAAGTATTCTCACGCTACCGGCCAGTATTGCAGGTTAGCAGGTACAATTATTATTGTTCCCTACCTACTTTCCCGGTCGGCTCGAAATAAATGCGCGGCCTTCACCAAACACGTTTTACGGCAGGCGGGATACACAATATCCCGCGTCATTGCCAGATATTTACCGAACGGGTTACCACTTATGCGGTACACCGGGTTTTTGTTGTTTTCTTTACCGAATTCACTTCAATTCATACAAGCTTTTTGATCTCTTACTTCTTTACTGTAATTAGCGTTATTGGAGCGATATAATTGTGTCCGTATGTGATAATTACTGGACAATGACAATAATAATGAGGCGGTTAACTAGCAATACATCATTAATCAGGTAGAAGAGTATTCATTTATTTTTTATTTTATTGGTGGCACCCCTAAACTAGTCTACTTACGCCCTATCTTGTAACCATTTTACCTATTTGAAAAAGAACAATTTTAATATTTTTTTTAATTTAACGGTCATGGATTATATCAGCGAAAATATAAAGGCGACAAATCGGAGCCTAGTGCATAAGTGGACGTTTGGATTTTATTAGGTAACGACGTTTAGTGACTAGTATGGTAGAGGCATTAGACACTTTGATCAGTCGACGTCACGCTACTGAAGGCAGCTGAGAGCTATCCGCATCCCCGCAAGTCCGGTGATGATGTCAAAGCGACTCCAAGCTATCATCGGAGTCAGTTAAAGGAAAAAAATGGCAAGTCGGGCTCGCACACAAAGGGTTCCGTATCCGAACTATTTATGTAAAAAAAAACAAGTTTGTTGTATATCCCCCCTTAATATTTTATCTTTCTTAGTTTTATATTTATGAAAATTTCAGCTTTCTAGCTATCACGGTTTATGAGATACAGACGGACAGACGGACGGCGGAGGTTTAGTAATAGGGGCCCGTATTTACCTTTTCGGTACGGAACCTTAAAAAGTGATGGTAGAGTTAAAGAGCTAGAGCATGGTGATAGGACACAATAAGCAGTCGGCTGGTCTTCCAAGAACAACTTGGCTGGTCGCAATCGGAGTAAAGACAAAAGTAAAAATATTGTCAATCCGAATTGTTGATGTAACCAAATCACTCTTCATATGTTTTGTTTTATTTTATTGGTTGGAAAATTAAAGTTGTAACCAAGCCCGTCCGTCGTAGCCATACTTAAACATAATTAATTAGTGATACGAGTACATTAGCTCATGTAAGTGGCAATTTTTTGATCTCTTTATCTATACATATACTCGTAATAAAAATGTTAATGCTGTCTCTACATGGATGATACTTACATATAAGAAAATATTATAGGAGACTTTCATCAACGTAGTAGTCAATAATGATTGTTGTAATTTTTTTCTGTTTGTCTGTGCGTTTGTGCACGCTAATCTCAAAAAACAGATTATTCGATCTAGATGTGGTCTTACCGCATATATTGTGGTAAGTTTAACTTAGGTTTTAGTGCATGTTTCATGTCAATCGGTTCATAAATAAAAAAGTGGCGTTAATTTAAAGAATCACGTTGAACTCTTTGGGCGCTTGTAAGCGCGGTAAATACCAAAATGCTGCATAAAGTCTCTTTTCCACGCGGACTACAGTCGCTGTCAAAGCTAGGCACTTACTAAGTATATACTGTGGGGCTACCATGAGTTTAAAACTTACGCACTCGATATCGCCTACGTAAATATGTCTATGAAAAACTCGTACAGCGCCGCTGGTGGTTACGCGAAGAACTAAAATCGGCCGTATGAAAAAAACAACTCGATAGGTTTTTAACGTACGTAAGTTTACGATAGCCAACTCATGGTACGCCCTCTGTACTAGCGGCCGCCTGAGAATAGTAACTTTTGGCAGGGTTGATTAGAAAAGCCTATAATATACTTTGTTTTATATTTTTTTTATTATAAAATTAGCTATTTATGAGTGAAAGTCCCGTTAAAGTTGGTCCAGTTGTTTCGGAGATTAGCGAGAATAGAGAGACAAATAGCCAATTTTTTTAATTTGTTTTTTTTATTGGTACCCAATGTAGACATACTTATACCCATTTAGTGAAAAGTCTTTATTTTAATATTACAAACAGACTCTTCAATTTTATTTAGTTGTATAGATAACTTACACATGGAACAGGTTGGGTATTTAGACTCTACTTCTCATCTTGCCTCATCTAACGTATCAGTTACATGGACACCGTATACCCTATCTCAGACAATAAGCTCGGGCGCTAAGACGTTTCCCAACGATCACCTTTTGCGTTCGTCACCGGTCCGCGCTTATGTTCTATGCAAGGCCGATGTCGGCGTTACGAAATGTGCTCGGATGTGGAGCGATCTAAATATAACCGTTCTCGTGAGTCGAACGCTCTCTGTTTCCTATTGCTCGGCAAGCCGGACTCGGTTTCACTGATGATGGCTTAGTGATCATTGCTACCCGTTATTTGCATCACCAAATTAAATTCATATGTACCATCGTTCGACGCTTTAACGGCGAAGGAAAACGTCGTGAGGAAACCAGCACACCTGAGAAATTTTTCAACGGTGTGTGAAGCCATGTCAGAGGCCTACGGGCGGTTTAAAAACTCTGACACCAGGTTGTTCATCAACCATACGATAAGAAGAAGAAGATTTGCATCACCACCATTCCACCTGAAAGAGCCTGTGGTGGTCACGCTGATAATGCATTTTGAGCCGTCACTTTTTTATTAGACTACGATGATAGCTTGGATTCAATAACAAGACTCATCATCACGGGAGTTGCGGGGCGGATAGCTCTCACTGAACAGGTCCGTCCGACAGAACCGCCATCTGTGTGAACTGTGGCGAATGCATTGTGTATTCCCATTATTTCTATAGGTAATGGAACTTTTTGTATAGTAGAGAAAGCTTTCCGGCGCATGGCGGCTAGGTACGGCCTTATCGAAAATATTTTATGGATAGGCCTTTATTAAGGCTGCACTGAGGTTCTGCAGCCGTGACAGTTGCAAAAATTATATTTCAAATAAAAAAAAAAGAATTTAATTTAATTTCTAAATATAAAGTATAAATAAAAACATAAGCAATTTTGTATCCAATAATCAAACTTCCCATTCGAAAAAAAAATTACAAATATTTAATGACTTGCCTAAGAGGTTTTTGTAGTGGATTTTAGGTATTCTTAATGAGAGAGATATGTTTTCCTAGACGTTCCATCAGCTGTATCCCAGCTGTATATTTCCCAGAAACTATGCAGTGGTAAATAATCCCAGCCGTTATAATGACTGTTTACTTTTTCATAATGCTGTCAATGACTAAAATAAAATATAGGTTTTGTTTCAAACCAGATACAGTTAGCCAAATAAAAAAAAACATGTGTTACAATTTTAAATATCTGGGCAACATTTCCTATGACGCAGTGAGGATATGTACCGAGAAAATTTGCTACGCTTGGAAGTCATTTACTGGCGTGGATTAATTACTCACTACTAATAGGCCAGTTGCACTGATTACAGTTTAACCAGTTGGTTGATATGTAAGTTTGGTTCCCAACTGGATTGATATAATTATTAAAGATAAAGATTAAATCAATTCATTCAAGCAATAAATAGGATTATGAATGAAATTTAATGTTATGATTCTCTCTTTGTTTTCGTCTAACGTTTAGTACCATTAGAAACTGGCTGTGAATATGGATCACAGGAAGCTCATACAGGATATGAATTTCTATCGTTCCTTCATGTCTACGGTATTTTCTGCGCAAACATTGAGCTATATATTAGCTCTATCTAATTTGCACGCTTCATAAATAAATATTACCCAACATCATAAACATCGATTTAAACACACGGTAAGTAGCTTAAGCACTTGTGTTACAGATATCAGAATCAATAGCGGATAAACACCGATTGTTCGTCACACAAATATTTGTCCGGGTGAAACCTTACGTAGAGAGTAAGTCACCAACCACTGTTCCACCGAGTCAGTCAAAAAGTCGTATTTTAACAGGCTTTAACATTCGTATCGGACCTCTTTAATTATATTTAACAAGCTCTGCCCAGCTTGGGGTTAGATGACCGTGTGTGGAAATGTCCCAGATATTTATTTATTTATTTCATGAGCAGGATTGAATCTTCATATTTAGCATAAAAGTAAAGAT
Source organism: Maruca vitrata (assembly GCA_039566165.1). NCBI lineage: Eukaryota > Metazoa > Arthropoda > Insecta > Lepidoptera > Crambidae > Maruca > Maruca vitrata. Next base: position 5,216,473 of record CM076911.1, read on the forward strand.
ATAATCCAAATTGATTGTGTTATGAAATATTCAACTAAATTTCTTTATAACCATGCAAATTCTTCATTGTCTGATCACTCCGGGCCGGTCGGTGGGCCGACTATCCCAAATCTCAGAGGTGTGGGAAATCTTAACGCCCACTCCCAACTATTTTGAGCAGCGGAATGTATACACCTTGCTGTTGGCAGGATTATAATTTTAATAGTGGGCATACTTCTTCTCCACTGAGAACACTGAATTTAATGTAACTAATGTCCTTCTTAAATTAATTTCGATGACAGGTAATCTTTTTGGCATCTTATTGCGCTAAATATAAGTCAGAATACAAAGTAAGAGGGCATAATACATTCCTGAGTATTAAAATTGGGCAATGGATCTGTGTACACTCTTATTGTTAAACTACTCTGGTAATTTGACTGGCTCGGTGGAACAGTGGTTAGCGATCCTGACTGGCGGTCCTAAGAGTCGTGGGTTCGATTTCCATTCGGAACATATATTTGTGTGATGAGCATCGGTGTTAGTTCCGTGTCTGACGCCCCTAGTACAAGCTCTGCTAAGTTTGGGGTCGTATTTTTTTTACGCACCTTCACTAGGCGAGGAGGTTCTCTGCCAGTGTTGTGTCGGACTTCCCTGCATCCCCGCGAGAGGTGGTAAATGCTACCCACGGCTCCTGGGCGAAGTGCTATAGCCAGAGGGAATACATACTTCGAATACATTAGGGGTGAAAGCCATCCGCTCCCCCGCAAGTCCGGCGATGATGACGAGGCTACTCCAAGCTATCATCGTAAGTCAAGTTAGGAAAATAAAACTCCGTATACATACCATACCTAAAAGCCAAATGGCAGTGTCATGGGACTCAGAAGATAGTCTCCTACTACGATTAAGGGAGGGGGGGACTCAATGGTAGTCCTGCGTCCGATCTCTTATCGGTCATATCAGATTGCCTCTCTCTTGCAGATCTCACCTAACTATGAGAGTAAGGGAACAGAGAGTGCACTTGTGTTTGCACGCACAATTGTGCACTATAATATGTCTTGCGCACTTGGCTGGTCTCAATTGAGATCGGCCGCCATGGCTGAAGTCGGTCGAACGCCTTATTTATTTACTTAAATCCTAATGCAGACAACTATATTTTGAGAAATGATTCATTTCGTTAATGAGACCCAAATCCGCGTCTGAGTTTTCTTGAAAATTCACATGTTGGTATGCCATTATTATTTTACTGTCGGCATCTGTATTTGAGCTGACCCTCTTAACGTAGAAGTGTGTTTCTCAAGAATTTGTACCTTTAGCATTTGACGAGCCAAGACGTGGCGCCGATATTATTTTTACCTGAACACTCACTTGCCTCGTCATATGAAACTATTTGTGACGATTTCTACATACTGGCTGTTACAGTTTATTTTGTTTTAAGAATAAGTGTGGCATTGCATGTTTATCATTCAACGATGTATTTACATCATTCATTTCTTCAATGAAACTGTGTAGATACTATTGTGATCAGTGTACTGTTATAACTAACTATACCAAAGCCGCTCTAAGTTGGCCGATTTGACACTTTTTATTTTATATTTTGCATTTATCCTTGTTAAGAGGAACATATTTAGCGAATCATAAAGAACAACTTTTAAAAATAAGACGTTATTTCAAAATGTCAAATGCACCTAATTATCTAATTATTTGTCTTTTATTACTTAAAATAATTGAATTATAAAACGAAAACGTACAATTTCCACTCTGTATTACGCTTTTACAAGGTTACGCCGTTTGACACGTTTTCATAGTGACGTAATGGGTAATACTCACTAGGTATTTTTTAGAAATAGGATGAAGGATTTAATAATTATTGTTTTTAATAATAATTTTAAATAAGAAACTTCAATTCAATCTTCTGGATGTGAATAAAAGTTTTTAATAAAAAATTGTTATAATAGGGTATTTGACTATTTTTTTATTTTGATATAGTTGGATGGACCACTCGAACACAAAGACACTGTTGAAAGTATCACTTTGATATCTGGATAACTCAACGAGATATTACAATTTTAATTGCACATTAATTGGTCGAGCTCAAAAATGCTCCATACAAACGTCGACTGGCGTGTGACGTCACACGCTAGTTTGTTGTATGCAGCGCCTAAGAAGTTTGTTCGGTAGGTTCATCAAAAGTTGCGTTTATTGATATGTTTTCATAATGAAAGATGTGACTAATTCTGTTATTAATAAGATGAAAAAGAAATTTTAAATGATTTTCGCAATTTTGGAATGGACTTGCCCACCCAACTTTAAATTGTTTTCTCATTTCGCTAAAAATTTTAGTTTCGTTTTCATTAATAATATTGATTTACATAAATCTTACTGATTTTCATAAAAATGGCAAGCATAACAACCACAGTCGAATACCCTATTAGACCTTGCTTGGTTATAAAGTGGAAATAACTGTTACTTATATACTTCGGCAATTTTACCGTCGTCCCTCACTAGTGCAGTCAGTCTGACATGTGTCAAATCGGCCAACTTAGAGCGGCTCTGGTATAGACTAGCTGTGCCAGCGACTTCGTTTGCGTTTCCCCCGTTTTTTACACATTTTGCATTGTATCTTTGCTCCTATTGGTCGCAGCGTGATGTTATATAGCCTAAAACCTTCCTCGATAAATGGTCTATACAACGCAAAAAGATTTTTTCAAATAGCACCAGTAGTTCCTGAGATTAGCGCGTTCAAACAAACAAACAAACAAACTCTTCAGCTTTATAATATTAGTATACATAAGAAGTGGTATTAGTCAAAAAAGAATGAGCTCGAAAGAAAGAAATAATTAGCACTTCTTTTCAGAGTTGCTATTTCTTCCTGGCCAATAGTAATAATAATAGGAATTTCCAAACTCCGTATTCTATCAAAAAGTTTATGCGCCAAGCACAGTCATCATAAAGTCAGCTCTTAATAATTGTCCTCGTCTCTCTCAACACTAATATTCGACATAACAAGATTGAACACCGTTCTGAGCACAATTTCGGAATCTGAAACTGCCCAGCCGCCCATGAGTCATGGTGTTTATTTCGGCGTGATTCATGTTTACTAGCTTCGATCTTTGCTTTGCGCGTATAAATAAAGCTTACAGAAATATTCAGGATGGTGCGTGAGAGTTCCAAACGGTATTACGTTGGTCGGCTTTTGTCATCGTCTCGTTTTTTTAAGCAGGCTAAGTTCTTTCGCTCCCAATGCGTAACGTCGTTTCGTATGACGAGAGCAATTAGAGCTCTCTCTCTCTCTCTCTCTCTAGCCTTTTTCAACCGCGAGGGTGTAGGCCTCCTTCAGGTTTTGCCATTTCTGACGGTCTTGGGCAATGTCCATCCACTTCACTCCTGCAGTTCTCTTGATGTCGTCGGACCAGCGCATTTGTGGTCTTCCTTGTGGGCGTTTTTCACCCCACGGTCTCCACTCCACCAGAGCTTTGCACCATGAACTCTTCTTTCTGGCGACATGGCCAGCCCATTGCCACTTAAGCTTCGCAATACGCTCTATAACATCGGTGACTTTGCTGTGTCTTCTGAGCCACTCATTTGTTTTTCGGTCTCTGAGCGATACACCTACAAGTTTCCTCTCGATACCTCTTTGAGTTACTCGCAGTTTTTCTAGGATTTCAATTAGAGCACGGGCAATTAGAGCACGGGCTCTAATTGCCGATGATGAAAATTTAGATCTGAATCTAAATCTTTATCATCAACCCATATACGTCCCCACTGTTTGGCACGGGCCTACCCTAAAAGTGTGGGTTGGTTGACTAAACAACTTAATTTTTTTTTGTAGGTGTGCAGGTTTCCTCACGATGTTTTCCTTCACGTTAAAGCGTCGAATAATCGTAGTTCGTACATATGAATTTCAAAGTTGAGAAACACAGTGGTGTGAGGCGGGGTTTTAACTGGCGACCTCTTGCATGGCAAGCAACGACCTTATTTTAAATCTTCGTAACAGGCGCGAAAAAACTTTAAAGAAACGTGTAAGATACGACTACGCGCGGGGTGCCTTTAAATCTTACTGTTGTTAAATATTTCCACCACTGTGCCTGATTACTAGCTCTGTCACGAATATGCACGTTATAAAACGGAACGACCTAAATACATTTCTGCTGCAGGTCAACCTGGAGTTACATGGTTCCCAGTGCCAAGACTTAAAACCTATAATTTACGACATCTTATCGTCCGTAACTGATCATGTCCGATAGATTAACCGGCTATTAATACGTCAACATAATTCTGCTTCGGGGCCGTTGTATCAATTAATTTAACTATGAATAGGAAGCAAATGATGAAATCTGTAACTAAAGATACGAGAATTAGTTACTGTAACTTTTCAACCATTTCCGACGTGTTAATCGGTTTAAAACGTAATAAAGATGGCCAAATATTTATGTAAAAGTTGAGTTGAACAATGAGTTAGACTTGGGCCTTAAGGATTCCTGACTGAACATATGATACTAAGCATTGGATAATTGAAGCACCATCACCTATCATACAAACAGGGCACACAGGGTACCCTACTGGGTAGTCAAGGAAATATCATACTGGATATTTATTTATTTATTTATTGGACTACCAACATAAGATACAGTAGTTTTAACTTAAGATTAAATAACTATCACTAACTTACGGCTAACTGTTCTTAAAATTATAGGTAATCACACCATGCTATGAAAAAGAAAATTAAGTCTTAAACAGTGGTTAAAAAAAACAACAATCAAGAATTAACATTTTAAATCTAAACAAAATACAGTAAAAAAATATATATATAAAATATAAATATAAACTAAAACATCAAACTAAAACAATGACTAAAAGCATGAACAAATCGACTCATAGTACGTCACTATTTATGATTATATTCAAGAATTTTGGTAGGCTTTGAAGGTGAACATCTATCTCGGGTATCTTTTTAGTCAGCTCGTTATAGAGGCGAGACAAGCGTATTACTGGTGAGTCGCGGCCCATCCTAGTCCTACAGAACTTCTTTCTGAATAATCCACAGGGGTATCTGGGAATTCTGTTGGGAATATTAAAATCTAGTTTGGCTAGGAGCTTGGGGCAATCTATTTGATCATTCATTAGTTTGTGCAAATAAGACATATCCAGGATCGTGCGTCGTAAAGTGAGTGGATTAAGGTTAAATTGTTTTAAGTTGTCTGTATATGATGTCAACATACTAGATGCTCTATAACGAAAAGTCATATTGCGAATCAATTTTTTTTGCACTTTTTCAATACGAAGTATGTGTAGATTGTAGCTTGGGGACCATACCTGACTGCAGTACTCAAGCCTGCTTCTCACGTAAGTGTTGAATAAAAGAGCCACGGTAGTAGGATTTTTAAAGTCTTTTGCAGTCCGAAGGATAAATCCTAAAGATTTATTTGATTCTTTTATGATTTTATCAATATGATCAGTAAACCGCAATTGACTATCCAGTAATACGCCCAAGTCTCTGATAACAGTAACTTCATCTAGCTTATTGTCAGCAATAAGGTATTCAGTGTTAATCTTATTCCTTTTTTTGGTAAATTTTATGTGATAGCATTTCTTCGAATTTAGTACCATCTTGTTCTGGCTACACCATTTATGGAGGCTGTCGAGGTCCTCTTGTAAATTCTTAGAATCCTTATCTGTGAGTATTGTCGTGGTCAACTTAAGGTCATCCGCAAAGAGGTAGATTTTACTGTGCTTTATTACACTTGCAACATCATTCACTTGCAAATGTCTGCAAATTAAGAATTAAATAGATGTACTCATAACTTTAGAATCAATTGAAATAGAGTTTACATTTCAAACATCTTGACAGACATGAAAGCGATTCTTTATCCGATAGACCTTCAATGGTCTTCCAGAAGCCTGATATGTAAATAGAACTCAAAGACCTGTCAGACAAACACGATCCGAATTTAATCCAAACACGAAACCTGGGAAATACTTAGAAGTGTCGCGCAAATTGTGGTAAATCCTGTTTGTCGTGCTTTAAGCAAAAAGTAACTACTGTAGTACAGGATCCGTGGAGTATTTTTTCACTTGATTACTATCAAGCTAACTTTCCGTGATAGCTTCATTTTGATAAGACGCCCAACAATTTCCTGTGCGAAAATTTTTGATTGTGGTAGCTAACAGAGGTAGCAATGATAAAATATGTCGATTTGATGATTCTTCAATATTTATTACTAACTGAATTGTTTTTATTATATCTTATGATAATTATCTAAATTATTTGAAAAAATATTTGTCCTACAAAATCTATGGTTTCATCAAAGAGTCCTCACCCTCCAACATGTATTGATAAAGAGATCACCAAAAATGATTACTAACCAGCTGATTTCTTTTTATTTATTCAGTTAATATTTATATAATGTAACGGTCATATTGTCCTACAAATTCCGTGGTACGTTGTCCCGGTCCTACGGTCAAAATCTACCAAAAAGTCAAAAAAATGTTTTTCTCACGCTTGAGAAATGAATTGATTTTTAATTTCATGACTTTCCAATATATATTCAACTGATGCACCGCAATAGCGTACCACGCTATTTTTACATCAAGGATCTGTACTACTACTTTTGACCGTAGGACCGGGACAACGTACCACGGAATTTGTAGGACAATATGACCGTTACATTATATAAATATTAACTAAATAAATAAAAAAAAAAATCAGCTGGTTAGTAATAATTTTTGGTGATCTCGTTATCAATACATGTTGGAGGGGGAGGACTCTTTGATGAAACCATAGATTTTGTAGGACAAATATTTTTTCAAATAATTTAGATAATTATCATAAGATATAATAAAAACAATTCAGTTAGTAATAAATATTGAAGAATCATCAAATCGACATATTTTATCATTGCTACCTCTGTTAGCGACCACAATCAAAAATTTTCGCACAGGAAATTGTTGGGCGTCTTATCAAAATGAAGCTATCACGGAAAGTTAGCTTGATAGTAATCAAGTGAAAAAATACTCCACGGATCCTGTACTACTGTTCCACTGAGCCAGTAAAAAAATACGTGTGAGTATACAATAAACAGTCATACTGACTCAAACCAGAATCTTGAGACAATAGGACAATCAGTTCCTAGTATGATACAGTGAGTTGCCAAATAATTAAATAAGAAATAAACACAGTACTGGTACGTGTTTAATTGGTTTCTTAGATGTCTAGAATATCCAACGTTACTGCCTACGCTTCACCTGAACTTTTGGCACCTGCACCTTCTCTTCCAGAGGCATTGTACCGCGGAACCATTCGAATTCTCTAGAATTAGAAACACTAGGCTGGCCTAGGGTTACCAAGTGATTTCTAATGAGTTCACACAATAACTCAGGTGCAGTTCAAAGCGTTGACTCAGCGAACTCATTTTGAGTCGTGATCCTTTTTTAAAGCTCTTGACAGGTGCCGATGCTAAAGTCAGTATATGGTTTTATTTATATCATCATCTATACTTAAATGTTTATTTTCGTATAATATCTTTTGTAAGCGTTAACTGCATCGTAACTGTATCGAGTTTATAAGCGTTAATAGTGTCATACATAATTGCAACTATTTGGCTTTGACTTGGTAGAGATCCCATAAACATAGGCTACTTCGACCGATTTCGCTTAACCGATTACAATGAACGAAGTGACTGACGAATATTACAAAGATATTTCTAGTTGAGTAAGTTCACTCAATAACTCAGATGCAGTGTACTACGCCGACTCATTGAACCCAATTTTGAAGTCTCTATAATCAATATTCTAATACATATAATAATAAATCTATTCTAGTATATTCCCACAAAGTACTGGATTGTATGTTAGCTAGTGTAGGGTCCGAAATAACTGGAACAATTTAGATGAAACATAGTAGTGATCCCACAAACATAGTTTAGGCTACTTCGAGCGATTTCGCTTACATGATTGTATGATTTTTATATGAAATAGTGGATTAAAAATAATGGACCTAAGGACCTTTAAGCACGGGCCTACGTATAATGGATGCGTCATATTGCATCATGATTACTTAAGTATTGACACATTGAATTATTATTTCGCCAATGTGTGAAATATTACTGTCACCTCTGGGATGGTTCCGCAAAATACTTGCTTGATGCCCTCGATAGGTTGCAGCGATATGCTATCCGTATTGTCGGTGATCTAGGACTCGTGGCTGGTGGACTGGTGGCTCGGATCAAGAGGTACAATTCCTCTTTTCTGCCCCGTGTCATTAAGGCCACTAATGACCTTCCAGTTCACATTTTCCCTTCCTCCTATGATCCCGGGCTCGGCGTGAAACGGCATTTAAGCAGAGTTTCAGGGTAAGTGCGACCTCATAATGTGGATCTCATTACCGCTTATCATCAGCTGGAGTGAGGAAATCTTGTTTGCGTAATAAAAAAAATGTGAAATAACATGGGTAGTATAATTGGTAGTACGTGTGGCGCGTAACCTCAAGTTCGTGGGTTCGAGTCCCCGTCCAGTCAGGCATGAATGTGAATTTTTCCAATTTTTAATGATTATTAACAGTTCAGGAAAATGAGTTTCGTGACTCAAATTTGCGCGTCTCTAGTAGAATGCTATAATGGTAATTTGAAACAAGTAACAAAATAAAGGATTTTGATTAAGATTTTTTGATTTGATTACATTTTTAGGGACAGTATAGGCTGTAGGTATATTTATTTAAAAATTATCTTTATGAGGTAAACAAAGGGTAAATAAATGAAACTATTTTTATACTTTTAAATGACAAACAGTATCGTTTAGTTTAATTTAATGAAAAGAAACACACAATGAAGTGTCACACCGATCATCTTAGCTGAAAAAGACTATAGTAGGTTACTATTAGGTTCTCGCGACTCGGACTTCGTGATGTCGTTTATAGCTACACTATATTCCGCTCTTATACCGCAGTCGGTCATATATCAGTATATCTTCTTTCACAGGTTTCAGACTATATACCAAATAATCCATACTTTATAAGTTGAATCGGTTCAGTAGTTTTGGACTTAGTTACTAATATGTTTATAAAATTAGTAGATACGGATTTATGATGATAATTTCAGTTTCATCATCATCAGCTTATAAGTCTGCCCCCTGCTGGACGTACGCCTTCAGTTTCTTACCATCAATTTAATATCAATTTACATCTAACACTTCTTTTTCTTCTTATCGTATGGTTGATGAAACAATCTGGTGTCAGAGTTTATAAGCCGCCCGTAGGCCTCTGACATGGCTTCACGCACCGTTGAAAAATTTCTCAGGTGTGCTGGTTTCCTCACGATGTTCTCCTTCACCGTTAAAGCGTCGAATGATGGTACATATGAATTTCAAATTTGAAAAACACATTGGTACCTGGCGGGGTTTTAACTGGCGACTTCTCGCATGGCAAGCAACGACCGTAACCACTCGGCCATCGACGCTTTTTAACACTAAATTGTTTTGATGTTAGACACAATGGCCGCTGCAACATTATTTTTTATCGCGCTAGCGTTTTATATTTCTCGAGTTAATTTTGTTGCCACACTAAATAACTGGAATTGCTTGGACTAAATTAACTGTATTGAGTTTATAAATAAACAGTTTATTTCTAAACAATGCTATGCGACTCAGATGGAAAATTCTAGCGATTTCGGTGAAGTAACAGAATTCGGCCAGCCCTATAGTTTATCTCGACTTTTTTTATTATATTCGATGTATATAATAAAAAATACGTAAAAAGTAAGTTTGTCTATCTGAATGTGTATTATGCTGCTTTGACATGACTAGAATTTTCATTTCCTTTAATGTGACGTAATCAGGAGTCTTAATGGAAACAGAATGCCGTGTTGAACTAGGGTTGTACACGAGCTCAATAGAGTTCTGGATAGATGAATTATTAGTAACAGTATGGTTTGGAACCTATTCCATTCAATTTATTTAAAATTCCTATTTAGATGATTAAAAGCTCAAAAAGTAAGTCAAACTTCAATACAATGCCACCTGTCGTGAACACTGTAAAGCTCGTGAAGAGACGTCGATTTTGCACTCAATAAAGATATTTCCATCTAGAACGACAGTCATAAAGCGCGGCGCACGGTGCCAACAAACAGAATATTTATGGGACGTGGAAGAAATATACACTTTCTTACGCGGTGGAATCGTGGAAGTTAAGTGATTGTATGAATTGTTAACCGACTTCAAAAACCGTCTTCTCAATTAATAATAATAATATCTATTTATTCATGAAAGGATTCAATTCGTCTGAATGTTGCTTTTTTAGGACATAATGCTCATGCAGATTCGCGCAACTGATGAGTATCGAGGAATAGTTGTTCGGATAGTTAGGAATAAACTCTTAAACTTTAAAAAAGTATGGTTATTATTTTAATTCAAAAGTAAGGTAATCACCAAAATAAAAAAAAATACCCTAAAAATATTCGTAAGGAAGCTTATATTTATAATAAATATGGCTTATTTCACCCTATAAGACTATTAAACGTAACACAACGAAATTTGAATCAATCCAATTTGAATGGATGTTGTAATCTAGTTTAAAAGAAAATGTAACACAAAATTAGATGTCGAGTCGTATTTTCAATCAGATAATAACAGACAGTTGGACCAAAATAGATTTATGTAGCTGCACGTATCTTACAAAGCTTCAGTTATGATTCGTCAAGTCGTAAACCGAGTAACTAACGGTACATTATAGAAATAGGAATGAAAAATGAGTTTGGTTGAAAAAGGTAAAGTATTTTAGATAGGATTGAATAAAAAAAGCGATTCTTGCAGAACGATACAGATATAATGTCGGGATGAGGAAAATATGATTCAGGGACAGGACTTGGTTTCAGACACCTGAGAAACCTGCTTATTTGGTCTTATTCTTGGTAAGTATTTATGTTGTAATAATGTATTATATTACACGCATTTTATTGATTCCGAGAGAAGTAGCTTAAGCGCTTGTGTTACGCATATCAGAAACAACAGTGGTATAAAAAAATAAATAAGATACTACGTAAATAAAGAACACACCCAGATACGGAACAAGCACCAAAGTTCATCGTACTTAATTTTCACGACGCATGGGACCCTATCCACGCCAATGAACCAGCCGATGTAATTTGTAGAATACTTTGGTGGTCCGAGATTCGATCCAGTGGCGGCTGCGTTGGTATATTTTTGCCACAGGTTTAGTTCCTAGTGGTATTAATATTCTCCGTCTAGTACATACCTGCGTTAGACACGCGCATATAGATTGGTGCATGTGTCACCCGCCCAAGAGAAATGTCAAGAGGGCCACCGGTGATCCCAGTTCATTCACGATCAATCATATCTCGGTCGTAAAGTTTACTGTGGTGCGGAATACTGTAATGTTGCAACCCATGAATTCTGACGGTTCTAGAAAATTGCATGTACAATCGCGGTCAGATGAGTTTGGCGATTTTACTGGTTTTAATCAGACATGCGTGCATGGAGTCCGTGCACAGCTCACATATCCGCTACCATAGCGCCATACAAGTATTACACATCTCCGCACAGCGATCTACATGAAGTTAAGAGAAGAAGAGATGTTTCAATAAAAAAAATTCTAGTGGCTGGTTAAAAATATTTCGGCTTCATTTTGTTTTCATGGTCTCCGCTTTGATGGAGTTCCGGTCTGAATCTGTATCTTTTAAAGACACTGATTCGAAACCACCAGTATGCTCTCCATTGAATTAAGCTACAATGGCTTATTTTTCTCTTACTAACTACGACATCAAAAAGAAACCTCGTTTTCTATAATTATATGCTTTTTTTTTTACTTTTTATTGATGCAGTTTACAAATTCGTACGTACGTATCAGAAATAAAAATTGGTTTTAAGTGTGTTAATACGAATTTGGTTTGTGTTTCTAGATTAATAAAAGAAAATACAAGGAATATCTTACGTACGCGACGGTACTTGTCCCGATTTCAGCGCAGGCGCAGGTGGGCGAGCGATATTCGGTTATATCCGTACCTGAAGTGGGCCGCCGTCTCCTGGGTGACTCACGCGCGAACTGTAGCGCTACCATGAGTTTAAAAGTGACAGACTCGATATCGCCTATGTAAATATGTGTATGAAATACTTGTACAGCGCCCCTAGCGGTTACGCTAAGAACTAAAATCGGTAGTATGAAAAAAACAATTCGATAGGTTTCTAACGTACGTAAGTTTTCCTACACACACACCTAAGAAATTCTTATATGGGCTGATGATGTCGAGTCGATAGACACTTCGGTTAGTCGACGTCACGCTACTGATGGCAGCTGAGAGCCATCCGCTCCCAGGCAAGTCCGGTGATGATGACGAGGCTACTCCAAGCCTCGTAAGTCAGTTAGGAAAAAAAGTGAAGCTTCCCTTTTGTCACGTTTAGTATTACCTAGACTGCGTACCGCGAGAGGGATGATGAAGATTTTGGGCGGTTGGCGTATAGCGCTATAGAGCTACATACGAAAAGATAGGGATCGTTTTCCTTTTGAGTTTTGGGTGACTGGTGTAGGTAGCGAGTTTTTATTTATATCTCCAATCAAAATGAATGCATAATAATGTCCTTGAGATAACCAGATTTCTTTAATAGCTAGATACGACAAGAGAGGGATCAATTTTATTTTAGCTTTTGGGCGGTTAGCATGTTTAGTGATGCTTATGTCTTTACGCTTCTAATGTTGAAATTAGTTTCAAACATTATTATGTTGGGAAGATTACCTTTCTCGCTATCGTATTAAATGCAACATTAGAGAGTAGGACATCAATAATTATAACTTATGTAAATAGATAGATCTTATACTGAATACGTTTGCAACAATTCTGAAAAAATCCGAAATTATGAGGATATTTTATTTATTTATGCATAAAAATGCAAATAGCAATGCAAATAGCCCTCAAGCTAAGTACAATAAAAAATAGTGAAGGACTTGCTTTTCGATTTGAGGCGGCTGATGCGTTCGGTAGTTCTTTGCCTTTTTACGCTTTTTATATTGGAAGCACATCTCTTATTTTTCTACGAGTCACGCGAGTGATACTTTACAAGATAACAAAAATATTCGTCTAGAAAAAAGAAGACAAGTCAACACATTAAAGTAATTCGTAGTCGACGCATTTCCCATTTTAAATGACTTTGTCGGACTTAGGCGCCGTTTAATGTAGCACATGTGTGTAGCATGTCGTAAAATGAGTCGTAACGTTGCATTGGGTATTACCGTCCAATCGTTAAGTTATTATAGTTATTAGATATTTAGACAAGAATAAAAGAATTAAATGAAAGGCTTTCTATTTTGAAAAGTATACCTATACTGCCAAAATTACAGACGAGATTTCTTGTCGGGAAAAGCTAGTTTTCTTTTTGAGTAAAACAAATATTTTTTTTCTAGTTTATAATGTAAAAGTAAAAGGGTAAAAAGCTTTAAGCTTAAAAAATACTTATATTTAATTACAAGCTTTTATTTAACTGCAACTATGTATGTTTATTCGGGTGGAATCATGCTACTAAATTTTGAAGCAGATATTTTTAATATAATTTCTCGTGAACTCATGATGCAGCTTTTATATCTAAAGAGTATTTCCTTGTCAGACACCAATGAGTAATACTCCGAGGCAATGATTATAATAAATACGCTGAAGTGTGCGTAGGCGCAAATGGCACTGCAGTTTGACGAACGATGTATACTATAATACTAGTGTAATACCGTGGCATTACCTGAGTAGATCTATACTTATTATAACGTAATAAAGCTTTAGAGTTTGTTTTTTTGTTTGTTTGTTTGAACACGCCAATCTCAGGAACTACTGGTTGGGATTGATAAAATATTTTTGTGTTGGATAGATTATTTATCGAAGAAGGCTTTAGGCTATATAAAATCACGCTGCGACCTTTAAGAGCAAGAAACAATAGGAAATGGATAATATGAAGGTAACATATTATTATATCATTGGATGGTGTACCACCATTACGTTCTTGTCTCCGGGTTCAGTATTTTCTTTTCAGATTCCTATCACTACATAGTATAAAGCAAAGTCGCTTCCAGCGTCTGTCAGTATATGCAATGCATGCTTAAAACTACGCAACGGATTTTGATGGTTTTTTTCAATAGATAGTGGGATTCTAGAGGAAGGTTTTGTGTGTAATATACCCGAAGCAAAGCGAGGGCGGGTCACTAGTTGAAAAGTCATATGACCTCTTGAAAAGTCAAATGGCAGGTAAGTAGATGTAGGTAATTATTGACCTTTACCGCTGGCAGCCAATATGAATATAAACACCTGGCTTCAGACCGTAGGTTTCGCCCTAAGAATATGATTGTGCGTAGTATAAAGGAAGTGACTTATTTGCAGCTCAGAATTTGCCGTAAGACTACTCGTACATAGATCGTTTCTTACGCCTAATCGGACTCTTCTTATGTGCAGGTAATTTTGTTTATAAACCTTTAACAGACTTGTGTATTTCAGACATCGTGAGGAAACCTACGAAGAAATTCTTAGGCCTTATTACCCTGGTTTAGGGTAGACACGTGCCCCAGCAGTGGGGACGTACTCGTTTACTGGGCTGTTGATGATGATGATGATGTGTTTCAGTATACCAATACTATAATGCGTAGATATTTTGGTTTAGCAGTCAATAAAATAATATTCTCATGCACTGCCTGTGCACTAACCTTTATTTTTTAATTTATTGCCATGTTTAACGGCAAGTTACAGAAATTGGTAATTTCAGCAATAACAACATTTAAATAAATTAAGGTAACTAAGCCATGATTGAAATATATCTAGGTGTATTACGGTAATTAAATTAATCATCTTGGTCTAGAATTATACAGCTCAAACTGCATCTAACTTACAAGAGTCGTTAACTCGGAAAATGAGCGATCTAGTCGTTTTAGGGGATCGTAAATATTACAGGAATCATTATTATGTTCCTGGATTTAATTGAGATAACTTTTGATTTTATTGCCTGTAATATTAATCAGAATGATGGTAACATTTATTACAGGACTACTCCTGTAGAGTTAGAGTTTAAACTTTAAATAGCCTTAAACAGTCGCAAGTTAAGTATTCTGTCAATAATTTTGTCAATTCATGCTCCTAATAGAGTTTTACACATACAAGTATTGTAATTAATCATCAGGCTTGTTGATTAAGACTTGACAGTCACCTACTCCTAGGCTAATTTTTCTATGCTATTGAAAATTCAAATCAACAAATATGTAGTAAAAATAATATATTTTTTTATTTGCCTTATATGTTATTAATGAAAATAAAACAAGTATTTATAAGAAATGTGTTTATTTTTCAAGGTTAGAAATAAAATACAGTCACACGCACTAAAACAACGTTGCAATCAAACCATAACTTCTAGTTTACTACAAACAAACCTCAATAACTCTTAAATGATAATGTATCATCTTTATTTTTCTCAATACAAGCAACATGCAAACGCTAACACATTCACGTGATTAATTTCTTCACGCCAATGAGTCATGTTTGAAAACTTTATATTTGTCATTATTACGCGTAAAAAATGCACAGCAAGAGATGTGTAACCCACAAACCCACACATGCCTGAATCATCATGATTTACTCACAATTAAATTTAAAAAAACCTCGTCTCCACCGTCTTGGGGTTACATTGCCTTGGACAAATTGCAAATAATCTAATAATTATATTTTGTTGAGAATTCTACCTTTCAAGTTATGTCGAACAATTTATTACCAACGCTTATAAACTAACTTCAATTCTGTAGAACAAATGTTATTACAAAGGGCTTCCGCTACGAATCGACTACGAACTGCTACGAATGCAGTCTTGCCCGTAAATTATACTGTTGATTACAACAAAGGCCGACAGACGTCATTTATTTGTATATCAAAAGATTTAACGAACGGGCAGTGATATAAGTACCATAAGTAAGTCGTAACTACTAGTGGGAAAACGTTTTCCACGAGTGTCATAGCGAGACAAAATTATTGGAACTGATCCGACATTTACGATAACGCTTCATTGAGTCTTTTGGAATATGCTAAAACGCGTTTCCGAGATGGACGGATACATAAAATTAGATTTAATTAATGTTTGTAAACAGCAGGCTGAGCCGCTGGGGGTTTATTTAATGAGTGGAAGAAGTTCATTGTTAAGTTCAGCTGGTGGTGGCATTCGGCCGGCCCGCGGGCGCTGCCAGGGACCGACAGGAATCCAGGAAGCGGCTGGACCGCGCGCGAGCGCATCGCCCTCTCACCGCCGCCCCACTGGCTTGCTTTTAACACGTAAAGGGTATCGCCAAATTTTGGTCAAAACAAATAAAAGACTACCGCGACGGCGTCAAGACGGGCGTGTCTATAAAAGGCTGAGAGGGGGGTGCGCGGGGGTGGTAACACGATCCGTGAGCTCCAGCCAGCCCGCCGGCCGCCCTGGAGCCGCGCGGGGGCGGGCGGGCGCGGGGCGGGGGCCGGCGCCAGCGCGCGCGCCGCCCGCTCCCGCTCTCACTAGTCGAACGGTGCCCGACCGGTAACGTAGCGCCGACTGCCGACCGAGAGACGAACCAGCGACAATGTCCGCCGTGGCGAAGACTTCCAAGTACACCTACCGCAGCAGCGGCGGCGGCACCACCGACGTCAACATCGAGTATAGCGCCGACCTGAGTGCTCTCTCCAGGCTGGAGGTACCGGCGTACCGATTCAGTGCAGTGCTTGTGAAGTGTTTTGCGGAAACAACTGAGTCTGTTGTATTTTTCAGGACAAGATCCGTCTCCTCCACGATGATCTGGAATCCGAAAGGGAGCTGCGTCAGAGGGTAAGCTCGGGTCATGCGAAATGCGATATGCGCGCCGCGGCCGCCTTAGCGGGCGCGCGCCAGGTGTAGGCGGGGCTTCTTCTCTAACACCTCTATTAATACCGCCGCCCGATTAGCGCTTTCCTTCGCACCCTTTCAGCCCGCACCGACCCGCGATAAGCGCTGGAGCCTGGAACTACGAGTCTGTTTTGATGCTAACATTGTTAACATTTTCCAGAACTGGAGAACATTTTTTTTTGTTTTACATGTAACTGAAGGAAAGTGAAGTGTGCAATTAACGAACTAAATAAAATATATTTCAGTGTTCTTGAAAGTGCAATTTAGAGAATTTTTCACGAAAAAATAACTGAAATTATTGTAAAAAAATATTATAGGTACTCTGAAAACTTTAAGACTGCTAAATATTAATAAAAATATATTTAAAAAAAAAATAAGTGTGATAGTAAGGGAGGGTATTGAAGACCAATCATACGTCAGACGGATTGCTAAGTTCAATGGCATCGATATCATGTGTTGAACATTTAGGATTAATACAATATCTCGCGATTGCGCGGGCTATTTCTGACCGTTGCACTGCGCAGGCGACGGCGCGCGCCGCCGGACTCCGCTCTGCGCGCGCAGATTATATTTAGCCTCGTAGCGAAAGCATTCTCTGAAATCTCAACTTCTCGCACTCGGGTCTCACTTTTGAAACTGGGCCAAATGATGCTCGTTCCCGTTGAGAATGCCACAATATTGAAATATAATAATAGAATGCGGTATGAGTGGCGAAAATATCCGAGTTAGTCACACAGCCGCGAAGAGATGGGAACCGTTTCTTATTTTAGACAGGCACAATGTAGAAATATGCGAAGGACGTCTCTTCGGTACAGATATGTTACAGATATTGCATAATGTCTCGAGGAAGTGTCGAGTACTGAATGATATTGGAATGATGGATTTGTTTAGGTAATATTGCATGGAATTTTCCAGAATTTTCTCGACTTCATAAAACTACATTACTACTACATACTTTTAAAGATAACGTGCATGTTTATGCTGCTCTAACACATGTTCCTTGAATGCATGATATTGACATTGAGTTTATTATCGGTAAGATTAAAGGTGGTATTAATGCTACTTTCGGGGAATTTCAGATCGAGAGGGAGAAGGCAGATTTGAGCGTGCAAGTCATTCAACTCTCTGAGAGGCTGGAGGAAGCTGAAGGTGGAGCCGAGAGTCAGGTAAATACAAACAAACTCATCTACCCTTTCTTTAATAATTTAAACCCTAGAATTTTAAAAATGTACCAATTTTGGAAAATATACACAAACATGACTCGTGATAGAAACAGGGAAAATTAGAAACTGTTGGAGATTATGGAAATTTATGGAACTCCAATGATGATACCAAGGTGAAAAACAAAGATGACTTCAGAAAGAAGAATTTAAAAATCTTCAAGCCGCGAGATATTTACAGCGGAGAAAAACTACATACCTGCAAGAAACAAGAAAACGGAGACCAACAAATTCTTCAATATTAACAATGTACTTTTAATTATTTGCTCTGCGACATTTTTTAATTATTGAGCTTGTGCGAATTTATGCTATGCGATATTGTGTCACTTTTGACTTTACAGGAATTTAAGGTATCTGGGGAATTGATTAATGAATTGAAACACTTTAAATTACATTACAGAAATAAAAAAAATATTGAGGAAGTGAAAAATAAATTGTGAAATCAAGAAAATATGCAATAATATATTGTAAAAGTAATCAACAATAGCTACTGTAACCATAATATTTCAAATGTGCACCCCAAAGAAAATTTGGGGCGTATTTTGAAATGTAAACTTTACATTTTCCAGTTCGAGATCAACAGGAAACGCGACACTGAGCTGACCAAGCTCCGCAAACTACTGGAAGATGTGCACCTGGAGTCTGAGGAGACAGCCCATCTGCTCAAGAAGAAGCACCAGGAGATCGTCGTCGACTTCCAGGAACAAATCGACCAGCTTACCAAAAGCAAAGCCAGGTAAGAGCACTGTAATATACACCGTAAGATTTAACCATTAGGGTATAAAACTAACTGTGTCATTTAGATGTTATGCTGTGCGACTCATCGCTCTCGCTCGCTGTGCGTATACTATCACACACACACCCAAAACATACCATTGAACATTACTGTTAAACATGTGATTGGACGAGATGTTTCCTTGTCATCAGATCAGAGAAGGAGAAGTCCAAGTTCCAAGCTGAAGTGTACGAGCTGTTGGCCCAAGTGGAGAACTCGACCAAGGAGAAGATCATCATCTCCAAGACCGTTGAGAAACTCGAGATCAGCATCAGCGAGCTGCACATCAAGATCGAGGAGTTGAACCGCACTATTGTGGACATCACTTCGCACAAGCAGCGCCTGTCGCAGGAGAATGTTGAGCTCATCAAGGAAGTTCAGGACCTTAAGGTAAAACATTTTTCTGATAGTAACGATGTCTTGAAAATTTTACGAGTAATCAATAGAGCCCAATAATGCTCAATGACAATAACTAACGTAGTCATTATTCAACAATTTATTGATTAAAATAAATATATTGCTTCTAGAAAGTATGGAAACAATACTTCCTCTTTAAAGTGTACACTTTATGTCGTAATACCTACTTATCATTCTTAATTTACCAATTTGCCTTTATGATAAATTGACAACACATATAGCGGTTAAACATACCCCCAGTTTTGCGTCGGAAGTTTAAAATCGGAGTAGATAAAACTTGAAATCTTTAAAAACACGGTTCGTATTCCAGGTGAACATTGAGAACGTGACCTACCTGAGGAGCCAGATCGCTAGCCAGCTCGAGGACTCTCGCCGCCGGCTTGAGGATGAGGAGAGGAGGCGTTCCCTCCTGGAGGCTACCCTCCACCAGGTAAGCATCAAGTAGTCCCACCCTTACTACTTACTAACCCACAATTTATAACTTAGGGAATTAACGCACCCACAATATCTTAGGTGGAGTCCATTGAATGAACTTGTAGAGCCTTAAGCCAAATGTAAAAATTTGTCGCCCATGATTTAAAAGCTTTAGAAGTTTTAAGCTTAAAGCCCTTTTAAATCTCGTGTGAGTGAACTATGATTCAGTTAATGTTGTGTGATATTTGTATTAGTTTACCTCCTAAGATTACTATTTTGTTAAACGTAGCGCTCATGATTATTTACCAGAGTTGGTACAATATCTTATTTTTTGTGCCTAATTAGGTTGAAATTGACCTTAGAAGACTAACTTAACTTATCTTATCTTAGTATACTGTAACATATTATCTTCCTCAGGTCAAAATTAACTTGAAAAGACTAACAATAGAACAGAGAAAAGAGTAAAGAATGTAGGGCTTATCATATCTTAGTAGGCTGTTCACAAAAACAATTACTCTATCCAGAAAGCTATATATATTACTTATTCCTCCATAGGTTGAAATCGACCTGGAGTCCGTCCGCGTCCAGCTGGAGGAAGAGTCCGAGGCCCGTCTGGACCTGGAACGCCAACTGGTCAAGTCCAACGGCGAGGTCCAGCACTGGAGGGTCAAGTTCGAGGCCGAAGCCTCCGCCAGGGCTGAAGAGATTGAGGAGATCCGCCGCAAGTACTCCATCCGCATCCAGGAGCAGGAGGAACAGATCGAGACCCTCATTGCCAAGATCAGCAACGTTGAGAAGCAGAAGTCCCGCCTGCAGAGCGAGGTGAGATCTTAGTGCTTTTTTACCATCTTCTTCTATTCGTGTCGATGGCAAATCTTTCACAATTATTTTGCCACGTAGACTGCGTTCCTAACTCGAACTAACTCTCTGAGTACAGAGAGTTTACGCGTTTTTCATCAATAGAAATAATCAGGAAAAATATTACGTTAGTGTCTTTTGAGATTCGCTGTTCTTTATAAAAGGAACGTTATGAAAAATGTAATTAAGATGGCATCACTAGCACTTATAATAAATAGACCGCTCTCACTGAGGTGTATTAGTGTTCCTTATAATGTTATTATTGAGGTCAAATCTGTTATCTGTTTTCACTAGCGCTGCTTTATAGCGTTAAAATATTGTTTTGATGTTTTACCTAAAACATAATTTCAGTATATTTTAGTAATACAAACTAATACTTAGTATAGTATAAATTATGGATATATTTCATGGGGAGAGGAACTTTGTTATATTTGTTAAATTATGAATATTTATCGGAATATCAACATTTCGAGAATAAGAAAACAATTCTACTTACACACAATAAAGTCGCAAGTGTTAGGTTACCTTTTCATCACTTCTGAAAAGTAACTCAATCAAAAGAAACCTGCTCAACTGCCTATTACCTCACCAGGTGGAAGTGCTCATCATCGACCTGGAGAAGGCAAACGGAACCGCTCGGGAGCTCCAGAAGAGGACCGAGCAGTTGGAGCGTGTCAACATCGAGATCAAGTCCCGTCTGGAGGAGACGGTGCAGCTGTACGAGGTGTCCCAGCGGGACCTTCGCAACAAGCAGACTGAGCTGCAGCGCGTGAGCCACGAGCTGGACAAGACCCGCGAGCAGAAGGACGCCCTCGGCCGCGAGAACAAGAAACTTGGAGGTGGGTTTAGCTTTTAGAATGGAATAAACGTTCGTCATAATCATCATCAGCCTATATACGTCCCCACTGCTGGACGGGCCTACTCTAAGCTACGGCGATCAGGATTTACTCAACCACGCTGGTCAAGTACGGGTTGGTTGACTTGAGAATTTCTTCGTAGGTTTGCAGGTTTCCTCACGATGTTTTCCTTCACTGTTAAAGAATAATACGCAACATTACACTTTGGAGAAAATTTTAACTTAAATGCTAAAAAGACCCCCACTCGGCATTTTGTCGTGGCTCCAGTCGGGAAGCCTTCTTTTCTCGGTTGTCTCTGAAATTCAGCCACTAAGAGAAGGAGCACAAATACCTTGGAACAAATATGTGATAGACTTGCTAATGAGGTTGACATGTGGATAATTAACATGTGACAGAAATTTGGTTCACAAATTACATAGTGGCCGAATGCCTTTCGCGTATATCTTGGAGGCTTTCCTGGCAAAGCAATAGTTATGTCAGTGGCCAGTGTTGTAGAAAACTTTTATGAATACTCACAAGAATGAGGAGAGCGACATATGTTTCTAGTATACTCAGTCGATAAGGAAAATGCCAGGAGGGTCATAGCCACCTTGATCCTTGCTCTCACCTTTCTTCCTTCATCACTCGAACGTAAACCTTACTGTTAGGAACGAAGGTTGATTGTTGTACTCTTTACAGATGAATTGCACGATGCCCGCGCTACCCTCACGGAAATGAACCGCCGTCTTCACGAGCTCGAGATCGAGCTGCGCCGTCTTGAAAACGAGCGAGAGGAACTCACCGCCGCCTACAAGGAGGCTGAAGCCGTAAGTATTCTTCTAGAAACTCTATTGCAGTATCAGTTGTAGGGCAATCACGTTTCATATCATATTCTATGAATGCGAATCGTCAAATACAGGTAGTAGTAAAAAACGGCTTGAAATGTATCGAGGAATCATGATTGGTCACCAAGGTGGCTATAATGACAATCGTGGTCATAACAACTAAAATAGTCCCATTTCTCCCGTTCCTCATTGGCATCTTTGTGTAAATCGTAAAATATTAGAAATGTTATAAACTACGTATAATCTATCTCGTGAAATGTAAAATGATGAAGAATCATAATGATGCAAAATATACTAATTTCATACCAATACATTATTAGTTTGTTGGGTATGTTATAATAAGACGTATAGAATCTATTAAATTGTTAAATAACAAACACAAAAATAATGAAGTACAAAATTTTGCTAATATCTCGAAATGATAAGAAAATTTTATATACATGTAAAAAGCCACGAAGTGCGCACTTGGGCTTAGCACTCCTAATATTTCTCTTCGGTCTGATATTAATAAACACAAATCAACAAATTAATGACGAACTAATCGTAATCAAAAATAAATAATCACCGACGTCAACCGAAGGATTCCAAGGAATGTGAATCACTAATTAATTCTCGCGGCTGTAATTTGCTACTGAGATTTTGGCATCATTTCAGAGTCTAGACATTAAGCACGATTGTACCCGGCGTATTCTGTGCGCTTGAGTACGTAAATAGATATCGTAAATATAGAATCGAGGACGCAAATTAAAATCCGATTGCTTTTTTTGTACGGAAAATATTTTCCGTCGTATGACCTATAGCTTTTTTTCTGTGAATTAAGATTGACTTTAAGAAGTAGGTCGATTTAATAACAAAATAATAATACTTTTATTCAAAGAATACTCTTTGTTTATTATTGCCTTTGACAAAATTAAGACGTAAAGGGGTGCTATTATTCGAATAGGTGATTATTAAGAAAAGCTTGTCAAGCTGATTACTTGATTTAATAAACAATTAGGACAAGACAACAAAAAAACGTTCGCCTTAGCAAAGTAAAGTACGGACATCGCATTCGCAATAAAATTCTAAAACTTTAAAAATCCGCTAGCATGTTTAAAATGAACTCTGAACAACCAAGCAATCAGCATTGTGAAAGAGTATCGTAGATCAACAAGCTGTCTTGTCTTGTCAACTTGTCAACAAGGCATCTTAGATCAGCATTAGTGTCCAGACTCATTATTACAGATGATGTCATAACTGAAACTCTTCTCTTACCAGGGTCGCAAAGCTGAGGAGCAGCGCGCGCAGAGGCTGACCGCTGAGTTCGGCCAGTTCCGCCATGAGGCTGAGCGCCGCCTCCAGGAGAAGGAGGAAGAGATCGAAGCTATCCGGTAAGTGTGATTCTAGAAAATGATAGACTGGGAACAGCTGGTATCAAAATATCGACTGTTCAAGCTGTTTGTAAGACTGTAAAGTGCTGATGATTTGATATGATACAAGGAAGAGATAAATAAGATAGTTCGACCAACAACGATGAAACAAGCATTCTTATGGTATTTATGACCACATTTGTAGATCAAAAGCTTTTAATAAATGTTATGCAGGGAATCTTTGCAAAACTTAAAAAGCTTGATATAGTTTATGAGATGAATATGATCATTAGAGTAAAACAGTGATGCTAAAATATTAAACTTATATGAAAATAAATTAATGACACGCTCTCGCATTACTTCGGGTAATCCTTTCTTAGCTGAGAACTGTAACAAAGTGCAATTCTGACACTATATGACAAACTCGAAACGATCACTTGCTACTTACCAACTTGATGAATGTTTCCGACTGAAACAGCGGCGTCAGATACAATAACACGAATGAACAGCGCGAGCTCCCACTAGGAACTGTCCACTAAATCTATCAACACTGACTTCACCCCTCCCACTTACTTCTGTGAGTGATACGTGTCATCGAGAAATGTGACCGACAGGGCTCAATAATCACAACCGTGACACAATTCTTATCTTGGACACACGCCAAATTTAGATTAATACAATGCCCGTAATAAAAATGAAAATAATTGCGATACGCAAAGGAGAAAGTGCTAAAATGCATTCAAGAATCGTCAGTTGGCAGACTGCACGGGATCAAATTTACGTTTCCACCGAAACAAATTTGTACTTACACATTATTCTTCTTAATATAACACGGATAATTGGCACGAATTTCGTTTATATATAACGGCTTATCTGATTGGTGAATATTACCGGTGATTATACCCAAAGATTGGCACACAGAACCTGGGGAAAATCTACAAAAGACGGTGCTGAGTTTACAGTCGCTCTAATTACGCAACTACGGTCCCTGGCGTTGCACGTCGGGGTGACCGATATCATTTATCGAAACGAACGACTAACGACGCTGACAGTAATTAAATCAATTATTGCAACATCATGGCACCAGTTAATGTGCCTAACTACAACAAGTGGAACAAACCTCCAACGTCTGTGTACGAAGACAATTATGGCTACGGGATCAATTTTTATCAGCCAATGATCGACTACATTAGTGCTAAAGAGCATGGAGTTAGTGCCAAACCGCCTCACTTGCCGTGGAATAACGAGAGAGGACTGAACAAGTACAGGTTTGATAAACCAGTTAAACCGTACTCTGAACAAGACGTGACTCGCATCTCGCATGAAATAGCTGAGCAAGCGAAGCGTGATCTCAACAAATTTGACGTAGCAAAACGCTCAGCGTTCTCTGTTATTGCTACAGCTGCGGCAGCTAATGTGACTAAACACGTAGGTACGGAAAGTGTAACAGTGAAAGCAAGGAAGAAGAAAGTGGACAGGGAGAAAATCAAGGCTGAAAGACAGAAAAAAAGGATGGACGAAATTGAAAAGGAGCTCGAGCTGTACGAAGCCGCCGCGAATGTTGGTACAGAATTAAGAGGTAAAGCAATGATGTACAGAGGAAAATCCGCGAAAGCAATAGCACAGACGTTGTTGGAAGAAAGTAGGAAAAATGTAGCGCAGGGAAGGATAAGGCGAATGGACACAGATGCGAAAAAAAGTGTAATAGATCGCAACTACGCTAAATTAGCGGAAAACATAATGTCGAAGTCAATGGAATCTAAAGTTGCTCATGTATCTCAAAGCAATATATCAGAGACGGTATCTGAGACAATCAGGTCGGTGAGACAGACTTCCCCTACTACGTGCGTAGTAAGGATCCAACAACAAGAGATTCCAATCATAGATGACTCGTATCTCCGTCATTTGGCTGAGCTGAAGGAGACGCTGAAGCAGTTTGATCATATCAACACAACATTCTTGATGGACAGAAGGTTTGCGTATAGCTCTTATAACACTTCAAAAGTTTTCTGAAAATGTGTAGCTTTGAATACCTATTAACCTACACTGTACCAATGGCGATAACCACTTGGGTCTGATTCCCTAAAACGGTATTCGTGTTTGTCTGTGAAGTACATAAGTTCTTAACACGCACCGGAGTTACGAAGTTGGCAGTATTTACAAGGGGTTGGCACGGGGGTGCCATAGAAAGCATGTTAAATTGTAGAGACTATGCGTGATTTTCGGCCATGTCATATGTGCACCTGTCTGTATGTGCTATTTTATTGCTCTCATTCATAATTTGACACTCCAAAGATTGTCATTGTCAAGATTATAAGTTATCAATTTTATCTCCAGCAAGCAGACCAGCATTGAGATCGAGCAGCTGAACGCCCGCGTGGTGGAGGCCGAGACCAAGCTGAAGACTGAGGTGACCCGCATCAAGAAGAAGCTGCAGATCCAGATCACCGAGCTGGAGCTGTCGCTTGACGTCGCCAACAAGACCAACATCGATCTGCAGAAGACCATCAAGAAGCAGTCCCTGCAGGTAACAGAATTTTATCTGATTAACATTTATTTCACTTGTGGCTTTGTCACAGGTTAAAACACCTAAAATAAGGTAAAACAACTTTTCTCGTAATCTTTTTATTTAACGCCATTTTAAAGTATTGAAGTTCAAACCATTCTTTAAAAACAGAGGTAATTGCTAAAAATTGGCCACCTTATTTAGTTTACTTCGCTGGTTATCTATAATTTGAAGAGTGACTAGGTCAGGATACTGTGCCCTTAATAATCCTCGACGTTCAAGTGTGTACCATCTCAATTCACCAAAGATGTAGCTCCTAACTCCTCACATTCATCTCCTTTGTTCTTCAGCTCACCGAGATCCAGACCCACTACGACGAGGTGCAGAGGCAGCTGCAAGTGACTCTTGACCAGTACGGCGTGGCCCAGCGCAGGATACAGTCCCTCACCGGCGAGGTCGAAGAGATCCGTGGCAATTACGAACAGGTGAACATGTTTTATCATGATAAACTACTGTTGAGTAATATATTAATGAGACTAGAGTTCGATTTTGTGATAGGTTCAAGGATAATAAGAACTAATATGTTGCCTGAGTACTATAATTAAGAGTGATAGGCTACTGTATTACTTATCTTGTTTAATATGGTTCGTAATATTTTACATAGTAGATGTAGTCAATAGTCACCGCTAAGTAGTGACTTATTACAAGAAGGGAGGCGCATGTCATTGACATTGTTATTAGTGAGAAAGTCAATATAAATATCACACATCACAGTGATAAATGTCTTAATTTAAAAACGATGATAATCAGTACATAGGTACTGATATTATCATCATCACTACATAGGTAGTTATTTATACCTAACAGGAATCAGTCAGTTAATTATTCTCACAGCTAGCCAAAAACAACTAAGTATAGCCACCTTTACCAACTGTATTCCGTTTCAGGCCCTGCGCGCTAAGCGCGTCATCGAGCAGTCGTACGAGGAGTCGCAGACACGTATCAACGAGCTGACCGTGATCAACGTGAACCTGTCCAGCAGCAAGGCCAAGATCGAGCAGGAGCTCGCCGCCGTCGCCGCTGACTACGACGAGATCACCAAGGAGCTGCGTGTGGCTGACGAGAGATACCAGCGCGTCCAGGTATATTTAAATTAAAAATGATTGAGACATCTCCACACTACCTGACCCAGTGGCATAGCAAAGTAGGGGCTGGGAAAGGCGGTCTACCCTGGCGGAGACTTTAAGGAGCAGCCATATGGCAACAGAGAGGGTGGCAAGACGGACCGCGTACCATAAAGGTCAAATGTATTGTAACAAATGTCAATTTGCTGATAAATGCAAACCCCTGGATTAAAAGGAGACGCTGTTGGTAATGACTTCATCACCAACCCTATCCCGATCTTATTGTTTTGTACTATTTGACAGCATAAGCTCAGTTATCGTTAGTATATAAGCCGAAAATCGTTCTGATTTTTGGTATTGCAGTGGCTTGTGAAGCCAAGTGTTTTTATTCTTAATCTAAAGCTCAAATGGTTCTTGTAATTACCTTTCTTCTCTATCCTAATTCGAGCAACAGACCAGGTATTTTTTATCAGAGCTATCACTTATTATTTACCACATATATTTACAGACTGAACTGAAGCACACCGTTGAGCACTTGCACGAAGAACAGGAGAGGATCGTCAAGATCGAAGCCGTCAAGAAGTCCCTTGAGATCGAAGTCAAGGTCAGTACAGCAATTACATACACCAGATCACATCGAATATACCACTACCAGTTCAATGGTATTTTATTGACCCAGACTTACTGAATAAAATACTTCTTCGAATTTGACATACGAGTATCATCCGAATCAAGTTTACCTTTGTAATGGGGGCTTTATGACGTTATCAAGGGACTAATATTATTTATCTAAATAAATCTAAATATCTAAACCTTTACTAAATAGACATTTACGTTCCGCAGAACATCTCTGTCCGCCTGGAGGAAGTCGAAGCGAACGCTATTGTCGGCGGCAAGCGTATCATCAGCAAACTGGAGGCTCGCATCAAGGACATAGAGCTGGAGCTCGATGAGGAGAAGAGGAGGCACGCGGAGACCATCAAGATCCTGCGCAAGAAGGAGCGCAGCCTGAAGGAGGTCATGATCCAGTGCGAGGAGGACCAGAAGAACATCGTTCTGCTCCAAGACTCCCTGGAGAAGACCGCGCAGAAGGTCAACATCTACAAGAGGCAGCTCACAGAGCAGGTTCGTACAAAAATGACAGTAAGGCTTATGGCCTGGAAATTTTGTTGAAAGTGACCCAGTCCTTTTGATGTCGCTTGTTCAAATGGCTAAGTAGGCAAAGAGAATGACTGCATTTAGACGACAGGGCGCCTTTATTGTAAGGGGCCCAATCAAACCACACCAGCTCAACACAAAAAAGTCAATACCTTCATTACACTGTAGGCAACCTAATGTAGGTTAAAACTAAAACTTACCATGAATATTTATTATTTGCTTTTTTGCCTCTCTAAGACTGCTATGTTCGTACCATATATGTAACATAGTCTGTTCTACGTATAATGTTACGAAACTGTCTCGTTTTTTAATTTAGGTTATTGGTTATCGTATTCAATTATTACTTAGAACATTGGCCCGTTCAATTTTAATCTTTATATTTCTCTGTTATTAGGAGGGCGTATCCCAGCAGTCCGTGACCAGGGTGCGACGATTCCAGCGCGAGCTCGAAGCGGCTGAGGACCGCGCCGACGTCGCCGAGAGCAACCTGTCGCTCATCCGCGCCAAGCACCGCACCTTCGTCACCACCTCCACAGTGCCCGGCTCCCAAGTCTACCTAGTCCAGGAGTCCCGTGCTCTCAGCACCGAGTGAGCGGACAACCCCCCGCGCCCCGCAACACCAGCATTTCTCTCCACCAGTCGATATCGGGGCGCAATTCCGGTCGGGTATAAGCCTAGTCGTTCGTTAAGTGATGTGTGATCCTGACGCCAGGCGGCGCCACTGGTCTACTAGTGGCGCCCTCTGGCGTCGCTCCGGTCGGGACGGGCGCTCGGCGCGGCGGCTCGCCCTACGCCGTGTCTCACAACCCTGGCCATACGTCGACCGTTCGTCCCACTTTCACTTTTTTTTAATGTAACGCTAAAACCAAATAAAGGAACCAAAAACTCTTTAAGCTTTTTTTTCAATATTTTTCTAATATAAGGTCACCGGCGCTATAGATTACAATATCGTTACGCACCGTGTCTTCGGTGCTGTAGTTTAAAATAAATGAATTATTTTATATTAATATTTATTAATGGTGCAATATGTATTGTACGTTTGTAACTGTAACTTGTAATAATTAAAAATAAATGCTATTTATGTTAAAGAAACAAAAAAAGCAATAAAAGTTCAAAAGTAGAGTGTATTTTATTTAATTTCGTTTTTAATTATATAGTTTATCTTAAATATCAACACTGTAATACTGTAATCAATAAATGTTGCTTGCACCAGGTATTTTTAAAATAAATGGATAAGTGGCATTGGTACCTACCATACTTATAAAACTACAGGGTATTTTATTTTGTAATTACTAATAAATACAAATAAAATTAAGGATTTTATATTAAAGCACTAGGAGTTAAATCACCAAGTCAGGGAATCTAATAATTTTGTTATCTAGAAAACTAGTAGAATATTAATAATTGCAATCCCCTACAAAAATGCATGAGACTTTCACTTTCAGTTTATCGGGAGTTATTTTAATTAGATTTTTTTAAATAATAATTTGGAAGGTGATTCGTGCAGGGGAAAATAAATTGAAATTTACGGAATAGAACAGACAACAAGATTCAAATTAATAATTCTGATTCCTGGACAATAGATGGCGTGACGCGGTACTATTGCCAGCATACGGTTCAAATCTGATCAAAGACACACCGTCTATTGGATGATTAGATCTGAGAGACCATTCAAATATTATAGAATTGTCGTACGTTAATGATCGTCGGGTCTTTGCTAATGCTTCTGTTCCATTTGTGCTCGGAAGCCAAACTAAACTTCAAAAGAACCGTTGGTCTAAGATTCCCTGGAAGATGGGAAGGCTGTTAGTATGGGATACCACTTGCGTTGATACTCCGGCTCCTTGGCATCTTCCAGGGGCCTGGGCCTCTGAGAAAATGTATATAGGCTTAATAGTTCATACATATTTAAGCCGTTGAGGTTGAGACAATGAGCCTATATTTATCATGACCTTGCCAAGCGGCTGGTTGAGAGTTCAGAGGAACGTAGGGCGGGCGGGCCATCCAAAGAGGAAAGTCAGCCAGCCTCTTGAGTTCGATGCCTATGGACAGCGATTCCTTTATATTGAAAACTATAATAGTTTAAGCAACCTGTTTGATCCCGATTAACCAAAAACCTCATACCTATCATTGAAGTGCCTTATGTTCCTAAAAGTCTATCATTATCTCTCCATCTCTTAAACACCTACTTATTGTCTATCTATATACTGACTGTCTGTCTAGATTAGGCACCAAAACTACAGCACCGATTAGAAAAAAATCTTTCACCGTTAGAAAGCTATACTAACTCTGAATATCATAGATATATAAAGTTTTTTAAAAAAAGGGTTCCTTAAAATACAAGGTGTAAAAAAATAACCAGAAACGTTACTTATTTTGCTTACGCTATTTCTAATAACCTAAACTAAAAGATGGAACCATAAAATGTTTTAATTAATTAAAGAATTATCTACAAAAAAGCCTGCGACACACTATACCTATCTATGTCTAGTGAGGCACAATGACCATTTTTGTTTATTTAAGAATCTTGAAATTTGTGGACTTCATTTTAACGCTAAATATGTTAAAATGAAGTTTGAAACTATTTTTGCATCAAATAAAGAGATTCAAGAGGAAGGTTTATGTGTATGATACATTTTTAATATAGCAGAGAAATATCGAGTGCAACCATTTTGTAAAGAAATGAATATTCAAGGGGAGGTCTGGAAGTTCAGTTCCGAAAGTACCGATTTTAGAAAAGGTAAGAAATGCAAGGTTAGCTTGGTACGGGCATCTTATGAGAAGAGAAGAAAGCCATGTGACTAGAAGAGTGATGAGTATGAATGTCAATGGACGTACTAGTACTTAAGACCGAAGAAGAAATGGATGGAGAGCATGAGAGATGATTGATGATTTATGGGTGAAAGGAGTATACGTAAAGCTGACAACTGATAGGCTGAACTAGAATACATGTTGCTCCGACCGAACTTAGAATTTTTGTAAAGAAATGTTTGGGAACCGATAGTTTTTTATCTCTACCGGTGGGAGTGCCACCCGTGGCTAACGGGATAAATGTGATGATGGTGACTGAACACCTGGATAACTCAGTTGGTGCTCTACACCCGACGCGACATCGGAAGACCGGTGGTTCAAGTTCAGTCTCGTGCAGGCGGGGTCATGAATACAATTAATTGTTCTAAATTTAAAATTTACATTAGAGCTTTAGCAATAGCTTTAAAACAACAAATAAAAATTAATAATGTTTGAGAATAATTGTAGTTGGCACTAACTTGTCTTTAACAACTTCAACAATCAACATCTTAAAAGCTGGTTAGGCTTCTGCTTGGTCCATATGGGCTGGAAAAGCAATCCTTTCATTCACGGAGACAAATAAAAATTTACATATTCACACCACTGCCTAAAGACAATATGTAAATAAAGAAAATATCGTTATCAAGCAGATCGATTGTAAACAAAATTGTTCTATATGCCTACAATGGCCAGACGAAGCCACCTCAATCGTATTCCACCTTTACCCAAAATCCGTAGTAAATCTCTGGTTAAGGCATGCGGCATTTCTTCTCACTTCGCACAAGAGGCATTCTATAAAAATACTGGCATAGATCAGTTGAAACACCTTCGCAATTATTCGCCACAGATTTAAAACAAGATGCAATTAGATGGAAGCCAGGAACTAGACGGCTGCCTAGTTTCTAAGGTTCACGAGGCCGGTCAGTAACAGTTAGAGTGACCATGTGAAATGTAAAATTTTATTCTTCGTATGGTCCCAGGAAACCATCAAGTCAAGATGAACATTGAAAACTATTAAACTATGACTCTACACGCGATAAAAATAATACAAATTCATAGCAAGACGGGCGGTGTCAGTTCAGTCACGACCATGGCTAGTGCAGGCTAGTCCAATCGAAACGTCAGGCAGTAAGTAGTTATTTTAGTTTTGGGGCTAGCATCATAGAGCTAGAGATTATCCCGAAACCGGTTGGTGTAAATCTTGGGTAGTTTAGATTTATCTACAGTGTACCTAAGAAGTGTGCGAAAGATCACTCACTCATCTAAGAACTACCAGTGCATGGGGTCTGAAGTTTTCAAAGGGCATCCTGTAGGCTTAACGGTGCGTAAAGTGGACGCAAGTGCGATTTCATGCAAAAAAAACTTTTAGGTAGATCATGTATAAGCTCATGATGTATATGCTCAAACGACTGAATTTGACGAAGATCCAAAAAACAAATATCCATAATTCGTCAATTTAACATGGACACCCTCGCAATGACTAAGCGGCTACGTCACGGGGAACGTGGCCAAGCAAATGAGGGCAAGTTGTAAATAATACCGTTGCCAAAAAATCCTGCGCTGGACCATCGATTGTCGTGTTGATAAACAACGACCTCTAAGAAGTGAGAACCAAAACTAGTGACGTCATGTTAGAGAGGAATTTGAAGCTTCAATGAAACGGATATATCTTCTAGTGCTATGCCCCGCATATTGCAACTAAGGCGGTGTAGCTTTTTTACGAAGAGCGATTTATTTTAGAATTGTCAAAGAAATTACAAGCAAAGGAAAAACATTAAGTGTCATGTGTGGAGTTCTAATGCTGAATAACAGAAGCCTTAGGTTTTTTAATGCCTTAACTAAGCCAGTTAGTTTTATGCAAAGTTCTTGTAACCAATTGAAGTGGTACTCTACCTATTAAAATATATAGTTTAAATAACTAGATAATTCTAGTTAATTAGTTCTTGAAGTAATTTTACAGAACATCGCATCCCTCATATAATTGTTTACAAATATTATGTGTTGACCCATGATAGTAGAAATGTAAATCGCATAAAGAACCTCTCTTAATTAAGTTATAAATTTATTGAATATATATAAGAAATTAGTTAATAATTATGACCATGCATAAATAAGTTGAAGATTGATGAGATAAATGGATTACACTTTATATTATGGCTTCATCTTACTTTTAAAGGTAAATATTTATGAATATTTCGGTCCATCTTTTCCACACGCGACCATCTGTCGGCAAAACTAAGCAGAGCTGACACTATGGGTGTCAGACACTGATATACGTCGTGGATCGAACCCATGACTGTTGGAACCGTAGCCACGGTTACTAATCACTATTCCACCGAGCCAGTTTTCACCTAAATCGAAGAATTACACACAGTCTTGATGTAAGGACAAGTGAGCACAGTGCCATCTATCGGTTATTTCCCTAACTTTCGTGTTGCCTGCAAGGCGATGCATTCTGATTACCTACTACTTCGATAATTTAAGATGTACATATTTGCACAGACATGCATAGAGCTGAAAGTGGAAGAGATATAAGTGCACTTTTCAAAATTAATATTATCAAATCTATCTAGTGCAAGTTAAAAAATAGCATTCGCACTTTAAATGGCGCGATAACAGTTTTCCCCTTTTGATAATACTTTCATTTGTGGTATACAGAGCACCTACAATGTTCGGCTCTATACGTTTTTTGTCCAGCTCGCTCTTTGACTTTTCTATCTTCTTTAAATAACTCGTCGTATTAAGTCGCTTAACATGTTCAAGATTCATTTCCATGTGAGTTAATTAGCCTGATTTCATGAGTATTCTAATTAAAATCCTTTACCCTTAATATACATGAAACTCGTTTCGGGATCTTTATCTGGCTGCCCTACAGAAACGACTGTATTGCAGGAATATGGTTTTTAAGGTTCCGTTCCCAAAGGGAAAAATCGGGATCCTATTACTAAGACCTCGCTATCTGTTCGTCCGTCCGTTCAACAAAAGTGATTTTTAACAAAATTGGTACGGACCAATTAACCGGTTTTTAATTAGGGAGCGATATCAGCGTGACAATAAAAGTGTACAATATTGGCAATCTTAAAACTATTAGCCATCTCCTCCTGTCCTCTTCTCCTCCTCTTGATAATCCTTAGGTGAAGGAAAATAAGTTTTACAGGAATGGGTCCTGTAACACTAATTGATCAAGCTAGTATACTTATTTACGCGGTAAAATAACTTTTCTGGGTGAAACTTTAACAAATTTACAGCAGTTTATATCCGAGAGGCCAAGTGGTTAAAGTCGTTGCTTGCAATGCGAGAGGTCGCAATTCAAACTCCGCCTCATAACACTGTGTTTTTTAAATTTGATATTCATGTGTACAATTATTTGGCGCTTTAACAGTAAAGGAAAACATCGCGAGGAAACCTGCACACCTACGAAGAAATTCTAAGGTTGTGTGTGTAGTGTCTAAGGCCTTATCGCCCCAGTTTAATGTAGGCCCGTGCCCCAGCAGTGGGGACGTATTATGATAATGATATATCTATGTAGTCCAAGTATAGTGCCGAGCTAACCCAGATGGCAATCATGATAATATTTTATTTGAGCTTTTGGCCAACAATAAACCTGTGCTATTACTCTGTCAATTCAATGCGGCTATGAAATATTGAAATGTACTCCTAACGTCGAAATATTTATATCAGTATTAATACAATGCTAATCTTTAGTTATGCGTTTACATCGTACGTTTTTTTCACTGATTTTATTTGAGGATATTAAAATTACAAATGTTCAATGTCTTGTTAAATTCTGCCTTTTATTAAATTTATTTATAATTTAGAATATAATTAAAATAAACATAGAACTCAAAAATCAATACTTTTAAAAACAAGTCAAGTGCTGTGAACAATCAAATTTTTTTTATATAATTGTGTAAAATTTGCTACGGGTAAGATTTTCCTTGTTTTTAATTACTCTCCTGCTTAACTAAATCATATATACCTACGAATGCACAGTATTTAAAATTTTTTTTAGTCTGACCGTATCGTTTCCGAAATCGACAGAGAGTAAGACATAAAAATGAGTATTATTTTAATTTGAATAACAACTACCACAAATTCGATTGTTTCTTCAATATGTTTACAGATCGTGAGCGAACTGACACGACAACAGTAGTGCAGTGTGAATCGTCCTTCGTCTGAGCTTTCAGTCGGCGCGCGCGCGCCCGCCCAGTAGTCGGCCGCCCGCCCCGCTGCGCGCGCCCTCACGTCGTACCGCCAGGTCAGTCAAACACACTTACCTCACTGAAACACATCCATCACACACAATACACACCCGAACACACTCCTACACAACCTTACACACTTACACACAACAAACCTAGTGCTTTCTCAACACACCGTTGCACGACTCCAGCCGCTGTATCGGTTAATTACCAAAACGGTATTTGGCTCCTCGGGGTATTAAGTCTAACGATTCGGTTACGAAAATAATTCGTTTGTGCCTTTTCTTGTGATACGAGGAAGTGATTGTGGATGCACGGCCCGTTTTTTCGTTCATGTGAGTAGTCATTTCCATGCATTCTTAATACTTATTTATTGAGTGATTAAAGTCTTTGCGAGTAGCCGAGCCGTATGGAGTTAAGCTGAGTGGAGGGAGTAACACTTTTGTTTTGATTTCGTTAGTTAAACAAACTCTAACTGAATCGCAGTGTAGTGAGAACTGGAGCTACTCTGCAGAATATTTTTACCATATTAATAATCAAGTAGCATTATTGTGACTTAGCAAGCTTTTATGGAGATACATACGTAATATTGTTGTAAATTAAATAAGTCCCTATTACTATAAACGCTCTGTTTATAAATAATGTTATGAATAATATAGAGGAAGATCCCAGAGCCGCCAGACATCACTTATTTTCTAATGGACAAAATATATACGATTGAGTAGTGGTGGGGTGTACTATCATCATATGACTAGTTGCTACCTTGACCAGACGGCCATTTTTCAGATATCAACCAATCAAGGTACATAGAAACACTGCTCACCTCACTTAAATTCTGATGGCTGATTTTAACATATATTTCACACAATATCATTAAAAATCAGGTTTTATTACTCCCAGACACATGCGGTCGACGGTTTTACCTTACAGACGCTTTAAAGCTATGAAAAAAAATTTACTTTTACTTAATTTTACTTATTTTGTGATGCTTGATTTTTATATATGTTATTCAAACAACTATTTAAAAACGTTTTGCAAACGGACGGACCGATCCAAGGGGCCAAACATTCACCAGACCCAACTGTTTTAGATTTTTATTTTTAAATTGAATTTAGTTAAGTTTTTCTAATAAAATAGTTTGTAAGGTACAATTCTATAATTATTGCGGTCAGATGAGCACTTTCTAGTTGTTTGAATAACATATATAAAAATCAAGCATCAGAAAATAAGTAAAAGTAAAAATTTTTTCATAGCGTTAAAGCGTCTGTAAGGTAAAACCGCCGACCGCACGTGTCTGGGAGTAATGAATCCTGATTTTTAATGATATTGTGTGAGATATATGTTAAAATCAGCCATCAGAATTTAAGTGAGGTGAGCAGTGTTTCTATGTACCTTGATTGGTTGATATCTGAAAAATGGCCGTCTGGTCAAGGTAGCAACTAGTCATATGATGATAGTACACCCCAACACTACTCAATCGTATATATTTTGTCCATTAGAAAATAAGTGATGTCTGGCAGCTCTGGGATCTTGGACCAATACGGAAACTACATTTATGGCTTTAGCTATTTCATTTCCTATGTGTAATCTCACTAAATTGTTGATTGTAGTTTGAATCTTTTGATTTTTTGCTAAGTAATTACACAAAAAAACAGTTACACATATAGATACCGAAAGTTATCAGAAGATTTGCCTAACTACACTACTATCTGGACTATAATATGCTGGACAGACCAAGTTTCATAAATATCTGGGACATTTTCACACACGGTCATCTGACCCCATACTAAGCAGAGCTTCATCGTCAGTTTCATCAATATAGGGTTTGTGTTATTGTGAGTCAGGACTCATAATTTCAAGGTTCAGGAACCTATATAGTGGTTTTTATTATTACCCTTAACGGACAGAGGGAGATTATATGTCCACCAAATTTTTCACTTTAACACGACACAAGTTCCAAAATTATTAAAAATTGTATCATGCTTTGATTGTTAATGTTAATGTTTTCATGTTAAAGTAATCCGTATTTCCTAGCTCAGGTAAAGTTTCGCAAAAACGAACACAGTATTAAATTAAGATATAACAATGCTAATTATTATATTTCGTAAATCAATATATTTCGTGTCCAAATTTCAGCTGCAGATATTGATCTAGATTCGCTCGAAATGATTCAGTCATTTCGTTTTAAACTACGTGCTTAATCGTTATACATCTCAGCCATTGCTAATATAAGTGATTTCACCCGCGTCCCGAGGGAACTACTTCCCGTACCGGGATAAAATATAGCCTATGTTACTTCTGAATAATGCAGCTTTCTAATGATGTAAAAATTATTGCAATCGGTCCAGTAGTTTTTGAGTTTATTCATTACAAACATACAAAAATACAAATCTTTCCTCTTTATAATATTAGTGTAGATATAAGTGTATCACAAAATCCAGTAGTTAAACTTTACAAGCTATTAAAGTATGTAAATGTACCAGATGCGATACACCAATCATGCTCTATTCTCAATCTAGGTTTATTAGTAACTGGTACTTACCTATATAGGAAACAATCGTAATATCTGTGTTTTGATGTCTTTCTCAGTTTTCCAACTGAGTAGGTAATCTGTGTTTTGCAATGAGGAGTATGCATAAACCTGCAATCTTATTTTTTCAACAACTTATGCAAATAGACTTCAAAATATAGTAAAATGTGAATTTGAAGTGGAAATCGGTTCAAAAACGAAGGCTTTATAATGAATTAAAGTTAATTTTCCATCTCTTTCTTACAAAACAGAGTTTAGTATGGATTGCGTATGGCCGTAGTGTAATTTAACGTCACCTGACATATCGGATGTCTCTGTCTACTCAGGAACTTTAAACAGGTATATCTCTGCTGTCGTTAAAGTAAATTGAAAAATAGAATTATATTCATATTTCTTCGATATTAAAGATTGATTTCTATAATAAAAAAAAAGTGAGCCCATTCCCTATTGATCACCATTCATAGAAAGGTAATTTGGATTATACACACATGTTCCGGTGTTTTGTAATGTTTTACTCATCATCTTAGTAC
Source organism: Maruca vitrata (assembly GCA_039566165.1). Taxonomy (NCBI): domain Eukaryota; kingdom Metazoa; phylum Arthropoda; class Insecta; order Lepidoptera; family Crambidae; genus Maruca; species Maruca vitrata. Next base: position 5,254,875 of record CM076911.1, read on the forward strand.
CTAGGTAGAATTACAACAATTTATGTTATTTAATCGAAATTATATTCTGTTGCGAACTTCATAAATAATTTATTTAAATAGTTTCATTTTACTATTTCCGTTTCAATACAATCATTTGTTGTCACATAACATATAACATTTGCAGGTAATTGTACTACGAGTTACGAGTAAAGACATTTTAGTAGTTCCTACTCACCAGAAACATTTATTGCCACGTAGTAAGTTTCTATATTTAATCGTACTAGTCTATGACAGATTTTAGTGGTTCTCGTTAGAACTGTTTGTATGTCACTTAATAAAATTCTGCAATTTAATGTCAATACTGCCATGTCACGGTTTAGTTGTGTTTTCTCATCATTATCATGACTAATCCCACTCATCGCTCGATAAGTTAGACACAAATCTGTCCTAATTAGGGTACCTTGTGATATAGCTATCATTTTCAATTTTGTGCTTTTCTCACACATTGTGTGCTTAACACAAAGCATACAGAGTATACTGCTTAGGAATACTGTCTAGGCTTTATTCAATTGTTACAACCTACCTATTCCAGTAACAGTAATCTGTTTGTGTACCATAATAAATAAATATATAAATAAATAAAGTAAGATTTTAGACTTTCGCGTTCCATTACTCTAAATATTAGCAGTACCTAAGTAAGGGCAGTAAATACCTATGTATTTGCTACTCCCAATATCGCGTGTAGACCCATAGGACTAATATTTAATAAATAGAGTGTCTTAAAATTACAGGGCTCAGATTTAAAATGCAAATTACTATGGATACATAATCTATAGTTTATTATTTTATCATTGCTTCAATCATATTATGGTATGGTCTTTGGAAGTGAACTAAAGACAAAAAGCATTGGGCAACAACGCGCTGAAAAACACAGTTTTACGTAATATTGGTGAAGCATGTGTTGTGTCCTGTCTTCAGCCGAACGCCGATCTATGTCAAGTTCGTTATGTTTTATAATTGTTTTATGCGCTCGCGCACGATTCTGCTATTTATTTTCGTTCCCCTTTCCTTAGTATGCACGGTTTATGCGCGTTGCAAATTTTGTTCGGAAGTCATTTCGGAAAATTTTGGTGGTTTGGTTATTATCATCTTTTACTCGTATCTACCTTAGATACTACTCTACAGTGAGTGTATGTTGGTGTAGCTCTACGTGACTACCTATACATATACATCATATCGGTACACAATGACACCATTTCATGTACAAAAAGCTCTATGAAATTATTTTATGGAGTAACATACACCTAAAAGCAGATTGTCCAAATTTTACCAATTTAAATAAATAGTAGTAGTAGTAGAAGTTTTTCAGGATATTACTATGTTCAAGAGATATATTACAAACGCCTGTTAGAAATGTAAAACAATTTCACCTATACTAGATTATATGACTTGTCTCGGGAGTCAATGAACATCAACATATTTATCTTATGTATGCTTGAATTTGACTGGCTCGGTGGAACAGTTGTTAGTGACACTGGCTACAGTTCCCGGAGTCGTGGGTTCGATTTGAACTTCGAACAAATATTTGTATGACGAACATCTGTGTTTGTTTCGTGTCTGGGTGTATTATAAAATATATTTAAGTATATTTGTGTATACCACTGTTGTTTCTGATACTCGTAACGTAAGTACTTAATCAACTTACTTCGGTATCGAATCAATGTATGTGGTTATGTAAGGTGTTTGTTTATATTTATTTATGTAATAACTTGCTTATATATTAACATATATCAGTGAGCTAAATGCTACCCGTCTCTTATTTATTGTATGTTAGTAGTGATGTTATACACGTGGTTGAAACGATTTTGCTCGACCCAAACTATTCTGGCGCGTAAACAAATAAATAACATTCTACGTCCGGCCATCGCGGTTCAAGTTGCAAGCAAGAATATCTTGTCAATTATTTACTATACTTATTTGTATTATGGGATTAAACTCTGGTCTGGTCTGTTAACAATTATCCAGCATACAAAACAGACAGACAGACACACACACACACACACACACAAACGCACGCACGCGCGCGCACACACACACACACACACTCTTACACATAACTCTTACAGTCAAGTTCATACTACTAGTAACTTTAAGCTTTTGTAATTTGCTTCACTAGTCCGGTGTAGGAGAGGCTGGTGGACCAGTCTCTCACGTAGTTTAAATTTGCCTAAGCATATTGTTCCTGTATATTTGACTTTTACTATGTGAGAGAACAAATAAAGTTTTTTATTATTATTTATTATTATTATTAAAACTTTAATTGAATAAGCATGAAATATTTCATCCTCAGCTACCTTCAATGCAAAGTGACTTTGGATGTTGAAACAATAAAAATGATTTGTAAATCGATGTCGAAATCTTTGAGTGTCGGAAGTAATTTATCTGCGTTTATTACTAAACATTTATTGAGCTTTGCGAAGATTATTGTCATGTAACTAAAGACAAAATCGGGATGAATTTATAGAAATTGTGTGATGACTGCAACCGAGCAATTCGGACTCTTAGCTCATGTTTACGCTCTAACTAAGTGTTTGAACACTCTCTATACATGTTGTTTATGCGCTAAGAATCTTCCAGGATACCTAACGCAATTAGTCAGTGGCTTATTTTGATAGTTTGTTTATGTGGGCACAAATTTATCGGCGCTTCACATTGCGATGTAGGTAACTAATGTCCATGTCTGAGGCAGTGCTCTGAAATATATATGGGCATTTTGTTGGCCAACTCGAATAGACAAGCATGCGGGTTTGTTTATCTAATTACATTCTAGGCTGTAACTGATATATATGTATACCCTTGGTTAACGGGTAAAGTGACGAAAAAAAATCACATACATGACGTAACGCCTGGATAGTAAGTATAATTGGTAGGACGTGGGGTGCGTAACCTGAAGATCGTGGGTTCGAGTCCCCGTCCAGTCAGGCATTATTTTTTTCTAATTTTTAATTGATATTTATGTATTATAGATTGTGTAGTTCACCCAGTTTATAAGGACGGTTTTGTCGGTAGTGGCTATGTCTGGAATATCTCAATGTCGAAAACATAAAAAAGTTAATAATTAACCGTGTTTCGGAGTCAAATATCGGCAGATTTGTACAACGAGTGTTTGTTGGTGTAGCCATTTTCCAAACATCTTCATCATATGAAAAAAAAACTGATTCACATTATAGAATATTTCTAAAATTCACACCAAAAAAAAACAACTTTCTAAGCTTTTGCTGCTCAATCGCTACAAACAAAAAAAAAGCTCTCGGACACCCATTCATAATAAAACAGACGAAACAGTCTCAGTTTAATTTTATCCGTCTATTACGCTAGGGGCAGAGGCAGCGGATATAAAGACAAGCAGGGATATATAAAAATAATTTGTCAGGATGTCCCATCGAGGCGAAATGTTGCTCGTCTATTTATATGCGTCCGAGCCGATGCGCCGTGCACCTACAACCGTGTCTCGTTGCTGAGAACTTGCTTACAATACTCTTCATGTGTGACGTTATTTCAACGAAAATGCATTAATTTTCTAACCCAATTTATTTATTTATTAGCCCACTACTTCGTCCGCGTGGAAATGTTGTTGCCAGCAATGATTTATTATAACCCATAGTTTACCCTGGGAAATTAGCTATTTATTAGTGAAAGCCCGTCAAAATTGATACAGCCGTTTCGGAGATCAGCGAGAATAAACAGACAGCCAGACTAAAATGTTCGTAATCGTGTTTTTGTTATTGGTACCCGATATAGATCCGTACCCGGTTAGTAAAAAATCGTTATTTTAATATAATATTGTAGGGAAGGGACAATTTATTTTTTTATTTACAGTGCAGGAAAGGGACGACTCACTATGGCAATAAGTCCATAACACCATGATTATAATCTTAAAAAGGTCAATTATTTTAAATTGAATACATATAGTAGTAGTCAACAAAGACTAATCTATAAATACAGGATAATATAAAAAGTGAAAATGTCAAAGCATGAAAAAAAAACGTATGAAATTGTCCGTCACAAACATGTGGTTGTTACGCTCAGTATTTTTACTTAGCAATGAAAAAAATTATCTTCTATCAATATTGAATCACTCTCCAAGTTACGGTTCATACTCTTGTAAAAGTTAAAAAGTTATCTGAGAAGAATCTGTTTCAAAATTAAAAATCCAAAATAAAACATTGAAGATCGAGGTATCTAATGTAACGACCTGACGATTTTCATTTATGTTTTAATTTAACATCACATGCACATACTTTAGTTAGGAAGCTTTATTGAAGTACTTTTTGTAGAGGACAAAAATGCACTTTAATTGGAATTTTTAACGAAAGAATAAGTATAAATTAATGTAAACTTAAGTGCATCTGAAATAAACACAACGTTTGCAAAGTAGTTAAATATCATGACAAGTAAAATGCATAACAAAAAGGTCGTGGAAGATTTTGCATCGCATTGGATGCACAAGCTATAGTATTTTTTCACTTCTTTGTAGTTAAAGGTATAAATCATTATTGCTTTTTTAGTCACGTAAAACATGTATGTAAACAATTTATTATACGCTTTGGCTTAATCATGAAAATTTTATGATGAGATATGCTGAATATTGGATGAGAAATATTTGCCTTTAACTTGAAGTTCAAGAACACATTCATCATCATCATCATCATTCTCCTGCCCTTGTCCCACGCTAAGTGGGGTCGGCGCAACATGTGTATTTCTTAACACATTAAACTGAAATAAAAGAACAAAATAAATAAATAAAAATTACATTCACAATTAAATACGTACCGATAAGAATAACAACATTTTTGATACACTACGCAATGCAACTTAGATAACTTTACACTTTTAAAACCCATTCTTACTGGTACGCCGTACCTCCGTCAATCACAATGCTAACGAATAAAAAACATACATTTATCTGTTTTGTTACAAGTTCTTATTTAGTTTAAAAGACCGATATTGTTTCATCAAATCACGCAAATTAATTATTGAACAGTATTAGTAGTGTACAATAAGAATACTCTCCAACATGGAAGATAGAAAAGCTCTTATTCTTTTTCACAAAGCGCAATCCGTATTCGCCAACTCATACGTAGCACCTATAAATTGTTATCGTTTTGCTTTTCACCAAACGAATACAGTTTACTTTATCAAAAAGTATTTCTGAGAAGTCTTCTCCCAATTAAAAACATATTTACGTATGGCTTGCGTGCGTACCCAGTGCCATATCTTTGAAGCACTCGTAACTCGTAAGTTAAACATCACGAAAAAGTTACAATAGTTTAGTTTATACTTCGTGAAATTACCTTGGTTGGGATGGACAAATTCTTTTATATTAAATTTTTTTATAGTCCGTTGATTTTTTTTAAATCAGCCTATGCTGTATAACTTTTGGCCTCCGGCTTTCCTCAATTCATTTCAAAGTATTATTAGTTAATATGTTATATTTATAATGAAAAATACATTTAAATAACACATACATACACGGTACAAACCTCCATGTACCACTAGCACTATATTTATTAAAATACGTTTTACATAATTAAATATCTTTACTAATTTATACATACTAAATCTTTATTTTTTCCAAGAAAAAAAAACTCACATACTCATAGTTAGCGGATGTCAAGCTCATGTGAAAATAAGTTCCTTACGTATGCATTGGAAATAGGAAATACAAAGTTAATAGACCTGCCCTTATAGAAAAGTGCAATATCGTCGGTCACTCGATTCGATACATTCTGCTTTTCTCGAGCGATCGACAAAAATAGACCATGTAACAATCGATAAGGCTTATACTTGTTTTCGATCGACGTCGGAATTGCCTCGTGCAGAGTAATGTGGGCCAGTCGGATAACGGGTGAAGACTCTGTAATCAGTTGGAGGTTTTAACAGGTATCCGTGTTGATAAATCTGTATTTGCGCCGAGTTACTTGACATTGTTCATACTTCAATTATTAAAGTAAACTGGTGGCACTTCCCGGCTAAGCGCGGTTGTTACGTTGTTTTTATTTCTCACATTTCTGGGATAAACGTATGGAAATAGCCATTGTAGTTAGATATTCTTTGTAAAATTTCGTATATTTTTAAATTTTTAGCTTAGCTCCCTATTTTTTAAGGTTTCGTTTTCGTGAAAAATGGAACCGTTATGGATTCATTTTGAGTATTGTTTAAGTATGTAACCGTGTTATGATTTTCACACAAAAATACAAATTTTGAAGGTTCTCCAAGCATAAAACTCAAATCTTGTTTTTATCAAAACCACAATGTATTTACCGAGGCCTTCAAAAAGGTTATTGAGGTTTCTAACACTCCTTTTTAACCTTTGTACGGACGGAACTCTGATCACAAATGCTAATTTTTGCTTACTTGATACAAAAATACCTATCAGGAAGTTTATAATTTCACCCTTAAATTTGCCCATAACAGTATAAGCGGGGTGGCGCAGTTGGTAGCGTGTTGAGCTGCACAGCTCAGAGATCCGTGGTTCGAGTCCACGCCCCGCTGGGTACTAATCCTGCTTGTCACATTTTGCCCCTTTTTTCTTTTGTTTACCTACGAAATATTACAGACTTACTATTTATTTTTATTGTACTATTTATTTTTATTGTAGGTAACTTAGCTGTTTTATAAAAACAAATCTGAATAACACGAGTAATTTTAATCATATTATTATATCACTTTGTTTCTGGTTATGGCCTTACCATACTGGCAAGAAGACGATACTTTACTGAAATAAATAATTTATAAAAGTTAAAATTAGTCTTTATTTGTCTACACGCGATATTAGGAGTGACAAATTACATAGCTACTCCTAATATCGCGTGTAGACCCATAAAGACTAATTTTAGTGTAATGGAACGCGAAAGTCTGAAATCTTACATTATAAAAGTTAGATTATGAAATTTAAGACTTCAATTTTATAAAAATATTTTTATGCGATACTAACGACCTAACTACGTGCTTGGGGTGAGCGGAAGGGTTCAGTTAATGTCACAACCCTCCGCTAGATAGCGTTAAAAGCTTGGGCTAATAAATCGTGATAGACACTAACCCTGAAATGTGAGTTTTATTCGAACGTCTTTCAAAATTCGTCTACTTAATTACAATCATAAAATTGAATGTAGAAACAAACTAAATAAATAAAAAAGATTTAAGAATAACGAAATGCCTAATTTTCCGTGATAAACTCGTTAAGAGCTGGATGAAAGGTTGTATGAAAAATTTGAGGTATGGTGGGCAAAATGCATTTAACTAGGATTGCCTTGATCTTTTCAGATCTCTAGGAAGTAGTTTTTTTATTGCCTTATAAATCGAATGCATGAATGTTGCTGGATGTGAAAGACGCGAAGTGGTGTGGACCGTATCACATGGCAGGAAGTGATCTCTGTATACCCCTCTGGTAAAAAGGGGCGTGATTCAATGTATGTATAAATCGTAAACGTGAATCCGAAACGCACTTGCCTACTTTTTAATTGAATGTAGATACATGACTATAGGGTCCGATGTGCATACGATGTATGTACTTATTTATTTATTTATTTATTAATTATGGTACACAAACAGAAAACTGTACTCGTACATACATAAAAATACTCGAGTTTTTATTCAAATAACTCCAGTATAACATTGTAGGTATGAAGAAATGTGAAGGTAGGTCAGTTCAGTTGCTTTTCGCTATTGTTTATGTTTTAGTTTGCGGCGAGTTGTTAGTGTTTGTAAGATACTATTTTCGCTGCATTCATCTTAACTATTTTCACATTCGCTCTGTTTGTTTATGCATTACATTTTTTTTTACCGTGAATGTTAAGGAGTATCAATATTATGGAAATAATAATTTGGTTAATTTATAAACTGCCTAAGTCTAAAACATAATAATTCGAATGCTGTTCTCGATAGGAAAAAAATCTTAAATGATGGATATTTTGAAACGCTTTAATGTATCTACCTTGCTTTAGTTAAGTTTGTTCATTTAGTTATTTGCTTTTTTTTGTTTGAATTATTATCACAAGAAGAAATTGCAGGCTAATTTGAACAAAAAAAATCGATTAAGTAACTGACATGAAAATACCTTAACTTGATTTTCATTACACAAGTTGTTTTGAGAAAGCCGTTGCGACTTGCCGCGCTCGTATTAATGCATACTTTATCGACACAATTGCTGTCCGACTATTTTTGGACACATTTAATTTTAACTTTTCACAAGATCCAAAGTAGCTCCTTTAGATAGAACGATCGGTTCATTATTACGGACGAAAGTATACCAAAACATTACAATTACAATTAAAAATGTCATTTGTTGAAAGCATGATTGAGTAAACTCATTATAGCCTATATGATACTACGAAACTAATGATAACAATAAAGAAACAGATTTTTTTTTAAAATTTCTTAAAACAACGCTGACTGGCAACGTTTAAATTGTTCACTTATCTTACCACCGCGAATATAATGAATCATACCGGTCTTTTAGTGAAACTAGATACTAGGCGTTCAGCGTATACCTACAAAAACTATACGTAGATACTCGTAGCGATTAACGAATTCCTACAAACACCGGAAGGACAACAAACTTTTTTCCGTGAAAACGGAGCTCGGGCTAATAGGTGAAGTGGTGTTATAAGTAGGTATTGTTGTTGCTAATTTTAACCGCCGTCTCACACCGAGGAGTCATGTTCTCACGAAGTACAAGGCGTAGGTTGAAAACAATCAGTTTTATATGACACACTGGACTGACTGACGTATTCTTCGCAATTGCATAATAGTTTATGCAAATTATAGTCATTAGTGACATATGTAAATGCATCAGTACGGTGCGGATTGTACATAATAGTGAATAGTTGTCTAAATAATTAGAGTGAATCGTCCAATACTACCCACACGCGCTCATACATAAATCGTAGCGGCAACATCTAGATTCCAAACTTCTGGTGCAACAGAATTTGTGGGGTCAAAACATTGGTCGTCAAACGAGCCTCTTGCAATAGCAGTGCTGTTTGATTTATTTACGTCCCAGCACCACTGAAATAAATGGCCTACTCCCGCCGAAGTGTCAAACACTCTGCCTGGGTTGTTGCCTCCTCCGAAATGGGGACGGGCGTCTTCCGAGCGCTCTGGGCCAAAATGACCATCGGCCCTGCCAATTGGGCTCGGCCAATATTTTGGGCCACTTCCGTCAATTCTGGTGACTTTCAGATCGTTAAGGGTTGAGAAATTTAAAGCAGGCCAGTGCGAGCCAGCCGCGCGACTTAAGGGTTTTGAACAAAATAAGATGATTTTGAATTTACTATACTTTACTAATGTCTTTAATTGCCCTAAGAACTGTATGAAAAATTACATTATATTATATTACAGAACATACATTACAAATCTAGTGTTCTATTGGATAACAGGCTGACATGCTTAAGAACATTATTTCTAATCCAAATGGCTGTTGGCACTCGTCATTCTAAAATTTCATAATACGAATTAAACGCGCGATTGCACAATTTCTCGCCTCAATGTTCGTGAACAAATTCTTAAGAGTCACGTGCTAGCCGCATCTACTGTATCCCAAGCACTGTACTACACAGCGTACACTCCATCATCCCAAATCGAATTCACGAGAGTGTATTTATTTGTCAGCTTTCAAACAGCTAGCCAAGTCGTGCCGTAAATTAGCCAACCCCAAAGAGGCCATAAAGTCACAATAGATGTTACTCCCGAGCTCTCGGTCCGAGGTGCTAATTATGCAATATTTCTCCCCGAACGGGAATGTTCACTATTCCTGTCGCGTCACCAGCGGTCGTCTAGGTGAGCCGGGACTAATGACCGCCCATTGACGGTGGACGTCAAAAAGCACATAAATATAAGCCGACCATGCGCTTCCGGCATGGGAAATTTGGTTGAGCGAATTTGGCGAAATCACTAGAAACTGACAAAAATGTAAATTACCCTTTTTTAAGTGACAAAATTGGCAAGTGTATTTAAAACAAGACTGTCACACTTTTTATCCTTCAGTCAGCTCCAATTAAAGCAATACAGTCTATTAGAGTGCTTTTGCTCATAAGCTTGTTTTTAAACTACTTTTACTTTAAGTACCGTGTTACATTATCCGTTATGTCTCATAATATAATACGTTTTTCAAATCCTACATAGAAAATATTGTCCGGAAAATAGTAATATAGAACCAAAAGTGGGCGGACCATTACTGAGATGCGGGAAGCCTTCAGTCAAGCCGCTACTTGCATATTATTATTGTAGGAAGTCGTCTGTTTGAAAGGGAAGTTGTGTTAAAATGACCATGAATGAGATCATCTTACAAGTTTCTTTGAAATAAGTACTTTGTTTGATTGTAGGTAATTAAAACCAATAAGGTGTGAATTAATTTCAAGAAAGATTTCCTTATGGACTGTGTCATTTTTGGTACTGACCGAAAATATTTTTCGTTTGAGGTAGGATACGATTTTTTCGACGCTTTGACGGTGAAGGAAAAACATCGGGAGAAATTCTGCACACCTATGAAGAAATTTTAGGTTGTGTAGTCGACCGACCCGCACTTGGTTAGCTTGGTTGGCTAAGGCAGAACGCCCTAGTTTAGGGTAGGCCCGTACCCCAGAAGTGGGAACGTGAATGAGTTGATGGTATGTGATGAGAACTTTTTCATTTAGGTTTATTTTTGTAGTATCATTTAATGTAAATACAAATTGCATGGGTTCAAAACTCTCTGTTTACTTTTTTGTAACCCTAGGGCCAATGTACTCCAAAAAAAAAATTGAAATCCAGCCGATTTCAAGTATGTACAAGTATGTAAATAAATAAATAAAAGTCGTCCTACTAGCATCACTAAGCGCACAATGCATGAAACGAAGGGCCTTTCTTGGATTATAATTCGATTTTTCTTCTATACAACTTATTAAAATAAAAGTGTCTATTTCTTATACTAAAATAACGACCTTTCACTGAATGGGTAAAAATCTATAGCGGGTACCAATAACAAAAACATAATCAAAAATATTTTAGCTGTCTGTTTGTTACCGCTACTCTCCAAAACGGCTGAAACAATTTCGACGGGTCTTTTACTAATACATAGCTAATTTTACAAGGTGCATTATATATAGGCTATTATAATTTCCACATTCCAACGCGGACGAAGTCGTGTGAGGCCGCTTCTTAAATAATTATAAAAATATATTTAAATAATATATTTTACAAAATTATGCAGTAATATTGGTGGTAATCGTTTATATTTGTTGATATGACAAAATAAGAATACATCACTCGGTAGATCACTTACTATTAAATCACACAATAAATTGGAATTTGGAAGAAAAATCAATTAAAACATGGAATTCAGAATAAAATAAAAGTATGTCAACACCCATGAGCTACAATGCACCTAAATTAAAAAGTTTTCGGTTTATTCCGCTAACACGTAAAGGATACCATGTCACGGTGCATTCAACTGCAGTTTACTGCGCCCTGCACTAGATGGCAGTGTACGCTTTTACATCGCGATAGCGTTTTGTTTTCTCGAAAGGCTAAAAGACCGCTTGAGCCACGTATGGGCAAGACTGACACACAAGTGCCTTAATAGCTAGTATGTAGTTCTAGTAGACTTTAACACAAAAACAACCCGTAGAACATTTTGCAACATTTATAGCACTGGCAATTGCCATGTGCTGAGCATCTAATTGCTCAATATCTTTTGTGGGCTTTGTCTTTGCTCCAAGTACGGACAAGGCTCGATAATCGCTTTTAATATAACTGATTGGTTCATACTACTTCTTACTTACGTTATGATTAGTTTCTATAACATGATGTAGCTTCAATACCTGTTAAATAAATAAATAATATCTGGGACATTTCCACACACGGTACGGTCATCTGACCCCAAACTAAGCAGAGCTTGTACTATGGGCGTCAGAGACTGATATACATACATAGATATTTTTAAATACATACTTAAATACATAATCACACTCAAACACGGAACAAACACCGATGTTACTTGAAAATAGTGATTTTGTAGGTACATAATAATTGCTGGTAATCCCTTTGAACACATTCTCATGAAATTGCACCAAAAAAATCGGTTCCATTGCATTGTTGACAATGACGCTTATTTAAATGAGATGTTTGTATATAATTAAGTTATTTTGATAGAGAATCACGATAATATCAAAATTATTCAAAGTGTCAACACAATAATGTGAAATAGAAACGCTTAAACATTCTCTTTCTAGTTTCATCCTCTCAATTTCCATGTACACATGAGTTCCATTTACATGTTGCAGTGTTCACAATGTTAAAAATAGATTTGAAAAATGGCTGGTAAATTAGCTGGCCTCAATCTCAATAGTTTTTCACTAATAAAACATTCCAATACAAACTCGTATTTGATAAAACCAGTACGTTGAACCGGGATCACTTGGATTTTGCAATGACTCTTTTATAACGAGTGCACCGTAGACGTAGCAGTTGAAATAGGTCACCTAATTATGTTTCTTGTGTTTATATTTATACGGTTCAGATTCGCAATAGATTTAGCGCACGCCTGCATAGAAGAACGCCTATCAATCTTTAACATTGATAGATGCGATATAGGTCAGTCCGGATACTTTCAAAAACTATTTTTATGCCAATTCCTTTTGACAGAGTCAAGACACCTACCCTAAGTATTGCATTGAGTTTGACCGTAGGCAAATAGCACTCTTATTATGCTTACTTTACATTTTTGTTTGTCGGTTAAAAAGTCGGGAGTGACTATATACTATTAGTTTTGACAAAAAAGTTTATTTCTTATCTTTCAATATATGTTTCAAAAATTCTTGTTCGAGGCGCAGCCATTTTTAGTTTTTTTTCGTTCCTTTTCTATTACGTAAAGAAATATTAAACCTAATCCAAAATAAAAAATGTTTAACTGAAAATTATGTATGTAAAAAATTTACTACATCGGTACTTTCGCTTCAGTACTAAGCAATACGGTTTCAATTCTGGCAGGCAGCCAAATCATGAATGGTTTTAACAATACTGACTAGAATCATTAGAAATGATCATAAATCTGACGGAGGAATGAACCCAATCATATTAATTTCATTTTTATCTTCTTGATGTGATGTTTAAGACGTATTTTGTATTTAAATATGTTGAAAATATAATAATAAAATATAAACTATATTCTATGCTAACTCTTAGAAATATAATTTAAAATTTAAAGCACTTCTAGTCCTGACATCATACGGAATAAAATAATAATTATGAGGAAAATTTATGTATAAATAATACACAATTATATTATTCGACGTTAAGACAATTAAAAACATAGATCCTCGTACGTACAAAGTTTGTATCATACTAATATAATAATTTTGTGCTTTTTCAGAATTTTCCGCAAGAAAAACGATCGCCACTCTTGAACTCATGGGAGCTAGCTGATGGTGGACTGACAAGATGTCTTTTAGAAATTATGTAAGTACGAAAAATAATTATTAAAAGGGACATCATCGGGCTTTTTTGACCCGGTACCTCAAAGTTCTCGGACATAACGTGGTTGGTGTAAGATTTTAGACTTTCGCGTTCCATAACACTAAATATAAGTCTTTATGGGTCTATATTAGGAGTAGCAATTACATAGCTACTTACTGCCCGACGTTTCGACTGGGTTACACCAATCATGGTCGCGAGCGAACTGGCGCCGCTCGTCTTCGTCTGCCACAGCGGTTGTGAATTTCTAAATCCACCCCCGAAAATGTGGTTTGTTTTAAAGGTTTAATGTTTCCATTTCACGGAATGTTTATAAGTTATTAACAAAAGTCATAGGTTCGAACAAAACTCCCGGTTACTATTCTATCTGTATTTTACAGTCTAGACATTACTCGTACCGTATCGTTAGCTTGCCAAAGAAAGCACCTAGACCTTTCACATTTTTCTCCAATATTACCCGTTTTCCATTTCACCGTGTTGAAAAGTAAAAGAAGAGAGAGTACACCTGTGTTTGAACACTTGTGCGTTTTATACCTTTGCTAAATGATTCTGAGTTAGCCATAGTGACCTATTTGCATTTTTACTATTTGTAAATATGATCGCAAGATCTGCCAACAATGACATGGAAAATGAGAATACTTTCAAACAATCGATCTTTGTCTCGATAGTCTACATAAAAAAGCAACCTTGTTCTATAATGGATACGAATTATTAATATAAATCATATTTTATTGCATTCGTATAGTACTAATAATGTTGAGCCATTATGGTGAGTATTTTCTATGTAGAAACAAATCCCTATGAACATATAAGATGCCTAGATTATCCTACCATTAATCAGTCTCATCTCATCTCTACAGCATCTCAAATAACTAGAAGCTCAATAAAATCCCCGTACAAATAACTATTTCCTTTTTAGTAACATACCTTGCTTTGAATGTCTTAAGAAATAAAGTTCAATTTTCAGTAATATTTAGGCGCTTAAGTTCGAGCTGCTTACACGCATTCCCTTTGCTATTTATAAAGCTGTGAAAGGTACCTCATGTATGATAGTGTTGAATGAGGAATATGGATTCGCTGCTACAATAAAATATCACTACTCCAGTATAGTACATTGTAATTTAAGTTCTGAAAATAAGTCAGTGAAAAGGAAATGCTTGCCGGTTAGCTTTGTTATTATCTTTATCTACCTAACAAAGTTGAATAATATAAGTACCTACTGAATAAAGTTAAAGCTACTGTGTTGTTAATATACTTACTGTATTTTAAAAGGTAAATTTACATGGGTACAATACATATAGTAACGAAACGAAAAAGAGTCAACAAGTTCTAAACCGCATCGTTTGCGATATTGATAGTTTAAATAGAATAAAATGGTTTCATAGTGTTATTTTAAGCTGACCGTTTGTCATTTTGTTTCCAGTATGACTCATCATCGTACAGCCGGGCCCGAGATGGGAGCAGAGGGGCGACGAGCTCCACAGCCGACCGTCCCACCAGCGTCACCGCCAAATACATAACCACCACGCCGTCATACAAGTCTTCTAACATTCCCGTCCTCAACAACACCCCCAAGGACGAGTCGCCCATCTCCGCCATTGCCAGTCGATACGCCAGTTACAACAAACCCGATAAATCCACTTCCAAATATGACTACGGTAAATCCGACAAAACTTGCACTAAATATGACTACGGAAAATTTGATAAAACAACGCCGAAATATGACAGTTACAAATCGGACAAATCATCGTCTTCATCAAAATACGATAGCCCCAAATACGAGAAAAAGGACTACTCCAAGCTCAGTGTACCCAGCGTCACAGGCAAAAGTCGAGATGTTAGCCCAGTTTCGACCTCATCGAAGTATAGTTATAATCGACCCTCCAGGCATCTAAGCCCAGAGAGAAGAACGAAGAGTTTCAAAGATAAAAGCCGAGATCCTAGTCCAGCGGATCGCGACAAAGACATTCCAAGCAAGACTGACAAGTCTTCGGGCTATAACGGCCTGTCGAGCTACAAATTGTACTCCCGAACTTCAAACTATGCACGACCTGCTTCAAGAGCAGAGACAAAACCCGATATATCATTAAACCGATACTCAGTGTCCAACCGATTATCTTCAAATTATTTACGTAGTCCTCCTACAGTTAAAAGAACATCAGTGTCTCCCGTCAATCATAGTGAGACCCCCAAAAGTGATAAAGAACATTCAGTATCACCGATAGTAATAATAGAAGAAGCAGATCAGGTACCCAATGATCAAGTAAACGAAAGGTCAACAGAAAATGGGATTCACGAGAAAGTCCCACCAGTACAAGACCAAGAAGAAACTGAAATTGAGACTGAAACCGTCGTAGTTATCACTCGGCATACATCGCCTACGCCACCAGGGTCATCTGCGTATGTAAGAAGTAGAAGAGCAGATATGGCAAAGACCATTGAAAAATCTGTTACGCGTTCTAGAAAAAGACCAAATATGATCGACAAAGAAGTCCAATCAGATAGACTGGATGACCCTACGAGATCTAGTCGATTTGCTGGGACCACGCGAGCAAGTGTTTCAAACTGGTCATACTACTCACCAAATAGCTACACTGGTTATGCTGGTAGATATTCTACGCAGTATTCCAATTTAAGAGAAAACTCTTCAAACGAACGAACGAACTCTTATGAGAGATCGAGTAGAAGTCGAAGTTCTGAACCTCATCCATTAGAAAATAGCAATAGTAATACATACTCTGAAAATAGTAGCAGCAGAAATATTAAACAAATTTCAACACCTACTCCTGAATCTAATCAAGAAATCGTAGTATATGATCAAAAAAATGACCACGAAATGCCCGACATCATTATAAATGTCAACCTTAAACTGAAAAGAGCAACCAGTCCTATGGTTGCAGCAACTGCTGAACTAGTATCTCCGGAAGTGACGATCACCAACAGCCAGCTACCACCTCAGGCTCCCAAACCCGAAGGAGCAACAAAACCGAAAAAAATCAAAGTAAGAAAATCTAGTACAGACTCTTCATCTGACACTGGTCAAAAGAAAAAAATTGTTAAGAAAAGAAGTAAATCTGTTAGTTCAACTGATTCAGACCAAGGAAGTGAAAGTGGTGAGAAAAGTAAGAGTACATCAGCATCGCCGCCAAAGAGCACAAATAAAACAACATCAGGAAATAACTTACCAAATGGTCTTTCAAAGAAAAAACATTCCAAATCACGGGCAAGTAATAGTCCTGAATCAAGCATAACATTATCTACGCAATCTTCTATAAGCGAGGATGAACCTACGTCAAGATCCAAATCCAAGGACATATCAAGAACATCTGCTGATGAAACGTCTATACCTACAGACAAATCGGCTAAACAATCTTCACCACTTCCATTGCAAAAGAATGACCCTGGCACCGAAGAAGCTAAATCGTTTCTGATAAGAGCACTAGCGCCAGTTACAAATTTATTCAAAATAAGACATCAAGAAAGTAACGAAAACAGTCGCTGGCCAGAAACTTCGAGTTCAGAATCTACAGGAAAAGATGTTTCCAACTTGATCACTGAAAGCGATAAATCTAGTAAAAGCAAAAATATAATAGCTTCCAATGATGATAATCTTGTAAAGCTTACAAGTATAAGACCTATTGAATCAGGAGAAAGGGCTTGGTGGCTGGATTCTGAATCTGAGAAAAAAAGTAGTGATAGTCGAATAGCTTCCAATACGCCATCTGATAAAAACGCTCCTAAAATAATAAGACACATAGAATCTGGAGAAAGAGCCTGGTGGCTTGAATCTAATAGTGAAAATAAAAATGAGACACCTAGTATCAATATGAACGGTAATAACGACAGCTCGGACTCCAATATGAAAAAATATAAATTAGAGGAAGAAAAGCCTTGGTGGTTAGACATTAGCGCAAATATCCCAGACGGGGTTGAAAGATTAAGTCCTCCTCGAAAGTCATCTAGCGAGAGTGAAAAAAGTGAAAAGTATAACTTTTACAAAGTTCGTCATGCAGAATCTGGCGACAAAAAAGATTGGTGGTTGACTAGTAATGAAAATTCATCTCTTACTAATAGTAAATCAGACGTACAAAATAGCCTAAGTAAATCTTCTTCGGACCAGAAGAACTTTTCACTTAGACGAATCCGACATGTTGAATCTGGTGAAAGACCCTGGTGGTTATCAAGCGATAAAAACATTCCAGAAGGCATCGAAAAACTACCGACACCACCCCCTCAACCAGAAAGTGACTCTTCGGACTCAGAGGAAGTTCAAGTGTATGTTCCCCCATCCCATATACCTCCTTTCCCCTTGAATTTACCAGACGACGAGCCGCTGGGCGATCGAAGAAGCCCTGAAGGTCTTGAAACTCCTAAGGTAAATGAGGACTATCGAGGCCGGTCTTCACCATATGAAAACAACCGACAATATAGAAGAAGAAGTATGTATCAGAAAGGAATGGACAGATATATATGTCGCTATACAGATATTGACGATATACTGGGTACATCAGGGCAGATTTATAGTCCATTTATGGATTCTATTCTGGCGAGAAGAACTGGACAGATTCCATTTGATGATGATGACGAATGTGAAGAGATAGACGCTGCACAAGTGAGGATCCATGACAGCACAGCGCAGATGCCGGTGATCAAGAAAATCCGGGGCAGGTAAGAGTCCAAGAAAGTTTTTGTTTTTAATAATAATACAAGGCATATTTAGATACCGATTCTACATTTCTTATATTTATTTACAATAGAGAACCTTTTATTTACAATAGAGATCGGAAACATCATAACATCTTCAAACAATATTCTATTTTAGGAGATGCATGCCCTAAAGAGACATGATCGATCTCGTAAAACTTTCACATCACAGTTCACGATTTTTACATAACACTTGTATTAGAGTTTCTTTGTGTTGGTTTATGGAACATTATTAGACCTTTAAACAAAGAACGAACTATTCAAACAAGAAATTTGCCATAAAATAAGAGCGAATACATATTTCAAGCAAATCCAATAAAAAATAAACAAATAAATAAAGTGTGGAACTGGAAATAAGCGTATTGTGTAGTTCGAAACATTACACTTTTATTTCCATTACAATGTAGTTGGTAGAAAGGTTTACTGTAGCATAAAACCCGTGTCTGCTTTTTTTTATTCGGGAACAATTCTTTAGTACTCTACCTACAATGCATGCTAACCTGGGTCTCTATTTTTGCAAGGGCAGTCTTTAAATATGGTCACTTTAGTGTCTGAAAATGGCTTTAAACTGTAACAGGTTAATCTAGTAGATACTTTTATAGCATGTACTAAGAACTCTTTTATGTTATTTTTTGGGTGACTTTAGAGTATGGACTTGTGAATTTACTCGAAGATTTTAATATAATCTCATATATTATGAACTAGCGGCCGCCTGCGACTTCGTACGCGTGGATTTATCGCTATGTTTAGGATTTTTAGAATATATTTTTATGATGATGTAGCCTATGTGTTCAGAATAACACATAGGCTACATGTCTATGCATAATTCATTTATTTATATTCATGTTAACACCGCGGCTGTTTATACGAAGATTTCAATAGTTTCCTTTTTGCTCCTTTAATCAATAAGTCAATTGTACTGCGTAAACCTTACTACTTTTCAATTACTATTACATATTTGATTTTATAATACATCTTTGAATTTTTTTTATATGTAAATCAACTGCAGTAACTACTATTCACAAATTGAAATATATTGCATGTTTAAGTTAAGTTACAAATAATAAATTAGTTAGTTCTTTACTTGACATTCATCCTTTGAATAAAGGTTCACGTCAAACTAAACACACTATCATTTAGAAAACTGAACTGAACTGTCCGGGATATTTACCATGTTGTTGATCACGTGTGAACTGCAGTTCAACCGTGATCATGGCGCTTGAAACAGTGCCGAAATATCATTAAAACAAAGCAACATGGTAAATATCCCGGACAGTTTCAGTTTTCTAATGTGGGTTACCATGGCAGTTTAAAATTATACACTATCAGTTAAAAAAATGTGCAAAATTGTCCACCAAATGAGACTAAGGAACTATTTATTCTCATTTTCAGGAACGAGGTGGCCAACTACAGAGATGAGGACGAGGTATGTGATGCTTCAAATTATCTGTTACAGTAATACTTAATCTAGTTATTAGCATAATCGAGTGCATCTGAATTGAATGGGAACAAAGGGAGCTATTAAAATAAATTGCAATCGCATTACGACCGTCAGCTGGGCGCGCAAAAAGAGGTAGATGTTGGGTTAATAAGAGAAGGGACAAGCGTGAGTCGTGCTTGAGACTCTGGTTCCGTTTTATTTTTGTAGATATTAAGCACTTTCTGTTTAACAGCAACACGATTAAAAAAATATTCAGTTATTCTAATCTATAAGTTTAGATACACGCATACTTACACTGTATAGGTAGATATATGTGAAAGTTAAATTAGTTCGTACGTGTAATTATTGATTGGTTACATTTAAATAGCTTGTATTAAAAGCAGTTTTAAAAATTGTTTACAGCTGTACGATTTCTGCGCGATATACAGAACTATGTTATCCTCAACTATTCCTATGCCTTAAAATCCATGCCTAGTATAATCTGAAATAGTTTAACTTACCTTTTGACAGGTGTTTCACAATGTTGTACTATCTAGCTCCTCGGTAACAACTGAATAATATAGGCACAAATTGTGTAAAAAAATAGTAAAAAAGGTACTTACGCTTGTACAACTGTACACAAGCCAGTCAATTAAAACATTAAATTTGCAAAGTAACGGCACACCATGCTTAAATAATGCGCAAACGAATAGGATATAGCGTTTGGGCATTTATGCTGGAAAGGATTGGCCATTGACTTCATCTATCTATCTATATAAATAAAAATGAATTGCTGTTCGTTAGTCTGACTAAAACTCGAGAATGGAAAAATTGCGAAAATAAAGTGAAACAACAATTTCATTTTCCAAATATAAAACTGTTCTATGAAACATTATTGTCAATGTTTTGACATATTTTGATGGTTGGCATTGTTGATTCGTTTCCATGGTTATCATTAATATTGTAGTAGTAAACCCTTTCAGTTTGTTCCAAATCAGAAAAAAAACTGCTGGACGGTATGAAATTTGCCGGGACCACTAGTAAAATATAATAATGTTATTGTAATTAACGATTAATGGGTTATTTATTTCACGTGATATCTCTAAAAACGGGTCGTCAGAAGTTGGAAGCCGCGTGCAAGTGCATTAGGTTTACTTATAAGCCGGTATTATATACTGGGACAAAACATATTGATTTATTTATAACGTTTAATTACATGTATAATGAAATAAAGTATGTAAAGTTTCAAGCGGTTGCAAAGGAGCTGAGTTTAAAAATTATATTCCTTTGAGAATTACCGAATCAGATCTCATCTAGAAACAAAACTTCTCTACAAAGAATCATTATCATTGATGTAACATCTAAGACAACTTTTGTACCCATCCGTCACGTCTGTCTTTGCAAAACTAGTTGCTATTATTTTGATCATCATTGATCAATAACAGAAACTATCATGGTTACATTAGAAAACTGAATATGTCCGGGATATTTACCATTTTGTTTTCCATTAACGAGATCCCGATAATTCGGCGCTGTTGTTAGCGCCATCATATTCAGTTTGCTAATGATAGGACCGTATTGCCGATCTGATCAAAAATGTAAACTAACATTGCCACCAACCTGTACCCTGAGTACAGTCACGCACCCAATTCCGTGCATATTTATTTACTCTACATCCAACAGTAGCCTTTTTTCAAATGACTTTTTTGTGTTACTTTTTGCGCTGCGTCTCAAAGTAAGGCTTCACCACAGACGCATTGGTCGAGCAGTGAACCGAGATGGCGCATCCTTGACTGACTCGGTCCCCTATGGGAATACGACGCGAGAGAGGGACGGGAGAGGCGTTCGCCCGCTGACATTTCAACACGATGACGTCATGCGCAAAGAGTCACAGAACGAACGTTGCGTTTCGTTCGTTCACGGTGATTATGCGCCGGTAATAAATAACACGTTTTGGATTAAAACGGTACGTGTCGATGCGGCCGAAGATGGGCACTTTTTGGTGTGTTGTTTTAAAACAATTATTGATAGAGTTAGAAGTTATTATTACACGAAAGTGAGTTATAGGTAGATATAATTTGGTCAGGAGTGGTACGATATAAACATAGCACTGGTTAACTCAATATGATCAAGATTATTTATTCTTAATAATCCGTATAAAGTTTACTAAGAAAACTAATTTCTTTCAAAATGTTCGTAGAATATTATGTATTCACCTGCAGCAGTCACCTGATTATAATTCCAGAACTACGATGCATTTTTTGCTTTTAAATATGGTGATATACTAAATACATTTTGGGTGCATCTCAAACTTATTCGAAGTTCTCAGCAAATCTATTATCAATGAACTAAAGATTACAAGGGTCCAGGATACCTCTCTGGAGCCTACTCCTTGGTAAGGCTGGAGTCATTCACGTTTCATCTCTTTCTACCGGTACAAGCGATGTGCTACAATGTCGCTTCTAGTCGAACCCAGCTGTACTGAGCGGACTCTCCCAAGTACCATGTGTTTGGACTGTGGCGGACACCGCGCTCGGCCGGTTAGTACGGACGTGAAAACTTTACCTGTGCCACAGTCTACTGAGAACGGTGAAGTAATATCAATTACAACTACACTATGTTTGTTATCGTTCGTTATCATACGCTTTGATTTTGTAACTGAAAGTGTTGTGTTTTGGACGACAGTCTTTCAGCCTCTTACTGACACTAGGTAGATTCGTCTAATCTCTATCGCATTCGCATTTATTGATGATCAATGACCTCTGTTCGTCAATGACACAGCTAGTGTATCAGAAACAATATCGTACTGCATTCATACTACACTTAGTACGTAGTAAGCATGTATTTAGTGCAGTACTTCATTCATCTCCTCAAAAGTATCGCAATGTATTGTTTGAGAGGATTCGCCTTTAGAAATACCATTGGCAACCTAATTCACAAAGCGCTTTTGGATTACCGGAGCGTCCTGGAACACACTAGTAACCACTTGTATATGATACATTACCGCAATACCTTCAAAGTGTGCAACTCAAACGAAGATCTCCCACTGGCCCCTCTCTAACTGTCTGCCGAGGCTCGCTTCGCACGGCTTCTTTCTTCAGTGATGTCTGCGGTCCCAGCGCGGCCGGTCAAGCCTACGGCGCGGACCCCACAGTGATATTGTGTTGGTGTTCCGATCTCAGTTCCCATCATGAGTTTACCCGTCCGCACTTTTTCAAGTAACTTTTGAACGTGGAGCCGGTTCTAACTTTTATTTGTCCTTTTCCACCCCGACCGGTGTCTGTGGTAAAAATAATTCGCTATTGTTTATGTCCGACGTTGTACGACTTGTTACTAGTCTTAGGCCGTTGTGGTGAAATGGTTTATCGATGTGGAGACCTGTTGATTTTCTTCAATGTGCCGGCCTTGCAGGTATACCAATATATGAGTGACAAAACTTTTATGTTTTTAAGAAAACTCAAAGCGCATCTGCGAATATACCTATAACCATAGAGATGACATGTTCGAGGCATAGCCCTAACGCCTTTGTATATAACGTAGTTAACACAACTGTGGTAGACTTGAAAGTAATTACACCTCTAAAGAGATATATGTTTAAATTAGTCCTTAATATGAGAAATGCATGTGCATTTAAAAGTCGAAAGCTGCAGGCCAATTGGTGAAAGACCGGCGCTTGCGCACCCGTTTTTCGTACTCGCTCGGCGAGTGCGTAGACGTTTTTGTTATCAACTGCTTTGGTGTTGATATCTTTTTAACTTAACCCAGTCTGATTAAAACTTTTATTTACCTAACTGACTTAAGATGATGGAGTAGCCTTGTCATCATCACCGAACTTGCGGGGGAGCGGGTGGCTCTCACCCCTAAGGGAGCGGATAACTTCCACCCATAAAGATTTAGACATCAGATGAGGTTTGTTTAGTAAAAAAGTTACAGTTAAGATAAAAATCTTCTCCATAAAGGTCTAAACTCGCCAATTTTGCATGATCTTCTTTGTGTGCTTAATCACTTAGCGGTCGATAGGACCCATCGAGCCATATTGATCCAGTCAAAGCCTTCAAGTTTTAACGAGTTAAAAAAAGATCTTAATTGGTCGGCCTACAAGACTAGGTATTATTCATAATAAACCCTGCCTTCTAGGGATATGATCCACTGTCGGATATGTGAAGGAGTAGCTGCACAACTTCAATCGACTGTGCCAACAAGTTTTTGTCATAAAATACAGGATCAGTTTTGAAAAAAGTTGTGGGAGACTAAAACCTGGGGCCTGTTTGTCCACTGCCTGATGTGTGATAGTTTAACTGACACATACCTACCTGGTATAAATATTTATGTGGCACTGTGCTAGTGAGCCACAGTGAGTAAGTAGGTACTAGGTATTTAAACTTTGTATCTTTTCATCGGCAAATAAGGCTTCAGAAATCAAAATACTCGTAAAAGAAATTGCAATACTTGATTCTTAGTTCCCATTGTATTTTTACAAGGAGTTTTTCTTGTTTATCTTGTGCGATTGTTATTTGATATGAGAACAAAGCCTTGGGGGTTTTACCCAGGAATAAAATATGTGTAATTTTGTGCTTTTTCTTTAAGAACATTTAAAACCTTTTAACTCAACTTAGAAAACCTTTGGTTTTATAATATGAAGTAGGTTTATTACTACTAGGTTATCTTTCTTGCTGGAGTAGAAATAACTAGGTAATCTAGGTATTTACCTACCTGTCTCATGTTATTTTCAATTAGGATCGATATTAATAGATTTTATGGATATTGTTGGGACATTTATTAGTAATAAAAGATAGGTTGGTAATAATGTCACTTCTTATTTAAAAAATAGGTAATTATAGAACTTGAAAAAATAAACACTTAAAATTAAGGGGCATAAAAATACCTATGTTGATTTTGTCTATGAGATCGATAGAAAATATTTAAGGTCTTAGTGTGATCCGCACCTTACCTTTTCTGAACTCGATATACCTACCTAGAAAATAATGAGCTGTGCGAATAAATCACAAAGCAGTGACTCCTCATCTACATTCTTACACAAAGATACACTGGATCAACAGTACTTCTTTTCAGTGGCTGACAAATAAGTCAAGCTTTACTCACAGTACTAAAACTACACAAGAATGCATCTAATCCTTTGTCAATTTACCGTACCTTATCGCCGTTGATAAGCCAGCCTTTTACACCTCCATACAAAGGGTGGTAATAAACCAAAATCAATAGCCCATTCTATTGACAGTACCTTTTAAAGCCATGACGCCACAGTCTTAGGATTAGAGTTATATTCGTCAAAAAGTTAAAATGACAGAATGTAACTACGGAGATTCCCGAGAGGATTTAAAGAAATTTATGTTATTTACCACATTTCGTTGTCAAAATTGAGTAGGTAATAGGTAAAGCTGTAAAATCACTAATTGGCAAAATATTGAATAAATACGATTGAATGCGTAAAGCGTTTAAAAGCGAAAGATATGTAGATTTGAAATCTTTTGTACTTTTAAAGAAAAATATTCAATTATGATTTATTTTTAAACCTTTGCCGTTAATCGTTTATCTGACCCGTATTCTGTAAAGTATAGTCCGTCAATCATCGCAAAGAATAAATAATTTTCAACATTGCTACATAGACCCGCGCACGACACAACAAAATCATTAAAATTGTTTCAATTTTACAACCTTGAACAATGCACAGTCAGACCACGGTCAAGTTTAAGCCGTTTCGAAAATAAAGAATAATTTTAAATGCGCAACCAATTTACAATTCCATAAAAGTGGTGGGAGTAGTTTTTAAATAACCGAAACGCGAGTTGTTTGTACCGGAACAAGTCAACGAAGCCGCGTGGTTATTTTTTTTTTGCGACCGGTCGTAGATGCAAGCGTCTGAGTGGCCAGTAAAACCTAAAAAAGAGGCTTCACAAGAGACATAAAAGTGTAACAAAGAATAATTATCGCGCGAATTCTTTTATGTTGTGAGGCATTTTGGAGGTTTATAAGTACATTTTTAGCAAAACTTATTAGGAATTAGCATTTACTTTTTTATTTGTACGTGAAACCATTCAGTAAATAATAATAAATGAATGCTTGTATTACTTGTTCTGACCAAATTCAACGTGTCAATAGGCTAGTTTCCTAAGTCTGATTTTACATAAAATTTCACAATTAACAGTAACATATGGGTAAATCAATAACATTAAGTGAAATCTAAATTTAAATTTCTTACGAAATGAGACAATAATTAGGCATTTGAAGTTAGGTGGGAAAGTCCATTTCTAAAGTGCGAAAATTCAATTTAAATACTATGCCATCTTATAAATTACAGAATTAGTAGTAACTTTCACTATGAAAACATATTTGTAAACGCAACATTTGATATAGCTGCCGAACAAAGTTCTTACGATATGCATACAGTATATCGAGCGGTGACGTCATAGCTCGCTACGACATTTGTATTGTTGCGGGAACGGGGTACGTTTAATTCAAGATACGCCAAAAGTCACCAAAAGACAATTAATTTATTTATCGACTAACAATTACACAATTAAACACTTAAAAACACAATTAAAAACACTTAATTACAACACTAAACACGGAACACTAAATTACACTAAAGCACTGAATCACACTAATACACTGAATTGCACTGAAACTATTCGCAGGTAACGCACTCGATCACTCTTAGTTCGCAGGAGACTGATTCGCTTCGCTTTCCCAAATCGGAACTGTCCCGTCGCGTCGTACATCCCGCTTTTATACCCAGTGAGGACGCAGCTCTTCGCGTGGCGTCGAGAATCTTCTCGCGGGGATCGAAATTTCTAGAACTCGCTGGAGCTCGCTCCGACCGACCAGAGTGTGCAAGCGAATATAGACCTTATCCATACGACGATAAGACTAATTTCGCTTGCACGGTCTCTCAAGGTCGTACTATTATTATTACTTTAGAACACTCTAGAGCTCGCTACAACCTACCAGAGTGTGTAGCGTAGTATCGTGCAAGCGAATATAGACCTTATCCATACGACGATAAGACTAATTCCGCTTGCACGGTCTCTCGTGGTCGTAACATTATCCCCCTCTTAGTCATGCTCGTCCCGAGCATCATTTGACCCATGGTAACGAGCCAATCGATCAATGTGAACAATTTTCGGCTTGCCTCTTGTCCCTTGTTTGATCCGATAGGTTAAGTCGTTCAGCCTAGTGATGATCTTGTATGGTCCTTCCCACCTTGGCTGGAACTTCGGTGATTTGCCCTTCTTCCTGAGTGGGTTGTGTAACCAAACCAGACTCCCTTCATCGAAACCGTCGGTGTTGGCTTTGCGGTCGTAACGGGTTTTCATTCTTTCGCTGGATTTTAGACTGCAGTCTCTAACGAGAGCATGTACTTCATCCAGGCGCTTCTGTAGGTCAGCCGCATATTCGGTTACTGGTTTCGGAGCTTCTGGCGGTGTCCCAGTCAACGCGTCTACCGGAAGCCGCATTTCTCGACCGAAGTTTACCATTGCTGGGGTTGCGCTGGTGCTATCGTGGATCGCAGATCGGTAGGACAGCAAGAAAAGCGGTATGTACTGGTCCCAGTCTCGTTGATGCTCGTCCACAACTTTGGCCAAGTGGTTTTCCAACGTTTGGTTGAATCTCTCGACCATGCCATCGGATTGCGGGTGTGCTGGTGTAGTACGGGTCTTATGCATACCCAATAGTTGACAGACCTCCTGGAACAGTGCTGACTCAAAGTTTCTTCCTTGGTCAGAATGTATCTCAAGAGGCACACCAAATCGGCAAATCACCTCGTGGACTAACTTCTTGGCGACCGTCTTTGCTTCTTGATTAGGCGTAGCGAAGACTTCAGGCCACTTAGTGAAGTAATCTTGGACCACAATGATGTACTTGTTTCCCTCATCGGATTCTGGAAAGGGGCCAGCTACATCTACTGCGATTCTTTCCCATGGAGCGCCGACGTTGTACAGCTTGAGTTTGCCCTTACTTCTGGTTTGTGGGCCCTTTACTGATGCGCAAGTCGTACATTTCTTGCACCAGTCTTCGACGTCCTCCCGACAGTGAATCCAGTAGAACCTCTGTCTCAGCTTCTCTAGGGTCTTCTTCACGCCTAAATGTCCCCCGGATACCCCATCGTGTATGTACCTCAGTAGAGAAGCAACTTGTTTACGGGGTACAATCAGCTGTAGCGTCGTTTGATCCCCTTTTGGTGTTTCCCATTTCCTGAAGAGTACTCCATCCTTAATCTCCAAACTGTCCCATTGTGCCCAGTAACTTTTCGTGATGGGGCTTGATGATGCTACATGGCTCCAAGAAGGTTTTTGACCTACTTCTTTCCATTCAAATATTTTCCACAGGTCACAATCCTCTTTTTGAGCCTTTTTGATAGCGTCTTCGCTCCATTCATTATCAAGTCCCTGGGTGGTAATCATCCGGACTTCTTCTTTAGTCTCCGTCTTAGAACAATGACTGCAGGCCACAGGACAAGGTCTCCTTGATAGGGCATCGGCATTCAAATGCGTTCTACCACTCCGATGTTCTGTTGTGAAGTTGTACTCCTGTAGCTGCTCTAACCACCGCGCCACTTGTCCTTCAGGGTTCTTAAACTGCAAGAGCCATTTTAACGCAGCATGATCTGTCCGCAGGGTAAACTGTCTTCCAACGAGGTACTTGTTGAAATGCTGTAGAGTCTTCACTACCGCCAACAGTTCCTTACGAGTCACACAGTAGTTCCTTTCAGGTTTTGAAAGTGACTTACTGAAATAGGCGATCACGACTTCCCGTTCACCTTGCTCTTGCGACAGAACTCCGCCTATGCCAGTATTGCTGGCATCAGTGTCCACGATAAACCT
Source organism: Maruca vitrata (assembly GCA_039566165.1). Taxonomy (NCBI): domain Eukaryota; kingdom Metazoa; phylum Arthropoda; class Insecta; order Lepidoptera; family Crambidae; genus Maruca; species Maruca vitrata. The sequence continues at coordinate 5,283,315 of CM076911.1, forward strand.
TCCTTCTCTGTTCGGGTAGCCAAGTATAGGACTGGTGCAGAGGTGTTCTTTTAATCTGACGAAGGCTTGATCACATTCCAAGTCCCAGGCGAATACTCGTTTATCTTCCGTGAGCCGATGAAGAGGTTTCGCTATATCAGAGAAGTTCTTTACAAAGCGCCGGTAGTATGCGCATAAACCCAAAAATGATCTCACGTCGGTCTTGTTAGCTGGAATAGGCCATTCTTGGACAGCTTTGATCTTCTCTGGGTCGGTCCTTACACCTTTCGATGAAATAATGTGGCCTAAATAGGCGACTTCTTCCTTGAAAAACGTGCATTTCTTTGCGCTGAGTTTTAAGTTTGCTTCTCGTATTCTAGTGAAAACCTTCCTCAGGTTACTGACATGCTCTGTGAAATTTCGACCCATGACAATGATGTCATCCAGATAGACCAGGCATGCATCACCCAGAAGTCCAACCAGTACCCTTTCCATCAACCGCTCGAATGTCGCCGGAGCGTTGCAAAGACCAAAGGGCATGACGTTGAACTGCCACAATCCATTCCTAGTTCCGGTCGTAAATGCCGTCTTCTCCTTGTCTGCTGGATGGATGTCTACTTGCCAGTACCCACTCTTAAGGTCCACTGTTGAGAACCACTTCATGCCGCTCAACATGTCCAGTGTGTCGTCTATACGGGGCAGAGGGTAGCTGTCCTTCTTCGTTGCATTATTCAACAACCGGTAGTCCACACAAAACCTGGTGCTGCCGTCCTTCTTCTTTACCAGGACTACTGGCGAAGACCACGGGCTTGTTGAAGGTTCTATGATGCGGTTCTTCTGCATCTCGGCAACCATGTCTGCTACCTCCTTCTCTTTGGCAAATGGAAGGCGTCTAGGCCGCTGCTTTATTGGTGACGCGTCTCCCGTGTCTATTCTGTGTTTAACGAGACCTGTCCTTCCCAAATCATGGTCACCCTTCGAAAATATGTCGTTGAAATCTAGCAACAACCTTTTAGCTTGCTGAAGTTCCCGCTCAGAGAGTTTGTCCTTACAATTTGCTAGGAGCGGCGTGACGTCATCTCCTTGACAGGATTCCGGTTCCCGGGTCCTTTTCAGCCTTCTGATGGATTGACCTGCATCGCACCGTCCGATGACACAGTTTCTTCGTAGCTGCACTTCATCTTCGCTAAGATTGATGACTCGCACCAGCGCTCCTTTTCCGGTCATTGCCAGAGTTCTTGCTGTGATCCAACTCGGGTGGTCGCCGCAGTTTTCTATGACGACGCTTCGCCCTTGACACGCAGTGTAAGGGAATCTAACTTTGACCAGAGTTTCAGATCTCGGCGGTAGGGTCGTATTTTGCAGGCAGTAAACTGCGCATGATCTCGCTCCCTCTAGGAATACTTCTTGTTCGGGGAAACTAAGTACTCCTTTAGCGACGTCTACCACACACTTCTGGTCTCTTAAAAAGTCTAATCCGATGATGCAGTCGTCCGTGATATCTGCTATGAGAACGCCGTATTCAAAGGTTTGTTCTCCAATGGTTATGTTCGCCATCGTCTCACCGAAGACGGTAACTGGCTGGCCTGTTGCTGTTTGAAGCTGAACGGATGGTCTCTGATTCCACACAATAGTCCTTTTCAATAGCTCCGGACGCACTATTGTTCTTGAAGCACCGGTGTCAATAGTAAAATGACACGTTACGCTGTTCAGCTGTCCAACCACAGTAAGATTGTTCCCATTACCAATCTGTGAAACAGTGACGGTAGGGGCTCGATGTTGGCCAGCCAGCGCCCGCCCCACGGCCCTGGCTCCTGACAGCTCTTCTGCGTCCACCTGTGTAGAGGACGCTACTGTCGTTCTATGCGGCCATCTTTGCCTGGGGCAACTACTCCGAATATGACCCCTCTCGCCGCAGCCGTAGCACATCGGACCCAAAGAAGGTTTTTCGTTCACCACAACCTCCCGAAGTCGCTGAGTTCTAGCGTCTTGACTAACGGCTTCCACCTCCAAAGCATGGGCTAGAGCTTCCTGTAAGGTCTGATGATGGCTCAGTTTCACGGTATGCCTGACGTCTGCGTCTCTAATTCCATCACAGAAGGCTTGCGGGATCATTGACTCCACCATTGTCGGGCATGACACGTACGCACGTCTGACTAGCCTTTCGATTTCCGTTGCCCATTGCTGCAGACTCTCACCAGGCTTCTGCTGTCGATCGCGGAGTTGTGCTCTATACGCGTGTTCTAGGTGTTTGTCGCTGTACCTGCCCTCTAGTGCTCTTTGGAGAGCACCTAAAGTTCTGTTATCCGAAGGCAGGTTTTCCAACGTGAGCAGGGCATCTCCACGAAGAGCCAGAGTCAGAGCTATCAAGGACTCTTCCTCGTTCCACCCCTTTCCTTTAGCCACCGTCTCGAACTGGTACCAAAATGCTGCCCAAGACGTCGTTCCATCAAAGTGGGGTACTTCGATTTTCGGAGAATCCGACACTACCGTAGCACCCCGGGTCCCCACTCTTGCTATTTTGGTATGCAGCTGTCGCATCTCAGCATCCACCTGGCTCAATCGATCCTCGTGTTGGGTGAATCGATCTTCATGTTGGGTGAGTCGTTCTTCGTGTTGGGTCTTGACGCTTAGCACATCATCCTTGAGAGCATCAATCTGCTTTTCTAATACTTCGTGCTTCTTTTCAAAAGCCCCCAACAAACTCTTGCTTAGCTCTTCCTTGAGTTCGACCAGTTGCTCCTCCTGGCGGCGGGCTTGCTCCTCCTGGCGGCGGGCTTGCTCCTCCTGGCGGCGGGCATGCTCCTCCTGGCGAAGGTCTTGCTTTTCCTGGCGAAGGGCTTGTTCTTCCCTTAGTTTAGCGAATTGTGCTTCCTGAAGTCGGGCTAGCTCCTCCTGGCGGCGGGCTTGCTCCCGGGCTTGCTCCTCCTGGCGACGGGCTTGCTCCTCCTGACGGCTGGCTTGTGTCTGCAGCATTTTAAATAAGTCTGCAAGCTCCACAGGCCCAATTGATGTTTGAATTGATCCCTCCGTTGAAGTGCCTTCACCCTCTTGCAGGGCCGCGGTTTGACTCCTTGTTACTCGACCCTCACTGTCTTCTCGTGGTGTAAGAGGCATCTTGAATCCCACTTCTGACACCAATTGTTGCGGGAACGGGGTACGTTTAATTCAAGATACGCCAAAAGTCACCAAAAGACAATTAATTTATTTATCGACTAACAATTACACAATTAAACACTTAAAAACACAATTAAAAACACTTAATTACAACACTAAACACGGAACACTAAATTACACTAAAGCACTGAATCACACTAATACACTGAATTGCACTGAAACTATTCGCAGGTAACGCACTCGATCACTCTTAGTTCGCAGGAGACTGATTCGCTTCGCTTTCCCAAATCGGAACTGTCCCGTCGCGTCGTACATCCCGCTTTTATACCCAGTGAGGACGCAGCTCTTCGCGTGGCGTCGAGAATCTTCTCGCGGGGATCGAAATTTCTAGAACTCGCTGGAGCTCGCTCCGACCGACCAGAGTGTGCAAGCGAATATAGACCTTATCCATACGACGATAAGACTAATTCCGCTTGCACGGTCTCTCGTGGTCGTAACAGTATGAAGCGTTTTGAGCTCGTCCAAATGATGTGCTATTGAAACTGTAATATCTCCGGGAGGTTTACAAATATCAAACCATTATTTTAACATCACCTTTGCAATTGTGTGGTCCATTCATCTATATAAAAATAAAAAAAATAGGAAACTACCGTTAGGTTTTTATTAACATTGGCTCTTAAAGTATAGTGGACTTCTGCAGCGGAGGTCAGAAGGTTGTCACAATATTATGTGTGTAAAAAGTTATTTTTGTACTTTTACACGTCATAGGCTTCGAATCTATAATATCGGCACATCTTATTTTTGTTGTGTTAATTATTCAAGTTCCTTTCCTTCATGACATCAACGACTATTTGCAATTACAATGTGATAGTTTTCTCGCATTGACAGAGGCTTACACTTTCACAGATTGCGATAGGCTTAAATCTTATGACGAGTATGTTAAACGGAATGCACATCATTAAAATTAAAACCTAAAATAATACGCACTTCACTTACCAATAAAGATATTTGTAAGCTGATTAAGGATAGTCAATATTTGTTTAGGATTCTCGTTCTGCGAATTATTTTTAACCATCTTTCATTGTCTTTCTTCGTGATTGTGATGAAAAAAAATACAAAAGGTACTGGAGTTCCAATGATTTTGTGGTTTTATGTTTACTTATTAACAATAAATTGACTTAAAAATCTCTTCGAATTACTTTTGACTAAAGAACTGGACCACTCTCTATAGACACAGAAGATATATAGTCCAGTCAAATTAGGAAAAAATCTCGGAATTCGAGATACCCAGCTGTAAGTCTGTAAATACTTGTATATTGACGTCCTAAAAGTTGTCTCAAAACCTACATATTGTAGGGTGTACGCAACTATTAAATTTTCAAGGTCAAATGTCACAAATATCAGTTTTATGAACTTTTGAGCGAAACGGGAAGTTTTATTATAAAAGTGTGTAGGAGAAAATTACTTATCTTCTATTTATCTATAAAAATTGTCTGTACATTATATTCCTAAGATTCACCATTTCAGAGATATAGCGATGCAAATAGTTGAAAAAGTTGTATTTTCAAAAGCTTCCAGGCCCACGTGCGATTGTGCTAGACAGTTAAAATTTTCACGAATGATGTATTTTAGTAGCCTCTATAACATCTTATACCAGAAAAAGCTTAAAACCAATGTTTAAGTGGGTTCTCATACAAAAATTGTGTTTTTTTTTTCATACACTTGGCCGGTTTTTAACGTGGTTACCCCAGTAAACCTATTATAGACGACACCTTTTATACATGAAGAACACGTTGTTTATAAGGAAGCCTAGTTAAATAATTGTTTTGTGTTGTTTTCAGTATTCAGAAGATTTAAGATTTCAGCGTTTCATTAATTTAAATTTGGTTAATATGGATCTTCACGTTCATAATAGAGTTAGATGCACAGTTAACATTTTTAAAACGTATTTTTTTCAGTTATTCTTCAGACAGAAATTCTAAAAATTGGTTATTTCGTACTTTTTGACCCATAATAGTAGTACTGAAACGTATATGTATAGTACTAAAAACAACATAAAACAATTATTTAACTAGGCTTCCATATAAACAACGTGTTCTTCACGTATAAAAGGTGTCGTCTGGAATAGGTTTACTGGGGTAACCACGTTAAAAACCGGCCAAGGGTTAGAAAAAAAAACCATAGTTTTTGTATGAGAACCCACTTAAACATTGGTTTTGAGCTTTTTCTAGTATTAGATGTTATAGAGGCTACTGAAATACATCAGTTGTGAAAATTTTAACTGTCTAGCACAATCGCACGGGGGTATGGAAGCTTTTGAAAATACAACTTTTTCAACTATTTGCATCGCTGTATCTCTGAAATGGTGAATCTTAAGAATAAAACGTAGAGACATTTTTTATAGATAATTAGATAATAAGCAATTTTCTCCTACACATTTTTATGATAAAACTTCCCGTTTCGCTCAAAAGTTCATAAAACTGATATTTGTGACATTTGACATTGAAAATTTAATAGTTGCGTACACCCTACCATATGTAGGTTTTGAGACCACATTTAGGGTGTCACTATCTAAGTATTTACAGACTTACAGCTGGGTATCTCGAATTCCGAGATTCTTACCTAATTTAAGCTTAAATGACTGGACTAATAGACAATTAACGACCAATTGAATTTATAGTAAGTACTGCTTTCTATTGTTATTACATTAACCATTAATTTTACCCTAAAATTTACAAGTTTAGATAAACTCTAAGGCAAGTTGAGACAAGACTAAAACACGTCGCTAATTTTATAAACTTTAATGGGTTATTCCGTATTCATCCTATGTGATCTCATCCGACGTGAAACTTTTTCCTTACTCATCCTAATTTCGTTCCTTAATCATCCCAAAGCAAATATTTCAATATTTAGTTCCTTATTCATCCCAAAATGATTCCTAGCTCATCCTATAACAAAACATTTTAAAAATAAGAATATTTTGTACGGTCGGAATAAAAGTTTAAAATTTAATTTAGTCGTTTTGTCAAATAAAACTGCAAAAAGTCTGATAAAATAATATATTTATTTATAAATGTTGTATAAAACAGTTAGGTTTGTTTATTTTTTAAAATTAAGAATAATATATAACATATTTTTCTACTTATTTTATCGACAAACAAGACTCAATCAACTTTGATTTAATTTACTGTATGATTTTTAAATACAACTTGAAAAAAATACAACTTGGTGACTCATTATTAGATGTAAATGAAACCGTTACTATTATTTTCTTTAATAGCACGTGCAAGTTTGGCTTTCGGTTTTAAGTATATTTTATTGAATATTATGTTATTTTCTTGTTTTAACATACAGATTTCTTTTTATTTATAATAATAGTACATATTTATATCCAAAACCTATAAATAGTTCACTTTCTGAAAATGTTTTGACTTTTGATTTTGCTAACCATACTTTTTATTGGAATATTCACCTAGTGATGAGAAAAGACTGCATTAGTGTTGTGTCAAGACAAAATCTAATAGGATGAGCTAGGAATACTATTTTAGGATGAGTAAGGAAATCGGATGAGTTCACATAGGATGAATACGGAATAACCCACTTTAATATATTCCATAGGTGATAGGAATTTTAAGCATTTTTATAACAATAGCCAATAGTTGAATGAACATTCTTTCGTTGCAAATGTAAACCGAACATAGCTAAACATTCGCGTTGTTTTATCGTTAACTAGCGGCCGCCCGCGACTTTGTCCGCGTAGAGTCGTTTAACGGGTAAAACATTACTTCCTTATAGCGCAGTCGGTTAAAAAGTAGCCTATAACCTTTTCTAGGCTCTGGACTATATCTGTACCAAATTTCATTTAAATCGGTCCAGTACTCTATGCGTGAAAGCGTAACAGACAGACAGACAGACAGACAGACAGACAGAGTTACTTTCGGATTTATAATATTAGTAAGGATTAGTAAGGATTGTGTGTTACTTTGTTGAAAAGACTCCTGCGCATGGTAATTTATCATTCGTTAGAAAAATGGTATCTATACTAATATTATAAAGCTGAAGAGTTTGTTTGTTTGTTTGTTTGTTTGTTTGTTTGAACGCGCTAATCTCAGGAACCGCTGGTCCGATTTAAAAAATTCTTTCACCGTTGGATAGTCCATTTATCGAGGAAGGTTATAGGCTATATTACATTTTCAAAAATAGTAGGGATCTGTACGAAAAACCCAAATTTGTCACAAAAGATGTAAAAAAGATCAAATTTCAAACAATTTTTTATAATTTGTTTTGACAGGACGAAGTCAGTTGGGTCAGCTATTGTTCATAAAATTACACATAGATGGCGTCGTGCTTTGTACAGCATGCCATAAATGCTGTCAAGTTTGATATAACCTGAGTACCTACGTGATAAGTTTTTGGTAGTACAAAAGATGGCACTGTGCTCTACGTATTACTTCGATATTATATTGTGGAAAAGTTTGTATGTAGGTATACCATACGTCAAATATGTGAAGTTTGTCTTTTGGAATTGATAAATTTCGAGTGCCATTAAATTACGTAAATTACCAGAAGGGTTCTGAATCGACAACATGTATCGAAAATATTCTAATTGTTGCCTTTTTTTCTATTTTAATTTAACAAAATAGTCTCATCTAATTGACATATTTTTAAGCTGTCAAATTAACGAGAGCATTCAAATTTCTATAATTGCCGAATTGAAGAAGGTTGGTTGTCAAAAAATACCTACATTGATATTAATACTCAAGGGTTTGGTATCAGAAAAAAGGATGAGATGATCACAATGCGATTAATACATTGTATGCACCAACCGGGTATTAAATATTCAATCAAATTGAACAAATTCAATATTGAGTTAAAAAAATAATATGAAAATCAATATAAAAGTATAGCATAAGCATATTTAATTTGGTAAAGCATAAAATTCGAAAAGAGAAAATGAGGGGTTTGCCAGGGATTAAGAAAGAACATGATTCAAGCACACAGTAAAAGCGTCGAATAATCGTACATAGGTATGAATTTAAAATTTGAAAAACACAGTGGTACGTGGCAGGGTTTGAAGTGGCGACCTCTTGCATAGCAAGCAAATACCTAAACCACTCGGCCATGGACGCTTTTTTCCTCTCTAACTATAAACTGCTACCTGGCTTTGGAATAGGACGTCCTTTATTTCACATTGATCGATGAACAATTAGGATTACTTGAAGATGATCTATTCAATATGAGGAAGCTGTTCACTATAAACATAGATTTTAGGATTTCGTACGTCGAAAAGAATAACCGAACCCCTTATAATTATAGGATCCGTTTATCATCGTCAATTTTTGTCAAGGAGAAAATATCAAACTGAAAGTTACATCAAATACTCAGGTCTACTGTCCCTTCGCCTGAGCCAACACAATCAAAAGAAACATTCATTTATGCTGATATTATTTTGACACTCGCAAAGGGAACTACTATCTGCGAAGTACTCAGATTCTCAAAATTTAGAATAAAGCAACGTCAAGTACAGAGAATTGCGTAAACTTTAAAAATAAATTGCGTTGTGCGAGTCCGTCTTGCACTTGGCCTTTTCTTCTCTTTTTTTTTCTTTTCTTGGGTTCTATTCCCACTCAGCACAAATATTTCTGCGATGAATATCGATGTTTGTTCCGTGTCTGGTTGTGCTATTTAAATATTTATATGTATACCACTGTTCTGATAAAAACAAGTGCTAAAGCTTCTTACCACAGGATCAGAGGGCCTACCATGAGTTGGCTATCGTAAACTTACGTTCGTTAAAAACCTATCGAGTTGTTTTTTTCATATGGCCGATTGTAGTTCTTCGCGTAACCACCAGGAGGCGCTGTACAAGTTTTTCATAGACATATTTACGTAGGCGATATCGAGCGCGTAAGTTTTAAACTCATGGTAGCCCCACAGATCAATTAATGTGATGTTGTGTAATATACTTATTTATTACTACACGATAAACAACAGATGATGATGATGATAAAAACCAAAATAATTTTGTTTTAAATGTTTCTTCCGGTTGACTAACTTCTTAAGTGGCAGAAAAGATTTTGACGGGACTTGACTACTTTTAAGTTAAATAATAAAAAGTTAAAAACTAAAACCCAACTACGACAAAAAACGACGCTGAAAAAGTATAAAACAAGACTTTTAGAACATACAATACTATTTTGAAGTATGCAATATTTACTATGTAGAGATAAGTTTTCATGTTTGGAAAACCGCAGTCACACGTTGTCAAAGTGCTACGGTAGGTAGGTACTTGTGTATGGAACGTGTGACTACGCCTTTCCAAACATGAAAACTTATCTCTACATAGTAAATATTGCATACTTCAAAATAGTATTGTATGTTCTAAAAGTCTTGTTTTATACTTTTTCAGCGTCGTTTTTTGTCGTAGTTGGGTTTTAGTTTTTAACTTTTTATTATTTGTACTATTTTGGTGTTAGTAAGTAGTAAAGAAGCTATGAACGAAAAGATGTGAACTATATGCAATCAGTCCATGAATATACGTAAAGTCACATGCAAATGCTAGTAATATATATATATTTAAAATGTACAAGTAAAGCGCTTTCCAATGATACCAAACACGGCGTATTTATCTTAACTTTATTTTTTTACTCTGTATGTTTTGTCCGCTAGTGGGCGCCACATTAGATTTTGTGAAACCCTATATAGCCTATAACCAGCGGACAATTAAGACGCTTCTAATGATATGTCATTTGTCGAATTCTGACAAGCAATTTAGAAGTTATGTGGAAACAGATGAACATACATACATACATACATACATACAAACATACATACAAACATACATACATACATACATACATACATACATAGCCTGTCAAAATCATAACCCTCCTTTTGCTTTGCCGTAGTCGGGTAAAAAAAATCAAAATCCTGTAGTTCACGCGAACGAAGTCGCGGGCACAGCTAGTATTAAATAAAATGAGCCTTATCGCCCTAGTTTAGGGTAGGCCCGTGCCCCAGCAGTGGGGACGTATATGGGCTGATGATGATGATGATGATATTAAATATATACCTATACACCGTGAAATTTTAGTGGTTGTTTTCCCGCAGTAAAATGATTCTATCTTAGTAGTACAAAAGATGTGTGCAGTCCTTTTTTGGTAAAATCAATAAATGCCGGTTTTACGAAAGGTTTAACCGTAACTCGAAAACACGTTCGAACCGCTTTATGACTTAGGGTGAAGAGCTTCTGTAGCTTTGAGCATCGATTTCATGTCACATCTTCAAAAACAACGATAGCTTCTCTCGTTTTCGAGTTGGAAAATTATTACTCTGAAAAAGCGAAAAAAAAAAATTTTTTTTTTCGAGGAATAATTTGCATGATTTGATAGTATTAGTAAAGGCAAGTCGTTCTGCCACGGGAAAACAACCACTAAAATTTCACGGTGTATTAGGCTTAAAATAGCGAATTCAATCTGAATTTGACAAGTTTTCTTAGGAAATTGAAGATTCTTACGAAAGATTAATCATACACAAATACGTTCTGTTTAGTTTAAACACTCCGAATTTTCCTAATTCGAATGTGTTTCAAAGATCCTAGACAGAGGCATGCAGACTTGCACTTTTCATGATTTGCCGTAAAAAATATCTTGAAGCAATTAAACGCACTAATTTTAGATCAATTAAATATTTCATTTACATACATTATTAACAAATATCGCACTCATTACTAAATCATACTTCTTTATAAAATCATCACGGTTCCAATGAACACACGCATCATTTAATCCCAGTCTTTAGCAAGATTATGAAAACATTTAACGTACTTCGCCCTCTCTCATTTATTATTATGTTCATACTTGAACGCATTAAGGAAGTATTTACAAGATACTTGAGACTAATTTGTTATTCTTACGATGTCTAGCTTAAGACAGCTCTAGCAGTTACAAGTTACTTACTTTCCCTTGGCACCTTTACTATTCTAAGCCTTTAGTGCCCCACATTTAAGTCTAATACCTTCCCTGCAATATTTAACCTACAGTTTGTTGGCGTTAATAATGCAGTAAAGCTATACATGTAATAAAAACAATGAATTTTACATTTATTGTCTGTTTATCTGTGCGTTTGTGCATGCTAATATGAACAGAAACGCCTTAACCAATTTGAATGTAAATTAAATGTGATATGATAGTGGTAAGCTCCACTAAAATATAGTGTTCGTTTCATGTCAATCGGTTCATATATAAAATAAATAAATAAATATTTTACAACATCACATACATTGATCTGATCCCGTGGTAAGTCGCTTAAGCACTTGTATTACAGGTATCAGAATCAACAGTGGATACACAAATATATTTAATAATACACCCAGACACGGAACAAACACCGATGTTCGTCACACAAATATTTGTCCCGAGTGGGAATCGAACCCATGACTCTTGGAACCGTAGGTAGTGAACTTGGGTCACTAACCACTGTTCCACCGAGCCAGTCGATCAGTCAGATATATAAAAAAGTTAAGCTAATTTAATGTTTCACGTCGAACTTGCAGTGCGTTTGTAGGAGCTATTCAAAATCGCTGCCTAAAGTCTCTTTTCTACGCCGACGAAGTAGCTTGGATAATTTAGAGTTTTATATTATACGAGAATTTTATATATGAGATTTTAAAATACCAACTGAATTACAATTTAATAGGTATAGCATATGAACGATGGTTTACTGCATTATTAACGTGAACGAACTATAGTATTATTTAATAGACTTTACAGATGTGGCAAGAAGACAGTTGTTATGTAAATTACATATAACTAGTGACCCGTTCTCCCTTGGCGTCGGGGAAAATTATACATAAACCTTCTTCTTGTAAACCTCTATCTATCGAAAGAAAAACTGCATCAACCCCATTGCAAAGTTTAAACCATCTGCTTAGATGATTGCTAATATGCTTATACATACAGTATACATACATAGTACGGTCAGACCGCATTTTCAACTTTGTTTTATAATTATGTAATTATGATTAGTCAGTGTAGCTATTTCAAATTCAGTTCGTGCCAATTCTTAGACTTACAACTAGACTCATAAGTCTATAAATAGTAGAGTCTATATTTTCGAACTTTCGATTTGAAATATTTCGCATGAATAACTAAGTTTGAACACATACGCTTTATAATGGAGGAGATACTACCAAATCTAAAAAAAAATAGATTTCAAACATGTCGCATAAAGCTACGTCTGAATTCCTAAGCTTTATAATTGAATAGTTCTTCTCCAAATCTTAGAAAAACATATTTTGATAGAATACATATTTACGGATTACTTTCTTTTCTTAATCTGCTTGGCGGCGAGATATCATTGCTTGCGGTTACCTCGTGGTCGATTCGTGGTGCGGTACTAGAGACGGTTTCTTACTCAACCTACTTTTGTATCAAATCACAGACCATCTATCACTGAATGATTGGATACTATCGTTAGCTTAGAATGTATCTAGTAAATATACGGCATGAAACTACGGTCGGTGATATTTTTAATCATTAGAATGAAATTTAAATGGTTTATACTCGTATGGTGCAATTTTGTTTTTAAATATCAAACAAAAATAAAAAATATTTGTAGCACTTTGGGTATGCGTAATTGACTCTACATGTACTTAATATTTATGAATATTAAATGAATATACGCTTAGGTACTTTATTTTAACAATATAAATAAAATATCTGGAACTAATTAAGCAGAGCTTGTACTATTGAAAGAATAAAAAAATAAAATACTTTATTGAACAACTTCAACGAATAACAAAATGGGTTACAATATTATTGGTTTGATACATATTGGGGGTAAAATTGTGGCGAAAAGCGAGTCTTGTGCTCAGGTTTAGGCAAGAATAAAGGTAAAGTCGCTCAGAAATCAGTTGTGGCGGCCAGGCCAGATAGGGTACCTATACTACGATATCATACAGTGACACTAAGCCACAGGTAATATGAACTTTAGCTGCAGTACACAATATACGATAAGCACTGCGTCTCGTTCAATGTCATGTCTTCTTTCTCACGCGCCTTCGCTTCGCAGATAACAAGTAAAAACTACAGCCTCCGACGATGTATCCGTGTTATTCATTTGTGCGTGGTCAGCGCATCGGCACCAAACTTCTACTCCGGGAGCTAACCTCTTTGGAATATGCACGATGCTTTTTTTTCAAATGTCAAGGGTGCGTGCAAATCTATAATATAAAAATGAGACGCAAAATGTGTTGGTAAATGCATAACTCAACAACGCCTGAACCAATTTGGCCAATTCTTTTTTAAAATGTTCGTTGAAGTCCAAGGATGGTTCTTATGGCGAGAAAAAATTGAATAATTGCCGGGAAAACCCTAAAAACAGCCCTTTTAATTTTCAAATTTTTTTGACAGGATGAAGTCTATCGGGTCAGCTAGTAATTAAGATAAATACTACGATGCATGATGCATTAAAACTGTTTTTTTTCAAATGTGTAGTTTTCGCGCAAATAAGAGACAATACAACGATGCATTATTGAAAGTATTTAAAGAAGCGGAGTTAGAAATTGTTTCAGTGATTAGTTGCGAAACTTTTGGTGTGACTACTCTGACTTAAGAGTGACTCAAATAAATTGCAAGTTTTTGCGCTATTCAAAATTTTATAAGAACATAATTAAAGAGCAAAATCTCAAGTTTGTTAGGATATTATTAATATTATGGTTTGAACAAGGGAAAGAGGGATTGAACCTTACTTTAAATATAGTCTAAAACCAAAAAAAGTATATTTACCAATTTAATAATTAATGAACATTTTCGACATACTGACCTATTTACTTGGGTACACCATTTGGATATGACCTATTTAAAGTTTTCTCACATTACACGTTTCCATAGTTGTATCCAAATTCATCCATTGTAGCCACAGAGCAATTTAACGATTCTTCAATAAAAACATCGTGTTGATCATTTACAAAGTCGTGTCTAGCTCTTGGCCTAATGGTCATCAACAGACCGGTCGTCGACCGCCGCACCAGACGCTCGGACAAACTCTATGACTCTAAAGGTCACAGCACACATATCAGCTCGGAAAGGGATCGGCACTGTGTCGCGTTTGCCTCCGTCAAACTGACGTAAGCCTGACGTAATGTTGTGGCCAAGCTATAGTAGCCTACAAAAAGCTACGACGATTTTTTATATGTTTCTGGCAGGCTAAGTCTTATCGAACATCTGTTCGCTAGCCGTTGGCAAGTCCTAAATACCACTGGGAGAACCCACTCTCCTAGCGAAGGTGCGTAAAGCATTTCGCCGCGTTTAAAAAAGAGATTTCCACGAATATTCGTCATAGCATGTAGCCTTAACCAACCAAATAATACGCAGCCATATCGGCTACGTTGATGCTAGTTGGTCCATCGAGGCAATTAAGTTAGGATCCTGATAACAGTATACAGTCAACGGCCTGGTAGATGTTACACTAAAAGTATTAATTTCCATATTAATTCTTATGCCTACGTCATAAAGACGCACGGTACAAAGTCCAAAATGTTGCGCCTGTCGAGCAGTTGATCATTACTATTACAATACGTCGTAGCCGCTTGTTTTAAACATATAACAAATCAGCTCGAGTTTATACGGACCCGATCTCTTTCCAAGATGATAAGTGTGCTGTGACCCTTAATCATATGTTGGAGGTCAGTAGTCACATTATGTATTCACCAAACTGGCCAGGTGTGAGTGTATCTTAATATGTAATTTCGTATCAATTTTAAGTCCACGCACAGTTTTTTTGGTTAATAATTGTCATGATTGACTTTTATGTTAGCCAGCATGATTAAATATGGTCTAATCGCTGTGCTGTTTAGGGAAGAACGAGCTCCTCGGTGGTGACGTGTATTGGCAATCAGTTATCACTATTATCCCTTTAGTAGTCAAAGCTCCAATTGTACGTACTTATACATATAAACGTCGGGAACAGATTAGAATAACCACTCCTTCAGTACAATTATCTTAATACAAAAAAAATTATATATTATATAAAAAGCTTTATTTTGCGTCAAAATAAAACCTACAACAATGTTTTGATCTGAATACGTCGTACAACTTATCAAATTACAGCCTAACCTGATATAATATGGCAAAGCCATGTTCTGTTTTCGGACGTGTAAAACAAAAATAACTGTTTATAAACCCAAAAGGTAGTAGGTACCCTACCCAAAAAAAACTGAAGCCTTAATTATAACAGATTTCCATGTAACCCAATTGTATTTTCGGATTTGGTTCAAGGCTCTACCGCTATTCCAAGGACTTCCTGAAGAGATTATAGACGTGATCGTGTGTGTGTGTTAAATTACGCAATAAGACAAGAACCTTGAAATTATGACCTATTGATAGTATTGATAGTTAGCCGTTGATTTTGGAGACTGCATCATCGCATGAACGTCTAAAAGGAATCGCGAAATATTTTTTTAATCAGTTCAAATTCGGTTCTACGCTCCGATATAAATAGAACATTAAACAACTGTCGTATAACCATTTCGTATGCAAATATCTAAGTGTCAATAATCAAACACTTTATTGCAAATCGGGACACATGAATAAAATGTCTCTGTAGACGCGTTGTTATAGACTTTCTCTCGATATTATGCGGGGCAAATTGTTTTGTCCATTATTTTATTAACAGACAACCTGTTGGACTGGAATTGTTGTGCTGCGGCTACATTAGCTGGCTATGGCGAATATTCGTGCAAGTATCCTGCTTTATAGACTGACAGATAAACTCATATAAAACTTCTCATTTCATGAATGCCGATAGCGCGGGCTCTGCAGTATACTTGCAAGTGTTTACACAAATAGAGCGATTTGAATTTTATACCACAGCTGACTTAGTAGAATCAATAATTCGTTGTAAAGTGTAGAGCTATCCAGTAAAACCATGGAAAATTAATTCATCAGTACAAAGAATGGTTTCATATTTTAAAATACCTATCAAGCCTCTTGAATTTGGCACCTCGGAAACATTCCCAGAATTTTCATACTAATTTTTATAATGATTAGGACTAAGAAATCTGATTATGATATTTCAAATGCAGTTCTGACCTATTACCCTAGTAAATGGGATCGATAATGTGGGTGCTACGGGTGGCCTTATGACATCGATCAATTTATTTTATTAATTCAAACCACCGGTCAAAAGAAAAAAGCAAGCGATGTTGTTATTTTTGCAACAGGTTGCCATGTTATTAGGCGTTGTCAAGTAATAAACATTTCCAGTGCTGTATTTGTAACCATTTACGAGTTTAAAGGAAAAAATGTCAGACAATGAAAGCTACTTTTTACTTTACAAATTTTTACTACAGGGTCACAAATAAAAATTGCGGAAAGACGGAAAATTTTACAAAGTTCCCTACATCATAACAAAGTAAGTTTAAAAAAATGTGATTCTATATGTATATTAGGTACTGGACATGTATCAGTCATAAAATTAACAACAAATGTAAAATAGAACACTCCAAAGCAAGCAAGAATTGAAAAGAGTCACGTAATCATGTTCGTAATAAAACTAAGGGAACGTTTTAAGTTTTTATTATCATTGTAATAAGTGTGTATCACGTTGATCGAACCTGTTATAATAATAGTGTACGCGAAGGTAATAATTTAATAGGCGACTACCATCATTGACCAGCTTTGAAGTCTATCACAAAATTTAGAAAACATGAAATTAAGTCGGTATAGAGTCTGTATAGGCTACGTAATAGGAATAAGTTGATTTGGATGCATCTGAGCAAAGTCATGAATTAGTAGGTATATAACTGCTTCTCGATTCACAAACTCAATAAGCAGGTTCCTACCTAATGATTGTAATTTGATATCTCCAGAAAAAAGAATGATCGTTGTAGCGTCTCTTGCTACATTTCTACCTTAAGACATAGTAAATTGTACAAAAGAAGTATTGTTAGAAATATAAAGACATTTTTTTTGCAAAAAAGTTCGATACCTATTCATTAAACCAAATATTATTAAATTTTCTTTATTTAATATATGTATACTTTTATTTAACCATTTAGAATTAAAGAGTACGAAAATCCCAACCAAGTCACATAGTCCTGGTTTAAGTTCCCCTCAAACCAATCTAAAGTATGCAATGTATGCATTGTCCGCAAAATTGCCTTGCAACTCTTCAATCAAGGAAAAATGGCCTTTTGCACAATACGATTAGAAAGTTAATCCCATGGTATCACTGTGGAAGAGTCTGGTTACTAATTTAGTAGTCTTTTATATGGGGGAAGTCAGCCCTGGCTTAACAAATTACAGGTTAGTTGTACGGTGGTGGACACGTTGCCGTTCTCACGGCATCCATCATTTGTGGTGCATACTTAAAAACTGTAATGGGAGCAATTTGTTTGATTGAGTTTGTACTTCTAGCTCCTGTGGGACTGTCAATATTGTAAACTATGGTTGCCCGGTCCTAATAAGATAGGTTACAATTAAGCGTTAAATAGGCAAGTATACTGCTAGTTAAGTATTTTCGATAACACAAGCACTCGAAATCTTAAAATTTACAGCATCTATAGATGCGTTAATGATATTTAAGTTTAAGGGGTAAGAGCCATCCGGTGCAAGTCCGGTGATGGTGACGAGGCTACTTCAAGCCATCATCGTAAATTAGTGAGGTAAAAAATATATAGGTATTTTACAAAAAAATACAGCTTTTCCTACGATTTCAGGCTAAAATCATTGTAACACGTTCACGTAAAGATAGGATAATTGTTACCTTTAATAAACTGTATTCCCAATAATCGTAACAAGTGGTAGAAGGAAAATTATGATGCAACGTGACCTCATTTGTGGATTCTTGTCATCCTATTAGCTAAATATGCTGGAACTAATTCAAGGTGTCTTTAATCTGTATTCCCGAATTCGCTTAGGTTATCTTTATTGTTTGTTTGACTTTTTGATTGTTTTGTCCTCGCATTAATTGTCACAATATAAGGAGTTAAGCGTAGACTTCCTTGTGACAGTGATATATCACATTTGTGCACCAGGTCAATAGGTTCTAAAGACGGTGTTATTAAAGCTAGCTATTAATATATACGGTCGACCAACCCGCACTTGGCCAGCGTGGTCGACTAAGGCCTTATCGCCCTAGTTTAGGATAGGCCCGTGCCCCAGCAGTGGGGACGTATATGGGCTGATGATGATTAATATATGCCCAACAAACTTAGTGCAGTTACTATTCAAACAAGTTAAGACAATCTGGGGTACAATGTTTAAATGAAAATCCATATAAGTTGAAATGCTTCTGTAATTTAGAATTTTACCCGTTTATATGAGAATTTGTTAACTAAATTACAGTGGGTACACAACAATGCTTGTTTATGAGTATATGAATTTTCTTTTATGTCTCGGACAGGGCAGGAGTATTAAAATAAAAAACGATCAAAGTAATCAAAGTAATGTTGATATTAGTTTCAATTTAACTAAATTTATTCCGTCTATGTTCCACGTATGAAAACCGTTACTTTTCTAAAACACAATAAAGATACAAAATCGTACTTTTAAATGTAATGTTCCATTTGAATGCGTTTGTTTACACCTATAAATTTAAAAGGGATTCTCCACTGCACGGTAGTCCCAATACGCCCCATGATTATATAATTTCTAAAAACCGACAGAAAAAAAACGAGTTGTCAAGCGATTTTCAACTTTTTGTCCATACTATTAGGGTGGGACGAAAATGTGTCCGGAATGTTATTGTTACCACGAGTCGTCGAGGATTCCATGTAATTATTATCTCCGGCATTCTAAAGGCATTCGTCCATTTCTTTTTTTAAACGATACAAGTCGAAGTTGGTCACGGGAAGTGCGCACGGGCAGAGGATGGCCCGGTGTTGCCAGTTAAAACATTTTAAGATTTTTTTTTCTAAATCCGGAAGTAAACAGTTTAAAAAATGAGATAAGTCCATTTAATAAAGAATATTAAACAACAGGCCAAAAGTTAACTGTATCAGTATTGACACATTAAATTAAGATAAAATCATTTAATAGGGTTTTCAATAAACTGTGAAATATCAAGATTGTTATGTTTAAGGTAGTACAAAATATTATCGAAAATCTTTGTACTGATCAGTTATTAACTGTTAAAAAAACTGCTGTGTTAATGCACTACACCCCGACCTATTTCAGGTCCTTAAACAGGTCTTTTTTTCCCTAACTGACTTACGATGATGTCTTGGAGTAGTCTCGTCATCATCACCTGACTTGAGGCAGAATGGATGGCTCTCACCCTTAATTAAACAGGTCTGTTTTTGGCTATTCATCATAAATACATCTTAAAATATTTGGTTCCACAAATAAAGTACCATTAAATTCAAAAACAGTGATACTATACCCAGCTATAAAAGTAACACCATAAATCTCTTTGAAATTGGTAATTTGTACAATACCATTAATCCTAAACGCACACACAGAACAAAGAAATGAGATAGTAATTTATATTTTGACATTAATTAAACTTTTATTACTGATTCGTTAATTAATCGGCCCACGCTCGCATTCTTTGCACAACGAGGGGCGTCTACATTAAGTAATATTCATAAAGAGCACGATGTAATAAATCAAAACGCAATGTACTCCAATTAGATACAGTTGCAAAAAGGATTTGTTGTTGCTGATGAAGAAGCTACCTTTTATTTTTTTACTCGATTCATAATGCTTTATGTTACTGAACATAGATTTGGTGATGGTGATTTTGTATTCTTCCAATACTACTACTAGTACAGGATCCGTGGTGTATTTTTTCACTTGATTACTATCAAGCTAATTTTCCGTGAGTAGCTTCATTTTGATAAGACGCCCAAAAAATTCCTGTGCGAAAATTTTTGATTGTGGTAGCTAACAGAGGTAGCAATGATTAAATATTTAGGACCGTAGGACCGGGACAAAGTACCACGGAATTTGTAGGACAATATGACCGTTACATTATATAAATATTAACTAAGTAAAATAATAAAAATCAGCTGGTTAGTAATCATTTTTGGTGATCTCCTCCCCCTCCAACTTGTATCGATAACGATACAAATTCCGTGGTACTTTGTCCCGGTCCTACGGTCCTAAATATTTAATCATTGATACCTCTGTTAGCTACCACAATCAAAAATTTTCGCACAGGAATTTTTTGGGCGTCTCATCAAAATGAAGCTACTCACGGAAAATTAGCTTGATAGTAATCAAGTGAAAAAATACACCACGGATCCTGTACTATACTTTAAAACGCAAAAAAAAATCGATAACTGTTTCTTTGTTTTGTATGTTACTTATATAAGGCGAAAGATCGTACCACATATATCAATTCGTAAACGATACGTAATTGAGGGTAAGGGAACACAGAGTGCACTTGTGCACTATAATCCATTGAGCTCGACCGCCATTGCCGAAATCGGTCGGACGCCTTATTTTTTAAAAACTCCCTACAGCACACTAATCGGAATCGTAACGTAATCGTCTCAAGACGCGAGGCGATATGGCGAAGATCCCTTTTGGAGTTCATATGACCATTAGCTTCATTCGCAAATGTGGAAGGCCGAAAAGTTAAGAGGCAGTACGAATACTAATATCATGTCTACAAGGTATTGTCGAATACATCCTTAGCAACACTTTAACGTCAGTAAAATCATATTATTATACTTGGTGGTTGCGTCACGGTGATTATGCCTCAATCGTTCGCAGTCTAATAATAATGAAGATAACGTTAGCGTTCAAGATTCTTATCAGTTTTGTTTCAGCGGGTTCGTTTGCGTTGGCTAACTATTTCGCCAGATCCGGTGCAAGTTACGAATAAGGCAGATATTTTATTCCTTTTTCGTTTTTTCATATTTCGTTATATAGACAAGGGACCTTATGATAATATTTGGTATAGTAGCAAATATGTAGTTACATTTTGCCTATTTTAAGACGAAATGAAAGAAATTTAATGAGGCCGTATTAAAAAAAGTACCAACTATGACCAATTCTTATACATACAGGGTGTAACAGGAGGGGTGGATCATCGTAAGTCAATCGATGGGGGACTTCAATACCTATCGATATAACCCTCATGTATGTTCAGCGATTTTCAATAGTTCCAAAGTTATTGAGATTTTTATGAAATTTTTGTAAGAAGCCGGAATTCAGTATAAAAGTCTTCACTGTAGCTTAACTACTGGACCTGCTTGCATGATTTTTTTTCTAGAAGTATATCAATAGTAAGTCTTTATAATTACGATACCGATTTGAGTCATAACCCTATCATATTGGAGTAAAAAAATAATTCTTCACAAAAGTTTTACGAATCGAATTGTGTCTACCAACTTTCAAAGCCTCCAGTGAAAAAAAAGTGCCTGTGTTTTTTTTCTAGAACTTATTTTAAAAACTACTCACATTCATGGATAGTATACCCTGAAAATTTCATACCGCTACTGCCAGAGCATCAAAACGAAAAATGCACGCAGATGGCACAGGTGCCATAAATCAGTGTTTTTATTTTTCATGAAAAACTTTAATTTAAAAAATAAATCGATATGTTTCAGCAAATTTATGCTATGTTAGTAACATTAGTAGCAGTAATTTTACAGAATTGCAAATTGAAGGGGTGAAAATCAAACAGAGAAAATTTACATAATTTTTGTCAATATTTTTTTTTATAGTAAGTGTTCATAATGGGCATTATTATTGGCTATGCATAGCTTAGACCTTCTTAAAAAGCTTTTCTGGAGGTTGTGGAATGCTTCTTTTTTGTAAAATTTTTCAGGGGCCCAAATTGTGACAAGGCAAAATGTAGTAGTAGCATTTTGCAACATCCGAAAAACCTTTGTAAAAAGGTGTCGTACTCGTTTATGCATAGCCAATATAGGAGCCCATTATGAACACTTACTGTAAAAAAAATAATTAACAAAAATTATGTAAAGTTTCTTTGTTTGATTTTCATCCCTTTAATTTGCAATTCTGTAAAATTACTGCTACTAATGTTACTAACCTAGCATAAATATGCTGAAACATATCGATTTATTTTTTAAATTAAAGTTTTTCATGAAAAATAAAAACACTGATTTATGGCACCTGTGCCATCCGCGTTCATTTTTCGTTTTGATGCTCTGGCAGTAGCGGTATGAAATTTTCAGGGTATACTATCCATGAATGTGAGTAGTTTTTAAAATAAGTTCTAGAAAAAAAACACAGGCACTTTTTTTTCACTGGAGTCTTTGAAAGTTGGTAGACACAATTCGATTCGTAAAAGTTTTGTGAAGAATTATTTTTTTACTCCAATATGATAGGGTTATGACTCAAATCGGTATCGTAATTATAAAGACCCACTATTGATATACTTCTAGAAAAAAAATCATGCAAGCAGGTCCAGTAGTTAAGCTACAGTGAAGACTTTCATACTGAATTCCGGCTTCTTACAAAAATTTCACAAAAATCTCAACAACTTTGGAACTATTGAAAATCGCTGAACATACATGGGGGTTATATCGATAGGTATTGAAGTCCGCCATCGATTGAGTTACGATGATCCACCCCCCTTGTTACACCCTGTATTTAATTCTAACGGAATGCGTAGGTAAGTTTAAAATACAATTTTAGTAGATGTAAAAGACAAACAAGCTGTTTTCAACAATATTATATTATGTGGGCAGCTATTTAAGTGTTGGGACAATAATTATGAAAAATCTTTTTTTAATTGCAAAGAAAACAAAGTGTGCGTGTCATTGTTCTCAAACCGTTAAGTCACAAAATAGACAATCAGATAGATCCTCGCATAAACGCCACAGCGTTGCGTCGTCATGCCACAGATTATTTAAAATTGTTTAATCGCCTTCCCTAATGCATTTTCTTATATCTAAATATATGATCATTGCTAGATCAGTAGGGGAACCAAGCAACGTGTTAAATATTACTGTTTCGATGTATCCCATAAAATCACTAATATTGAACATTACTGATATGACAGTCTGTATTCTATGTAAAGTTTTAAAGTCTAATCTCTTCACAATTTTATAAAATTTGATAAATAAATCATCCATAAGAACCAACAGAATCAGGAACATGCTATCCGCTCCAAAACCGGTATTATTGACGTTGGTGAGAAGTCGTCAAAACTGAATTGGAACTGGGCAGGTCACGTTGGTGAATGGATGCCGGAAGATGGGCAAAACTTGTCACCGAATAGTAACTGAACCGTCGTCGTCCGAACCACGACGACGGTCCTAAAAAGAGATGGCGCAATGATCTCGACGCTCAAGACCTAAACTCTCCATCTGCAACCAAAAAACGGCAGAAGTGGAGAGAGGCTAGATAAAAAAAAATATCAGTCTCATTGTTCATGTAGCATCTATGTGGCAGATGCGTTGGTACTATGATTCTCATGATTTGCCGTCTAACGCCGACGGTGTGGCCATACCGAGAAATGAAGACTAACCCATGGGTCGTGTAAAACATGTCACGGTACGGAATCGAGCCTGAAGATGATAAAGATATCCGGTCTAAGTTCGTATGCTCTTACTTATTTATATACGCTTACACCTACATATTTATTTATTAAAGCAACCAACAAGATTAGCACTAAAAGAAAAAAAAATATGCAAATTACAGGTTGACCTAACAGGTACAGGATATTACATTAAAACTATTTTTTCTACCAGACCCACCCACTATTTCGTCCGCGTGAATTTAGTTCGTTTAAATAAACCCGTTAAAATAATGTTATTTCTCTATACAAACCTTGTCCTAAGAATAATAACTCAAAAAATAAATTATTCAATTTTGTGCATTACTACGGTAGTTATGTCCGTTTATACATGTACATTTTCTGTTTAATTTTATTTGTAAACTAGCGACCCGCCCTCGCTTCGCTTCGGTATACCTCTATCTCTACATAAATATTACATTAAAATATAATATTTATTATCAGGTACTTATTTACCTACGAAACGAATTTAAAGCGAATTAAAAATTCCTTCAAGTTAAAATCAAAGTGCCACGCGACTTTTTTCTAATACTTGCATTTTTAAATTCGTGATATCTTCCGAAAGAAATGTCCGAATTGAATAATTCAAAAAGTTATTTAAAGGTACTGAAGCCGTCTTGAATATAAAGAAATTATTTTGATAAGGATTAATACCAAGGTACAAATAAAGAGCCTTTTCAAGCGGCGACATATAAATTAAATTTTTAGAATAAAAAACCGCTTACTGTGACATAACTATAATATTTAGACATATGCTGTCGCGACACTTTTTGTAGATAATGGAGAGTTCTGCAAAGTCGTAGTAAATGATTTTATTCTATCATCAATAGTTTTCGCAGCGCACGCGACGTAAGTAATTTTTCAGGTCATTTTTTTACACCTTGGGTTACATTATTGGAGTTTTAGTAAGGATCCCTAATTTTTAAAAAAATATAATATAGCCTATGTTACTTCTGAATTATGCAGCTTTCTAATAGTGAAAAAAATATTGCAATCGGTCCAGTAGTTTTTGAGTTTATTCATAACAAACATACAAAAATACAAATCTTTCCTCTTTATAATATTAGTATCTAGATATGTCTTTGTACTTGTGCGTGATTACCATGCCCCCGATTTTCTCTTTCTCTATTGTCATTTGAATCCGTATATTAAATATGTTATTTAATTTCAAATACGTCAAAAGACTAGAAATTACGCTGACCTATTTTGAAAGACGTCAAGACGTTTTTTTTAAAGCTTACAGCAATGATTATTTTCTTGTTACTCGGTCACAGTTTTACTATAGCACATTTCGGTAATTTGAGAATAAGTAAGTTTAAGAAAACGTGCCTGCAAGTAGAAATGCGATATAAATACCATGGATTATTACGTGGGTACCAACACGTAGACCAGGTATCGTTTTTAAACCAATGCGATGGAATAAGACTAGTTGGCTTTAGCGATGACCTGCGACCTTGGAGTGGCTGGACGAGATATAGGCGATAGGCGGGTTTTAAATTCAATAAAGAAATTGACTGTAATAGCAGCCCTCACACCTCGAATTCTTAACCACTCCAATTAGTAGCACGATAAAAAAAATGAAAGCTAGACCCACTTTGGGGTCCCGCGCCAATGTTATTGGCTACTTAGATTATTATAATTACAAAAAAAGTATTGAAAACCAACCGACTTTGATCATATCGGCCAATCTTAACAAAATATTTTGATTGCTGATCTGTACCTCCTCTATTGTAGCCCTTTTATTGGTGAATAAAAGATGATATATTTTTTATTTGTGTCCGGTAATTGTACTGCACTATGAATAAGAAGGTAATAAAAGAGAGTGATCAAATGGTTGGTGTATGCGACACTTGAGTCTATCTACCAATATAATACGTCTTGCACAGTTAGCTAAGTTTCATTGAGGTATATAGGTCGCCATAACTTCAGTTAGACACTGTCAATGCCTTCGTCACTATCCCTATACATTTAAGTTTCCCTCTATAACATTTACCTTAATAAGAAAGTGCCTCCGTCAGCTTCTGACTCGCACCGCACCACGGTACTGTCACGGCCAATCTCGTTAGTTCACATTCCCGCGCCACAATACACGTGATGTGGATTGTGACGCGAATACTGTACGCGGTTGTACTTCATGAGTTTTCAAGATACCTAGAAAATAGGTTCGAATGATGAGAACAATAGGTCTTGAGGGAGAAGCAGGGAGACGGACGGACATCAAAGTGATTCTATTTGGGTTCCGTTTTTTTTCTTTCGAGGTAAGCAACCCTAAAATGGTAAAAATGTGGTACATGGTATGATAATAAATTTTACCACCCGTACCAATATGACACAATGAGGGTTAACGCGTATGAGATGGCAATACGTGGCAATGTCACGTCAAAAATAACCAATCATATTGCAATTGAACCTCGCGCCTAGTGTTGCCATCTAGTGAATTTCTCATACGCGTCAACCCTCATTGACTTTTATTGCTTACAACAAATAAATAACAAATCGCTAACCAGGGCTTTAAACCCTGCACGCCACGCCAAATCCATAAATTTCAACCGTACCATTGACAATAATCGATTGTTGACCGATACAGATTTCTATGGGCGCAACACCACAAGTCTCGTTTGTTATATTTGTTATATACCTTTGCGGGTATCGCAGTACTATTTAGCGATAGCATCTCGGCTTTCAATGCGTCTGAATACGTATTAGGGATGCGCGTTTGTTATTTTAAATACAGCAAAAGCACAGTTTATGTTATTTTTTTATACTGCGCTTCTTGTTTGGCAAACTGAACTACCAGTGAAGTAATTTGAACTTCAGGGTAGCATCCACTCCCCTTCAAATCCGGTGATGACGACGAGGCTACTCCAAGCTATCATCGTATGTGAGTTAGGAAAAAAAAGTAATTTGAATGAGAGATGAAAGCTTGCCTTTGGCTGTGCCCTACACCATAACGGACACCAGTTTCTCACCATCCATCGTATGTAAAATGGAAATCGACTGAATATTTATTTCACTATAGAAGAAAGCAAAATAATTACCTCTCCTTACTTTTTAGGGTTCCGTAGCCAAAATGGCAAAAACGGAACCCTTATAGTTTCGTCATGTCCGTCTGTCCGTCTGTCCGTCTGTCCGTCTGTCCGTCTGTCACAGCCGATTTACTCGGAAACTATAAGTACTACAGTGATGAAATTTGATGGGAATATGTGTTGTATGAACCGCTACAAAAATATGACACTAAATAGTAAAAAAAAGAATTGGGGGTGGGGCCCCCCATACATGTAACTGAGGGATGAAATTTTTTTTTTCGATGTACATACCCGTGTGGGGTATCAATGGAAAGGTCTTTTAAAATGATATAAAGTTTTCTAAAAAACATTTTTCTTAAAGTGAACGGTTTTTGAGATATCAGCTCTCAAAGTCGTAAAAAGTATGTCCCCCCCCCACTATTTTTATAACTACGGGGTATAAAATTCTAAAAAAAATAGAGGTGATGCATGCTAATTAACTCTTTCAACGATTTTTGGTTTGATCAAAGTATCTCTTATAGTTTTTGAGATAGGTTGATTTAACTGTAATTTTGGTTAAGTTATTGTGCTTACACTGAAAACGATGGTATTTGCTGCTACGGAACCCTTTGTGCGCGAGCCCGACTCGCACTTGGCCGGTTTTCTTAGCTGGAATGAAAATCGGTGTAAAACTTTAATGACGGATAGAAAGCTATAAATTGTTTTGTAGTTGGCGTAGTAAGTATTTTTTTAGTATAATATGATGTTTGTAACTGTCAAATAATAGGCGAAGATATAAATTGGTGCTTCATGCTTTATGCGAGTCGATCGGATTGAACTGATAGGTTATTGAATATTATTGTTTGATGATTATAGTTAAAAAAATAGTTAAAGAATGCTAATAAGTATAGTTTTAACCAACTACTCGTAATCACGCCCATCAAAACTATTATAAGGGTATTAGTATATGGTTTAAGATAGATCTTTACCGTAGTAACTCAGTACGAGTACTGACTCGTAATACCTATATTCAATGTTATTATTTGCTTCTCTTGTCTTCTTTAGGCAGTACATTCAATTGCGATAGCTGACGTCATGAACGGAAGTCTCACGTTTGAAGTCTGCCAACCTGTGACTCGTGATAACGATACGTTAGTTCCAACTTTGAATAATCTATACATACAAACCTAATAAAAATCTAACGGATCGCTCTCTGTACATACACGAACGAAAATAAAAATATATAACTTTTATCAACACAACCTATCCAAAACAATTAATGTTGGAATTTTTGATTGTTTGTGCGTTCGAATAAGCTAATCTCAGAAACGGCTTATCTGTTGTACGTATAGTTTTCAGTAATAATTTATATATTTTTAGTAAGCTCCAGTTAAAATTTTGCGTTTGTTTAATGTAAATAGTTTCAAAAAAAAAGAGGCTAATATAAAGAACTTTAATTAAACAAGCTTCTGAAGCCTATATAAAGCTAAAGCTACAAAAAAAAATCAAGATTTCCAGGCAGAAGAAGTAGCTGACACAGCTAGTAGGAAAATAAATGTATCCCATCACTTTAATAATGAAAAGGTTGGTAACCTTTTTTTATTCATTTAATAAAGTAAAAGCAGTGGTTTACGTACACTCTGTTCAACTCTGTTCCCCAAGTCGGTAATCCCACGATTAAACATTAGAAACGGAATAATTTGCTGTTAGATTCGCAATAAATTCTCGTACTAACTTTCGCGTCATATAAAATTTTCCCCTTCCTGTATATTGACGTGTATAGCATTTTGATTCCAGCAATAAACTTAATACTGTTATAATTGCTTCCCTTGTCATACGAAGGTCCTCTCACCTTCCTTGGCTAATGGTCAACATAAAAGTCTGTATTAAATTTACAAAATCAGCCGTATTAATATTAACTTAGAATACACATTTACTTAAAGCGTGAATTTTTGCCATCGCAATTCGCTAGTAATCTTATGTAGCCTATAAAATATAGCTGATAATTATTTGTAAAGGTCAAATAAATTTTCAATAATTATTTATTAGGTTAAAATCTTCTATAATATATAAAATAAATACTCAATTTAGGTATATGTAGGAAGGTGTATAAATACATATTATAGATGATTGATTATTTCGTTATTTTTATGTGCATACAACTTTAGGTAGAGCTTTATTTATTGCTGTGGATTACAGGAGTGGTAGTATTTTTGTATTATGAATATAAAAATAAATCGTTGCATCTTAACCCAAATCTGGCGAAGTGTTTTATTTTTAAAGGAAATTTCATTTCATTTCATTTCAATTGTTTTTTTTTTAAAGAGTTAACGCTCAACGCAATTGCGGTGATGATAACAAGGTTAGGCTTGTTTTTTTGTTGTTATGTGCGTTAAAGGCAAGAAGAAAAATAAGAAAACTGTGCAGAAAGGTAGAAAAAAACAAATTGTCGCCGTGACCACTATAGTATGACAATATTTGCAGTGCACAAATACCATTGAACTCGTGTGCAAAATTTCGTATTTCGTAATTCGTTACTGGCCATGGTACGCCGACGGAATATCGATCGGCTATCGGAATGTCGGACGGCGCACTTTCGTTATCGATTTGCGCGTGCGACTATATTTTGTTGCGATTTAGCCGACAATACAGCGGAATGTCACTGCACTATATCTGTGCAGTCTCGCAGTTATAATGTAGAGTCATAATATAGGCCGTAATTATTTCTAGTATAGTATTGTATTGATCAAATCCTTATTTACTGCTAATCAACCGTAGAAAAGTGTAGATAATATAGCTACAAGTAAATCACTACATAATAAAAACAAAGTCGCTTTTTCTGTCCCTATAAGACATAGGTACATAGGGATCTATGTATGCTTTTATGTTTAAAACTACGCAACGGATTTTGATGCGATTTTTAGGTTAAGGGAGGAAGGTTACCTATTATGTAAAATATTTCCAAACTGAAGCGAGGGCGGGTCGGGTCACTAGTAAAGTAATAAATCCTTGGCGATATGCTGAGCTGATGAGCTAATATCAATACATAGTATAAAACAAAGTCGCTTTCGCTGTATGTCCGTATGTATGCTTAGATCTTTAAAACTACGCAACGGATTTTGATGCGGTTTTTTTAATAGATAGAGTGATTCTTAAGGAAGGTTTTTATGTAAAATTTACTCGAAGCGAAGCGAGGGCGGGTCACTAGTAATAAATAATTAAGGGTTGAGAACCATCCGCTCCGCCGCTAGCCTGGTGTTGACGGCAAGGCAAGCCATCATTGTAGTCAGTTAGGAAATAATACTAAACATTTATAAACATTTAAGTAATTAACAACTTTACTTAAAGCATTTTAAATAGGATTGGTCAACAATAGATACTTCAGTGCACATCAAATATGCGAAATCCTTGAAATCGGCCATTACTTTTATGCACTAGTCCAAAGACCCCTCATTACGTTACTGATTGTATACTCGCTTACAATACACGACCATGACACGATACTTAAATACATACTAAATCTAAACCACAGTTTATACTTATTTGGCATTTTAGCCAATTTTATTACCATATGAGTTGAATCTTCGTGATCATTGGAAACATTACATATTAGATGTTCCTACTACGAGTACTGTGACCGCGTGAATCCTCGATTATCGCTTAAAACATAACCCTGTAGCGAATCCGGTTTAAAAGTGGCATATGCCTTTTTTTGCCAAAAACAGGAATTCCTACACAGTTTAGAGGAAATAAATAAATCGATAAAATAAAACCATTGAATTACAGCTGATAATAGTTAATACTCGAAAAGTACAGTTGAAACAAAAAAAAAAACATTTCACACTAATTTCCAAATGCGGCAAACATTGCGTGAAAATGTTTATTTAAATTTCAAGCTTTACCGTTATTTTTACCGGCTAATAAACATAGTGAATCACTATTTGACATAGATTACAGAAGCAAGAAGGGTCATTAACATATGTGTAAAAACTAAACAATGATTAGTCGGTTAGTCCGTGCCTACACAGAGTAAAGTGAATCACGCAGTATGCTTCAGTCTAATGAAACACTCTTCCGATCCTCAGTACTGCATGACAAATGAGACACATAACTACCATTTTACAGGATCGTTAAGAAAATTATTATTGTCATGTATTTTCATAAGGCTTTGGCCTATATTAATTTATTTGATGTAGGTAATATATCTAACATCTGATCTCGTAATTTCTACGGCTTCCGTTGAGCGATGATATTTTAATTTGGGTCACGTCCGCGTTATTA
Source organism: Maruca vitrata (assembly GCA_039566165.1). NCBI lineage: Eukaryota > Metazoa > Arthropoda > Insecta > Lepidoptera > Crambidae > Maruca > Maruca vitrata. The sequence continues at coordinate 5,314,193 of CM076911.1, forward strand.
TAACTGTGAGACATATTGTGCCGCGTGCAATATTAACTGGTAACCTTTAATTTATTATTGTTCTATCCAAAGTCGTAGGCAGAAAAGAACTATTCATGTTCCCTTCGGTCGACTAAAAACTAACGAAGTTTGTCTTCCTTTCCCTCTGTTATTCTATGCCACGCCACGTTTTCGCATATTGCACAACTGTACCCGAACGGGCTGCCCACGCGCATATTACGTAACACGTTTAAAATTAGAACCCAACTCTGTTAATGACGGTGCCGCTGTCAAAATAGCTGTCAAACTGGGCGCAACTGTCAAACGGCCGCGGAACAAACGCCGATATGTCATTTGTGCGTCAAATATGTCAAGTTGTTGCCTAGGTTCTGTGGAGTTATCAAGATTAATTAGTTGCAAATTGGTTGGCAAACTAGTAGCGTCATAATCTAAGAGGAAATCTCAGACAATACATTTCAGGACAAGTGGTAAAAGTTAGTAAGAAGTTTTTTATGCTTAGTTTTTTATCTAGGCAAGATTGGAATTTCGGATTATTCATTTAAGATGACAATATACACTTTATATTAAAACTATCAGCTGTGGAGATCTACCAATAGTTTATGATCACCAAATACACATTGTATTGTCACAGCGATTTCTCATAGATATCATAACTAAAGTGACATCATAATGTACTTAATGATGGCTTAGATCTCAAGACATGGACAAAGGTTCTCATGATTATTTACAGTTTCATTCGGCTCCTTTGCTTGACAGAGATGTTCGTAGTGGTTTAAAATGCCTCCGATTTTATTAAAATCAATATCATTTCAGGCTTTGTAAAAACGTAAATGTTAACCTAATCTCTCATCGGTCATGTCGGATCGCGGTCTCACCGAACTAAGAGAGTCAAGGAATAGAAAGTGCGCTGTGTTCGTACGTGCTCTATAATATCGTAATTTTAAAGCTATTTTATTTAAATAGTTGTTTAAAACAATTGACGGTTACTAAATCGGCAATTTCATAAAAGATCTTCACCTTGGATTTCTTGACCAGAAATTGATGACACTTCATACAGCTAGAAAGGTGCGTCCTTTCTTACTTTTAGCAACTCTAGATAGACATACTGTTGTCGTGTCTCGGCCTCACGACTCGCCCGTGGTGATCGGGTCGCCGCCACGACCCGTGGTCACTGCCGTGGTACTCCTTTATTACACCTGAGTTTCTAGATGAGGAATTGGTTGCAAATTGGTTGGAAAACAAGTGGCGTTCACCTTTTAGGGTGATTACAGGCAATTTTTAGACAAGACGTGGTCGATACGAGTAATTTTATTGATTGAGCTCCTCTTAATCTTTATGCCACAACCTTGAGGATTGTTGATAATATGTACTAATGTGTCCAGAATGTGCAAAAACTTTTTAATTTTGAGATAGTATATGAATATACACGTCTAAGATAGCGCTGCATTGTCTGATTCTTTTTTATATTCTGGTGCTAGCTAAATACACTGATGTCGTGGTTCAAGCTCACGACTCGACCACGGTTCGCAGGTCACCACTACGACTTGTGGTCACTGCCATCAAACTCCTATATTACACCTGAGTATCGAGTATAAAGGTCGGAGATTATGCACATTGGCGTTACTCGTTTATCGCAATCGTTAAATTTCGAAGATGTGTTTAAGTGAGACACTTGTATACTTGAAGTGCAACTTATATTTATGTGACAATTTATCGATTTTTTTTTAAAACCACTATTTTTAATGTGAATTGATACAAAACCCGATCTAAGGAAGAGTTGGGTTAGACTTCAAAAGGATCCAATGTTTAATTTCTTTGTAATTTATGTTTTGATTGGCGTAAACTGAAAATGTACTATATTTTCATGATAGTGTACACACACACAATCAATATTTTATTCCTCATGTAGAGTTACTAAACGCAGAACTTAAATTTTTCTTGTTTACTTAAATTCTTATCGATATCTCAAACGTTTTTGTAGGTCAGGTGCCGCGTCTACCAATTAACTGATGAAATGACCATCCCCGTCATTGGCTGTTTTTTAGATTTTTTCGCTTCTTTTTTATTTATTTTTTCCACTGCGTCCTCAATCAAGGCGTGATGAATCGTCGAAACTACGAAGCGCGTGCGCAAGGGTTATTGACCCTGGGAAACCACTTCCCGACGTCAAAATGGGAAGACTCTAGACAATGTAGATCGCCGTTTGTAAGGCCTTTTGGTTTAAATAATAAAAACAATAATTTTAAGACCTGGCATTGGTGAAAGATTGTCTTTTGTTTTTGCTCTACCGATTACTAAATTTTTCTCTGAAAAGCAAACTTGCATTGGAGACACTTAGAAAAGAGTGACTACGGCGTTGGTGTCTCTGTTGTTTAATATAATATTTTTGTATCTGTGTAGGTATGTAGCATACAAAATATCTGTAATTCCATTTTGACATTAAAGAATTTTAATATTATTTTCCAGTGTATTACAATACAATGAAATATGTCGATTAATGCTTTATTTTATTTAAAAAACAATAGAAACAAAGGAAAAGTATATACCTATAAAGCTTCACGCAAACCATCTCTTACCATGTGAATCGTTTACATTCAATTTCCCAACCACATCCTTTCGGCCGCAGTAAAAATCTAATCATAACAATCTTGGGTGCTTATCGCGAACGAAAATCTGACGAAGCGATGACCACGTGCGTTTTGAACACCGACAAGATGACTCGACGGCGACTCAGTCGATGCGCGCACGCTTTCTGCACTGTACTGGCCGTTGAAAACACCACGAGCTGTTTACGAAAAGAAAAAAAAAACCGTTTCGAACATTTTAAATGGCTGGATAAATTAAAAAATAACACTTTATTGCATTTAAAAATTTGCATCTGGAACTCTTTTATTAATGTTGTTGTTTTTATTGCTCAATTCTAAGTGGCCTGCAACCGGCTCCACGTTTAAAAAAAAGAACTTACGAAACTAAATCAAACTCCTCTGTGTTCAGATTCTCAATGTGATATTAAATTAAATGTGATCGTAGTGATAAATTAAAATGATTGAATTAGTGAAAGTGAGTGATAAGAGGGTGAACGGCACAATGCGGGACATTGGGGCTGATTCGTTCGTGTGCCGAGTGCAGTATCTGAACGATTTGGACCCTTTCTCGGAGTACAATGTGAGAGAGCCGTCGAGGCCTCTCTATCACACCTTCAACACCACAATACCGCTGTCCTACCAGATAGCGGCTGTGCATCGGTTGTTGCAAGCACCTCATAGGGTAAGTAAATTAGTCTTAATGTAACAATAAGATTGACTGTGCGCTCAGCTGACTCTCGTGTTGATACGTAAATGAACCTGTGTGAACGTAATGATAAGACTGTTGATAATGATGGTTCGCAAAAAATAGTAATGACGGAGTTCTTAAGGGAAAGGAATCTGATAGTCTGGTACATTTTTGAACTTTTCCCTTTACTCAAAGTCGTTCAAAGGAGCCACGGAAACTTAGACTATGTATATGTGACATTGACACCTCTTTCTTCTAACTTGTTGCTGTTGAGCCTTAGTATCCAGCATCCTGGGCGATCGCCCATCCGCGCCCTATGTAAAGGACGGCATTGCCCAGGGCAAGTATTCTAACACTATTTTTTTACTTTAATTAGTTACATAAGTAAAAAAGAAAATATTCTGAACCTCCTCCTTCTTTTGCAGTCGGTCAAAAACAGTTGAATAGTGAGGATAGTCGAGGGGATGACTTAAAAAATAAAATGTAAACAAAAGGATCTGTACGCGTAGTTAGTAAAAGTAGTAAGTTCAAACTGCCCTTCGTTCCAATTGGGTTGCACATATTGACAAAATATGTATTAAAATAAAGGTGTTACGAAAAATGCGGTACCCCTATGTTCTTGTTATTTTGATGAACGTGTACTACGTTAATACTGTAACGTTACTCATTATTTGGTACTGTGGTTTCCTCAGTTTTTCATTCATTTACATACATACGGTAGGGTACACTATTTACACTTTCGCGTTCCTTTACACTAAATATTAGTCTATATGGGTCTACACGCGATATTAGGAGTAACAAATACATAGCTACTTACTAATATTTTGTATAATAACATTTTTTGTGGCCTAAAGTCTGGCTACTCACTTTCTGTAATCTTCTTCTTCTTCATTATCTTTTGATGAATAATTCACGCCTCATCTCTAACGAGGAGAATATTTTCTCTGCATGTATTACTAGGTCTTATATGAAATAGAATGTGCTAAAGATAACAGTTGTTAACAATTAATTGCTAATTTCAATACGTGTATTTGCAACACGAATTCTTGGGGGTTGCATTAATTCTGTCGACAGTGCTTACAAGTACTTACGTAAGTTAGAGCATCAGCTGTGTATTTTGGAGATTACTTAGGTTTTTAAGTAGTATCTACTACTTCTACTTTCAAGCGAAGTATCTATAAGTATAATAAAAATAATGACCTTATTTCGGTCATAGATTCGTTTAGTTGTTATTCTAGCAAAGTTGGGTTATTCCGTATTCATCCTATGTGATCTCATCCGACGTGAAACTTTTTCCTTACTCATCCTAATTTCGTTCCTTAATCATCCCAAAGCAAATATTTCAATTTTTAGTTCCTTATTCATCCCAAAATGATTCCTAGCTCATCCTATAACAAAACATTTTAAAAATAAGAATATTTTGTACGGTCGGAATAAAAGTTTAAAATTTAATTTAGTCGTTTTGTCAAATAAAACTGCAAAAAGTCTGATAAAATAATATATTTATTTATAAATGTTGTATAAAACAGTTAGGTATGTTTATTTTTTAAAATTAAGAATAATATATAACATATTTTTTATATGATTAACACAGCAATATTTTTAAATTTTTCACAAACAAGGCTCAATGAACTTTGATTTAAAAAACATCGTCTTCCATATGTAAACTGTATGATTTTTAAATACAACTTGAAAAAAAATACAACTTGGTGACTCATTATTAGATGTAAATGAAACCGTTACTATTATTTTCTTTAATAGCACGTGCAAGTTTGGCTTTCGGTTTTAAGTATATTTTATTGAATATTATGTTATTTTCTTGTTTTAACATACAGATTTCTTTTTATTTATAATAATAGTACACATTTATATCCAAAACCTATAAATAGTTCACTTTCTGAAAATGTTTTGACTTTTGATTTTGCTAACCATACTTTTTATTGGAATATTCACCTAGTGATGAGAAAAGACTGCATTAGTGTTGTGTCAAGACAAAATCTAATAGGATGAGCTAGGAATACTATTTTAGGATGAGTAAGGAAATCGGATGAGTTCACATAGGATGAATACGGAATAACCCGCAAAAGGGGTTGCAAAGTTTGAAATCGTTTTGTTGTTTTTTTTTTAATATTTTTATTATTCTGCGTGGACGGATTACATATGATGACCTTAAAAATATTTATTAAACAAGCTTATAATGTTCTTTGTTTCCCAACGACAATATAATTTCGGAAATTGCGACAGAAGTATCATTCGGTGCATTTTTGCATACTTTATTACAGTTTAGTTGCCGACGGCGAACAAACGCTATTTGCGTTTATTTGCACTTATGTATGCAGGTTACTCACGCGGTATTTGGCTAAAATTAAACGTTCTAAATATCATAGCCCACACTCAGGTGTGTCGTGACATAATATTCTATCTGATCCGTATTACTAACCGGGGTATTTCAACTACCTATTGCATACACAATTCTTCCGCGTGTTTTGTTTTAGTGCTTACCTTGTCATGAAATTCATCAGCGAAGTTATGAAGAGCATATTTTTATTAGAAACTAGTGGTCCCGGCTAATTTCATACCGCCAATACTGATTTTTTTTTCTATATTTTCTCATTAAAATCTTCCCTGGACTACGACGAACATTTTAAAACCAAAATTACCTAAATCGGACCGGGCGTTCTCGAGTTTTAGTCAGACAGCAATTCATTTTTATTTATAAGAAATATTATATGTAAAGATGAACTCACCTTTTATCAATGTATTTTTTTTAATTCTTGACTTTAATTTTTTTTGTAGTTCTATTTGTTAAATACTCATAATCAGTTAAACTACAGCAAACTATATAACTATTTAAGGATGGATTTGCAAGTATGTTAGAAACAGATTGTTGATTTGAAGAGAATACGTCCCTTTAACAAAGGCGACTGGCAGAAACGCGAAGTGAGTTATGGTATAATAGCAACAGGTTTCGCTTACCAGTTGGCTAGCAGGTACGACATGAATATTTTATCATACTCCTTTCTGTTAATTTGACACATGAATTTGTTTGAAGGTTCTGATTGTCAAATATCATAATGGTCTTGGGTTTAGATTCGTTATCATTTTGAATTAAATCCCAAAACTTTAATGATACAATGTCTGTTGAAAAATGGGTTATTATTTAGTACTTTTTGTATACTTTTGGAGCAATAGATACAAGTTCGGTCCACGTTTAAGATGATTTCTAATTACATACCTCACAGCCACGACTAAAGATATTATATGGGCCGCGGTAAAACTATTTTGATGTGATGACATTATGACCCAGTTGAGTTGACCCAGTGCAACTTAGGTCGTCACTTTTATGCTTATTATCTACTAGAGAAATAATACTGATGGATGAACAACACTAAGATTACATTCACAATTCTTTCACATTCATCCGTGTTACTGCGCATGCTATGTTACCAGGAAGAATGTAAAAAACATTATATGACATCAGAGTGAGACCTGCGTGTGACATCACACCCACTTAGCATGTCGGACTGTTGTTGAACGGTAATGACAAACAAATGAACACGGCCAGGGCAACTGACATAGAGTGTCCAATAAGTAAACATCGATTGTACCTTGTATTTGTCTTGAAAAGTGTATCCCACCAAAAATATTTGGATGTCAAAATATTGCCAAGACGAGTCTACATAGAGATAAAGTTATCAGACCTCATGTAGAGCCAATTATTTTTTAAAATTGGCGTTGCTTTACGAATCCTAACGAACTCTACATTTTCGGCAAAACTTGTTGCTTAGCCAAGAGAATTACAGATGTATTCATCATGATCATCAGCCCTTATACGTTTCCACTGTTGGGGCACCAGCCTAAACAAAACTAGGGTGATCAGGCCATAGTCAACCACATTAGCCAAGTGCGGATTCGCCGGAGATGTATTAACGCTGATGTTTTGATGACATCTGATGGTAACAGGAACAGGAAGGGTAGAGAAAACGACTGAGAGGCTGCAGTCCAAAGCGATCATCACATCAGATCACAAGGATTTTTTAATTATCCATCAAGTGACAGATAGCAGTGTATAGAACAGTTGGTTATCAAAGCCAGGAATCCCTATACTTAATAATGGGACAGATGGCTTTGTTAGTGAATTTGGGGTCAGACTGGCCAGAGAGCTATTTATGGGCTAACCTCGTTTCAGAGGGCCACGAAGTTGTATAAAACGACCTATACCCTTCCAGTCCAACGTTAGATGGAAAGCCCCAGACCCTATTCTGGGTCGTGCCTAAGATAGTTTAAATCATTAGTATGTTCATTTTTCAGCAAATTTTGATTGTCGAAAGAATAATAATGCACTATGTCCGTGTTTCTATTATAGTGCAATTTGATATCCCTTGCGCGGTTCAGTGTTTGAATGTAAATTATTTTGGTATGTTTGAATGGTGCTACTATGTGTGTTTAAAGATAGATATCTGTACTGTTTTGCACCTTTGGAAAGGAAAATATTTATGTCAGAAGCTAACAACCACTCGTACCTATCTGAGTCATTATGTTATTCTGAAAATTCAGGAATAGTTGCATGGAATACTGCCAGTGGTAATGTTGGTGGGTAACTGCAAAATGGACTCCATTCATTCTGGGATGACCTAAAAATAAATCGCACGTGCTGGTGTAGTATTATGTCGAAACACCTGATGTGTACGCGTAATTATTCACGGTCGAAAATAAAGTTGACTCAGATTTTGTGGAACAGTGCGCTGGGAAAGACTTTTTGTCTAGTACATGACGTCAGGTGTTAAAGAAGTCTATCGTTAGACTAAGGCCCTTTGAGTTTAAAAGTGACAGACTCGATATCGCCTATGTAAATATGTCTATGTAAAACTTGTACAACGCCTCTAACGGTTACGCTAAGAAGTAAAATCGGTTGTATGAAAAAAAACAATTCGATAGGTTTTTAACGTACGTAAGTTCGAATTTCGATACTCGTAGGACTTACCGCTACTTATCGCAGAATTGACTGTAAGGTTTTCCTTGACTGTGTGTGCGTAATAACAGATATACTGTGTAGACAATGACAGTTTTATGCTCTGTCAAAAGAAAACTGTGGAAAAGCAAATCTCATTATTAGTATTAGACATCTGTCAAACCGTACATATTTTCATCTTTTTTAAGTATCGGCGTCAACCGGCTGGCTTTTATATTGGCGCTAATACAAATGCCTTTCTTTTTTTTCGCGGTGAAATGCTTTTCGCACCTTTTTCGAGAGGGGGTTCTCTCCCAGTGGTATGTCGGGCTCCCCGGCGGCTGGCAAGGAGATGGTAAATGCCAGCCGCGGCTCCTGGGCGAAGTGCAATGCCCGGGGGGTTTACCGACTAAAACACCGCAGTGTATCTCTTCGCCTTTTGGCGGCATCATGGGACTCTGTCCCAGTCTTCTACTTCTACGACGCCACCGGCGCTAATACAAGTGCCTCCCTATCCACATCGTATGGACGGAGTGCACGTTTGTTCAACTACGGATAGGTAGAGGCTATGGCTGTGGTGAAAACTCGCCACTTGAACTCTATGCGTTTGGCAGATACGAAAAACCTTACTTACCTAAACAAATACTCTTTGAGTCTTAATAAAATTTGGAATCTTATAATCGTAGTTTAGATAGGCGGTGTTAACTATAGCTTATTATTTCGTGATTGAAATCTGATAAAAAATTTAAAAAGTTATCTCGGCCTACCCCTCTGGGAAAAAGGCGTGATTCTATGTATGTATGAAATTATATTTATTATTACACATTATGTACCTGCTTTAGTTGCTTTCGTATTACTGGATAGAAAGTTATTTTACCTTTCCTATACCTATCTATATATACCTAATACATACGAATTTAAAATAAAACACAGATTAAAAGGCAAAACACGATCCTTGAGATTTAAAATTAAAAACGGTAATTAAAACCAAATCAAGGTATCGAATTAGTTTCACCCATGCAAATGAATTTGAGACTAAAGATTGAGTACACTTTGTGGCAAGCAAACGAATCTATCAATAAACCTAGCCTATAACTGGTATTGGTTAAACATGAGCACATAACAAACTTATTTTCTTTCTTGAAAAGGTTACTAAATGTTTATAAATAAATAAATAATTACTAGGCTAGGGAGGACGATGAAATAAATATTTCCCTACATAACATACCTATACAGGATATCACAAACGACTGTGGATACATAGATAAACTTAAATGGATAAATAATACCCAGTCACGGAACAAACACCGATGTTCATCAATATTTAAAATTTTGTTCCGAGTAGGAATCGAACCCACGAGTCTTATAACCGTAGCCAGCGTCAATCCCTGTTCCACCAAGCCAGTCAGTCAGTATTTATTTATTTATCTATTTAAGTCATACTTATGTTTTCGTTCCACCTTAGTGTACCGACCATGTAAAAACGGTACAGTATATTATTTTGCACCTACGTGTACTAAGTTTCAATCAAGTCTAGGTTAGGCATTATGAAATCATTCGTCACGCGGGATGTTCTCGATTTGTGGAGCTAAACTAAATTAGTTATGCAAGTCCATTTATTGTTTGTGCTCTTTAGCCGTGCAGTTTGGTATAATTTCATATTATCCTTAGGTATAATGTTGTTGAAACTTTTTTAGAAGTATGTTTGTGCTGTTTTTGCTCTTAGATTACTTCACATAATAACAATAAATACTTAAGAGGCGCTGGATTTTGTCCTTACTTTAGTTAAATTAAAAAGATCCTTAATGTGATAAGTGTAGACTGTAAGTCCCCCGGATAACTCACGGAAAACGAAATTGAATGCATAAATTAATGCAGATTGAAAGACGTAATCAACTCGCTTATCGAGTTAAGCTGTGTTAGTTTCACCAAAATTACTTAACCTTACTAATTGAGATAGGTATTTACTCATAAGATTTATTTAATTTTCTATTGTAAAGTAGAAGTGTTTCGCGAGAATACGGTACGGGCTGTGTTATTACTCTAAGGACTTAGCTTAAATGCGAAACTGATCTTAGTACTCTTTGAAAAGTCAAGAAATTGATTGTTATTAACATACCAGCCGTCATATTATTATTATCATAACCCGTCCTAGATTTTTTTGAATTTAAGTATTAATATTATGCATTTATACTGAACACTAGCGCCTTCATGCGCTAAGCTATTTATTGTGAAGTTTCATCAATAACCGTTCAGTATTCTTTGCGTGATAAAGTAACAAACTTACATACACAGCCATGCACACGTACAAACTGTCGCATTCATAACACTGCTAGGTCGGTCGCATAGTCTATCTGTAAAACTGGACAGAAGCAACCCGCATCGTCTGTTGATGGGAATCGCAGCCACTGCTGGTACGTTGGCGGGCCGCCAGTCGCCGTGGAAACTGGAGCAAAACTTGAAATAGTCCCGGTGTCCCAATGTGATTATTTAACATTCAGCAGAACGCGAACATCACAATTCGTTTAACTTCACGAGACATTTGTTTTGTCTATTATTGTTTTCGGTCAAACATAACTCTCTTTTCATCGGCAATTGGGTACCTAACAGGCTCGTATTATTAAGACATTTATTATTACAATTGGGATATGATTAAGGTGCTACGTTTAATATTTGGCAATCCTAAAATCGGGAACTTCTAACTTCAAAATATACCTATTTTGTTCGTAAATTGTCAGTAATCAAAACGTTTTGTATTATTTATAATTTTTTTGGCTTTGTGTAATTATGTAATTTAATATATACGTATACTTTATTTCCATTAACCAGTTGAAGGTATGAAAGTATGAAGCGTGTTAATAATGTATCTATTAAGGTGTGTTATTATTAGACATAGATACAATAGGTACTTTAATCGATTATTATAATATATGAACTTGTACACAAATACAAAAAATTATAATTATATTAATTAATGTGTTGATTATTTTGTAAGGGTACATTTAAAACGAGTTATCAGGTGGTGCTATCTATCCATGCCACTATGAAACAATATCGACAGTCTTGAAAGACAGTGTATTGCACAAAGCACAGTGATTTAGCGGTAGTACGATAGCGCTCACGGAGATGGCGCTGTTTAGCGAAAAGTTCATTGCAACATTGAAATAGATATTTTAATAATTTCAAAAATATGCAATGTATAAAAAATCATATTTTCTTTACAGTTGGACGATGCTACCCTACAAGTTTTCAAGGACGGCGACTACGGGCCTTATCTTGACCTGGACTCCACCCTGGGTGAACAGGATGAGGAGCTGGAGGGCTTGCAAGACAAGTAAGTCTCTTGTCTTTACTTATTCAAATTATTCGATTTAAGCAACGCAACGTTGTAAGGCACCATGGTGACATTTTTCAGGCATTTTTAAATTTTATGTTCACAGAGTATGCGATTTTAGCGCAACGTATACGTTACGTGCCTACCTTGTTGTGTTTATTTGATTCATTATTCAGAATTTCCAAGCGTGGTTGATAAAAATACTATCTAATAGAAATTATAGTTAGGTAGGAGTGTTTACTTTTTTTAACATTTTGAGGGTAGACGTCGCGCGTCGAGTCGCGTCTTTAAGGGTGTGCGTGCATTTCAATTTATCTATGCTGTACGGGCTCGTCTCATCTCGTAAAAGCGTCGATAGCCGAGCGGATAAGGTCGTTGCTTGTAATGCCATGCGAGAGGTCACCAGTTCGAACAACGCCGAGAACCACAGTGTTTTTTAAATTTAAAATTCATATGTACGATTTTTCGACGCTTTCTCGGTGAAGTTTCAATTTTACGACGATTCCTAAATATTATCATATCCCGTTGGCTATTATGATGTGTGTTATATAATAATTACTGTCTGAAGTGTGTAATTTATAAGGATATTTTTTTCTGAATTGACCGACGACACCTAAGCGGAGAGTAAGCTAATTTTAATTATTCTTGATTACTTTTTTAAAATTTTAGTACAAGCAAGCAAATTTGGCTGCAGTTGGCTTAAAGATGTATATTGGAACTATGTGTGCTAGTATTTTACGCCAGCTAAAGGTCATATATATCGTATGCCCAACAGAGTCGGTAAATCAGTCTCCCCTACCCTCACTTCCTCTATAACTCGTTGATTGGTCACGGAAGTGAGATGCATCATATCACATGTCTAATACTTCAGTTTACTAGGAGGTACTACAAAATAGTTTGTACTAAATATACTTTTGATTAAAGACAGGGTAATATTGTACACGATCTATCTTCCAGTGACCATAAGCCCTGTAAAGATCTCAACAAGTAGGGTATCTAAATAATTATGTTCAGATTATTAGGACGCGAGTTTAAATTAATCCGTAAATTTAATTTTACTTCAAATGTGTGGGTGTGTATTGTTTGCGCAAGTAATATACATTACTAATAAATTAGCAAACTGAATATGATCGGGATGTATACCATGTTTCTTTAAATTTATGAGTTCCCAATGTTTCGGCACTGTTGCAAGCGCCATTCAGTTTCCTGATGTGTGTAACCATGACAGTTTAAAGAAGTAGAAATATTTTTTTATTATTATTTTCTACTTGCTGGCTGGTTTTACTGTAGTTATACGAAATTGAACACAGTTAGGTAAGAATAAAATTTTGATGGCATTGCATTTCTGTCGCGACATTCATATGATTTCATACCCACGACTTTGATTTATTGAAATATACATTGTGAAATAAGCTATTTGTTAGTGAAAGTCACAATCAGTCAAAATTAGTCCAGCAATTTGGGAAATAAGCGAGAATAAACAGACGGATAGACAAAAATGTTATCAGTTGTATTTTTGTTCAGGATATCCGATATAGATTCATACCCATTTACACATAAACACTTCAATTATATTTAATTGTACAGATATCAGGGTAGTATCTCATCTTTGGTGCTATTATAAGAAATACAGCTACTTTCCTAGCTTTTAATACCTTAAGTTTGAAATAATAATATATTGTTTCGCATGAAACTCGCCTATAATAAATTGTTTAAAATGAATATTGAGAGAATCTTACATAATGAGCTCTTGACAGACAAAAGTATTATTAAATTACCTACTATCCACCGAAAGCCTTATAATAATATTATTATATTACACAGATGTGTCAGGAACAAATTAGCATTTTATGATTCTGTTAAGCGTATTAGAAACATTAAAATTAATTTTGTAATTATAAAATTGAAATTTGTCTTTGCCATTTTATGTTTATAGCAACGCAAAACGCATAGTTTTGGCATTTATATCACAATTTAATATCATTACATGCGTATACACTTTTACTACACATAAATGTACAAGATTTAATTTTGCTTATCCTTATTAAATTCATTTGACACGCATGGAATTATAAATTGTGTATTTTAAGTTTCAAAAGCTGGATTTTATTTATAACTAGTGGTCCCGGCGAATTTCATACCGCCAATACTGATTCTTTTTCTATATTTTCTCATTGAAACCTTCCCTGGAATACGACGAACATTTTAAAACCTAAATTACCTAAATGGGTCCGGGTGTTCTCGAGTTTTAGTCAGACTAACGAACAGCAATTGATTTTTATTTATAAGAAAGAAGAAGACTAGCAGCTGCTCATGATTTCGTCCGCGTGGAAATGGTTTTGATAGCAATGATAATACCAAAATAGTATATTCTACCTGGTAAAATAAGCTATTTATTAGTGAAAGTCCCGGCAAAATTGGTCCAGCCGTTTTGGAGATTAGTGAGATTTTTTTTATTGTTATTTTCTTATAAGTACCGGATATAGTTTTTTCTACGTAGTAAAAGAAAGTATTTTTTATTTATTGCGCAAATGTTGGCGAGACTTGAATTAAAACATTAAAAATATATTGAAAATTATATTAAATAAAGGTTTTTCAGAAAAAAATACTTGTTTAGTACTCAAAATTCAAAACAACTACTAAGTCTCAGACTTACAACAAAATAACATAGACAAAATTTTGAAGATTACTGCCGCATTACAAAAAATACTAGAAAAAAATTAGGTTATTTTTAATAACATAGGTGTTTTTCGAAATAATACAAAAAATTTATTATATTCTTCTCAGTGATACTGATACATTTTGAGTTGTGACATCTTAGCCTTATTTATTTTTAAATAAATAGTGTTACGATACCAATTCGGTCATTGTTTTATAAAAATGCTTGCTGTGTTAAACATGTTTTATGGAAAAGTAAAGTATTAACTGGTTTTACAGCAAGTAATGAACATACTAAAATAGGAAAAATAGAAGTTTAACATCATTTACAATAGCTAACACTTAAGTATTAAGTAACTTTAACGGTGAAGGAAAACATCGTGAGGAACCCTGCACGCCTATGAAGAAATTCTAAGGTTGTCTAGTCGACCAACCCGCACTTGGCCAGCGTGGTAAACTAAGGCCTTATCGCCCTCGTTTAGGGTAGGCTCGTGCCCCAGCAGTAGGGACGTATATGGGCTGATGATGATGAAGTATTAAGTAATTGTTGCAATTTAGATTCTTACTTAAAATAAGGAGAATCTCATAAATTCTTAACACAAAGCTTAGAATTTATGAGACTCCTAATTTTAAGTTGATTAAAGTTACAGATAAAAGACACCTTATTCAAGTATCTATTTTTAACAGCCTTTTTAAAAAGTTAGTTTAGTTTCTAGTGATTTGAGATTATAATAAACAGACCACATAACGCATTACTAATACGCAAAAAAAAAAATGTGGCATATTATAATTACCTATGATTTCTGCGAAGACCTAATTAATATAATATTGATATAACGACGTAAACGTTTACCGTTAAAAGTTACGCTGATGATTATGATGATGATACAAAAATGAGATGGAAGTGTGTGGTCACTGAAAGAAATAATTATTATAATCTTTCTTCCAGAAACCATAACGCCGTATTGTTATTGTTACTCATAAGAATCAATAAAGTAAGAATTTGGAATTGTATTCCTAGGTAGTAAACATAATAATCCTCGTTTCTTCTTTTTACTCTATTTTTTTGTATCATCATCAACATCATCAGCCTACTTCTATCCACTGCTAGACATAGGCCTCCCCAAATGCACGCTACTTCTGACGTTCTTCGGCTACTCGCATCCAGCTCCTACAAGCCGTCCTGCGACAACCTGGCCTGAGGGCGTCATACACTATGTTGGCCGAGACGCGTTCTCCGCACTAGAACTCGTTTACCCCGGCGGTTGTCGGTTCTACGGGTAATGTGCCCAGCCCACTGCAACTTCAGCTTGCTTAACGATGAGCTAAGTTGATGACTTTCGTTCTCTGTCGGATCGCCTCATTTTTTATTCGATCCCGCAGAGACGAACCGAGCATAGCTCTTTCAATAGCTCACTGAGCGATTTAGAACTTGTGGACCAGGCGTGCAGTCAGTGTCCATGTTTTGGCTCCATACGCCATGACGAGTAGGATGCACTGATTAAAACTTTCATCTTCAGGCTTTGTGGAATTGACGATAAGAAAACTTGGCGTAGTTTCCCAAATGCTGCCTTACCCAGCTGAATTCTTCTATTCACCTTGACCTCAAAGTTGTTTCGATCCAACTGCATAGAGGACGGTGCCGTGAATCGCAATCGGTCCCAGTAGTACATGTTCATTGAACATGACCTTGGTTTTGTCCAAGTTCATCCGTAGGCCGATGCATGCAAAAGAATCAGCCAGGTCATTCAGCGTCTGTTGTACATCCTGCAGCGTCTCTGCCCGAACGACGATGTCATTTGCAAATCGCAGGTGAGAGATTAATTTACTATTTAAGTTAATAAGCTACGTCCTTTCCAGTTCAGCGTCTTGAAAAAGTCCTCCATTGCATTTGTGAACAACTTTGGGGTGTTGACATCCCCTTGTCTCACTCCTCAATGCAATGGTATGGGTTTTGTTTGCTGATTCTGTACTTGGACGGACATGGTCGTGGCTTGGTAGAGACATCTCATTACCTGAATGTATACTTGGTATTGCTGCAGGGACTCCAGAGCTAACCAGATTTCAACCGAGTAAAAGGCTTTTTCATAGTCCACAAATGCTAGGCACAGGGTCTGTTTATACTCCTCAGTCCTCTGTATAATCTTCCACAGTGTGAATGCAGTCTATGGTGCCGTATCCGCTCCGATATATTCAGGCTGTTCCAGTGGTTGTATTCGCCGAGTCTTCGCTAAAGACAGTTCGTGATTACTCTAGAAAATAGCTTGCAGATGTGGCTTTAAAGGGAAATGGGTCGATAGTTCTTCAAAAAGGTTTTGTCACCTTTTCTGAAGAACTGGATGACCACTCTCTTACTTCACGCCTCCGGAGATTTCCCTTCGAACAGAACAGCGTTAAATAGCCTTTGAGGACGAAATTAATAGAAGAATTCAGCTGGGTTGGGTTTGCAGGGTGGCAGTATTTGAAAAACTACGCCGAGTCTTTTTATCGTCAATCCCACAAAGCCTGAAGACGAAAGTCTTTTATTCAGTGCGTCCTACCCGTAGGTATTGAGCCAAAACGTGGACATTGATGGCACGGCTGGTCCACAAGTGCAAAATCGCGGGCTATGGAAAGAGCTATTCATGGTGTTTCTCTACAGAATCGAATCAAATCTGGCAGAGAACGAAAGTGATCGACTTAGCTCATCGCATCAGCAAGCTGAATTGGCAGTGGGCTGGCCACATTAGCCGTGGAACCGACAACCGCTGGGGTAGCTTCCTAGTATGGAGCTAACTAGTAACTACTTGCTTAGCTTTCTATAAAAAGTTAATAGTTAAAAATAATAGAAGATGCCTACTGGAACATTAGGTTATTTATTCCTCCCCTCCGGACCTCTGAGGAGTTCAGACGTATCTAATACTATCCTGTTACCAAAATTAAATTAAGAAATATTAAATTAAGTTCAATTAAATCAGTGTGAAATATTAGGAGTGCAGCGACATAAAGGAGGTTTAAGTTACACAGCGCTGGGAGCCTGCACACAGGCACACACTGCACGACTGCGCGTGAGTTTGACGTTTCATCAACACTCACAACAACATACTGCGTCACAACTACATATTACCCGTTCATGCGCATAGAAGACGCTAATATACGCAAAACTCCACAACAAAAAGAGACGACCCCTGTTTAATTCATGTTACAAAAACTATCACTAAGGGTCTTGCTAATCTGGACGGAAACAATTCTGTACCCTCCGTGAACAGTGATATAAGTCTACTTATATCACTTATCGTTTTATTGCATCATTGTAAACAGAAAAATTTGGGCTATTTTTCTGTCCAATCGGCGTAGCTCTAGCCCTAATAGAACGGAAAATACGTTTTGTGACTCTTGATACAATTGCCTTTTTTTGATACTTTCAATGGTTTCATAAATGTATAGTGATTTAACTTCACTTATATTAAAATACATTTATTTTTTTTATTTTACAAAAGTGTATAATAATATAACTAGCATGTAGACCTGTTGGCACTAAAATATTTTAAATGAAATTAGGTGTATAATAATATAATTTAAGATGTATTAGTAGTCACAAAGGTTTTGTGATTAATACGATTTGTGAAAATTGATATAACTGAAATCGTATCATTTGACACCTATCACAAATTTACAAATATTCGTGTATTTTGATACTATTTAAATTATAACAAAATTTATATTTATTTTTTACAATTTCAAATTCGTGTAAAATAATACAACTTAAGTTAAAGCAAAATTATATAGCCAAACGTGACCGTACAAAATACTTCCGCATTGTGTAAAATGATACAAGTAGAAATCCTGCCCTCCCCAAATCTTTCTATCTTTATCTAAAAAGGCGTATTGCATCCTTTGTTTAAGAAGGATTTCTGAATCTCCATTTTTTATAGGTTACTGCTAAAGCAGGAGCTTTTTTTTCATTTGAAAAATTTAGTAGAAACTAAGAAAGATTGCATAGACACAGACAGAAAAATGATACAATCACATAAGTTGATGCAGAAAAGAGTACAAGAGATGTTGAAAATTACTCTGGAAAGAAGACTGTATTATCTGACTGACTGATTGTATTACTGACTAACTGTATTATCTGAGTGAAAAACAAGTTTTTGATGAACTGTAACTATACATGGGTTTTAAAATATATTGAAAGTGTACGAAGGCAAAAAGAAAAATAATGAAACACATAAAAATGAAAAAAAGAATAGTCTGACTTTATATAATTATAAAAGGCAAGATGATATATAATGAAAATGGAAGTAAAGAGAAGAAAAATGCAAATACAGATGATATAAACCGTCTTAATCGCAACATGAAAATGAAGCTAACTTTGAAGTTAACTCAAAAAAATAAGTCAACCAAAACGCTATTACATCACAGAATAAGAACATATTATATTACAGACAAATGAAATAACTTTTTGAGAAGAATGTTATGAAAACGTCAGTGGAAGACAGGGTCACAAATACGACAAACGCTGATTTGGAAGTTGATATGGTCCTTACATATGAAATTGGCGTTTTTGTAAACTAAAGTCGAATATTTTACACATAATATATTTAATTTATCAAAGTATTCATGTAATAAGTTCATTGATCACTTTACTAAAAAACTAGTCGGACGGGAACTAATAAAATCTTTGAAAGCTATTTGGACTACCATCAGACTACTACCGTACCATCAGAGTTGAATTATTTCCCTTGCAAGAAGTTATCGAAATTTCGAAAAATATGTAAAACTGTTAGATCCGGGGAGTACGGAGGATGTCTATGACATTACGATTGTAACTCGTCTATTTTGGAAGCCATCCGTTGTGCAGTGTGTGGTCTAGCATTGTCGTGAAGCAGCAGTGGCGTGCAGCGATTAACCAGCCTAGGTTGTTTAGCCGCTAGCTTTTCCATCATGGTTTGAGATTGCTCACAGTAGACATCAGCCGTAATAGTCCGGCTAAATTTGAGAAAACTGTAATGAACTATGGCGGCTCTGGTCCACCAAACGCTTAAAAGTAACTTTTATAGGGTTGAATTTACCTTGGGGCAGGATTTGGCTCGCTGGCCAGGATCCAACCATTGCGCTGAGCGCTTCCGTTTGTCGTAAATAATTCGTTTTTCAACACAGGTAATGATTCGGTTTAAAATATAATCATTATTGTACCCTTTCAGTAATGTAACGCAGCAGTCGACACTCGTTTGCCGGTTTGCTTCTGTCAATTCGTGAAGTACCCACGAAAAACAAATAAATGACGGTCATCAAAGCTCCAAGACAAGATTAAATAGCTAAACACATTTAAATTTGGAATTCCTTAACAAAGTGGAGAAAATCGAACCTAAAGTAGCCAGTACGTAAAACGCCAATTTCTTATTTAAGAACCTAATATTAACTGCGATATATTATAATATTTGAGAGACTTTTGTCAAAATTAGTCTAGAACGAAAGGAAAATAACAATGCGAATGACTTAGAATTAATACAAAAAGAAAAATATTGTAAGGATTCTGACATATATGAATGTGCCACAGAAAATAAAAGTATTGATGAAGAAGATGAAACAGATATAGAATGGAAGAAAAGAACAATTTAGAAACTGAAACTAAAAAAAATTTACTTACATGCAGTTGGAGGATGCGAAGGAAATAAATACTATTGAGATATTAAAAAAAGAAACGATAAGAACGAAACAAGAAGACCATTGGATGCTGAACTAAATATTATTAACGAAAAGCCCATAACATTAGGAAGACTAAAGAAAAGAAACGATAAGAACGAAACAGGAAGACCATTAATGTTGTACCAAATATTATTAACGAAAACCCATAACAATGGGAAGCGATTTATCTGATGCACCAAATACGTAACTACAAAATTTGTAGTTATATTACTATACACGTATATTTATGCAATATAAGTTAACATGAATCATTATACACATCTTTATTTCCATATAAATGCGGTGTATTTTAATATAAGTAATTTAAAACACATTTTTTTTAGAAAAAGTTATGGGTACTGCAACCAGGACCTTTCAATTAAAATCCTTTGTTCAGGACTTTTTCTGTTTCATTCTTTCTAGTACTTTTAATTAAGTTATAAAATAATTTGTATCATTAGACACATTTGCGTTACAAATTGTGTATATTAATGTATATTAACTTATAACATTTTACACGATTCACAGGTTTTGTGGTCATTGATACAAATTATAGTTTATTATTATTTTTTTTAATATGTAAACAAATTAATAAGAAAAAAACATATTTTCAGATACTTCTTTTTATAATATAATAAAAATGCTTTTATTTGAAACGCTACGTTTAATAAGGAGACGACAGTAATTTTTCAAAATTTCTAAAACTTTGAAGTCGATTTTCTCAAAACTTGATTTTTTGACTTATATCACTCTTCACGGAGGGTACAGAATTTTTGTATGAAATCGTCGATCGGTCACCAGTATAAGAGACCTCTGCAGTGACCTGCGGGCGACGCACACAGACTCATTACAAAGGCGCGCGAATTAACACAAATTCTCTACTCAACTTGTGCTCTCCTGGTACTTACTAAGCCGAATAGCACTACACAATTTCACGTATATTATTTATTATTATAAAATAATAATAATAAATCAAATATGCCCCTGAAACGTACTCCAACAAAATCACCTGGAAAAAAGCAACAAGTTGCGTCGACTTCAACGGAAGTGTCTAAAACAGATGCTGCCAAGACGCCTAGGATCTTAGCCGACATGACGTCATCCGTCCCACTGGCTTCGGAACGCAAGGCCTCCTCAACAGTACAACACTCACAGTTCGGTGGTTCCAACGATTCCCTTTCACAGGGAGGTAAGCGCAAATCCGACGGCGACGATCACAGCGATATGCGTTCATTCATGACTGAGATGAGAATGTACTTTAATAATTTTGAAAGCTCACAGGATAAAAAACTTTCAGATTTGCAGGAATCAATTTCCGATATTAAGACCCAAAACTCTGAAATTTTCAAATCTATTGAATTTGTCTCTGAAAAATATGACATCCTATCGCAAAAGCTTTACGCGCTAGAAGAGGAAAGGAAAGAAAATCAGAAATATATAGCTAGTTTGGAAGAAAGATTGGACCGTATGGAGAAAAAGACTCGCGCGGCACATGTTGAAATTAGAAACATACCTAAAATCCCCAATGAAACTAGGACATCTCTAATATCAGTAGTCGAGAAACTGGGAAATCAACTTGGTGTAATCGTCAGCCCTAAAGATATCATGGATATCTACAGAATTAGCTCCAAATCTGAGGATAATAAACCGATGATAGTGGAGCTCACTACCGTGGGCCTCAAACATGACTTCATAGCATCTGCCAAAAAATTCAAAAAATTGAGAGGTCCTGATCACCTGAACACACAGCACCTTCAGTTACACGGACCCCCTAAAAATATATATATTAGCGACTCCCTTACCCCTAAACAAAAACGCCTCTTCTATCTATCACGCGAATTCAGCAAGACCAACGACTACAAATATTGCTGGACCTCCAGCGGAAACATATTTCTTCGCAAGAGAGAGGGCACCGCCCATGTATGGATCAGAACAGAAATCGACCTGGAGAAACTTAAAGCTAACAAATGACTACTTTTATGTCTTTATTTTGTTTTTTCTTCAATTATACTGTTAGTTGTTATAAAATCTATATCCTATATTAAACGTTACATTTGCGAATATTGTAAACTCAAACACTTACACACACATATCAAATTTTCGTCAATAAATTTGCATAACCACACTAAACTATACTCATACTCACCCTTACACGTCTATAGAGAGATTGGGTTCACTGAAAAGAGCTTAAAACTTTGCCGTATTCTACTTATGCTTGCTAATTTTCAGAAAGTTTGGAATCTTCCGTTTATACTAATAATCTGGTCAAAACTATCTCCCAACTTACACAATGAATAATGATACAAACGTTGTAAACGACATTGATCACATTTTAGTAGCTAAAGCCTTAATATGTTCGCCTGAACAGTGCAGATCTTATCTCCCAAGCTCGTCACCGTCTATAAAAATATTTCATACTAATATCCGAAGTATAGGCAACACAAACAACTTTAACACTCTTCTTATTCTATTAGATCGAATCAAAATTGAGATGGATATTATTATTCTGACTGAGTGCTGGCTGAGTAAATGTCCTTTATTACCAAACATACCAGACTTCGACTATTTTCAATCAGATTCTAAAAACCAAAATGATGGTGTTATCGTATACGCTAAAAGTAACCTAAGGCACGTCATTGAATTCCCTGATATTGCTGACGCAAATTGCATCCTTATTAAACTTCAAAGCACCCTTGCACTATTAGCCATCTACCGCTCCCCTTCACATCGTAAAATTGATACATTCGTTGATAGCCTAGACCAGCTTCTTAGCTCCCCTAAAACATTTCCTTCTATTTTTATAGTCGGTGATATAAATGTAGATATCTCACCAGACAATACCGACCCCAATGCAGACCTATACCTCAACACAATGGCTGCACATGCCATGTTACCTGCTCACGTTCTTCCCACTCGCGGAAGTAGCTGCTTAGATCACGTCATCATCAAGTCTAACAAGCCCGCAATTGCTCTGATACTAGATTCATTTATTACCGACCACGCTCCTATGGTGATCATAAGTAACATAATTTCAGGCAATGCCAAAGCCCAAAAAATACTAACACGCACTGACATCCGTGCCACTGTGGCGGCTTTAGAAAAAACTAACTTTTCATCAGTTCTTGACTCAAGCAGCGCCGAAGAAGCATCTACATCCCTTGTTACTATACTCTCAAATGTTCTTAGGGAAAATTCCCGCACTTTTGCCACTACCAGTAGAAACAGGATCCTCAAACCCTGGATGACTCCCGGGTTGCTCCGTTGCATTAGACACCGCGATAAACTATGTATAAAATCTAAAAAGTACCCTATGAACGACACCTTACTTATCACTTTTAAACGCTATAGAAATTTTTGCAATAATTTATTAAAAAAGATTAAACATGAATTTGAGCGCGGTGAATTTAAAAAACATAGTAAAAATGTAAAAGCTACCTGGAACCTTATAAAAACCATTACGAACTTAAAAAATAAAACTTCTACTGCGTCTAAACTTCTAGCTATCACGGAAAATCCATCTCAGTCAGTAAATGTTGTAAATTCCTTCTTCTCCAATATTGGTAAAAACCTAGCATCCAAAATTAATAGAATCAAATCTCACTCTGAACCTAAATTGACACCCACGTACACAGAGCTTACTTCAATGGGCGTTTTTACTACGAGCAATGAAGAGATTGAGCGTCTTATCCTAGAACTCAAACTGGACTGCGCTGTTGGATGGGATGGTATCTCCCCTAAACTTATTAGGGCGGCTAGTCACATCCTAGTGCCCGTAATCTGTCACGTTTTTAACCTTTGCCTCCTTACTGGTACCTTTCCGTCAGCTTTCAAAAAAGCACTCGTACATCCCATACATAAAGGAGGAGACATTTGTATGAATAATTTTAGACCGATCTCTGTATTAACAGTACTTTCGAAATTGCTTGAAAAAATTATCAATAAAAACCTAGTCTCGTTTCTGACAGCTAATAAGACCTTGGCTGACAACCAATATGGTTTTAGATCTGGTAGAAGTACAGAGGACGCCATCCTAAATCTAACGAATATGGTTGCACAAAACTTAAAAAATAAACATAAAACTGCCGCCATATTCCTTGATCTGTCCAAAGCGTTTGACACTGTTCACATCCCTCTACTACTAACAAAGTTAGATAAAATAGGCGTCAGGGGCTTGGCTCTCGACCTTTTCACTAGTTATCTGAGTGAACGCACCCAGGTTGTCAAAATAGATGATTTTACCAGTAATGTATGTACTCCTCGTACATAACCTATGGTGTCCCTCAGGGTAGCGTCTTAGGACCTACCCTATTTTTAATCTACATTAACGATCTATGCCTCATGTCTCTCAAAAACTCAAAAATCATTACATACGCAGATGACACGGCAATCATAGTACATGGTGACAACTGGTTAGAAACACGGACTATGGCCGAGTCGGCGTTAAGATCTGTCATGGTGTGGCTCTCAGAGAACTTGCTTACCCTCAACACCGACAAGACTAAATATATTACGTTTTCTCCAAGTCGTGCTACTCAACCTGACTCTCATTTTCAGCTGTCTACTCATACATGCGGTGAATTTAGTCCTACAGAATGTACCTGCCCCTGTATCACCAAAGTACATACTATAAAATATCTTGGTGTTCATTTGGATAGTCTGCTGTCTTGGAAAGACCAAGTTGAAACTTTGGTCTCCCGGGTGAGAAAGCTTATCTTTGTTTTCAGCAAACTCCGTGCCTCTGCTGACTTTGACACTCTTAAAACAGTGTACTCTGCCTTAGCACACTCCATTTTAACTTACTGCATTACGGCTTGGGGAAATGCTGGAAAGAGTTGTTTTCTTCGCCTAGAGAGGGCACAAAGGTCTATTCTAAAGGTTATCTTACATAAGCCCATTTTTTTCCCAACTAAGGAATTGTATGTAGTTTCCAACATACCCAGAGTTAGACATTCTTTTGTACTTAACACAATTGTACGCAAACACTGTAGCTTAACGTTTGACCCTTCTTACGAAGAAAGAATAAGGAGGTCAGACCGAGTCTGTAAAATTGAGAACTGCAAGCTGTCTGTAGTGAGTAGACAATACGAGTTTCTCAGTCCCAAACTTTATAATAAGATAAATAAAATTCTTAATATATATAAACTTACAACTCGTGATTGCAAGGCCACTGTAGACAATTGGCTCCACACCCTAAGTTATGAAAAGATTGAAGCTCTATTAGACCGATAACCCTTGTCTCCATCTTTCATTACCCTACATATACTCGCTATCACACACACAGACACACACACATATACACACACACACACACACACACACACACACACACACACACACACACACACACACACACACACACACACACACACACACACACACACACACACACACACACACACACACACACACACACACACACACACACACACACACATGCACCCGCAAATATAACATAACATAAACACCACATACACATGCATTCATATATTTCACCTATTTTCACTGTATGATCTAATCTAGTGGGTATTCTTTTTTTATTTTTATTTTTTATTATTATAGGAACAACCATGTATACCTTCTTCCTCAGAGGTGGGCGTTAGCATCTGCACCACAGTTTTACAAACTACCGTAGTTGTTATCGAACATCCTATTTTATTATGTACTCTTTATGTTCCAATAAAAACTTTTTGATTTGATTTTGATTTGATTTATGCTCATTACAATTAGTTAGGTATGTGACTGACATTTAAAAAATAAATGCGTTTTCAAGTTACTTTTTATCTGAAATACTGTGTCAAGTACTAAAATACGACAGATTTTTTATCAGATAAAGTCTTAATACGAAAAACACAATCACAGTCACGAAAGATTTTTATCTAGAAAAACGTCATAATTTTAATTGTGCAAATACTATCCTCCCTATCTGTTATAAAAAACAGTAATATCTAATTTTATTACATTCAAGTAATACTTACTTTTTGCAGAACAATGCTGTTATTCCAAATGATACTTTGTTCATGAGAAGTGTCTAAACGTTCCTGTAGATTATTTTAAATAATAGTGTCACATCCCGAAATAACACAGTGTCCTCGATAATTGCGCACTGAAAATCTGTATTATTTTGTAATATGACCAAATTCCAGAAAGGTAACCGAGTGTTCACTTCAAAAGACAAGTTGTAACTGGCGATACAACGATATATAAAAAAAATGGCGGCCAAAATGACCAATAGGAAACAGTCTTTCGATGGCGCCACGCGAGCAATTGTTGTTATAGAAATACGATCTTTACTGAGTATATAAAACAGATCATTTTACGTTGAATGGTGTAGAAAACTCAATTTTGTAGTATTTGGCAATAATACGCTATTCTTCCAAAGCAGCGATATATGAAATTAATTTTAGTATGGCCTTTAGCTTTTACTACGATGTATATAGGTAAATAAGTACAGTAATGGTCATTACGTACCTAAACATGTAAATACAGCTATTGTAAGTACCTACTCAATAATAATATAAAATTAGCACATTGGCTTTCGTCGGCATTAAAAATTGGCAACTATAGGTTAATCCCATTGAATAGGGCTGTGACTTGTGGAAATGTTATCCACTTATTTCATGTTTGAAATGCATGTAGAGGTTTAATCGTACTAATGTCAAGAAGATTACCTACTTCTTTCTTCTTCTTAAGATTACTTCTTGACATTAGTAGGAATAAACCTCTTTGATATTTTCAAATTTTAATATGGTATATAGATATTTTTTTCTAATCAGAGTAGTCTGTTAATTTAGCTATCTTTACCATGTTGGCAAGCTAATTGATTTAGTTAATTTTTTTCATAATATAATAGGATGAATACTTTGCCCTTTGTGATATACAACATGACGTTATTTAAAATAGACACATAGGTATAAGTATAGCCCCCATAGGTATAAGTATTTGTCAAAAGTTTCAAAATAAATGATATTTTAAGAAAGTCTAAAAGTACATTGAATTAGTTCAACAATACAATCTAACTGCAACAGTACATTTACTTTTTTTATTATCAGTGCTTTAATTGATTTCTAATTTAAGTAAAAGGATGACCACAAATCCTAACTTGAATTACCCACAAAAACCTATTTTGAACCTTGTAAATATTTGATAATTCACTCACCTTATTCACTACCTGCGGTACCAGTCGAGTCGAGGTTCAATACCCGGGGCAAATATTGTGTGACGAACATCGGTGTTTGTTCCGCGTCTGGGTGTTTTATTAAATATACGAAAGTGAATTTGTGTATCTATTGTCGATTCTGATATCTGTAACACAAGTACTTAAGCTACTTACTATGGACTCAGATCAATTTATGTGATGTTGTGTAACATTTATATTTTGTTTATTATTTATATTTTAAATTCTGGTGTCTGTGCTAGCACAGCCCTATCGGATAGTTTGCGGATGGACACCATACGAATGTCTTCCATAGTGTTGATCAAGCGGTCAGGTCGTCGTACCACATCCACTATCCAAAAATAGTTACATAGTCCTAATTCGACACATGTAGATTAATTTGGGTTACCTCTGGCTTTAACCGGGTAAGATAAGACAGATCAAATACGCGAAATATTTACGAAATTCGCGGGAAATGTCTAGCGCGAGCTGTGTTAAGCGCAACTGATGTAGTAATTTTAAAGATACGTAGGTCTGTGTATGTTTTTTTTATTTTGGCTTTGCACTATTGGTAAGGCAAACGTGCGTATATTCGTACAGGTTGAGTTGTTAGAGTAAAAATATGTGCGTAAATGGCTACGTTAATTATGAAAAAAAAAGATGTTCACACTGTTTAGGAATGCTTGACGGTAGTCCACACAGTAATGTTTAGGAATACTGTACACAAAAAAATAATTGTTACAAACCTCTTCTTGTAATAACAGTACCTAACCTGTTTGCGTGCAATGTCAAATAAATAATAGGAAAAAATAACGATCCCGACGAACCTCCTCCTTTTTTGAAGTCGGTTAATAAGTAGTGTGTAGTAATGTATTAGCGATTGGCAGGTTAGAATTTTACATAATGGAGAATGTTCGTGATTTTAGGTAATCATGCAGCTTTCAAGTCTTTGAAAAACCGAATCGATAATTCGTTTCGACATACAACCAAAATTCAAAAAGTTATACGTGTTTAAAGTTCTGACCGTTTGCACTTTTCATACAAAATCATCGTAGCGCTATGACGTCACACCGCAACATGCAGTACATTGTAATTTTTTTTTAATAATAAATTCGTTTTACAAATAAATTCATCATGCTAATACATAATGTACCATTTTAAAATTGGGACACAGAAGCATTCTCCGTTGTGTATTTTTATAATATTTTAAGATAAAACGTCACTGTCAACACTTTGCATTCTAAAAAATGTATTTTTTGTGCATTCTAAGATCTTGTAATATATCTTTCATTTCCGTCAAAATAGCTCAATAGGGAAGACAAGGATGTTTGATTTTGCATATGATTTCACGTTTACCACGGGGAATTATCTTGTTTGCACTGTTTATAAAGGTGTGTAAATTGTTTTTGGTAGTTGACATGACAAAGGCTTTAAAAGTTGGGTGGGTAAATCCATTAAAGAATCTCAAAAATGATTTTAACAAACAATACCTAATCAGAAATCGATTTATAATAAATATTGGTGAAGCTACTCGATTACCACAAAATCGATATAGAAAGCCTAGAAAACGTACCTATTTAGAAGGCGAAACCGTGAGTGTTTCACTCAATATGTTTTTTTTGAGTTAGTTTCATTGCGATGATGTGGAATCTGCGCAAAAAGTTGGGCTTCACTGAACAATGAACTTGCACTGTTTACACAGGCTGATTCTAAATGTACCCATATGGGTACATAGGTACATGATTTATTTTCATTCATAATGCGCGGAATAAATATAATATTATTATTATTATTGTCTATCTATCAGTGTAAGCTTCAAAAAAGATCGAAACGAAATGAGATCGGGCCAGATATTTTTAATTGTAGCAATTATAGCAAATTTTTTTGACGACACACAAGCGCCACGGAGCTCTAAAATCATATACAATATAATGTTATATGCGTGACAATTTGAGTATCTTATTTATTATTGACAAATTGTAAATAATTCTTTACCTCTTCTAGAAATAGGTATATTCAGTCAGTCAGGATGTTCGAGGTATTAATCCTTAGAATTGTGGGTACATATTGATAATTGCTTTCAAATAGTTTGTTAAAACTTCGCATTGGATTAGTTCGGATTATAATTGCGACTCTGAAAAGGAACCGCCTGTCATTTTCCTGTATTAATGCTCAATGATAAATGGAGGGGTCCCGAGTAGTAAGGGAAGTGGGGCCAGAGTATATTGAATGAATGAACTCTGCTATAAATGTATTTATATAACATTTACATACTTACCTACAATATTTTAAACTCAAGGCTTCAATATACCTAGCACATATTATGTAGTACGAACTACATTAATAATTCCCTCAATAATCATGTATGCATTTTAGTAAATTTCTTTGAAAACAAAATATAAAATTTAATTTATAAAACTTAATTCTATTATTCATTCATTAACTATTGTTCATTCTACTACAGACTATTGTATCTACAAATTTTAGATTATCGTGAATCATGAAAATGTTAATAACAGCATCTAATCGTGATGACACTTTTAAGTATATATTTAACAGAATTAAAAAAAGGAGGTTCTAAGTTTTATTATTATTACATTCTACGCACGAGTTGTTTATAATGCTCATCAATCTACCCCATATTGATGACCGAACTTTTTCGCTAAAATCTGCGGGACCTTCAGCTACCCGAAGTTGTTATCGTGGCCGACGCAACACATCGGAGATGCAATCCAGTCAGAGAGAAGCGTTTCACGGGAGCGCAGGACACATGACCGTGTCCAGAGATAAAAAAAAATAAAATAAACAAGTGACAACGTAAGTGAAACGACCGTTTTGTTAGTGCACGTGTGACAAGTGAAGTAATATCGTTGCATTTTAATCATCCGAACGAGAAGGCTAGATGCATCATTTATTTTAACTCGCAGATAATGTTGGTAATTTTTGAGAAAATTTTGTAGAAAAGTGATGTGGTTTACTCAGTTTACTATTATCGTGTCACAAACGTTGGCTTTCTATAACCTTGACCTATTTAATGAGGATGTAGACTTTTCGAAATATGTACCGAGGCATGTTCAAAAAGATTTATAATTGTGAATTTGATTTTAAATTTCAATATTTATTGATGTTTGTATGTGAACTCAGTTGTTTTTAATCCTCAATCTCATTAAAGTATAGGTAGGTCGTTATGTAAATTTTTATTACAAAAAAAAAATATAATTTTATTGAAGTGTCATCCATAACCTTACTATCTAGCCGACTTGTAAAATTGAGGAAACATTGAAAAACATCTTCTGGTACATTTACTACAAAATATCGATAACCTGCGAGTTAAAAAAATATTCCGCGTTCATATAACCATTTATTACATTTATGATACCTATTAAATTAAGATTTTAGAACCCGAAGTTGCAAACACTAAACAGCAATCGTGGTAATAAAATCATCGAATTAATACACCGACTGACTAACCTCATACATCAAAGAGTACAGTTAAAATGTTACTTTTATGTAATGTCGATATTATTTCACTTGAAACGGTAGCTACTCAAGTTGGAACAGGTTGTATATTCGCATTGTTGATAGCAGGGTGAAATGTCAGAGCACATCTTCTTTGCGACTCAGCGACCGAGCTCGTCAAACCGTCTATCGTTTGACTCCGGCATTGCTGAGGAAGACAGCATCAATCCCCACATGGTGAAGACTACGGTCATCTTCAGTGATGATGATGATGATGACGAGATGTCCGACGTCGAAGAGTTCGACTTGGACGTGTGAGTTGGTTTTTAAGTGAAAGTGAAAATGTTCGAGTTGTGTTTTCGTTGTTCAGAGCTATTTGCGGAGGTTGAGGTTTGATTTTTTAAATTTTATTGTGAACGGTAAGATTATTTTATATTTGTGATTGTTTAGGGATACTAATGAAAGTATTTGGATACATTTTAGAAATGCAATTCGGCGGCGACACATTTAGGTTTTTTCTGTTGCTTAGGCAATTTAATCATATGGAATATTTTTTTATTTATTATCTTGAAAGGAAAATGTTGTGTACACAAAATAGGTACACACTGTTACATAAATAGGTTTGCATGTAAAAATAGTATTATGTATTACAAATTGTTTAGAAAAACATGTTACAATGACCTAAAACCGAAAGTTATTTGTGTCAGCTGTAAACAAAAGGGAAAATTATGACTTCGAGTAACCGAGTGGCCTACGTAATGTATTCTACTAATTACTACTAGCGCCTCATAATTATGAATGGATTTATTGAATCAAGTAATTGATTTGGAGTATTTTGTATAAAAATAAATAACTTGAATGTATGTATACGTAGGTATAACGTATCTCAGTAGTACGTTGGGGTCCGATTTTTGTAAAATTATTTTCTTGGTTCTTTTTTAACTTAACTCAAAAGATCTTTCTAGCTAAATTTAAAAGCAAGCAATATTTTGACGATTCTTCACCGTTTCGAAAAAAATATTTTTGTTCCATTCTACGGAAATGTTAATCAAAAAAATATATGTTGGAATATCGGGTTACTGTAATTTTTTATATTCCCGTTTTTGTTCAACGTTATAAATACTTAGGAAATATTATTTTTGGTCCAAAGTGCAGGCTTGCGTAAAATACTGATGTATTAATTTTGTTTAGGTTTGCCTAGGGGCAGTGTCTATTGATTTTGGGATGCAAGACTCGTGCACAATACTGAAAAAATGAGGAATGGACAAATTATTTTAAGTCTTGTACTCCTTGCCATTTTATTAAACATAAATAAATAAATATTACACAACATCACATACATTGATCTGATCCCATGATAAGTAACTTAAGCACTTGTGTTACGGATCTCAGAATCAACAGTGAATACAAATACCTATACTTAAATATATTTAATAACACACCCAGACACGGAACAAACACCGATGTTCGTCACACAAATATTTGTTCTGGGTGGGATACCTATGACTCTGGGTACCGTAGGTGGTGATTCTTGGTCACTAACTACTGTTCCACCAAGTCAATCCACCTAAACATAGCCTAGAAAGAAACTATTGCATGCACAGGTCGCTTCAATTGTTTGAAAGGACGGCGAAAATTATCTTTATCCGGAGTGGCGAATATATAACCTATGGATTGCAACGAGGCAGTTATATAAAAGGGTATATAGTATATAGCATACTATATACCCCTTTATATAATATAACTGCCTCGTCTATTGGTGGCCACCGCCGCTTACCGAGAGGTCCCAGCCACGATTATCCAGTCCCGGAGTCAGGAAGTTGGCGGATGCACGCCCGTGCCTTGGACCTTAAGCCAGTAGGCTGATCTCTCGTCAATCATGTCGGATTGCCGTCTCACTGAACTATGAGAGTGGGAGAACTATTGTACCTCCTGCGCAGTTGACTAATCTCCTTTGAGATCGAGCGCCGTGGACGAAATCGGTCGGATACGCCGTTTTGTCTACTCGATTTAGCTCGGGACCTAGGCCATAGGGCAGACGGCGTCATGACTGCATTATATTATACACTAGATGTGCCAGCGACTTCGTCCGTCTTTCCCCCCGTTTTTCACATTTTCCAATTTGTCGCAGCTAGATGTTAACAACACAAAAATATTTTTTCATTTCGAAATAGTAGTTCTTGAAATTAGCGCGTCTAAACAAAGAAACGAGCATACTCTTCAATTTTATAAAATTGCGTTAGAGATTCGATATGCGAATAATGCGCATCTTATGTTGTATAGAAAAGGGGATTTTTTTTATAAATTGATAATTTAGTTTCCTAAACTATTACAGAAAACTTGAACAGTAGTAGTATTATTCAATAATAAAATGATGTAATGTGACTTGAAAACTGTCATGGTTACACACACACACACACACGCATTAGAAAACTGAATAGGTATATGTCCGAGATGTAGGTTACGTATTTAATACCTACGTGTTTAATATTCTGTTTATATTTTTTGTCACGATAAATCTATCATTACTTATTAAACATACGAGGTTCTTCACTATCTCTGTAGTAAATGTTCACTTAAACGAGTTACGTAGTTTAGGTTCTACAGAAGTTCATACAAACAAACATACATAGGTATGTACAACATAGACTGCCAAAATCATTACCCTTCCTGGTAGCTATGCTAGCCGTAGCAAAAATAAAAATATAAAGTAACCTCATCATTACAAAGACGATTAACTATTACTATGGCATTGACGTAAAAAGATAGGTATCTAAAGGAAATTTGTTGAACTGACATTGAAGCAATTAATACAATTCTTATTCATTATTTTTGGTAGCGTTTGTTTTAGTTTAAGATTCGCTTACATGTAAGGTAGTCGCGTCGCATTGCAAAGATATTGTAATGATATCTTAGTTTTATATGCGTTCTGGGGTGAAGTTCATTTTGTGAGGACTTGTGTAAAATTTACTTGTGGAAAATGGAGGTTGTGTGTAATGAAATAGACGGTGGACGAATAGTGATGTGTAGTAGTGCTGTGACCCATTTACAAACTCTACGCCATTCTGCTGGGTTACCACCGATTCTGGAATTTGAATCGATGCGATATGTCAGGTAAAAACAATGTTGGAATTGTGGTACCTTTTAAATCTAGGTACGGCTTACATTTTTGTTCTTACACAGTAGTTTTATAATATTTTTTATTGGAAGTATGTAGGTAGATAACATTAATGTTACGTGCATTTATATCGAAATTTATACGTTTGTTTACCGACGTGTACGAAATAAATATTAACTTGTATAGACAAATCAGAGTAAGCGAATAAAACACGTTAATAAATTTATATGTGAGATCACGTTAAAATTTATTTTCGTTCATAATTTAGAATTGGAGGTAGGAACGTGGAAGTCAATACCACGCTTGGAAATGCAACGTTTTCTGATACTTTTCAGATAATTAGAGAAAAAAATAAGACTTTAAATACATATCAATATTTTATTTATTTCTGTAGGTCACATCGAACAGATTCTAGTTTATAGTCTTTTAGTAGTTCATGTGTTTTTTTTAAATTGTATGTTTTATTTTTTTCAGCAGGAAAAATTCGCTCGTCCTCCGAACACAATTACCTGTGCGTGTTCACGCTATTATAGGTAAGAATCTCAGACTTTGTTATTTTAATGCCTTTTACGGCGCCATATTGTTATGAAGTCAGTCATATTGAACATTAAATTCGCAAGCAATACAACATATAATTGAAACACTTTGAACACAACTCACATTGTTGGAACACTACTGCACTTGAGATCCAAATTTCCAGCATCTAACCACTTAACAGCAGGCCTAATAAAAATATCTTTACGTCCTTAAAATTGTGCAAAGTTACAGCCGTTTAACAACATTTTCATACATATGCTCCTACCAGTTTCTTTTTCGGGTGCAAGTAGCTGGTAGCCTTAGACGACTTCTGTCAGGGGAGCGAAATGATCTCACCCCTAAATGCGCTCCTTATTATTGCATGTAGCTCACACAAGATCGGAATTTCGGGAACTTCCCATACACGTCAAGAAGTAAAATTTCAATGTTGTAAATATGGATTTTTGTGTGCTAGTAGAGTATGAAACGGGTAAAAAAATGCATAAGTAGCAATTTGCCGCGAAGTTGCTGAAAAATCAAAACTCAATGATATTAAACCTGCGCTAGGATTTGAAAAAAGACCGTAGATGGAACTACTTAACTAACAACCCTTGTTTTGAGATAGGTATATGTCTAGGGGAAGTTAATCCTGGCCAGTGAAGAAAGTCTAAAGTATGCAAAAAATCATATTCCAATAAAAGTGAAATTGAAACATGTATAATGATATTTTATCTTTTATATTCCAGAAAAACTTTTACATAGTCAAGGGAGGGAGTTACGCCGAGCACTGTTTTCTCTGAAACAAATATTACAGTCCGACAAAGATCTCGTTCATGACTTCGTAGCAAACAAAGGCCTTGACTGCCTAATGCAAGTCGGAAATATGGAAAACCAAAACTATATCGACTACATCCTGAGGGCCCTTGGACAGGTCAGTAATTTCTTTATGTTCTACGCGAGGTTCGCTCGCTACACTTACGAATACATTATTTTGCGTACTGGCTCGGTGGAACAGTGGTTAGTGACTCAGGTTCAAAACCTACGGTTCCAAGAGTCGTGGGTTCGATTCCTACTCGGGACAAATATTTGTGTGACGAACATCGGTGTTTGTTCCGTGTCTGGGTATATTATTAAATATATTTAAGTTTATTTGTGTATCCACTGTTGATCCTGATTTCCGTAACACAAGTGCTTAAGCTACTTACCACGGGATTAGATCAATGTATGTGATGTTGTGTAATATTTATTTATTTATTTATTTATCTACCAGTTGAATTAGGTTTTATTATTATTTAAAAATGCACGAGTATTCAAGTTTATGAAACTGTCATATAGCTAACACTGTAAAGTTAGCTTCCGATCTAGAACTGTTTAGTTAATTTCGGAATTTATTTCAAAACAACTTGCTATTACGATATTTTAACCTAATTACTCTTAGTTTAGTACTTATGCTATTGTATTTTTTTTTTAAATAGCATAAGCACATTTTTTAAAGAAAATATTTATTTGATACTTATTGTTATATGGTATACTTTCGCAGATCCTGTTGTATGTGGACGGCATGCACGGTGTGATGGCCCACAAGAGGTGCGTTCAATGGTTGTACTCACTCATTGCAAGTAAATTCCGCTTCGTTGTCAAAACAGCACTCAAACTTCTAGTCGTCTTCGTTGAGTATACAGAAAAGAACTCACTTCTCCTCATTGATGCAATCAATGTTGTGGACAACACCAATGGCCAACTACCGTGGCATAACATTATGAAGATTCTCCAAGATGTCGACGCTTCGGATACAGAGTTACTCATTTACGCCACAACACTCATCAATATTTGTTTGAATAATGTACTCGACAGGAATACGTATTATGATCAAGTAGATTCACTCCAAGAGCAAGGAATGGATGATCTTATCCAATTTTACATGACAAAACAAGGGACTGATTTAGATCTTTTAAGGCAATTTCAAATATTCGAGGCTGTTTTACTATTAGAAGATGGGGATGAGAGCGGAACGGCGCTGAAGTAAGTAAATAACTAAAAAGTTACCTCAAAACACATAGATATAATATGCTACTGCTGCCATACCGCTGTTTAAGAATGTTTGCAAACGTCTTATAACAACCATTTTGATCACAATTTTAGCAAATGTATTCGTAACGATAGTATTCATAAGTTAAAGAACATTTTACTTTTCCTAATGTTTCCTAGAGCTTTTTAAATGTTTTTAAGCTAGAGTGTGGCAGCACCATAACTGTTCCTAATGTTTACTAAAGTTTGTACACTTTTAAACATCATTGTGGCAGGACTAATATTTATATAGTCCAGTCAAATTAGGTAAAAATCTCGGAATTCGAGATACCCAGCTGTAAGTCTGTAAATACTTGTATATTGACGTCCTAAAAGTTGTCTCAAAACCTACATATTGTAGGGTGTACGCAACTATTAAATTTTCAAGGTCAAACGTCACAAATATCAGTTTTATGAACTTTTGAGCGAAACGGGAAGTTTTATCATAAAAGTGTGTAGGAGAAAATTACTTATCTTCTATTTATCTATAAAATTGTCTGTACGTTTTATTCCTAAGATTCACCATTTCAGAGATACAGCGATGCAAATAGTTGAAAAAGTTGTATTTTCAAAAGCTTCCAGGTCCACGTGCAATTGTGCTAGACAGTTAAATTTTTCACCACTGATGTATTTCAGTAGCCTCTATAACATCTAATACTAGAAAAAGCTTAAAACCAGTGTTTAAGTGGGTTCTAATACAAAAACTATGGTTTTTTTTTCTCACACTTGGCTGGTTTTTAACGTGGTTACCCCAGTAAACCTATTCCAGGCGACACCTTTTATAAGTGAAGAACACGTTGTTTATATGAAAGCCTAGTTAAATAATTGTTTTGTGTTGTTTTCAGTATTCAGAAGATTTAATAATTCTGCGTTTCATTAAATTAAATTTGGTTAATGGATAATAATAAATGGATCTTCACGTTCATAATAGAGTTAGATGGACAGTTAACATTTTTAAAATGTTTTTTTGCAATTATACTTCAAACAGAAATTCTAATAATTGTTATTTCGTACTTTTTGACCCATAATAAGCAGTTTGAATGTACTGAAAAACGACATAAAACAATTATTGAACTAGGCTTTCGTGTTCTTCACTTATAAAAGGTGTCGCCTGGAATAGTTTTACTGGGGTAACCACGTTAAAAACCGGCCAAGTGTGAGGAAAAAAAAACATAGTTTTTGTATAAGAACCCACTTAAACATTGGTTTTAAGCTTTTTCTAGTATCAGATGTTATAGAGGCTACTGAAATACATTAGTCGAGAAAATTTTAACTGTCTAGCACAATCGCACGGGAGTCTGGAAGCTTTTGAAAATACAACTTTTTCAACTATTTGCATCGCTGTATTTCTGAAATGGTGAATCTTAGGAATAAAACGTACAGACAATTTTTATAGATAATTAGATGATAAGTAATTTTCTCCTACACACTTTTATGATAAAACTTCCCGTTTCGCTCAAAAGTTCATAAAACTGATATTTGTGACATTTGACCGTGAAAATTTTATAGTTGCGTACACCCTACCATATGTAGGTTTTGAGACCACTTTTAGGGTGTCAATATCCAAGTATTTACAAAGTTACAGCTGGGTATCTCGAATTCCGAGATTCTTACCTAATTTAAGCTTAAATGACTGGACTAATATACAATTTGTTTTTAGGCAACTAGATGAATCAATTATAAATTCTGTTAAACTACGAAGTATGACCTTGAATACATCCGATGGAAGAAAATCTAAAAAACACCAAATGAAGGAAAAAGGTTGGTTTTATATTTTACTTAAGAAACTTGAAGCTTTCAGTGTTTTACTATCTTCAGTATTTTAAGCCGAAAATACTTTGGAATGTTTATTAGCATGATGATTGAAGTGTGTTTCTTACAAGCATCTTTTTATTTATGTCAAAGCATGAAATCCTTATCATTGTCGAGCGATTTTTGGTTTATGCGGAAATCGTAAAGACTAGAAGTGATTCGTCACTCAACAGCAAACAAAAAAATTATACAAGCTGCAAATTATTTTGATAATAGAATACGAAAGTGTTTAATTTATTTGAAATTAATATTTCGCAAATGTCACATTGTTCCAAATTATAAAAATCACTTCTAAAATATAAATCATCAATTGACATCCTATAACATAGAATTTTGTTTGAGTTTGCATTTAAAGTCAATTAACCTCCCATGGCATTTTACTAACAATCAACAGAGAAGTCTCCAGTTATCGTAACACCAGAGCCAAAAATAAAGGTAGTGCATCTACTTCCATCAATATTAGACACTAAAGAGAACAAAGAACTTAGCACAGCATTAAGAAGAAGAAGAGAAAGATATGCTAGACAAGCAACCCATATTTCCCAGCAAGAAAAAATCTTCAACAGCCCCAATGGATCTTTTAATGAAATAATAAGTGGATTTACAAGCAATAGCAACTACACAAATGGAACCTATGAACGAACTAGCTTTCCTTTTATAAATGGATCTAATACCAGCCACTTTAATAGCATCCACGTCAGGCAAGATGAGGATCACCCAGTGAAACCTTTAAACATTCCAGAAGTTTTAAAAAACGGTTTGTTAATTCTCTAACCCACTGATACCATTTGCATTTTTCATCTCCTGCTTCTTGTTTGTGTTGTGTTTTTTTTTTATATTTGCTTCGAAAAAGTGTATTTTTTTCAATCAAAACTAATTCCTTTTATTGCCGTTAACAGGTAACCAAAGATACACATCTGGCTTAAAGCAACGAATTCAGAATGGTACTTTAGGTCATAGCGTCACTGCTGTAGATGCTATAGCAGTAATTCGTCAAAAACAAATGGATGGAACACCAGACGTAAAGGATGATCGGGGTATTCTTCTTAACAGAGAGCACAGCATTAAAGATTTAGCACAGAGGTTAACAAGCCCTGTTAGTCCTACAACCGAAGACAAACCTATTAGGGTAGCAGAAATGACTGGAATAGTTTCAAAAGCCAAAGAAGAGTTAGCTAAGTCACAATCTAAGGGTAAGCAGCAGTAATATAATAACGCCTAAAGTCAAGAAATAGTTTGCAAATTTACCATCTAGAAAGTTTTTTTTTTTCAAATTAATAATAAATATGTAGTGAATTTATGAATGTTATACTTTTTCAGAAGTAATCAGTTTTGATTCCAAACGTCGAAGTCCGAGCGTAGAAAAGTCACCAAAAATACATGAAATTAAAGTCTCGGAGAACGAATTACACTGGGAAGAGTTGAAACAAGGATGCCTAAATAGGGAATTCCACGTGTGCGACATCGATTTTTCGGACTTGAATCAAGATTCGGATGATGACATGATTGCGCCTGCAGTTAATGCGTCAAATGGGCCTCCACCACCACCACCAGGAATGTTCCTTCCTCCAGTGTTCAACCCTCCTCCATTACCAGGAGCAATGCTACCTATACAATTTAGAAACAATGTACCTGCACCACCGCCAAAACCTTCAAACTCTTCTGAGTTGTCAAACGATTCTGATAGCTCAACTATTAAGAAAAACAAAAAAACAGTAAAGCTCTTCTGGCGGGAAGTACAGGAGAATCCAGTCCCAACAATGATTCGATCTAAGGTCGGAGGTTTTATTTGGGACGAATTACCAGAAGTTCCTCTGGATACAAAGGCTTTGGAACATCTTTTCGAGTCACGAACCAACGACCTGATCATTAAGGTATTTACGCGTCAATCGTATTTATGGCGTATATGTTACCTGGAGCTGCTTTTAATATTAATCCTGAATTTTTTTCTTTCATGTGCTGACTACTAAATTGGATCTATAGGAAGTAAGTTTTAAATATTATTATATCGCACAGTGTAACTACCTACATTTTTAATTATTCCTCCTATAAATATTTAACAACATTACTTTAATTAAATAATTTATTCTAGAAACTAATGGAACCAAAAAGAAACCTCATCTTAGATACAAAGCGTTCAAACGCTATAAACATCGCAATGAAGAAACTACCGACAGCACAATCAATCAAAGCATCGATAATGAAGATGGATGCAACAGTCATTGGTAGGGAAGGAATAGAGAAATTGCTCACGATGCTTCCTAGTGAAGAAGAAAAGATAAAAATACAAGAAGCTCAGGTAATCTTGCATTTTTTATAAGACAGTCAAGGCGAATTCAAATTAGTCGCGCGACCGCAACGCGGCACTGCAGACACGCGATGGACAGACCGGCACTTTGCGGCTAATTTGAAAGCAATCTTATTATCATCACATCAACTATGTCTTCCATCCCAGCAATGGTTTCCGTGTAGAAAGTGTTATTTCTAAATCAATAAAAAAAATTTTTTTTTTAGTACGCCAACCCAGACTTACCACTAGGCAGTGCTGAACAATTCCTGCTTGCCTTGGCATCAATCAATGAACTGTCCTCCCGGCTCAAACTATGGGTGTTCAAGTTAGATTTCGAGAATTCAGCAGTAAGTTTTGATATTGTTTTATTTTTACTGAAAATGTTCAACTTAACCTAAAACTGTATTGAATGAATACATAATCAGTTTTAGTAGCTGTAAGTATAAAACAATGAAATATTTGTCGTAAAGACACACTTCAGTTTAATATTTTTATGTATAAATTACTTTTCAGAAAGAAATAGCTGAACCCTTGTTGGATTTAAAATTGGGAATTGAATTTTTAAAAGTAAACAGGACATTTAAAGTCATTCTAGCCACTCTAAGGTCTGTCGGTAGCTTCCTCAATGGTAGCCAAGTAAAGGGATTCCGTCTTGAGTATTTATCGAAGGTAATGGAGGTCAAGGACACTGTACATAAACATCCATTATTGCACCATATCTGTGAAATGATTATTGAAAAATTCCCAGATACAACAGATTTCTTCGGTGAGGTAAGTGCAGGACCTGTTTTTTTGGTAGATATTTTTTACAAATATTATCGAAAATAAATATTCACACAATATCTTTTTCATTAAGGTGGGACCTGTAATACGCGCTTCGAAGGTAGACTTCGATATATTAGAAACAAATCTGAAAAAAATGGAGTCAGATTGCAAAGCGTCTTGGGATC
This sequence comes from Maruca vitrata, assembly GCA_039566165.1. Taxonomy (NCBI): domain Eukaryota; kingdom Metazoa; phylum Arthropoda; class Insecta; order Lepidoptera; family Crambidae; genus Maruca; species Maruca vitrata. The sequence continues at coordinate 5,355,441 of CM076911.1, forward strand.
ACATGAAGCGGATCACAAAGCACGACGGCTCTCAAATATTTAAGACCAAAATTAACGAGTTCCTAACAGATGCAGCGGAAAGGATAATACTACTCACGGTTATAAGAAAAAGAGTCATGAGCAGGTAATGTTTATTTGATAAGGCATGTGCGAATACTTTTAGTTTAATCTTTCAAAAGCGCGAATTTTTATTTAGCATTGCGAAAGTTCGGTTCGTAAGGTCGTTGCAGACGCGAATGATCTTAACAGGTATGTCTATGAGGAAAAAAAAACAAGAGTATCTTCTCGTTGTTGTAGATTTACCAAGTTCCTGCTCTTTTTGGGAGTGCCTCCTTGTGACGTAGGAAAGACGAAGCCTACGGAATTCCTGAAAGTCATTGCTGAATTTGCTCTGGAATATCGAACTGCCAGAGATCGTGTGTTGCTGCAGCTGGAGAAAAGGGCCAACCATCGTGAGAGGAATAAGACGAGGGGAAAAATGATTATGGATGTACGTACTATACTTTTACTTTTTACACAGCTAATTTATGACATACAACAAAGTCTGAAGTTTACCAATAGATTTGTTATCGCAATAATAGAAAACGAATTAAAAACAAAGTAATTACAATTTAATTGAGCTGTGACTCTAATAATGAATAACATTTTCAGATTGGAAACTACACAAACAAGATGGAGGAAAATTCAGCAGATAATGCTCTAAAGGAGCTTCTTAAAACTGATACAGATACCAACAGCCTAAACGAAGGGAGACGCAAAGCACAAACTAAGAAAAATCGTGTTAAGTAAGTATGATGTAATAATAAAAATACACCTCAAAACAATTTAATAAATTTACTGTCCTATGTTTTTTCATAAGTTAGGAAAGAATACTCTAAAATAATTAGCATATTATGTATGTATGTTTCCATTGAAATGTTTGAATCACAAGTATTGATATAATTTTCTTAATAATTTCAGTGGCGAATTGACACCAGACGACGAAATCATAGAGAGTATCATAAGGTCTGCATCGGCAAATCGGACGCCCGTCACGCGAGAGCGAAGAAAAAATCGGCTAAGCGATAGAATGAACTGTAAGCATCCTCTCTTAAATGACCAATATTAAGTAGTAGTGTAATTGAAAGTAGACCTCTGTGGATCGCTATAATATGGCGGTTGATCGGTACCTGGGTTCTTGAGCCCTTTGTAAAAAACAAGTGCTGTATTACGAGTTAAAGTGAGACCACTTACTTCAAGTGTTTTAAAGAAATCTATCTGTATAATCGTATTTGGGCTAAATAGATCGACGAAATTTATGAAGTTTTAAATAACCTGTCTTAATACTTATTCCACTTACTGCAGATATATTTTGATTGGTAGCACCAAAAGTTAATGATCATTATCATTGCAGTTTTTCATTAACTATCGGAAAAACAACATGACAAATACAATAAGTCCAAAGTTGACGATAAAGTTTCTCGCATGATTTTACGGAATAAAATGGAAAATATTCCCGATTAAATGGAAAATATTCAGTGGAAAATAGAAAACATTCCGAATAAATTATGAAAGTTATAGATTAAGCATGACATTTCGAGTTTATATGATATTCTATATCTATCCACAGAAGTCTACCTTTAAAATATATTTAATTGACCGGTACGTTGACCAAGTATTATGTTGTATGTGAATAAGTAGTTTCTTTGCGAGGAAAGTCAATTTTTGTTAGTTTTGATACAGAGCAAAAGTGGCACCAAATAGTTCGTGGACACGTGGCTCTGGTTAATCAGTTCCTTTACTTGAACTTGCCTTTGACACGCGGCCGCATGTGTATATTTTGTTCACAATAAAAATGACTGATTATACTTGGTTGACACGTGTCTGTAAACAGTAGAATTAGAGGATTTTCAAGCATTTGCGAGGTTTCTTAAGTTGCCTGCGTTTGAATCGTTATTTTTTCTTCGAAGATTATGGTTGATTAAATGATATTACAATAAACAAGATTTTATAACAGCGTGTACAGCGTGATTCGTTCGACCATTTTTGATTACGTATAGACCATTTCGTGGTCGTCTTATTTTTTTAAATAATGCTTAAGCAAAATACAATTATATTTTGATTAATATTACCTTTATAGGCCTTTATGATATTACTTTTTTGAAATTTGTGTATTCTAATTTTGATTGTAAGTGCATAAGCTATTTTTCTTGGATTTTTTCTGGTAACGATAATTTGGCGCATTTTTACTATTTGTTTATTGTTGTTTGCAGTCAACAGAACTCTAGATGGTCAACAAGCCTGCCCCCCGTTGGGAGGCGAAACCACCAACGGGTAAGTTAGTAAATGTATTTCAAATAATTTTATTGATGAAGCCTTATTGTTCTTTATACTTTGAGTACTTAATAATTACTTCGGTTTCGCTAATGTAAGTACAGTCAAAAGCTTGTCTGACGTACGATCAGAACTGTCGGCGCGGTATTTTCCCGCTTCCGGCCCGCAGCTTCCGTAAAATATGGATTTATACGTAAAAAGCATATTTATACGGTCTCAAATTGAGAGATCGTAATACGAGATGAATGTTTCATGTTATACAGGGTGTAACAGGAGGGGTGGATCATCGTAAGTCAATCGATGGGGGACTTCAATACCTATCGATATAACCCCCATGTATGTTCAGCGATTTTCAATAGTTCCAAAGTTATTGAGATTTTTGTGAATTTTTTGTAAGAAGCCGGAATTCAGTATAAAAGTCTTCACTGTAGCTTAACTACTGGACCTGCTTGCATGATTTTTTTTCTAGAAGTAGTTCAATAGTAGGTCTTCATAATAACGTTATCGATTTGAGTCATAACCCTATCATATTGGAATAAAAAAAATATTCTTCACAAAAGTTTTACGAATCGAATTGTGTCTACCAACTTTCAAAGCCTCTAGTGAAAAAAAAGTGCCTGTGTTTTTTTTCTATAACTTATTTTAAAAACTACCTACATTCATGGATAGTATACCCTGAAAATTTCATACCGCTACTGCCAGAGCATCAAAAGGAAAATGAACGCGAATGGCACAGGTGCCATAAATCAGTGTTTTTATTTTGCATGAAAAACTTTAATTTAAAAAATAAATCGATATGTTTCAGCAAATTTATGCTATGTTAGTAACATTAGTAGCAGTAATTTTACAGAATTGCAAATTAAAGGGGTGAAAATCAAACAAAGAAAATTTGCATAATTTTTGTTAATTATTTTTTTTACAGTAAGTGTTCATAATGGGCTCCATTATTGGCTATGCATAAACGAGTACGACACCTTTTTACAAAGTTTTTTCGGATGTTGCAAAATGCTAGTACTACATTTTGCCTTGTCACAATCTGGGCCCCTGAAAAATTTTACAGAAAAGAAGCATTCCACAACCTCCAAAAAAGCTTTTTAAGAAGGTCTAAGCTATGCATAGCCAATAATAATGCACATTATGAACACTTACTATAAAAAAAAATTATTACAAAAAATATGTAAATTTTCTTTGTTTGATTTTCACCCCTTTAATTTGCAATTCTGTAAAATTACTGCTACTAATGTTACTAACATAGCATAAATTTGCTGAAACATACCGATTTATTTTTTAAATTAAAGTTTTACATGAAAAATAAAAACACTAATTTATGGCACCTGTGCCATTCTCGTCCATTTTTCGTTTTGATGCTCTGGCAGTAGCGGTATGAAATTTTCAGGGTATACTATCGATGAATGTAGGTAGTTTTTAAAATAAGTTCTAGAAAAAAAACACGGGCACTTTTTTTCCACTGGAGGCTTTGAAAGTTGGTAGACACATTTCGATTCGTAAAACTTTTGTGAAAAAATATTTTTTTACTCCAATATTATAGGGTTATGACTCAAATCGGTAACGTAATTATAAAGACCCACTATTGAACTACTTCTAGAAAAAAAATCATGCAAGCAGGTTAAGCTACAGTGAAGACTTTTATACTGAATTCCGGCTTCTTACAAAAATTTCACGAAAATCTCAATAACTTTGGAACTATTGAAAATCGCTGAACATACATGGGGGTTATATCGATAGGTATTGAAGTCCCCCATCGATTGACTTACGATGATCCACCCCCCTTGTTACACCCTGTATATTGTTTTTGGTTTTTCTTTTTTCAGAGCCAGGTCTCAAGGCTCATCGCTTCATTAGGCGATCAAGAGGACTTTTCATGCACCGGACATATTTTTTTATTGTTTTTGTCTGCATATTCTTACATCTGTTTAATTTTACCTGCATGTATGGTCGTTTGATAATTCTACATAAATTCCCTTGCATGCTTTGTCAACATCGTTTTGTAGAAATCGATGACAGAAAAACGTATTTGGAATATGAAAGAAAGATTTTTATTATGAATGTATGTAGAGTCAAAAATATAGCCACTTTGTGTTACCTAAGCCCTTTAGTATAGCTACGCTATAACAGTGATCACCACCATAATCATAAAACTCTTTATTGATAGATAATTTTGAATCTCACCATCTTTTGTTTGTCCCAATTTATTTGTACATTAAATAACCTATTTTATTAGGTTGTTTTAACATAATATTAATCTTATTATCGTTGTGGGAATACTTACAATAATCAATAAATTGTTTTTTTTTAATTTCTGAAATAGATTAACAGCTGGACTGTTAGGATGAAGACAATTGAAGCCTTAATGGTATGATTATTAATTAGGTACTACAAAAACACCGTTTGCTTAAAAACCTTCACTTTTCATGTTTGATTTATCAAACATATTATGATATCGTGCAGGTCCCTGTAAATAAGGAGTGTCAAAATCCTTTATTAGTAACAATAATTACATTCCATATTTTTTTTACTTTTACCAGCTCTGTTTGGCGCTCTTTTTTAATTTAATATTTAAAAAGTCGTGGCATTGAGCTCTCCTACACCTACCTGAAATTTCAAAACATGACAATTATCCTATAATTTGACGCTCTTTATAAGCACAAGCAATCTAATCCTTACTTCCTTACTAGTCCTTACTATTTCTTATTCCTTACTTTCCTTACTAATATTAAGTAACTCTGTCTGTCTGTCTGTCTGTTACGCTTTCACATATAGATTACGGAACCGATTTAAATGAAATTTGGTACAGATAAAGTCCAGAGCCTGAGAAATGACATAGGCTACTTTTTAACCGACTGCGCTATAAAGAAGTAATGTGTACCCGTTAACGTCTCTACGTGGACGAAGTCGCGGGCGGAAATCTAGAAATAAATATTTCTTTCATTCTGAAATCGGTTATAATAACAATTTGTATATAGAATTTAGTAAATAGACGCCTATTATATATGTGAAAAGGTACTCAATTGATTTCGAATACTAAAAGTGTTGTAATTTAAATAATAATGTTGAAAGTGAATTTGTTATCGCTCAAAAGCAAGGAAGCGTTTGTGAAACTGAAATTTGTATAAATAAATCACAATTATCTCAAGTCTGTCAATTTTTATATAGAAATAATAATTTCAGAGTCGATTATTATTATATCACTGTATTTATAATGTTTTACTTTTAGACTGTATTAATGGTATTGATATGATGCAACCGTAGTAGGTAATGTTGTTGTAATAGGTACCTAATATGTTCTTATGTATAATTGTATTTTTAATATTTAACTTCTTGGTTGCTCCTTGTTATAAAGTGAAAGGACAGTAGTTGTCACTACTTGCTTTGTAAATCTGGAACATTAATTCTATTAAAATTGAATTGTTTTCGCGCTCTAGCTTTATTTTTATCTTTATAAATGGGCTAAACATTATCAAATAATTTAAGTAGGTATCAATGTTTCTGAATAAGATGTTTCCTTTGTGTCAGAAATACATATGTGAATAAACTTCGAAGTGATCTGTAGAAAGTGTTTTTTTATTGTATTGCCTTCAAAAAGGATCTTAAATTTTACAGGTTACCTTTCTAATTAGATAGTTTTTCAGATGTTAGTGACCCAGGTTTACTAACTACAGTTCCAAGAGTCCTGGGTTCGATTCCCATTCGGGACAAATATTTGTGACGAACATCGGTATTTGTTCCGTGTCTGGGTGTGTTATTAAATATATTTAAGTATAAGTATGTATATCCACTGTTGATTCTGATAACTATAACACAAGTGCTAAAGCTACTTACCATGAAGCTACCTACTTATCAGATCAATGTATGTGTTGTTGTGTGTAATATTTATTTATTCATAGATTAGAAAACTGAAAATCGTGAAACTCGGTGAGTCACCCGTGATCATGGCGCTTGCAACAGTGCCGAAATATCGGGAGCACATGGTAAATAACCCGGACATTTTCAGTTTTCTAATGTGTGTGTGTAACCATAACAGTTAAAAATTAAGGATAGATTACTTATAGAAGTAATTTACTCCTGCGGCTGGTCTAATAATTTGTAAACGTAGTTTATTTTATTAGAGAGGCACTTTTCAGACAGAATTTTGAAATAAGACAGATTTAACGATTTATCGTGACAAAAAACATGCAAAGGGCAAAAGTACCAAGTTCTCATTCATGTTATAAGGTGGCCGAGCGATTTCAGCCATGGCGGCCGATCTCAATCGAGATGAATAGAATAGAATATAATAATTGTTTATTTGGTACAAAGATGAGCCAAGTGCGCAGAAAATATCATAGTGCACGTGTGCAAGCGTGCGCGAAAACAATTAGTGCACACTCTATTCCCTTACTCTCATATTCAGTGAGACGACAATCCCACCTGACCGGGAGAGAGCAACCGCCAACTACCTAACTCCGAGCTGACGGGGAAAACTTACACAAACATTTTCCCCGTCCACGGACTCGAACCGGGGACCTCTCGATTCTTGACCGCCCTTGCTACCAACATACTAACGAGGCAGTACCACAGTACCATGATACATATGATTCGGTACCATGTTACTATGCTAGTAAAATTCAGAAAAAGTATAATACATAGTTACCTTTAATAACTGGATTCAATAATTTTCAGATTCCCATCGATATTTCAAGAATATTGTAGAGGTTTCTAAATAAAAACAAGTTTGACACTACACTCAACACCATTTATTTAAATATTATCTGACAGATTATTATAGAAAGAAGGCGTGGTACGTAAATCTATTCGTAGCATAGCTACGATACTTTATCAAAAATTACAATTACATACATAAAGTAGGTACATATTATTTGCAACTCTTGAATAAACCCTGAAATTTGATGATCTTCAAACGTGCAATTTTTGAGATTGAGATATTAGGTTTTAGAGGATTACGTTTCGATTCACGTGTAACTAACGGTTGCGATTACTGTTAGAAATTTTGGGTAAACCAAGATTATTGAGATTTGTGAATTTTGCAGTGATTGCGCCTTAGTTTGAGAGCCATACTGCCACTTCGAATCGATCATTGCTCTCTTAGACTATCAGGAAATATAGCTCATAATTGACATGCTTTATTTTACTGTAGGTACAAGGTGTGAAATAAAATTTGTGATAGTAATTTCTGCCTTGTATTTCTGAATTATAGTGCGGTACCCAAGGCTTCGTTGTTATTTGGGAAAACAGGGCAGTGACGCCATTACTGTCAGTTCGAAAATAGTCTAAGTTGTTAACAGTAGCGTTACACGTACTGTAGCGCTACCAAGAGTTAGCTATCGATAACTTACATACGTTAAAAACCTATCGAATTGTTTTTTTCATACTACTGATTTTAGTTCTTAGCGTTACTGCTAAGAGCGCTGCACATTTTTTCATTTACATAGGTGATATCGAGTCTGTCACTTTTAAACTCATGGTAGCGCTTTTGAACTAACTGAACGAACACGGCGTCGTTTTGAGATGTCTCTGCGTCTAGAGCAAATTATCTGTGGCACCTCTTTCCTCATCAACTTAAAGATAAGATAGTCATAAATTTTATGCCTTTGCGTTCTGGGTGACAGCCCTATGGCGTCCGACCCTAACGCCATTACTGCGTAAGTTCATGCTTAGTTCTAAAAACACGCTCCAAATTGGATTTCTACAAGATTTTGTTTCCTTTCTACTACAAATCTTACATAAGGTAACTTTTTCACCACCCTTATAGGCCACACAATTCCAGGGTTTAATCAATGAGGTCTATCGCGCATTCACCGCTAGGGGCGCTAGTGTAGAGTGAGTAGTTCGAAGGCTTAAAAACGTATGGTTATCAATATGGCAAATGTATTCGTAAGTTACGTTTCAACTACTATGAGTGGTGCTAATATAATGGCTATTTATCCGACGGTTAAACATCGCATCACTGTACTATGGCCAATACGTTTACTATACGGTACTGTAGTTGAAGCAGTTACGGTCTTACATTAGGATCTCACTCTACAATCGCGCCTCATAGTAATACAAGAAACGATAGTCCTCATTAAGTTAGATAGAATCAAAAAGTGTAGCATTTACATGTGTCTTACTTTATTCGCGCTTTCAAAGCCCCTATTCTTACTAAAGCCAACCCTGTGATCGAAACACTCGCAATTTCTATTTTAAATGCACAATTTCTGAATCTATACATTTAGTGCCGTTAGGAACCTAAAAATGTACCCATCGAAACCCATAGAAATATAAAACTAATATTACCGCCAATAATAAGTAATTATTAAAAGTATTATTAGGTACGCATAAGTCAGCATTTGAAGACGACAGTAAAAATAGCTGAAGATATAACTGAGAGGTTAAAGGCGTTTGCAAGAGTGCTTCCTTGACCATAAGGAGTAGATTAGATATCTTTTCAACTGAGCAGTGAGCATGTTTCATCTATCTTTACTGACATCTCATAGTTCGCAATATCTATAAGTACAACTTTTCGATATAGTAACGAGATACAGAGTAGTAGAGTACAGTAGTATTCTAGTAGAAAGTGTTATGGTTACAAAGTTCTCATTATAGATACTGTGTTCGCTTTTAGTCTCGAACCCGGTTAGGCCATCGACATGTTAATTTAATTACGTAACTTTCCAAGTCAGTTTAAATTGACCAATAATTAACCAACGGAACAATCCCGCAAATTATGAATATCAAATATTCACAACAACATAGAGAATTTTATAAGCCAATAATTAATATAACAAAGAATTTACAAAGAGAAACTTAAGTGGAATTAATGTTAAATTACATAATTAGCATTCGATAATTTCTAAAAGTATCAAATACAAACGAGGAACTTTAATACAAAATATACATACTTTACTTAAGTTTTTTTTTTTGATAAATCAGTCGTAACAAGCGATTGATCAATGAGACAAGTACCATAAAAACTTGAGTTGCATTTGACTTTGCCTAGATCACATAGTGGCTGAAAGCCAACTGTATATTAGGTCCTCCTTTTTGGCTTTTTATTTATATTTTGGTACAAAGCGCAAGAATTTAATTGCGGTATCAAAGGCCTAAAACATTTAATATTTTCAGTTATTACCAAACTTCCATTATTGATGTTTCCCTTTTTTTAATCCCTTGAAGTGAAAGTTGTTTTCCTGGTACGAGTCTCAGAAATGCTAACTTAAGGTCACAGCGCACATTTCAAATCAGAATCGATTGCTTTTAAACTTATTAACTTTACCAGGTGTAACCGTAAGTTTACATATTATGCAATCGGATTGGTCCAGACAAAATGGCCGCTACCTGACGTGCACAATAGCGGTGCCATGAGTTAGCTATCGAAAACTTACATACGTTAACAACCTATCGAATTGTTTTCTTCATAGTACCGATTTTAGTTCATAGCGTTACCGCTAGGGGCGCTGTACAAGTTTTTCATATACATATTTACATAGGTGATATCGACTGTCACTTTTAAACTCATGGTAGAGCTACAGATGTCATAATGCTGTAAATGCTGGAGGAATAGCAGTGCATAGTGCCGTTATGGATCCTAATTGGCTCGGCCAATAAGGGTTTTCGCGTATGAGAAATTCACTAGTTGACAATAGGTACGTAGGTAGGCGTCAGGTCCAACTGCAGCATGATTGGTTATTTTTGACGTGACTTTGACAGATATGTATTACGACGTATGACGTATGACGTGACTTTGACAATATTCACCAATCACGTAGCGGTTAGACCTTGTATCTACGACTTGCCATCTAGTGGATTTTTCATACACAAAATCCTTCATTGGCTGAGGAACGGTGGGTTGTCTGATGAGGAGACGAGGTCGCATAGGACCTGAGGGAGCTTCATATCGGCATCTAGCATCAGGTGGCTCGGAGGGTAGGTACTCTTATTTTCGTAGAACAATGCTTAATTTGGGTCCATGAGAAATCCTAGTAAGTTTATTTTAGCAATTCGTGAATCGTAAGTAGGTATTTTATTGTAGACATTTATACACAAATATCACTCTGATTAAAACGACCAATCACTTTCCGAGGTGATATCTGCGCTGTAACCTCAAAAAGCAATTTGTGAAGTATTAGGTCTTTGCCCATTGAGATTTAACCATATGCCTATATCCTTAAAAGCTTACAAAGATATTTTCAAACGCTTTCCCCTTAAATTCGAGATACCTTAAAACATTATACAAAAGTCATCGTCAATACTAGCCCAAAATACCTACTCGTGACAAAATGGGCGTAGACCTTACTCAATAGAAGCACCACTGAAAAAGCGTTGAAATTCTTAGTTTTATATTCGACGAAAATAGATATAATTTTAAGATCGATGTGAATAATAATATAACGGACAGTAGAGTCATCAAAAGAGTACCACGCTTTATCAATAATAGTGGTAGGGTTGGAAACTTATTCGAGGGAACACATAGTATGATAATATTCTACGGTAGGGATAATATTACGGGTAACTATGTCTTATATTGTAACATTGAACGCTTGACTCGTATCGTGAAACGAAATAATTCCTTTGAAATTAATGTGGAACGGTATATAATGCCTTCACGGTGAGTGCGACAAGTTCAACAGGGTATATTGTGAATATTTACCTCATAAATGGACCAGATAGTGGGGCCACCCTGAAAGTTCCCTTTCAACAAAGTAAAATATCTTAAAATGGGAAATTGTGTGAAACATCACAATAAAAAAATAACAAATATAATCCTGTTGGACAGTGGCTCAAGTAACTCTCATAACCTCGCGTCCGCCTTATGCATCCTTGGCCCAAAATGTTGTATAATCCATGATAAAATTAGAAAAAAACATCCGAACACTTTACGTGGAAGTTTCCTCACGATACGAGTGATACATAAGTAAATACGGATTTTAACGGACAAGGTAACATCAATTACAAAATGCAGAATGACATTCATATTTTACGGTAAATATTTAATAATTAATTGTTACTATTAATTATATTAGTAAAATACTCGTAGGCATCTATTACTGGAACAAATACTGCTTGCTAGTCTTGCTACTACTATTTGCGTTGTTTGGGTCAATGGTGGATTTTTCACGTTTGATACTTAATCTTCCTTTTGTTATCACGTTTTCATGATTTTTGCTGTGCACAAGCCATTATACATTGTCAGTAGCATAGATTAATGTAATGTTAAAGTACATCATAATATAGGTAGGTATGTTGAATAATAGGTAACTACCAAACATTTCTTGCGTATAAATTACGATATCGAAATTGAAAATGGTAATCGTCTCATTTTTTCAAATAAATATCAGGAAGGTAAAGAGACGGTGATACAATATTGAATTAGATACTTACTCGTAATACTTAGAAACTCTATGAGTTTAAACATTTCGCTACATACTTAATGCATAATTTAGACATTTAATATCTACACTTACAGATTATTTTCATTAAAAGTTATTAAAATTATACTACATAATACCAAAAATATAGATAAATAACACGTTATTAGGTATACCATTGTGAGTTAAATTGGCGGCAAATGTATTATTTTTGTAGAAAAAAATAGGCAAGTTTCCTTGGTAATTCAATATTTTTTGTTACTTTATTATGTATTTCATGATTTTGATATTTGTAACAACGATATGCATATTCGATTTCGATTCTAACATGCGTACAACTTTCGAAATATTGCGCAGTAATACTGACCGATAGTTAAATTTTATATAATTGGCACAATCATCTAACGATACTCTCTAAATATTATGTAAGAACATCGAAAAATACTTAGCATTTGCCTACCTGGGTTAAAAATATTATAAAGAGAATTCGCGGGTGTTGACTTTTTAGTTGTGGCCCGAAATATTAAATCACAAATTTATACATATGAACGAACCTAATAGTACCTAATAGTTCGTTACGTTACTACACAATGTTACATTATATGTTGAATAAAAAATACATAACTCCGATAAGGTTTTTATAATTTTAACCTAGGTGGTAAAATCACGTAGAATAAAAAACAAACTGCGATCGTCATCAACATAAAGAAACATCACAGATAAAAAATAACAGTAACGTAATAGGTATTTTGATCACATGAAACTCCCTATGTATCATGCCGTATGCAAGTAAAAAAATGCACGCTGTGTGTTATCGTTACAAGCATAGGTAACTTGGAAATGTTATATTGGTACACTTAATACTTAAGATCAGGATTTTAAAAAAATGCCGTAAAATGTAGGTTGGACCCGGAATTTGGTCAGGACTTTGAATTCGATAGAAATAATATTATAATTATGTAGAATATGGGTTCTTGGCAAAAGAATCCTACACATTGACAAGATATTATAATACGAATAGCATGGTATTTAGAATCAAACATTTTACGTATTGCGGCGTTATTGTAAGTATGTATGTGGTGCAATAATTAATTATTACTAAATTGTGTCTTATTACTTTAATCGTATACGTGAGGATTATAAATATGTACCGTAGTCTAGGTTATTATTATAGCTATTTTGGATAACACTTTTGAAACATTTACCCGTAAACTGACTTAACTAGTGACTGTTATATAGGAGAACTATACAAAAAAAAATTGTAATTTGATACTGTGCGGCAAATGGAAACAAGAGTTAACATTATTCCGTGAAAGCTGCTAAACTACTATGGCCAATAGGTACTAAGAATACAAAGGTATTTATTTCTATCAGAGATACAAATCTGTAGATATGATTAAAAAAAGATAACTATAAACTACGATTGTTCGTTCCCTTTTTCCTCAGTTTGTTTGTTATCAGCAATCTTTGTCATTATAATCAATTTTAGGATTAGATCATTTGAATCTTAAAATAGTTTGAATCCGGACAGTTGTCCATTTCTCTGCCTAACCTTCTGTGTGTTCGCTTTATTCCTGCCTACTTTACGTTCGTTAATATCATGTTATCTAAAGAAATATTTATACTTATGTACATATATATATATACAAATTAATATAAACATAATCAAATCTTACCTAACTCTGAGATTGTATCTAATAATGGCGGGATTACACGTTATTTACATTCCTCAGTTTGTTTTTTGCCTTTACTTTTTACAATGGAATAAGTGATTCAGTTTTGAAAATACATTCAGAATTTACTTTATGATTAAAACGGTCTCATCACAAAATTACCATTTGCAGAAACAAGCAAAACATTCTTATTCCAAAAAATATTTAATTCTAATTAAAATATAACTACAATAATGCTAATCTCAAAACAAGTACTTGTACTTCTTAACGTATCAGGCGGTCTACGAAACTATACATAGAACAGCAACTTATTTTTTAAAATTATTTAAATAGTTTTTTACTGGCGCATTTTTAATACTCAATCAAATGAACTAATTTCAAAAGATTTGGATTGTATAGTTTTGATTTTGATTTATCAATTTAGTAGGCAAAATTGTAACCCTCAATATGTAAATAAGATATAATTTTGAAAATTATAATCTAAACTTTAACTGAAGAAAAATTACTAAGAATATTAAATGATTACTTAATTTTAAACTTTTTGACGTATTTTTGCTTTGCCGGAGTGCATAGTGTCGTCTTGAACCCAACCTAGGAATATCCTGGTTTGTATGATGTCAGATTGACGCGTCGCACATATTTGATTGTCGAAACATCCGTTTCATCTACATGAAATCAAGGATAAATCATAAACTTTAAAATAATATACAAAACTCAATGATAATAACTTTGAAATGTTGAAAATATCGCCGTTTCTTGGGAGATCAACATTACATTCACAAATTATATACAACCAATGCAAAGTTGATGACTTCATTTACCTTTAACATTGGATTCAGGTCAGTACTTATTAAGATGGTGATTCAATTACTTCGTTATACTATTCAAGAAGCTCCAAATCTTGTGGTCCCGCATCTCAGTAAATACAATCTCACTTACTCAAAACAGTTCCTTCTATCCTTTGCGCCAATTTCTCGAACAAAATCAAAAGAAATCTCACATCTCGCGGTATCACAACCTTTTCTAATTCTTCGTTAGTATGTAACTTTAACGTTGGTATCAATAAATTCGTTAGTTACATCCGGGTATTTATCATTCAAATTATGGAATTTCTGTCAATATTTTGTCAGTCTGTTTTTGTTCAGTTAAATAATGATGATTGATTTCATGAACAGAACGTCGATATTCACCATTTATGAAAACAACCATGTCATCATTCTGTAAGAAAACTGAAATCAGGCTCCGTACGCTTTCGTAATTAATAATAAAACGGTAAAAGATGGTATCTATTCAAGGGAACCTGAGAGCAGTCTTCCCACCGTAAATAGTATAGTAGATCCGAGATTTTCGTTCGCATGATAGTAATTTGATACCTAAAAGTTCAATTGCGAATCTTCATGTTTTTGCATCTCCTTCGGTATGCAGTCAATACAAAACATCATCAACGTCAGAAGGCAAGTATCTACGAAGTACTACTTCATTCAGTCATCCTTATCGTATCCTTAATTCTAGTATAAAAGTGAAAAAGAACACTCACTGAAACAATTACTTGCATCGACACGCCTCCCAAAGCTGTTGATATCCCGTACCGAGAATCGTAAGCAACACCGGAGAAATTGGATTGTTTAATCATAAATATTTACAGAGCTACAATTCCTACGTGCGACAGTCCGATGAAGTAACGTCCGAGTGATTCGGGTGACAAATGCTTAGTCCGAGTCGTTGTCATCGAGCACGACGTTCATGGGGTTCGCGATGATGTTAACGGAGGCGACGTTAAGCTTGGGCTGTTTCCGCCTGAAGAGGAAGTCTGCGAGACTAGCGGCGCGTCGCGGGGCTCGTCCCTCGAGAAGGGCTTCGATTTCGCCGCTGCTGCGGGACTCGACGACGGTCCTCTTGACGTCGCTGAGGGAGTAGTTCTTCTTGTCGTCGTATTCGAAGTCGGTGGAGTACGCTCGGGAGTTGATCATGGAGATGACGCCGGGGAGGGTGGGCTCGTCCGCCAGGGACTGCGGCCGCTCGAGGCGGCGCAGGACGCGCGCGCGTACGGCGCTGGCGAGACTCTCGCGCGACGACGACCCGCCGTTCTGGAGCTTCGGGCTCATTGACCCGTTTTGGTTTTCTGAGGATCAATGTTGAATTGTTCTTAGTTAGTATCAGGGGCGTAGCTACTGCCGTATCAGTCGTATAGGTAGGGTCCTCTAACTTGACTTAAACATGTGTGTTAGGTGCGATAATGCAATATTTGAAACTGGAACAAAGCAACAACCCTTTCAACTTATCGACCCACAGAAAGGGGTGGCAACAAACACAAAAAACAAAATCACAGAGCTATTTAATAGACATGCTACCCCATTTGACAGCGTAATATTGACATACAAAGTACGTTTATAACGTTCAGACTCGGAAAATCTATGATCTGTAAAATTGTCCTTGGCGTACTAGACAGAGTATAATTTACGAGTTCGAAACGGCTTGCGAAGTATCTCAGTCTCGGTTTCATTTTGGTTCTTTCCTATAAATCAATTGTAGAACACCTAGCTAAAATTGAAATTTGAACGAACACCTACCAGGTAACAGGTACCAGGAGTTAAGGAGTGACTAAGAGATGCGTTTATTTACCTCTCGGGATGGACGCCCGCGGCGAAGGTCCTGCATCCTCATCGGTGTAGCCCTCCGACAGTGTCTCGAGGGGGTGGTGGTCCGGCCGCCCGTTGGCGTCGCCGTGCTGCATGCCGCTGCCGCTCGCCCCATCAGAGGATGTCGAGGGCGTCGGGTTCTGAAGGACCAGTTACACCTTCGTCATCACCATCTTAATGCCTACTATCTATCCAGTACCCTCCGTTTATCGTAGGCCATATTGCGTCAATATTCAAAGTATCATGGATGTCCTTTTCATCATAACCATTAACATAAGAATCAATAAAATACCATGCCAAGGTACTAGCAAAACTTTTTTCAGAATATCTTAGTTTAAGTTTATGGACGTACAAGTTGGCCTAGGTTTTCAGTAGACTTATTGGATCAGATATAATTGTTTATTCATGCTTATCAAAAATAATATCAAGGGATTATTTAATTCATTTATTAATTCTAGTCCACTTACGCTGTAGATATCTCTGCAACCCGGGTCGGTCGTCTCTCCTACCCCCTCAAGGAAGAAGGTCACCATGTTGCCCTTGCCTTTCACATCAACAGTGCCTCGGCACCTCAGCTTGTACCCGCGTGTCGCCAGAATGTCATACACCTCTTCGGTAACCTAAACACATCGCTATGCCATATAAATTTGAACACAACACATGATCAGATCAAAATGAAAGCATTAACTGGAATTCGCGCTTGCGGTATAAAGAATAATTTCAAGTTAGTCTATCAACTAGTTATCGTGGTACCACAATCGCCCAGCTTACTGTTGGCAGGTCAATTCTCATCTAGTTATCCAGATTTTCAAAGCTCCTTAACAGACTGAGTTTGAAACTTTTCAAAGTTTTTTCTCAACAAAATTTAGAACCTGGATTGCTAGATGGAGTGTGTGAAGTTTGGTAATCACCTGGATGTGGTCCAGAAGGCCAGTGGAGTCCATACGCGACGCGACGTTGACTGCGTTCCCCCAGATGTCGTATTGCGGCTTGCGAGCGCCGATGACACCGGCGACCACCGGCCCGATATTAATGCCTGATCGAAATATTTTACATATCCAGCATATATTGACGACATTGTAATATTCACCAGATATTTCGAAATTCATAACCAAATTCAAACTGACAAAATTCAATAGGAAATCATGTCTGCAATTCGCTTCGCAGTTACAGTCGCTTTGCTTATGACTTATTTTAGAAAAGGTATTAATGTTGTGTTTAAGAATGTAAAATGTGTGAAAATGATGATGACTAATTTAAAAAGTGAAATAATGTATATCAGACGAAAGTGCAAGCACACAAAAGTAACACACGACCGCCGTAAAATTCACCATCTTGACGTCATATGCAAGAGGGGAACATAAAATAGTCACGTCAGTAACTAATGGTATAAAAACATCATAATTATTTTTTGCAGATTGCCTGATTAGAAATCGGAGTCGAGGCATTGCAACTACTTATTTTTCAGACGAAACTGGCGTCTCCAATCTAAAGGAGAGTTTATGGCGGCAGCGTGTCACTCTCATGCGCAAGCGCACAGTTATATTTACCGATGCGAATGCGGAAGCTGTTGAACGAGTGTTCGTTGACGTATTGCAATTGTTCACGCAGGCGCAGTGCATAGTCGGCCATCGCGGTCACGTGGCGGTAGCCGCGGAGGTCACGCGTTGCAGCTGTCAAGCCTGGAATTGACCATGACATCCTATTGTTATGCAATCTTGCAGGGGATTCGTGTTCATGTAAGCAATTTCATGTATTTTCATATTTAACAATGAAATAAAGAATATTAGGTATCAAGATACAGGATATTCTTCATGAGAGCTCATGTTATTTTAAACATTTTGTTAAGTATACATTTTTTTTTCAGTGCACAACCTTTGTAACTTATAAAAATCTTTGTACCCTATGTTACTTCAGGTGACTACAAACAAGAAACTCACGAAGCGTTTCGTCAATACTTTCACTACCTTTGACAATAGCTTGGTCTAATCATTACATTAGTTACGTTGCTGAATCTTAATGAATACATTAGTAACGCACCTGAAGCAGCCATATACGTGGCGCCGGTGCTTTTGATCTTCTCGATGTATCTGAACTGCTCCTCGGCGAGGATCTCGTCGAAGTCGGCGATGATCTCATTGAGGAGGCGCAGGCACTCGACACCCTCGTTGTTACCCTCGAGCTCCACGTAGAACTCGGAGAAGTTCGGGATGGAAGCGAACATGACGCAGACGGACTCGCATTGCTCGTGGTATAGCTCCTGTGTACAAAGAGGAGTTGTTGAGATTGAAATTAGGTTCTTACATATAAAATTGGCGTCTTAACTACTGGCCACTTTAATGACATTTTCTCCTCATTGGAAAGGAATTCTCAATTCAAATTTGTACAGCTATTTACTCACGTATTTGTGCTTTAATTACCGTCATTCATTTGCTTTGTTCCAGATTTCATATGTAAGGACCTAATATTTTTCATGAAGCACTTATTAAGGGTGCGTTGGACTATTGTTTTTTTCACTCTGCAGGCTCATAGAAACGAAGTTGACGTAACCATATTGGGAGCTAGATAAGAAATTTAGTGCCCGGCCTCCCTAACTGTTTAGGCCCTGTGGTCTAGCGGGATCGTCCGCGCATGTAGCTCATGCGCACATGGTATGTAGCGCATGACTTCCACAGTCAACAAGTTCGAGTGGGAAGAAGCTGCGCTCTTAGCTTGAAACTCGCAGCCGCCTCCTCTGCTAGACGGCGAAAGATCGCTCAGTACAAGCATAGGCCGTTTCCTCTTTGAAACTGTTCCAAAGTTACAGTGTCAATGTCAACTTACATCGATGTTCTTGTCGCTGCAGAGGAAGTGTTGCGCGACATGCTCTGGCAGGATATTAGCCAGCAGCTTGCGGTTGTACGCCTCGAGGTGTTCCATGTCCTCCTTCTCATCTGGAAGTCAAATCTTGTATTGTATTGTCGCATGAGGGAAAGCAATCCTAAAACCCGACACTTTTCGGAGTAAGCTCACGATTTCTTTCGAACAGATTATTTACTGATTTGGGCTTTAAGTGCTGAGAGGTAAAGAAAAAAGGCCTTTTTATCGAATTTTCCCTCTGCTACATTATGAGATCGGTTTTCTGGCTCCTGACTAACCAATAATATCCAAGCAAAATGAATACAATCATTTAAAAAAAAAAATAGCCCTTCAATAGGTACGAATCTTTTGAATGTGTCACTTACTCTAATGATTAAATATTTGTGATCCACTCCATCCTCTTTATCCATCCAGCATTTTACCCGTCTTCTAGCTGAAGATTCTATTACAGTATTCTTACCGTTAGCCTGAAGTTTCCAGATGAAGTCCAGTCGGTAGGTGCTCTCGGTTTGTTGCGAGTGGAGCATCAGGGCCACAGTGGCACCGACGGCGATGACGATGTTCATCCATTGCTGATTCCAGTCCAGGCCGCATTGGTGTCTGTTGAGTACCATTCCACAATGATTACGAAGGTTCAGCTGAACTTTACAACATTCGACAAAGCTTAGTAAAGCCAGATTTTTTTCCTAACTGACTACGAATCGTCAACGGAATTGCGTTGCCGACCTCTCACCTCTAAAATTAAGCCATTGTCTGATCTAGTGTCGAATTATTCTAGCTTAAATGAACAAAACCCAAAGTCTAAGATAATGAGGTTTGTAAACGAAAAACCACTTAAAAACGGGACACACTTTTAAGCAACCCTTCAGGACGTTCCCTTTCGGACGAAATGAAATCTTTCAGAGTAGAACATACGTACGTAGTATATGCAAACTTATTTTGCATACTTCTAATTCCGGTGACGGCAGGGTGCCTCTAAACCGGCATAAGTCGGCATGACACCGAGGGATTATGAAACACTTTATCTTTATTACGCGTGTAGACACAAGGCTTAATACAGATTAGGCAATTTGCAACGTTTACAGTTTTGCACGTTTTGTTGTGTTTTGTGTATTTTAACGCGAATTTAACAGTGCAAGATCATATTATTTGGCAATGCTAGAATTTTTAGATCATGGGTTTTACTGTATGCCTTGTAGGTACCTAATTAATACAAAAAAGAAACTATACTTTAATTGAGAACTTTCAGTGATCGTGGAACAGGATACTTGTGGTTCTTTATTAAGTTTCCTTATTAAATTATAGTCTTGTAGTTATTAAATTGCTTTGGATTTAAAAATGAATTCACAACCAAAATACTAAATTCAAACTTACTGGAACTCAAAGAAGTAGTTGGTGAGGTACAAGTGCTCCTGGGTGGTGATGACCACGTAAGTCACAGAGATGATGAGTAGGAGGAGCGTCTTCATCATCGTGATGAGAATCTGGTGAGCGGCGCACAGGAACATCGCCATCAGCGTCAGTTGGAGGTAGTGCTGATGATGGAAGAATGTTATTAGTAATGTCTTACTGCTGATACGACAACACAGTAGGTTATTAGACAGAAATTCCATTTCTCCTCATTACCTCATTCATGTCATACGGGCAGAAGTCGGTGTTCGATGATTGGCTCATTGGTAGTTTATGGTCGACACTTGAACCAGAGTAAATGCCGAGCACCTGAAAAAGACAAATCATGATGTGTGAGTTTTACCAATGTTATAAACAAAATTACTGCTTTATTACTTGGGCCTGATACAATTTAATATTTTATTTAGTCATAATGGAGTTATAAATAGTAAATAAATTTCTTTCTTTCTTCTTTCTGGTTCAGAAATATCCTATAAACGACAAATTTCGTAAACTACTTCACTGCTGCAACTATACAACTAAAAAAAATAAGTGTCGGTTTGTAATATTAAAATGACTTTTTCTTAAATGGGTATGAATCTATATTGGGTACCAATAACAAATTGAAAATAAATACAGCTTATCTCCGAAATGGCCAAACCAATTTCGACGGGAATTTCACTATTACCAATTTTACAAGATACATTAAAGGCTATTTTAGGGCGCTAGTAATGACATATAAAAAGAAATATGTCAAAAATATTACTACTTACCATGATGACCTGGATTTGCAGGATCAGCGCCATATTGACGACGAACGACATCACCTGCGCAAGAGTGCGGTTGTTGTGGATGCGAGCGGCAACGCGCTTCAGTCGTGGGGAGGTGTGCTGAAATAAAAACAAAACATTTACGACTTATTTATAACTGGTAGATGACCTGGATAAAAAGATGAAATTAGTGTTTGTTCCTTTTTCAATATTTCAAAATAACGTTTTTGTGTACTTGTATTTTTCTACTTAAATGGTACTATAGTGTACTGTTCGAAGTTCGAAGACGATTAGTAAGCAATGTAAGTTTGTGAGAATTATCCAAGTTATTGTTTATATCGGTTTATTCTGAAAACTTCTGTGCTGTTAGGACTTAGCTACTATTAGACATTATCTACGGATAATTAAAATAAATAATAAAAATATTTATTTTTTTCTACCAGAATATTACATGTAGGTACGTAGGTACTTATCAATATAAGATAATGGTCTACACTGTGCATTATTAGTATTTACCTGGAAATCGATGCAAAGGACGACATAGGAAGTAGCCATGACGAGCAAACCACAGACACCCATCGTGATGAATCCGGCCAGATTCCTGATACAAAACAAATTAAAGTTAATAAAAATCACAAACAAGACAAACCAGGGCCTAACTGACATACGATGATGGCTTGGAGTAGCATCGGCATCATCACCGGACTTGCGGAGAAACGGATGGCCTAGTCACCCCTAATGTCTTGACATTAGAGATTAAACTTGTATAGTTAACATGTTGGTAGAGCCCGATCTACTTAGAGGATGTCGTGGTTGAACCATTTAGTCCTAAGTCCCAAATAAACTCTCAGTAACAGACAAAAACTGTATTAATGTGAACTGATCGTACTTATACCGGCTAATAACGTCTGAGATAATATTTTGTAACCTGAAATGCTTAAGAAAAACTCAAGAAACGTAATTCTTGTCCACCAATAACAAATTATTATTATTGTGTGGTAAATAAATATACTTTTCCAACTTCATCCAAGCAATTTAGCCTTCATTTGTACTTACACTTTGAAAGCCAAGAGTTGTAAGGCCAGCACAGCAGCGTACACCACCAAGGTGCAGATGAAATACACCTTCAGCATCCTGTCTCTCTCCGCAGTGTACTGAAAATGTAAAACCAACGTAGGTATGTAGTAGGTATCCATGTGTGACAAAACTTTAACTTTTATAATGAAGGTTAACGCGTATGCGAAACTCAGTAGATGGCAATACGTAGACGTGCGGTCCGACAGCAGCATAATTGGTTGGACAGTTGGACTTTACGCCTACGTATTGCCGTCTAGTGAATTTCTCATACGTGTTAACTCTCATTACATAAATAGCTATAAATATGACGATTGGTATAAATGAAAACATTTTACTTTAAGTTTCGATCGATAACTTGCTTATCAATCATTAACAAAAGGCAGTTTCCTTAAAACCTGCCCATTAAAAAATTTTAAAAGATTGTGTGCTTTTGATAGTTCAAATTTCCGTATATGAATGTGCAGTTTTTCCATATTCCATTTACATTTGAGCATAATTAGTATTAAATAACAAATAAAAATATAATTGCCACACAAAAAATATTTTGTTCTGAATAAATTTTTTAATGAGTATAGATTGAACTTAAACTTCTATTACCGGAGATATTTGATCAACATATCACAGACTGTATCTTGTTAAGATAATTGTACAGTATCCACTTAACACGAAGATCTGGTGTATCAATATCAACGTTGAGTTAATTAACAATGTCGTCGCGCTTAATACCAATGATGATACAAGACGGATGGAAATCAAATATTTAGCGCACGCACGCCAATTGATGGTCGCAATCAAACTTGTACCTAACTATCGGAGTAACTATGCTCGGTAAGGCCGCGTCACCACCACACACAGTCAGCGGCTGACTGTTTGATTCTAGATTGACTTACTATGGTAGTTAATTACTACTTATAGAGGGCAACTTTTATTAATTACTAGCTTTCCGCCTGAGACTACGTCCGCGTAGAGTCGTTTAACGGGTAAAACATTACTTCTTCATAGCGCAGTCGGTTAAAAGCCTATGTCCTTTCTCAGGCTCTGGACTATATCCGTGCCAAATTTCATTTAAATCGGTTCTGTACTTCATACATGATTGCGTATTGCGTAACAGACAGAGTTGCTTCCGCTATAATATTAGTAAGGATTGATAAATGTATAAATTTATTTTCCAGAGGGTGTTCTGTATGAACAAAATTTTGATTTGGCGACATAATATATGCATACTTAAACTCTATAAAAGAATAGTCATCCGCTGACTGTGCACGTGGGACACGACCCAACTAATCAATACACAACCGAAAGCAATTAGAGGTGACATTGGCAATGCAACGGGAATGTTTCCCCGACCAAACACTTCGGTTAGGTTTGGGTCGACTGCATCCCAGGAGACACGCGGGCAGTTTAAATTGAGTATACTCGTACCCGTTCACCGAAGAAGGAGGTCAGGCGTGAAATGAAATGATAACGCAAACGTTGCGGCTCGCGGCTAACTTGATTTTGTTCGCGAAACACGATGCGTAGGTATAAAATAAACGGCAATTTATAAAGCTAAAAAATCTGCCTGCATTTCAGTTCAATTAGGCATTGAAGATACCCTAAAATATCAACTTGCATGTTATCATACGCGCCGCCCGATACAATATTTATTTATTTATTTATATACCCAGAGACAATCACAGTTAATACGAATCTAACGACACCCTTCAAGTAAAAATCTATCAAGACGTTGAGGCTGCAGTGCCAAACAATTTGCATACATAAGGTGTTCGACCGATTTTGGCCATGATGGATGATTTCAATGGAGATCAGTCAACTGCGCAGGACATATTAAAGTGCATAAGTGTACGCACAAACACTTAATTCTCTTAAACTCATGGTTCAGTGAGACGGTAATCCTAAATGAACGATGAGAGATCGGGCGCAGGTCCTCAAAACATTAGTTTGTATAGAATGATGTCTTGCTCTTTTGCACATTTTTTAGTTTCATACATTTTGACAAAATTTTACAAAAAAATATTTTAAATCTAAATTCACTTAAACTGAATGTCAAAATGACGTCATTAATAACTTTTTTGGGTGTTTTAAAAGAAAGTGTTTTACCTATGTCTCTCGCTATACGCATAATCAAGAAACATTTTCGTTGCTGCTTATATTTATTATATCTTATACTAAAACTTCTAGCGCGACAATATAGATAAGTACGGTCGGCCAAGAACACTATCTTCAAAAGATCAAAAGTGATCAATCACTGATCTTCAATTTGTCTTGAGTTGAGTTTTCTTTTCACCGTACGGTTTTATTAAAATACGTAAAGGAAAAGAAACTAGGCTAACATAACAAAAATATACCGTACGGTAAGAGAAACAAGGCTATCGTAAAAAAACAATGTAGAGTAACAAAAACGATACTGACATGTGCCGTCAATCCATTTACTATCCACAGAGTAAACAACGATTAAATCGCTCGCAACGCAACTTCAAACCGAGCTCCCCCATATTCAGATTGGCTGCACCGGCAATCACAATTTGTTCTCATCAACGGCTACAACTCAATTTCCGTGGCGCGCAGCCCACTATCGCTCCGACCGATAGCCGATTAAAACTGTTCGATTCTCAAAATGAATTTTTCACAGTCAGACCCGCCGAACTAAACATGCTCTGAATGTGAAATGGAGGCAGCCAAAACGTGGATTCGAGCGACAGAAGCAATTACTAGATGCCGGTATCAGTGTCAAGGAATTTGAGACTGCGACAGAATGGCTGGTTGGCCTGCGGAGGTGGTCTATGAGAGTTGATTCAAAAATTGCTACCTAATTGCAAACTTGCTATGAAGCCCTAGACTAGTTTTGATTATTTGACAAGACTTGCTTTTCGTTCGCTACTCCGTAAAGCGAAGTTGGTTCAGTACTAAGTAGTCTATGTCACTTTTCGTCCTCTAAATCTAGATCTGTGTTTTAAATTAAATATATTCAGAGTTTTTGACAGACAGAGTTTCTTATTTTTAGTTAGTTATTATTTCAAAAAACAAACAATCAAGTTAGGCTGTGTGTCCCGTGAACACACCGTAATGTCCTTCTCCAATTTTTAATTTACGTTTCGAGTTCGAAGTAGCAAAGAACAACGGAAAAGAAAGTAATTTAAAGTTTTTTAATTTGATCTGATTGAAATGTGAAATAACATTGTGAGAAAAGTTGATAGATGTGGTCTGTTTTATGTCAAACAGGAGTTGCAAAATGTATTCGTCGATTAATGCTCACGAATGCCTGGAGGGTGATAATTTCACGTTCCTTGATACAATTATTTGCCTCTTTAACTATTAACTATCTCGTTGGATCTTTGACGTAGGCTCTGCTGACGGAGAGGTTCGATTACGGGGTCGTATAAATTTTATATGAGTTTTTCTGTTAAAAATACTAAGTTTGACGTTATAAAGTTGGCCGATGCACGCCCGTGCTTTGGAAAGCAGATTAAGCGCCTGCGCCTGGTCTCTCATAGATCACATCGGATTTCAGTGAACTATGAGGGAAAGGGAACAGAGAGTGCAATCTTGTGCGGTTGTGAATCATCATCATCATCAGCCCGTATACGTCCCCACTGCTGGGGCACGGGCCTACCCGAAACTAGGGCGATAAGGCCTTAGTGGACCACGCTGGCCAAGTCCGGTTGGTCGAATACACAACCTTAGAATTTCTTCGTAGGTGTGCATGTGCAGGTAGTGAATATTTGCGCTCTAATCTGTCCTGCGCAGGAGCGCAGAGCTGACCTCCATTGAGATCGGCCGCTACACCGGAATCGGTTGTACACCTAATGATTATTTGATTAAAGTTACTGGTAAGCGTTAGACAATGACCAGTGAACGTGTTTGGAGGAGACCTTTGCCCAAACGTGAGATGATATGGGTTAAGAAAAAAAGTAAAAATTAATTTTCTCTGTGGTGCTTGCTTGATAGCAATATACAAAATAACACCTATTACTAATTGGGACAAAGTCGTATAAAAGAATCGTCAACGTTTCAATTAGTTCATCCAGTTCGGGTAACTCGGCACTTTCACAGTTCCCCTCAAGCGTTGATTGATTTGCAAAGTTCGGATCGAAGGACATTGAGATCGACCCGAGGCTCCTATTAAAACTTAATTTTCTTACCACTCAAATGATCTTCCTCGTAGTTAAATGCAGTTACATTCTACTTCGTAATTTTCAAGATAATAACTTACTTTGAGTTTCAAAACTTCGCAAGCAACAGCAAGTTTTTTTTGCTCATTCTTACGTTGTAATTTTCTTGGTTAAGAATTAAGATAGCGAATGCAGTTCAACAATTTATGGATGTCATTTTTATTTGTCTTCAAAACTCATAAAGCTTGTTAATTGCCACATTGTTGACAATTCTTGAAGAATTATGAATGATATTAAAACAAATTTGTTTGCCCTCAAAAGTTATTTTCCACGTTATTTTTCAAATACTTAGCGGTTTTTTATTTATTTAGGAATGGAAGGTATAATAAATAAATGCAGTTCTGCAACCTTCATCTATTTTTGTATCTAATAGGTAATAGTGACCTAACAATTAGGGACCTACACAACATAAATTACTGCTTAGTTAACTTTCAACAGTATTTTTATTTATTCAGGGGATACCAGTCACAATTATCTGTCCGGTGGTTGGTGAACGTTGGGTAAGCGACCCCGGCTCCTCGAGCTACTATCGACTCAGTCCAAATCATCCGAGGCGATAGTATCCTTCCTCCTCTTCTCCTTACCCCGTCATATATCCTTATTACTCGTGGGAACGCAATGACCTTGTTTAAACAATGCGCAAGGCAGAATGGCGGCGACGTGGTCCACAACCCGTCACGTCACGTTTCCCACGGAGGTGAAAAGTGGATCGCTGGAAGTGATCTGTGCCTACCCCTCTGGGTAAAAGG
This sequence comes from Maruca vitrata, assembly GCA_039566165.1. Classification (NCBI taxonomy): domain Eukaryota; kingdom Metazoa; phylum Arthropoda; class Insecta; order Lepidoptera; family Crambidae; genus Maruca; species Maruca vitrata. Next base: position 5,382,447 of record CM076911.1, read on the forward strand.
CGTGATAGTATGTTTGTTTTGTTTGTTTTGATGTTTTATTTATTATATTAAACTTGAGTACATCCAATTCTCTGGGTTAATTAATCCAATCATCCACCATTTCTATTCAGAAAATTGAAGGCTTTGTTCAACAGAAGTCAAATAATTAATTGCTTATTAACTGAACTTACAGTACAAAGTTGTGGGGTTTCGGTAATGAAACTTGTAAAGAGAAAACAATAGTCCTAGTTGGTCTTGGATTATGTTTGGAAAAGTTGATGTTCAAAGGTTTTGCTATTGTTTCGTGGGAAAACTTAACTCTCGGTAGAAGAGTTTGAGTAGAATCGTGTCAAGTACGAAAGCAATGCCTATTTAATTTTCTATTTGTGAATTTTCTCAATTCATATTGTAATATAATATACATACATAGGGTAGTTTGTGCATCTCTAATTGCAAATACATTTGTATAATTTCTTAATAGGCAAGCAGCCGTGATTTCCAGATATGGCACAATAGATCCTAAAGAGCCTGTTCTTATTCTGCAGGTCTGCCATTTCGTCACGCCTGAAGGGCCCGGGAATACAGGAGGGAGGGAAAATATGAGCCGGAAGGTCGTTCCTTGCCTTAATGGCACGGAGCAGAAAAGAAGAACTGAACCTTTTGATCCGAGCCGCCAATGTCTACATGTTATGCGGGTGGCAACGCTGTTGTCTAGCACGTGTTGTTCGGGAGTAGAAAAAGGAGGGAGTTGTGTGAGACTCTTTGGTGACTCGCTAACTACTAACTGCATCGTTGGTCTATTGGTAGTAAGGACAACGAGCGGTCCCCGGTTCGAGTCCGGGGTCAGGAAAAAATCCTGTGAGTTTTTCTGTAATGGAATTACTCAGCCTGGAGTTAGGAAGTTGGTGGTTGAACGCCCGTGCCTCAGAAGCTCGGTGGTACTGCGCCCGATATCTCATCGAGCATGTCGGATTGCCGTCTCACCGAATTATGAAAGTAAGGGAATAGAGATGGCACATGTGTTTGCGCGCACACTTGTGCACTATAATATGTCCTGCGCACTTCGTTGATCATATAAACTAGCTTTCCGCCCGCGACTTCAACCGCGTAGAGAGGTTTAATGGGTAAAACATTACTTCTTTATAGCGTAGGCGGTTAAAAAGAAGCCAATGTCCTTTCTCAGGCTCTGGACAATATTTGTACCAAATTTCATTTAAACCAGTTCAGTACTCTATGCGTGAAAGTGTAACAGACAGAGTTACTTTCGCATTTATAATATTAGTAAGGATAGTAAGGATGATCTGTAACACTAATTACCTTGCGTTCCAGCTTCTGATCTCGGAAGGTGAGTGTGAACGGGCGGCAGTGCTCGGCTCGCAGCCGGTCGATGGAGCGGGCGTCTATTGCCTTCATCAGGTATTCGTTCACTTCGTCTTCGGGCTTCTTGTTCTCGTTGGACGAGTCCACACCAATCCTGCTGCAAAGGAACCATAATGACATCAAACGGGCTAGATTACTTGTTTGGTGAGGCTTATATCAGTAGGTTAGTTTACTAAAAAGTCTACTTAGTTCGTTAGTTACATTTTTGTATTGTTTTGATTAATTTGAGTTCTACAAACAAGAAATCATGAAGATACAGTGCTTAGAATTTTCTGATGTTCTCATGCCATAGTTCATTTTTTGCCGTCCGTAGTTACCCGTTGTCGTTACCCAACATTCCAGAAGTTTGATAAGCATAGGTATTTGTCAATATTTATTTTATTCAAAAACCAAATTTCTGTGTCCAATATTTTTCTATAAAAAACTATCTTATGGATTAAAAAGCGATATAATTTTGACCCAATCGTCATCGCTATTGCTCAAGCGGTCGTGTAATCAATTTCCTCACTCGATTTTTATTCATGAGTATTAGTTCCGAGTCTGAGTGTGCAATGTGTATTTATCTATTTAATTCAATAGTCGGCATGTTTTCCGAAATCAAGGAGTACCTATATTAAAAGTTAAAAAGGTTATTTTGTGTATGGTTCGACGATTTGTTATCAGTGTACTTTTACTAGTATGGACTGACGTTGAATTACACATTATGTGCACATGCAACGTTCAGGGTATTATTTAAATGCAATTCAAATGGAGCTAGCAATCACAGATTCTACCGCGATTCCAACAAATGCGCTTATTTGATAACCAAATTGCATACTATTTAATGAGTGGACAGACAATTATTCGACGTTGTATGGCTGGTGAAGCCTGAATGAAAACGTCACAATTAATGAGGTTGTGGCTTGTTGTTTTGATCGACACAATGTACGGGTACTACCGCGATCCCTGACACATTGTGATGTTTTAATCAAAGCGCTCATATGAAATTTGTCAAGCGCATCGGCGGTGCAAGCTATGCGATGTAATTAGGTATTATCACGTTCAGACGTATGATAAAACGATGGCAGAAGGTACATACACCTAATGCCGTACTTTTTACGACTAGACTGTATTTACTACATTGTTAAAAGCGTTCATGTCAGAGTGGTTAAAGTTGTTACTTGCCATGCGAGATGTCGTTAGTACCACAGTGTTTTTAAATTTGAAATTCGTTATGTACTATTATTCGACTCTTTAACGGTGAAGGGAAACATTGGGGGGAAAGCTGCACACCTAAGAAGAAATTTTAACGTTGTGTAGTCGACAGACGCCCTCTTGGCCAAATGGTCAGGGTGGATGTGGTCGACTAAGGCCTGATCACTTTAATTTAGGGTAGGCCCTTGCACCAGCAGTGGGTATGTATATGGGCTGTTGATGACTACCTCGTTTTCTTTGGGTGGCAAATGTTTAGAGTAATCATATAGGAGACAACCATTTGTCACTTTTGTCCATACAATGTACTTCTAAATGCGATTATGAAGATTGCTACACTATATGCTTGCGCTATTCGAAGTAAGTAAGATCAATTATCGAAGTCAACATTCGCAAAAACGTCCCGGATAAGGAAAATCGTCGGTCTTCTGTCCGAGTCACTGTTTCGAATGGGAATCCGTTTCCTACGTTTAGTAAATATGAGTAAGAGGAAAGCTCTATTCCGAAATAATATGTTCAATATAATGATAGTTCATAGAATCATAATAAATAGTCCTCTCCTAAAAAATATGTTTATTGTGAGGCGTTACACTCACAAGTAAATGGGTTATTAAATACATAAAGCCCGTAATGTTCAATGTAAATTCGGCTCCACCTTATTCCATATTCAACACTCGTAGCTATTTCAAATCACTTGTGACTGATTTGAATTACCGCCATGGGTTGTGACAGGTAGTAATAGAAAGCTTTATCATAAATGCCCGCAACACTGAAATTTAGTTATCAGGTTAAATTAACGTTAGAATACAGGTAGTCTCATTTTCAGTAAAAAAAATAATAATCAATCGACTTTATTGTACTAGCAGCTAAATGAATTAACGCAATGAAAAAGCGTTTCTGATTTACTTTTAAATTTTAATGGTAGATTACATGTAATTTAAAATGTTGCCTGCATCGTCCCCCATTTCAGAAATGAAATTTCTGACGAGATAAAACATGTTACTTCCATGATGACTGATTAACGTTGACTTTTCTTACGTTTTCTAGAGAAAAAAAAATACTTTGTGCTAAACAAATCAAATCACTACAACTGCTTATTTGTATGTAGTTCAAAGTATGACCTTCATAGGGCCACGTTCGTCAAATAAACGACGCACATTTCGTGCGAGTTTGTGGAATGGTAAAAAAGGACAGCTTATTTATGTACCAAATATGCCCGCACATTGACACTAAAATATTGGCTGTGGCTGAAAGTCCTATTTCAAGGAAACCCTTCTATCTTGACGGGTTATACGGATACGTGCCCGGTAAGGGAGCCACGACTTCACATAAAAGCTAAAGGATTTGACATAGCAAAGTAGGTAATTAAGTCTACGATTTTATGAGGCATACGCGTGTTGAGAACTGATAAAGAAATGATAAGACTAAGTTTTAATCATGATTCTAAGCTAAGGTGAAGACTATTTTATATTTTGTTTCGCCTATATCTTAGTCTGCGTGAAGCCGTTAATGTCTAATACCATAGTCGATTAAAAGTAGCCTATGTCATATTTCGAGCTCTATACTGTTTGATTTCAACCAATCTCTTTGTTTTTAAAACACAACAGAAAGACAGAGTGTCTCGTTTTATTATATACATACGTATAAAATTAGTACGTATAGGACATTGCGAAACGATATACTTTACAGCGGAGGTGTGCACATTCTATTTTCGCATGCACTTAACCCGTTAATCAAAACAAAACACCACCAACAAAATGACTCGACAACAGTGGCCTTGCACTCAGCTAAGACCACAAGAGGATCGTACGTAACAGTTCCGTACGTGTCCTCGGTAGACGCTTCGCACCCAGTTCTCAAAGTGCACTTTCTGTTTGATTTCTGTCCCCACCGTAATGTAAGTTGCGATCCTATGTAAACCCACTTCTCGGGTGTGTAGCGCCTGGGGCAAGCGCTGCGTTAAATTGAAATCGCAAAGTTGACTGTGCCACAGTTTGACCCGGATTTGGTACCTTACTTTCCTATTTTAATGAATTATCAAGATTTAGCTAAGATCTACTTATTATAACAGCGAGATTGGACATAAAAAATGATTATAATTTAATGCTTTGCTCGAAAATATTCAGCTTTCATCCATTGGTCGATTTTTTAAAGTTATGCATTGGCTACGACTGAAAGATTACCGGATGTCACGGATAGGCGGTATTTTTTTACTACAGCAATTGTTTGTTTCGATACGAGTATTGTTACATCGCCGAAACTTCAGTTAAAATAAAACATGTAACTGAAATTTTGAATAATAAATAAATCCACTCTCACTGTCTGAAAAAAAAAGTTGTTGCATGCTGACAAAGAACACCTACATGGATTAAGCTAAAAAAGCTTTTTGAAATCACACTCCATTTCGTCCGTATTTTATATCAGTCATCCTAGTTTTTGAGCAATTTTCAAAAGATGAAATACCTGAAATGCAAGTAAACTAGAATAATGGTGTCGTATGATGCAATTTAAAAAATCTATATAAGCCTAAGCAAATATTATGGTGATTACTTTTATTTTGAGAAAAACTAACGGAACACTGTAGGCATATTAATTAGGTAAACGACAGTTCAGCGATGCTTTGATTCTAAATTTGTATGCAAAATTTAAAATTGGAACCTATTAGGCTCACCACAGATGGGCCACCGACCACAGTCATCGGTGGCCAGCGACGGCTACTTAGCACAATTTTATTATATTTCACCAGTGGCCACCAACTACTACATTCAAATTCAAATATATTGTGGTGACGCAGGTTTAGCTGTATTATTAATTTAAAGATTGTAAATAGGTTTAAATAGTTTTAATCTTAATTTGACTTGTATTAGGTTCTTATGTCAATAAATGCTCTTTTGCTTATGCTGTCAAAGCTGTCTGTCTGCTGTCAATTATTAAAAGAATTAGGCGTATTGCAAAAGGCTCTCTTTACGGTATTGCTCCGAAGTAGCTAAGCAATGAATTTTCGATGGCATGGGTAGTATGGGTACACATCCTTAATTCCTGACTTTCATTTAACCCGAACAACCTAATCATCGTTTTGATGCAAACTTACTTGGATGACTGCTTTCCGTGTGATCCATGGCCCATCACCCTCATCTCCTTGGACACGTTGCCGTTGATCGAGAACGAGTGTTGTGGCTTCTTGTCCTGAAAATTAAACATCATTATAATTTCTCACACAAGTAGGTATTTATTATTTTTAATTGTTTTTTTTAGTGCTAGTTAAAGCTCTAATGTAAATTTATCCGTGAAAAAAAAACGGGGTCCCGTTCGTAGTCGCCTGAACGGGACCCCGTTTTTTTAAATTTTAAATTGATGTATTAATGATTTTGATGAAAAAGTGGTTAGTGGCGACGGCTCCTAGGGTCGTGAATTCGATTTTCGCACAGGACATATATTTGTGTGACGAACATCGTTTTCAATGCTCCGTGTCAGGCTATGCTATTTATATATTTCATTATACTTGATAAACCACTGTTGTCTATTATATCCGTAACATTAAAGCAATTTACTTCGATTCGATTATTGTGTTATTTATAGCACTCAATGAAAAAGTAAGGCCTTATCGCCCTAGTTTAGGGTAGGCCCGTGCCCCAGCAGTGGGGACGTATATGGGCTGATGATGATGATGATGAATGAAAAAGTAGGGAAATTTTCTCTCTCGTTCTCTCGACACACATCAAAGAATCAGAGGTGAATAAGGTGCCAAGAAGAATTATACTATAGTATGATACTGACCACTCGGCTGGTGTCATCAGGGACAATCAGGTAGGTCTCAATGTTGTGGTCCTTCAGGTAGGCGTTTCTCTGGCCCCCGTACCCCGGCTCCACTTTGTAATCGTCGCCAAGGCATCGTAGTGTCTCCTTCGTAATGTGGACTCGGCTGTGAAGAACATGAAACTTTTAGTGAAAGTCTTAATAAAATGTTTATAAGAAAGAAAACTACTCCAACAAACTGACTTGTCAACAGTGCAAAGAATTCTAACATTTTCTCTTTTTAACCTATGGAGTAAGACCCCAGTGCCACTAGACTTTCCATATTTTTGAGGTTATGAATTTTACAGAATAGACATTATTTTAGGCGTTTATGAGAATGCGCCTACTATAATAGCTACCTTTTCTAGACAGACCGTTCACAGGTAGCAGGTAGTCAAAAAAATAACTTACTTTGTCAACTACGGCAATGGGATCTTAGACTATAAACCTTATTAGTATTCAGATAAGATAATTCTTGTCAAAGACATAGCTCTTCAGGAATGTAAGGAATACTTCCGCAGTGACAAGCTCCAAACTATTTTACTTCGTAGTACCGTGAACTATTTCTCTTGGTACTACTATAAAGGTAAAGTTTGGCGACGTAAAGGACTTACAAAGAGCATACTTACCAGGCGCAAATAAAAGACAAAAAGGTGACGTAAACATTTAAGAGAGCTTTCATACTTTACACGACTTAGCAGCGCCTGTTGCGGGAGTTTAAATTTCTTACTCTCATTATTTTTTCAGCTTTCTCTGAATGCAATTGAATTGCATATTAAAACTTGGTTTTTCACCGGTTGAAAGTTGGTTTTCGATTTATTCGCGTATTTACATTGTCTAAGGTCAAATGCCTATCGCAGTCTTTTGTTTCGGTCGCATGTTTCCCCTACGTGTGAACCACCACTATAAGTCTGTAAGCGCTTTGACCCTTACTCCGTTTCCTCGCCGCTTCACTACCCTGTCGCCAATTTAATGTTATACTTACCAGGATGAATGAAAAAAAAAACAGGTATCATGAACCTTCTACTTTAAAGAGTGTTCTTACCAAAAACAAATAAAACCATTTAAAAAGAAAAGACACAGAGGTAACATCGACTTTGAACTCTTTACTCGGTCAGACCAAAAAGGCAGAGAGGAGATGTAACTATTGAGGTCACCGCTGTTCTATATTCAAGGACAAACTAGGCAAATAGAATACACATACAGATCGGTGGTAAGCATTCTTACAAGGGCAATACGCGCTGATGTAAATGTTGACCGCGCCGCTGCGCTCTCCACACAAAGAAGTACCAGAAAAACAGACTACATAGAGAGGTAACGTAAGCATTCTCCTTACCCAGTGAATTTTGACCTCCCCGCCGCTCTAAAGAGGTACCAGGAAAACAGAATACACAGAGAGGTAACTTAAGCACAAGCATTCTCCCTTACCCGGCCACGCCCCCGCTCTCCATGTAGTTGGCGAGCGTGACGTCATTGGACCACACGTCGAACTGCCACTTGCGCAGGCCCAGCACGACGCAGTGAACGCGGCCGGTGTGAATGCCCACGCGCATGTTCACGTTCACCGCCATCACCTCGCGGACCAGCCTGTGTACACCAGCAATGGATATATTAGAAAAAAAACGTAAGCGATGAAAGGGTAGATGGGAGAATTTGGAAAATGTAAACCACAATAAAACCAATGGGCAAAGGGCAACTCGTTTCCGGTCAATGAAAGATTTTCAAGTGATATAATTTATTCAGGAACTTCACGGCATCAAATAATACTCATAAGGTGATGCCGTCAAAATGTCTCAAATGTCAAAAGGTCCGGAGTATTTGTACATCAATGTGTAAAACAAAAATAATTGTAGTCGAAACATTATTATTAAGCTTTTATGCAAAATTTGTTTTTAATTGAACGCAGTTTATGGTCTACGGGTGGAGAGAAAATATTTAACTTCACTGCACACATGCGGGCACAAAAACATGATTCGTTTATTTGAATTTACCCCCGCAACTCGCTGGTCTCCTAGTATTATTAAATTCAAATTGAGATGGGGTGTAGAGCGCATATTTTAAAAATGGCACGCTGACCCACACTCTCCAAACTTGAACTACGAAAATAGTGGTGTTTTGGGATGACGGAATAGGTTGCACCCGAGTTGTTCTGAAGCACAAAAAAGTCGCCCCAATACTCCCTCTTATTCATCAACATTTTTTGCAACTCACACTAACAATCAATCGATCTGAATCATGAATGACTTCGTATTTCGTTTAAGTCTGTCAATATCCTTAAATCTTCCTGTAGGATGCACTGAGACGTTGACAATAATGAAATTGTGTCAACACGACTATACTGTCTGTATCTTTTATAATGATAACAGATACGTAACCAATGACATTTATCATCAAGCAAATTTCGACGTAGTCGTCGTTACATGGATTATTAAAATGAGTTTATGACAGTCCAGGATTCAGTTAGTTTAATTGTAAGTATCGATTGTGTATTATGTAGCCCCCTTACTCTTACTCTGACTCTTATCGTAAATGGGGTGAGAGCCATCCGCTCCCCCGCAAGTCCGGTGATAATGACGAGGCTACGTCAGTTAGGAAAAACAAAATATCTTATCGTTAAAATGAAGCTTGGCAATAAGTTATGGAATAAATTACATTTTCAGGCGGAGCGTGAAACGGCATCTATACAAGCCTTCAGAGAGAAGGTGGCATACTCGACAGGTGCCATTGTGCCTGTAGACCTAATGGCTGCTTACTTTCAGGTGGATCATTCCACCTGAATATCAGAAATAATTGATTGACCTCCACAATACGCTTAACGTTACTCATTTGTATTCAAAATTTAAAATCATTTATTTAACAACATGTTAGTACAAAGCACTTTAAAAACTGTTAAATTGGCTATGTATTAGTGAAAGTCCCATCGAAATTGGTCTGGCCGTTAGCAAGAACGAGATTAGCAAGAACGAACGAACAGACAGACAAAATTATTGGTACCCGATACAGATTCATACCCATTTAGAAAAAATCATCGTTGTTTTGATATTACAAACAGACATTTCAATTTTATTTAGTTCTATAGAGAAGTAAGCTATAGAAGACAGCTTGCAAAAATCACTTACGCAATAGCATCGATCATGTCCAGTCCCATTTCCACGCAGCATTTGGCGTGGTCGTCGCGCGCTTCCGGTAGACCGGAAACGCAATAGTAGCAATCGCCGAGGAGCTTGATGCGGAGGCAGTGGTGTTCTGCTGCCAGGCGGTCGAATCTGTACAAAAGAAGAAACGAAATCGTTGTTAAAAAGAACAAAAGCCGGCGGAGTGCGAGTTGGTTTCGCGCACAAAGGGTTCCGTATCGATTTTGTCAAAAATATCAAGTTTTATGTACCACAGCCGTTCGTTTCTTTTGGTTTGTATAAATATTTTTTGGTATAGTAGCAAGAGAAATACATAATTAGTGAAAATGTTCACTGTCCAGCTATTACCTACTGTTCTTGATATTCAGCCTAGTAACAGATGAAAAGCGATGTCTTAGTCTTAGTAATAGAATCCCGTTGTTAACCTTTCGGTACGGTACCTTAAACTCATGAAGAGACGGACGATTTGAATTTGATTTTGGAATACCATATTTGCTCTTCACAAAGCTAGTTTGCCTACTTTGGCAGATTGGCCTCTTCGCTCACGGCTCGGCCGGCACTGCATAACGTATCAGTCATTTCGTACGAACAAAACAATATCCATCAATACATCATTTAGCTAGTCCGCTAGCAAGATGTATGAGCTCGGCTCGTATTGCTTACGATGCAACCATATGTACGAAAATAGGAATTGAAATATTAGGTACCAAATACAGTACCGTATACCTGGCGAAAACGTCACTTATTGTTAGTAAAGAAATACCTCACAACATAACATTAATTGTTATTACTTCGAAGGAAGTTGCTTATGCACTCGTGTTACGGATATCAGAAACAATAGTGGTAAACATTCATCATCATCATCTCCGCGTTTTCCCGGTTGCATCCTTGCGGAGCCCGGGGTCCGCTTTCCTACTTTTATCTCTCCACAGCCGACACATCAGTGGTAAACATTAATATGCTTAAATATATTAAAAACATAGACACGGAACAAAAATCGATGTTCGTCACAAAAACTTTCATCCCGGGTAGGAAAATAACCCATGACTCTGTCCGCAGCAACGGTAAAAAGTAAAACCTCACTAGCTTTATATTCACGCTTAAACAACAATATTATTCCTTGATACTTTAATACACCTACACTTAATTACTTTAGCTATTAATTTGCAGCCAGTAACCAGCGGTAAAATAAAGACTTGTTCTTATCACTACGTTTGAAAACATTAATTAACCGCAGCTGCTATCCAAGCGAAAAGTTCCAACCTCATTAGAGATTCAGAACGTAAACATAAAAAAAAAAAACTATTTCAATTCTCAAGTCCACCCAAAGTTGGAGAGGTTGTAAACAAAATATTCATAGAAGTGTCAGCGAAGTGGGAAAGTTGTTGGCATGATATTGTTCGAGTTCAGGCCGCCGAGGACTGACGAGACGGGTGATTCAGAAGTACTCTGTTTCTGAGACTGAATAGGCGACATCTTTTGATAGTTCAGTTGTTTCAACGGATTCGGGGAAACTTATTAATTTGAGCTAGAATTGGTGCGGGCGTACTGGTGTTCGCTAAATCAGCTTTGAGGTTTGTCTTTGTAACGGAACGCAAAACTTTCAGTGTACTATTTGGATAAATCTACGTATTTACTCTATTCATATTCGTTGTGCAAGCTTTAGCGCTCTAAGTAATTTGATTGCATTGTAAATCAACTTGAACTTTCATCAGTCCGATATAATTGAGACACAATATACACCGTGAAATTTGAGTGGTTGTTTTCCCGCACTAAAATGATTCTATCCAAGTAGCACAATAGATTTGTGCAGTTCTTTTTTATTAAAATCAATAAATGCCGGTTTTACGAAAGGTTTAACCGAAACTCGAAAACACGTACGAACCGCTTTATTACTTAAGGCGTAGAGATTTTTTAGCTTTAAGCATCGATTTAATAAATTAAGCATGAAATCGATGGTATGACGGATGTGACGTAATCAGGTACTCCTGATTACGTCACATTTTATAAAAGAAAAATAGCTTCTCAAGATTCGAGTATTAAAGGCAAATCGTTCTGCCATGGGAAAACAACCACTCAAATTTCACGGTGTATAGAGGAATAATTGAGACAGTAAACGATTTTTATTTATTAATTTCTATGGGACAAAATTAAGCAAAATATTTAGAATCTATAGACTCAATATAAATTACAAAATTATTAATCTCATGCCAATTTGTTACAGTGACTAGTTACGATGAATAGCGGATACAATGAACTCTGGCCCTAACGAGGCCCTTAGTTTGACTTTAAGACAAAATGAACAAATTATTAACTCTTGTGAACAAGGCTATTTTGTTACTGGTAACCGGAGCGAGCCCCGCTGAAAGGTGAAGGTTTAATTGTATATTGTGTTTAGAGCTGAAAGTACTCAGGTAATTTCTGAAAACATTTTCCTTACAGTTCCGAAGAGCCGTGCTTCGGACAACTTATGTTTATCTGAGTAGTAAAAGTTAGGCTTGTCAAGCGCATTGGACTCATTTTCATACAGTAACTTGTACAATTTTACAGATTTAAGAAAGGCGACTATGGGTTTAAAAGCGTCGATGGCTGAGTGGTTAAGGTCGTTGCTTGCCATAGGAGAGGTCGCCATCATCATCATCACTATCATAATTATTAAAAATAAAAATAAACGACTGACAGAGTTGCAAATACAACAAAAATTGTTGTACAAACGCAAAACGCAATCTTATCGCATCTCGCTTGCATGATTGTATCTAATTTATCAAAATGTTTTATTATTAAGTCATACATTCTTTTAGTTATAAATACGAATACGTAGTCAGGGGATACCAGTCACAACTATCTGTCCGGTGGTTGGTGAACGGTATACGGGTAAGCGACCCCGGCTCCTCGAGCTACTATCGACTCAGTCCAAAACATCCGAGGCGATAGTATCCTTCCTCCCCTTTTTCTTCCCCCGTCATATATCCTCGCTACTCGTGGGAACGCAATGACCTTGTTAAAACAATGCACAAGGCAGAATGGCGGCGACGTGGTCCACAACCCGTCACGTCACGTTTCCCACAGAGGTGAAAAGTGGATCGCTGGAAGTGATCTCTGCCTACCCCTCTGGGAGAAAGGCGTGATTTTATGTTTGTATGTATGTATGTATAAATACGAATGTGGTGTTTCGTTTGACCCCTTTAGCCCCTCCGATAAGCAAGTCACGTCCACTAGCCCACCGGCAACGGCTATGTCGCGTAACATCTATTCAACTAATGCCTGACAAGCCCATGTAAAGGACTTCATTACGCTCGCGTCTGTTCGTATTATTAATGCATTTGATGCAAACGCCACTGTGGGTACGGATAAACATCGCTGAATGTTCAATTACATCTTTATTGATGGTTGTTATAATCATTCATAGCTTGATTCGAAGAACAAACCTTGCCGCCACAACAGCTGTCAATGAGCTGTCATTGCTATGCCTTCAAAATCTCGAAGGCGTGACATAAACATCCGCTAAAGAAACATACATAAAGAAAATAGGGTCCCCTAACAATACATGATGATTGTTTTTTCCAGTAACTATTGTCTGAATCTGGTGATATAATCTCATTATTCCTATGTATTTCAATATTTACCCATATATTGTAAAAATGCTAAAATGTATATTAAGGCATAGCTTGCAAATTATGGCGCTATTTTTTTTTTATTTTAGTATTAGGTTTGGTTTAAAATAAAATGAACTAATGTATACTTTTTAAGTGCTCTCTTCAAGGTTTAAAAAAAATATAAAAGATATTTGACTTTTCCTTAACTTGAATTCGACAAATGATACATAATATACTGTTTGTACTTGTCCGTTTGATTTGATACACATCTCATGCATCCGATGCCCATCTACACCGACGCTAAGCCTAAGTGATAGGCTGTTTGCAAACATGATCCTCAAGGCAGACGTCTCTATTCAATAGCACGTTGCCTTGGTACCTCGTACCATTTGATTAGGCTAAGCTATATTGTTTGAGAGCCAAAGTGATCTTGTCAAGTGATAAGCATAGAGAGCTGATTGACCATAGGCGTGTTGTAGGAGTAACAGGCATAAACTGATGTAAATTTTGAGATAAAGTAGCTGTAGAAATAATTGGATTGGTGGAACAGTTGTTATTGACGCAGGTTCACTACATATGGTTAAAAGAGTCGTGGGTTCGATTCCTACCGGGGACAAATATTTTTTTGATGAACATTGGTGTTTGTTCCTCGCCTGGGTGTGTTATCAAGTATACTTAAGTATATTTGTGTATCCACTGTAAACTCTAAAACCCATGTTACTGTATAAAATGTTTTTCAAAATCCAAAATGATAACGTATAATAAGGTACACGACAAAAAACTGCCTTTATAATTATCACAACATGCATGACTTTTGCAAAAAGTATTCCAATCGATATGACGTACGTACATATTTAAATAGCGACACGTCATTTTTAGAATACACCTGTACCGCTTATTATAGAGTGGGTCGATGAAAAGCGTATAAAAAGTGGCCCCATTGTATTTTTCTCGTCGACTTATCCGGGAATCTGTTGTCTTTGATGTCAAATTGGTGTATTGCGAGGAGGGGGGGGGGGGGGGGCGTAGGGATGCCTCTAAAACCATTATCATAATAGCGTGGCTTAATTTACGAGGGGATTTTTTCAAATTTGCCCGAGTGGCCGGCGCAAAGTAGAAGCGGGTAAATGAGCAAAGGGTAAGTTAAGTTGATTCTTATTTACGTCTTGAGACTTTATTGTATTGTATTATTGATTGAAAACGTCCAATTTGAGTTTGGACCTTTCTATTTATAATATATTAGTGGCTAGCCCTCGCTTCACTTCATATTATACATAAAACCCTTCCTCTTAAATCCCACAATTTTTTACAAAAACCGCATCAAAAACCGTTGTGTAGTTTTTAAGATTGAAGCATACATACCTAACAGACAGACGTGAGAAGCAACTTTGCTTTATACTTTTAGCAATTCACTTTAAAGGTAGTCATGCACAATTTGTTTTAATTGATTGGGACGAAGATTCAGAACTCAAGGTTTTGCATTTCATCACGATTTCGATGTGAGCGATCCCTTTGTTTACTTTACTAAACGCGTATTTAGGTCAAGTGGCAAATATGTGTACCTAAGTGTATGTTTTGGGTCCCTTTGTTTAAATTTTATTATTATTAAGTAAAGACTATTCAACATTGTTATTTCTGAATGATTCACATGTCAATAGTAGATATACTTACTTACCTAGTTAATTTTATAGACCGCCAACCACCAGCTAAATAGATAGAAGGGGTGGTAAGTTATATCTATTCACTAGCTGTGCCAGCGACTTCGTTCGCGTTTCCCCCGTTTTTTACACATTTTCCATTGTATCTTTGCTCCTATTGGTCGCAGCGTGATGTAATATAGCCTAAAGCCTTCCTCGATAAATGGTCGATACAACGCAAAAAGATTTTTTCAAATCAAACCAGTAGTTCCTGAGATTAGCGCTTTCAAACAAACAAACAAATAAACTCTTCAGCTTTATAATATTAGTATAGATTAAGAGTACATAATCGTTCAGAATATAATCGACAGTTGAGGCTTTGATTCCCAGCAAAGATAAACTAGAATTGAAGATATATTTTAATACAGATGTTAATTATTATTTATTTTCAACGATCGGTACAGTGACTTATATCAGTAACAGTAGTTGTTATATGACATAAGTTACCTTTTGGTTAGTTTTGCAAGCCGTATTCGGGTAGAAATATTATAAACTCTTTGACAAAGATACTGGACGTAAAAATTGGTGCGCATTATGTTTAAGTTTTATGTGGTTAATCAATGACGATAAGGCCTAGTCTACCATGCTGGCCAAGTGCAGGATGGTCGACTACCCCTTAGAATTTCATCGCAGGTGTGCAGGTTTCCTCACGATGTTTTCCCTGACCTATAAAGCGTCGATTAATCTTACATATGAATATAAAATTTCAAAAACAGTGGTACGTGGCGGGTTTTGAACTAGTGGCTTCTCACATGGCAAGCAACGACCTTAATCATTCAGCCATTGACGATTTAACGATATAATTGACTACAAATCGTTATAACGTTAACGAGCTTTTTCCATACCATTGACCTTTAACATCCATACTGCATTTACCCCACGTCCTTTAGAGAAGCGAACGCGAAATTCCCCATTAACCGTTAAAGCTAATGAAAGAAATAAATCAGCATTACCTTACCCAGGTTAAGTACCGACAACGGCCACAAATCTCCCGAGAACGCCGTCGTCAATCCAACGTGCATCTCAGCACTATCGCCCGACGCTGCATCGTAAAAACGTACAATAAGTGTACTGAAAAATTTACGATCTTGGAAACGTTGCCGTAATGAGATTCGCACGTAACTCCGTAACTCCACCCCCCGCCCGGCGCCATTGGAACCGGATTTACACGTCACTTTAAAGGTTGTCCTTTTATTTCGTTTAAGCTACAGATTCGCTAGAGCGGACACGGCAAAGGTGTTTACTAGATCGGGGGGTCTCTATTTTTGTGCGCGCAATTAACGATCGTCATTTATTTTCAGTATGAGTTACTTACAGTAGGTTCCGGATCTCGCTGTTAATACAAACGAAAAGAGTTCCTATGGTAGTAGCAGTGTATTTGCTTGTTAAGAATAACTATCAGTGAGTGAGATGTGTGGCGGTAGTCTAGTCTAGTGGAGAGGATAGTGCGTCCAAGAACCAGACTCTTATGAAGATGCATTCTGAACTCACAGAAGCACTGACAATTTAAAACCACAGATAATAAGTATCTAGAACTTTTTGTTTGAGTACTCACAAACCTTAAACAAATTGAAAGAAAGAAAGAAAGAGGGAACTTTTAAAACACTTTGTATCTATCCTTACTAATATTATAAATGCGAAATTTGGTAGATATAGTCCATTTTAACCGACTGCGCTATAAAGAAGTAATATTTTACCCGTTAAACATATCTACGCGGACGAAGTCGCGAGCGGAAAGCTAGTGTTATAAGCAAACACACACTGGTTTCATATATTATACAACTAGCTGTGCCAGCGACTTCGTTCGCGTTTCCCCCGTTTTTTACACATTTTCCATTGTATCTTTGCTCCTATTGGTCGCAGCGTGATGTTATATAGCCTAAAGCCTTCCTCGATAAATGGTCTATACAACGCAAAAAGATTTTTTCAAATCGAACCAGTAGTTCCTGAGATTAGCGCGTTCAAACAAACAAACAAACAAACAAACTCTTCAGCTTTATAATATTAGTATAGATAACATACATACAAGTTTCATCCGCCAATTGTGTGCAGCATGTATCGATGCCGAGCGCTCGCTGCATTTCCAATGAACCATTCTAGCATTCGCACCTAGTGACTGTCTACCTTTAAGCTGTTCACGTCACTCGTTCTCATTAGGGGATTCGCTTGTATTTTTCCCCTTTTTGCCGGTTGATTAGAGCGGGGCGGTACATTACAGGCGGTGGATCGTTAGGCCGGCCCGCGTCCGGTATCGCAAAGGTGATATGATGGATGGGCCAATCGTCCCATTGCCACTTTATCATCTACGAAAATGATAAATACGCTTGTTCAGAACAAGCGAGCCGCCTGTGTACCTGTTTACGCGTTCGAATATAGCTGGTACTTCGTTTCAACCTGTAGCGTTCTTATACACAGTGAAATTTGAGTGGTTGTTTTCCCGTGGCAGAACAATTTGACTTTAGTAATACTATGAAATCATGCAAATTCTCGTTTAAAAAAAAAATTATTTCGAATTTTCAAAATAATAATTTTCCAACTCGAAAACGAGAAGAGCTATCGTTGTTTTTTAAGATGTGACGTATTCAGGTACTGCTTGCCGCATGAAATCGACGCTTAAAGCTAAAGAAGCTGTAGAGCTTCTTTAGCTTTAAGCGTCGATTTCATGCACCCTAAGTAATAAAGTGGTTCGAACGTACTTTAAAGTTTCGGTTACACCTTTCGTAAAACCAGCATTTATTGATTTTAATAAAAAATAAGTGCACAAATCTATTGTGCTACTAAGGTACAATCATTTTGCTGCGGGAAAACAACCACTCAAATTTTACGGTGTATAGGTTGACATTGGTTTAATTTTAATCGTGATCAATTTTGGTTCAAGAACCTTTACTTACGAAGCCTTCGAGTGCTGTTAAAATTAAAAGCGTTTTTGACAGTTCAATTACTTATCAAAAATAGGTTTATTGACAATTAAGCGCATCAGAGACCTCGACCTTATTCGACATTGCTCGTTTTTACAATAGAATTCAGTTTAGGCTCAGGACTACTCCATGGCTAGACGAAATATCAAAGACGTTCGGTACGAATCGAGCGGAGGTGAGTGCTGTGGAACTCGAGTCGCTCTCAATCAATTTGATTCCACAACAAATCCTAGATCTAAATGAGCTTTCTAAGAGTAATCCTCAGACACGCGCACGTAGCGACAATCAATGAACAGAACTCATTTCGGAGTCGTAAAGCTAAGTAAATGTGTCTGAAACTACGTAATGGAACTAGTGCACTTTTTTTGTCTGTTTTCGCTCTTCTGCACTATTCATCACTGTTAATGCATCGCGTGAAACAAACCTGCAGATCATAGAAATGTTGCTAGAATCTGCTGATCCGAACAGGCTACCCCCTATCCATAGGGGATTACAGATGCAGGTGTATGTTCGTATTCAACTATTTACAGGTGATTGAAGCTGAGAAACGTATATGACTAATTTCAACAGTAGCTTTCAAGACAGGCGAAGGCTTTCAGTATGCATGCATGGTTTTCAATTATTATCTTCATTTGATCTACAAATTTATGAAGATAAAGAAACACATTGTATCAACTGCGAACGTATCTCTTCGACACCAAATACTTGGACATTTTACCTACCTACCTAAACCTACTCACGTAAAGCTATTATTCCACTAACAAATTTAATTACTCGTAAACAATAACATTTGTGCTGATTGTCATACCTCCAAGTGAATAAGACCTCTCAAATGGGCTTTCCTATTTAAAGTGCTATCTTTGATACTTAATATTATAGGTATGCTCAATTCCTCAATTAATAGCATAACACCTTTGTATGTTTTCTTCGGACCTTTTAAACACTTTCCGGATAATATAATATCACTTTAATAAAAAAAACCAAATAAATAAATGTAAAACAAGTTAATTTTGTAATTTAATAACGTTTTGGCTTTAATAATTACCGGCTAACTAAATTTCAACTGTATTTTCGGATGCAAATGTATTTGAGTGGAGACTCGCGTAGAAACCTCAAATTCTCTCATTAGCTGCTATCAACGTTGGGAAATTTGTTTGAGTACCAAAGGCCGGTATCATGTTAATAATATATTGTATTTCGAAACGTTCTGTATTCCGTTCCCGTGTCGTTCATTATCCAAATACGGATACTCCACGCTTAACGCGTTACGATTCAAAATATGTTGTAACAAGTTTATATTGTACCCGATACATTGTGTGCGCAAATTGTACGGTTTGAGAAATCGCTGCCTGAATATTAATTCGGATCGAAAACGAGTTCTTAACGAGGGTGCTCCAGAATAAAAGGTTAGATAAATTCAGAAACTGAAATGAGACACGTTATGGTTGGTCCGTTTTTGATGAGTAACATCAAAACCACGTTATTTTTTATGTGCAAAGCATTAACACAAAACACGGAAAAAAAATATGTGTTAAGTATACCTATCTAGTATTTCTTTCGCATCAAAAAAGTTGATGGAGCATCGCCAAGTTCTTTACATTTTCCAAGCGATTAGAATGTTTTAAACAATTGATTGATTGATGTTTCAGTCCAATGATGGCACAATTTATTTTGAACACTATGACGTGTATAGTGAATGCGTCAATATTACATTTACGTAAGATTTTAGACCTTCGCGTTCCATCACACTAAAATATTCTTAATTACTAAATAGTCTTTATGGGTCTACACGTGAGATAAGATCGCTCGCATATTATATTTGCTACTACAATGTCCGTTTTCGTGCAACCCTGAATAACCCCCTTGCACATCAGATTGGTTATTAATTTGACTGAAACGAATAATAATTCGTAAACTATGTCCACTTTCTTAACCAAAACTCAACCAAAAATCATAAGAGCATACATAATTATAAGTCCGAATAAAGGGTGGCTATTGTGAATCGGCTATGTTCAAATGGTCGTGATCTAACGTGCATCCAAGCTTACGCGCCCACAAGAATAAATCAGACCTTTTAAAAGAACTTACTAAGTCGTAGCAGGTCACCGTAGCACGTTATATGATACTCACCTTGCGAAGAGTTCATTTAGAAGGCGAACTAGCTCCTCAGCAGTGCATTGGTCCGATAGGGATGTGAAGCCACAAATGTCAGCGAACAGGATGCTGTGAACAAAAGGAAATGTCAGCGAAAAGTCAGCTGAAGTTATACCTGACAACTTGTACTAATTGTGTTGTTGTTTATCAAGTATTTTATTATTAGATAACTGAAACTGTCCAGGATTTTTACCATGTTGTTTTGTTTTAATGAGCTCCCGATATTGTGCCGAAATACGATATGTGTGTTACCATGACATTATTTTATTATTAGTAAGTTCAACAAACTTAATTAACATTTGATGAATACAGTAGCAAAAAAAAAACAGGGATGTTAAGAGAGTTGAGCATTTAGCTCCCCTGTAAATTTGGTGATGACGTCAAGGCTACTCAGCTAGAGATTGCAAACCGGGCCCGGCCGGGCCGGACCCGGCCGGGCCCGGTGCCCTTTTAGACACCCACCGGGCCCGGCCATTCACACCGGGCCCGGTGGCCGGGCCCGGTAGGTACGAAAACTGCGGCACGGAAGCCCTAACTTGAACAAAATTGGCATGGTAAGCGCTGCGAACCGTGAGGTTGCCGTTCTAATACTATGTTTTCAAATAGCTACATTCGTATTAGTAATTAACTTTAAGTTAGCAGGACTTTCTCTTTACTCTGTATAGTACTGTGTTCATAAGTGAAACTAACTAATTCTGTATTAAAAACTCGTGATTCAGAGACTGATTCTTCTTCTTTCTTCCTCAGCCCTGTATCACCCATTGTTGGGTATAGGCCTCTTCATGTGATTTCTTCACATCGGTCTTTTGCTGAACGCATCCAGAGGGCCTACCATGAGTTGGCTATCGTAAACTTACGTACGTTAAAAACCTATCGAGTTGTTTTTTTCATATGGCCGATTGTAGTTCTTCGCGTAACCACCAGGCGGCGCTGTACAAGTTTTTCATAGACATATTTACGTAGGCGATATCGAGTGCGTAAGTTTTAAACTCATGGTAGCCCCACAGGTCTTGCCCAATAATTTTGCGATATCATCGGCCCAGCGCAAAGGTGGTTTCCCAAAGTTTCTCTGTCTGAGTCTAGGTATCCATTCTGCAATTCTGCGTGCCTATCTGCCATCCTCTCTTCTGAACATATGTCGGGCCCATCTCCACTGTAACTTCGTCACAGTCGCTGTAATGTCCGTGACTCCGGTACGTCTCCGAATGATAGTATTTCGGATTCGGTCTGCGGTTGATATTCCCAGCACTGCTCGTTCCATTTCTCTTTGGGCAACTTGGAGTTTATGAACAAGTTTCATCGTCAGTGTCCAGGTCTCAGCCCCATAAGTCATTGCGGGCAGGACACATTGTTCATAAACGCGTCTTTTGAGAAAGACAGGCATTCGTTTGCTCTTCATGACTTCGGCGAGCTTGCCAAACGCTGCGCAACTAAACCAAACCTTCTACCTTCTGTTTTCTGGTTTTCTACCTTCTGTCCATGAACTACAATGTAGGGCTGGTTTTTATTTACACTACACAATACACTGGCCGGGTTGGCGGCAAATGTCACCGGGCCCGGCCGGGTTGAAAAACATACCGGGTTGCAAACCCTATACTCAGCCAAGCTACTATCGTAGTCAGTTACAAAAAAACTATATTAGTAAGTATTACAAATACGAGTCTGCGCGTATATTTATGTTCAGTAAAATATCAGAAACAACCGGTTCAAACTCAAATATTGATTTCACCGTTAAATTGATTTATACCACAAGTGCATGCATAACAAAGATGCTATCTCCGCTGCTTCCGAGGCTAAGCCGTTTGATATTGCGGACGTGGGAATAATCCAACTCTGAATATGTCTTACTTCCTTTGAGATAGTACTGGCGGATGCTTGTGATAGCTTATTAGAAAAGATTGAGCAGACGGCTAACCAGAGTACACAAAACACAAGACATTTGTAAAAAATATTATATTTGTCTCTGGTATACATTATTAAAGTACGATTAATCGTTTTTTTTTAATGTTATAATCAGTGAGAATTAACTCTTTCAACGAATGTATAAAAAAATAAGGTAACTATAGCTACTTTAAACGTTATTCGATTCCCACTCGGTACAAATATTTGTGTGATGAACATCGGTGTTTGTTCCGTGTCTGGGTGTGATTATGTATTTAAGAATGTATTTATAAAATATGTATGTATATCAGTCTCTGACGCCCATAGTACAAGCTCTGCTTAGTTTGGGGTCAGATGACCGTGTGTGGAAATGCCCCAGATATTTATTATAATTATTATTTATTATTATTAATTACAACTTGAATATACCTAGTTTCAGTGAAATACGTGCATATGCGACAAAACAGCCAACGGCCAACTTTTTAAAAACAATCCGCCTAAAAAATAATTAATTTTTTTACTCAGTTGCACACTTAATGGAAAACATTAGTTGTAAAGAAATAAATAGTTCATCCCGGGCCGTAAAATACGTCAGTGTATCTAGTAATTCATATATTATTTAAAGACACGAGGGATGGTGATCTATTTAGGTACTGGTCACAGTAAATTTGTCTTATTTTATGTAAGTAACGCCTTAAATATTAGGTGTTAAATTTAGATGAGTAAAGGACCAGAAGAGCGAATTCGAGTATTTCACCCCTTTTCAATAAACAGCCGTTATGGTAATATTACAAACAAAAAGACACTCAATTTTATTAAGTTGTATAGATAAGGGCTCATTCATATTAGCTGCAAAGTGTCGCAGGCAGTCGCGACTCCGCGAATGCCAAGACTGTTCAGAAAACCGCATCCAAATAGCTTTAGCCAAACGAGAGATAATCGCGGACAAACATACATACATATATACAAACAATCGAACTGAGACCCTCCTTTTCTTTAAGTCGGTTAAAAACAGAACAGTAGGAGGAAGATGAATCAAGTTTTTATGAATTTGCGATATAATTATGAGCTAATTGTTAAATAAAGCTATTAATAAAACCGACTCTGTGTACCGTCTCTGCTGGATTTCTGCCTAATTTGAAATTTTACAGGCCCGGCGAAGCCTACGCAAATGTTTGTGTTAACAAACATCCCATATCTGCTTCAGAAAGTAAACGAATGTATACCTTGTTTGAAATATTATGTTTCTCTATCTATTCTACGGATAAGCTGAAGGCTACAAAATGTAAACAAAACTTATCCAAATTATTTATGTTTAATAATTTACACATAGTTTTGCGGACAGAACATTCCACATGACTAAATATCAGTTAACACAAACAATTGTTTTAACAAATTGGCCATTAGTTTATTTCTGTATACGTGATAATACCTTCGTGTACGGTAATACCTTTTACGGGTTTTGAATAATAAAATTATTAGGTACTATGCAATGAGTACCGTGTCGTGAATTCAGAATATTTTGCACCATTAACGAGAAGTACTATGAGAGCTTAAAATATTCGTAGCAACTGCCACTCGTAGCGCATCTCCGTAGCATTTGTAGCTTCCACTTGCGAAGCGATAGGAGCTTAATTCGTTTGGTAGGAGGACTTGCCTGAAGCTTGTTATAAGTAAATACGTATATGTGTTATTAGTACCAATATTTACTGATTCTCATCAGGTATTCATACTTCTAGTTGCCTAAGCTTAAGGTTTGTAATTATATTTCAGTTGGAACACATAATAAACATATTTTATAAGTGATTCTAATTTTGACAGCCAAATATAAGCGGCATACTTATATTGCACAAGTGTGTGTGTACAAACTCAGGTGCACTATGCCTCACGTTATATGTAACAGATTCATCTTCATTCAGCAATCCAACAAGGGAGATAACGAAAGACCTCAAGATTTATGATTGAACTGTCCTTCTTAGTGTATATAGAGAATGCTGAACGAAAAAGACTGTGTTGAACAAACTTATCAAAATAAAAAGGATTAGTCTTCGAAACTTAAAAAGTACCAACCTCTTTCAGTGGTATACATGTTTTATCGAATTGAATGTGAATAAGGGTCTTATCTTAAAAAGTATTACAGCTGACATGAGATACTCGAGCTACGAAATAGGCAATAATCGACCAACTCTGGCCAAATCACTTCTCCATTAGTCCGTCGGCCGCAAAATTGCCGCCATTACTTTTTTAACTGCGGCCTATCACACCAAAGCATCGGAACCGCAATAACGGAACATATTAACGGTCTTATTACACCTTTACGGTGTTATTGCAGCTGCAATTATAAGGCGTTAAAATTTAACGTTCGGATTCCCTTCCTTCCTTTGTTCTATAAAATACTTTTTAGAACGGAGGCTGATTTTAAGGTCATTTGCAAGCTCAGATCGATATCTGCTTTCAATTTCATCTATGCAAAACAATTATAGGTAATTCATATGGATCTGATCTAAACGGACTGAAGTCGAGTCATGAAAGTGTGGATTTAATAAATAATAATAAATAAATATCAGGGACATTCCCACACACGGTGATCTGAACCCAAACTAAGCAGAGCTTATATTTTGGGCATCAGAGATTGATAAACATACATAGATATTTAAAAATAAATACTTAAACACATTCACACCCAGACATGGAACACCCACCGATTGACCATTTAGACCGATTTGGTTTGATACTTTAAATAATTTATTTATTACATTATCACTTTTTTATTTTCCTCCAAGCCTCATTTTTTCCAAAGCCATTAAAGTATGAGTTAACACAAATTATTATCTAATAATCACGCAAGCCAGTAGACCATTGATGAAAATAATTAAGGCATTACTTGGAATAACGCAATTCCAATATTATTACACGAAGGAAAACTTCTTTTAAAATATTATCAAGCAAAATGTTACGCAGGAAACGAAATTTCGACTACAATTTGCTTAGTCGTTAATTTGACACCTTAAAAGCCCATACATTAAGCTTAACATAAATATTAACAAAATATGTATCTACGTAGACAAGACAAGTATAACGGGAGCTTAAATATTCGTAGCAACTACCATTCACTCGTAGCGCATCTTCGTAGCATTTGTAGCATTCACAGCAAAATTTTGTGTTAAATTTATTTGAACTATCCAAACTAAGGTAGTTTAGGGACCCCGTAGCTATAGTATACATAATAATGTCTTTGATAGAAACCATCTTTTCAATTTGAGCTCGACTCCTGGGATCGTGCCGTGCGATTATTTTTGAGTGTTATCCTCAGGGAGTGGGCGATCAAATTGTTTTTTGGTCGGCACTTTAATATAGGTAACCATTTTGTGTCGCTGGATAGAAAATAATTGTGAGTCCTATCGAATAAAGTGAAATGGAAGCATTTTTAGATTTCTGCGTTTCTTGACATTAAATAGTGTTTTGAATGAATTTTATATACAAACCTTCCTGTTGAATCTACGGATATATGGACAGAGAATGCGTCTTTGATTTGTACTATGTAGTGAAGCTTCACCGTCTAGCTAGATAATATCATAACAATAATGTTTGTAAAACCAAATTAATTTTTATTTGTTATAACAATTAACGTTCTTAAATACTTATATTTATAGCAATATATAAGATGATAAGTAGACTGGCTGACTCACATATACATGCAGGGCTATAAAAAAAGTATGTTTGTGGTAATTGTTGAACTTGATATTATTAGGGATATTATTAGGGTAGGTGTAAAACGGGGTTGTAAAGTAGGCTAGAATTTTTGCCTGATTAGAAGTTCTTCGAATGAATTTCAGTATGAAGCTTCTTCATTAAAACCGGAAAAAAGTATTTTTTTTTTTGCATATCGTGCGAAGGTGTAAAAAGAAGTGATATCAATGACTTCTCACGGACGAAGTTACAGGTGGAAGCTAATACTTTATGCGAGTATACTTTAAAAGTTGTCCTGGAAAAGCATTAAAACGATACTAGGAAATCGTTATTCGTATCAAAGTATTCAAAGGATGGTGGACTAAAGAAAACATTCAACCAAAGGAATATTCTCAGTAAAATTTGAACAGAGCAATATACAGTTGAACTGAATGCATAGCAAGCAAAGTTCATGGGAAAATTGGAACTGCAGCGTACATCCGCAAAGGATATTTCAATTGTAGTTCACTTTGAAAAATTCACAGGATTTTTCAAACAACTTCAAAAATATACGAAATACATACAATCATCATACAAATCATAATTCTACAACGAATTGTATACAACAATTGCCAGAAATTTTCTTTTTAGAAATTGTAAAATAAAAATCATATTTTCTTGCCAAACAAAGGTATTAAAGAACTGCCAGCTATAAAAACATAATAAAATCTTCTATGAGAATAACAAAAGGCTTAGGGTACTTATTACAATTTATTGGGACCGATGGGAGTTGAACCCATAACCATCGCACGCAAAGCGATAGCTCTGCCGTTGAGCTACGGCCCCGGTACAGGAGCGAGCGAATTTACCCTATACAACGTACACTGTCTGGCTCGACGGCCGATCGGGTAGAACGTCTGGCTTGTTTGCTGAAATTGTAGGCTCTGTCCTCGGTAGGGACAAATGTTTTTGTGATGCAGATTATAGTAAATAATTATATAGTATTTGTATATACTATAGAATAAGTATAACCTTTGGACATTCATTACAAAAAAAAATAATGGAGACAGAAATTTTCTTTTACGTAATAATAATGTACATTTGTACGTATTTTGGTTGGCATGATGTGATGTGATATGATTTCTAAGAAAAATTAAGATAATTTCGACGAAATGTGTGTGCGTGTTAGATTCGATGTAGCGTTTGGCGTCGACAAAATGCTGCTTGCTTATTGTATCCGAAGTATTTATTAAGTATTTATATTTGAATATTGTTAAAATACTATAAAAATAATATAAGTATTGCATTATAATGCCAGGTATATTTACCATAAGGGAAAATTTATTTGAAGTGCACTGCATAGAGTAATACCTAGAGGAATGATTAGTAAGGATTCAATATCCGTGTGTACGGCATTCAATAAAGCATTGCAATACGTCCTACATGGCCACGTATGATTAGTTCCTTTATCGTGTCCTTTGATAACTAATTGCGTGCACGATTGCAATTAGCATTGCACGGTTGACTTCAATCAAACCGCTCCGATAACTGTACGTTCTGAAATTCGCATAACTCCATCCCAAAGGTGAAGCCAACTGAACTTCTGATTGTCAAAGCTTTTGTTTTCGGGAAAATGGGGGGATATCACGTTGACGTTAATAAGAAGCGATCGGTTACGAAATCCCTTGACACATTTTCGCTGCGCCTTACCGATTTGAACCTACATTTGTAATGATTATGCATTACCTATACTGAATAAAAGTACCGTCTATAATGAACTGTATTTTCACCATTCCAGTATATTGTGATTGTTAAGTACAATTCATTTTGCCTAACCTAAACTTTATTTCATAAAATAATGGAATATAATAATCGTCTATTCGGTACAAATAGCGTTTATTTTTACTTGAAAATGACTTATTTTAATAATAGTACAAAATAGAAGGTATTGTCGTGACATGGCATGCCATTTCTATTACTTGAATGACAATTAAAAGTTTTAAGTTATGTAATTCCTGTGGGATGAGCAACCAAATATGTCCAAATATATCATTTATTATTTCTAATGATAGGCCCGAGTGGAAGAAATACACATGTTGCGCCGACCCCACTTAGCGTGGGCCAAGGGCAGGAGAATGATGATGATGATGATATTGAAAAAAAAACGAGTGGGGAAACCTGGTTACAAGTTACATTGAAGAATTTTAACGATGGTTAATTTGTTTTAGGTAGATGATCTGTACTTACGTACATTACGTACTTGTATAAACATACGAATATACACAATCCGAGAGCGTCATAATTAATGGTATCATTATTGTTGTAAGCGTATCTATGTTCAGAAGATCCAACCCTCCCATAAAACCCCTTTAACTGCGGAACTCTAAAACCGTATTACAGCCTCATTATACCTCATCCCTTTGGAATATCATTACGATCGTCCAAATACATTTGTAAGGGTATGGGACGTATCCATTATGTTCCGAATAAGTACCTTTTGTAATTGGTGTTAAGAGAAGCTGAATTATTTTTAATTCGTTTCAGCCGTTGGTATGATAATTTTGATGTACGTTCTTTGTAATATTGCGTCAATAAAAAAATGTTCGATCCTAGAAAATACTATCTAAAACCGTTTGATATAATAGCTTGCAATCTTTCCATAAGTATTTATTATAACTAAATGAGTATTTGTTAGTGAGTAGAAAATCAGTCAAAATCAATACAGGTTCACTTAAAAGCATAAACAACTAAATAAAAGATATTAAAATAACTACTTTTTACTAAATGGGTGTAAATCTGTGTCGGGTATTAATAACAAAGACACAATTAAAGATATTTTTATCTCTCTGTTTACTCTCGCCAATCTCTGAAATGGCGATTTTGATGGGATTTTCACTAATAAGTAGCTAATTTTACAAAGTATATTAAAGGGTAACAAAATAAATCATTGCTGCCAAAATTATTTCCATGCGGACGAAGTCATTGGCGGTCGCTAGTTAACAAAAAATATCACCTTTAAGCTAGTTAACAACAATAGCCCACGACGCCTTTTAGCGTGGAGTCTTATAACATTTCACCCTAATAGTTAAGTCGGTTTAAAAGTAGCCTATATCCGTTTTTTAGTGAAAGAGCTCTTAAGATTCTTGTCAGAGTTACTTTCGCATTATAAGGAAATAAGGGTTAAACATCACGCTTAAACTTCAAGCATAGCTAAAACTACAAGCACCAATTTTATGAATAAGAGAAAATATTTAACCTATTTAGCTATTCAAAATTCTACAACACCAATTTAGTATTTGTGTTATAATAAATGGTTTCGTGTCATTTCCACCGAGTATAAATTAATCAACCTATAGGTTGTTGATTGATAAACTTGTTTCCATTGGCCATTTTAGAAACGAATTGTGGCCACATTGTTTGAAATACAAAAACGAAAATGTTCATTGAAGTTATATTGTTTTGACTGGATATGCTTTCAGTGTTTACTGACGGGTGAAAGTTTAATTAAAATTTATAATTATTCATGATTCGGAGCGTACATTGACAAATTGCTTATCAAAGTACACGAATGGTTGGTTTAATTACATTTGTTTATTATTCGATTGCCTGAAGGGGACTTCGATGTTTTCAACTACCCACGGTCAGTATGGCATTGTATACACGGTGAAAAATTAGGGGCTGTTTTCCCGCAGTAAAATTATTCAATCTTACAAACACAATAGATTTATGCAGATTTTTTATTCAAATTAATTAATGCCAGTTTTACGATAGTGAAAACGAACCTCAGGGTGCAGAGCTTCTTTATCTTTAAGCATTGATTTCATGCGGCATAAAATATCTGATTACGCCACATCTCTTAAAAGTACGATCGCTTCTCCGGCTTTCGAGTTATATATTTTTTAAATTTTGAAAAATAATCCCCTAAAACCACTACTAAAATTTCACGGTGTATCTATGGTATATAATAATAACTACGTCTGCGCGCAATGAGAATTCAGTTCTTAATGAACGGTGAGGGATAAGGCTCAATACTAAATGGCTTAACACGTTTTCCGGGGATCCGCAGAGTCACGAAACGTCTTTTATTTTCCATTAAGTATACGTGGTAGGTATGTTGTTTTTTATAAATTTGAGGTTATTATTGATATTATTTTTTAAGATTTTGTATAGGACAGCAGCTACTAGCTCATTCAAAATACAGGGAAAATAGCTATGTATCCCCGAACCGCGGTGGAGCGGTATTTGAAAATAGTTCGTTCAAACCATGGCACTTAAAATGTTTTAATTAATATTTTGAGCATTTTGAGTCACGTTAATAATTAACTTACGTTTTGTATTTATGTTTATGTAATGTATTAATCTTCTTTGTAAGTATGAACAAAAGTATGAATGGAAAAGAAAAATACATGGTACTACGTACTACTACAGTCACCAAGACCTATAAGGTATAAAATGGTAGCTATTATGTCCGTCCTCTTTTCTGGGCTACATTGAACCTTCACAGGGCACGTGGTATCGCATGAATAGACGCTGATGACCTATGACTGCCACGACGAGCTGCTTATAACATAAAGAGAGCGTCCACATACGTTAACTTCAGCCTACACTTGTTCTTACGTTCGAAAAGTAGCTTTTTTGGAATACAATGAATCTTTAGTTAGTTTCTCATAAAACGCCTTAACCCTTTAATGCATGAATTAACCAAAATTATTTCATTGGTCAATCATCAAGATTTACAGCGTGTTCACACCTAACGATTTTTGGGCGATTTCGATCGAGGCGATATCGCCGCGTGGAAATGGTTTTTGCAACAATGATTCATTTAAATAGTCCTTAATATACCTTGTAAAATTTTCTTTTTATAAGTGAAAGTCTCGTCTAAATTGGTCCAACCGTTTCGGTGATGAACGAGAAAAAACAGACAGACACACAAAAAGTGTTTTTGTTATTATTATTCAATACAGATTCTTACCTATTAAGTAAAACCTCGTTATTTTGATATTACAAACAGACACTTAAATTTTATTTAGTTGTATAGATAAAGCTTGTTCCTATTAAACTTCATTACCGCCATTTTCTAAAGCACCACCTTTGAGCTTAAACTACAAATATAACGCCGTCCACACGCTGTTATTATGATAAAGTGCACCCGATACTCTTTCAGGTGGTTTTGACAAAGCGCCGTAGGTTATTCTATACCGCAAGTTGAGAACCCGTCGTTGATCCCGCCTTGCCCCCTGTTAGCCTACGCTGCCGATAGGTACATCCTTACTAATATTATCATACTACATAGTATAAAGCAAAGACGCTTACCGCGTCTGCCTGTATGTATGTATGGTCAGTGGCGTAACTACAGGGTGGCAAGTCGGCAAAATGCCACGGGCCCCCACCCGATAGGGGTCCCCAGCCGAAAGGGGCCCCCGGTCATAGCAGAATCTCAACTACCAACACACTTACACATTAAGGTAAAAATAAGAACGTGGTGTGCACTGGGCCCCATCCGAAGAATTTTGCCACGGACTTCAACGGGTATAGTTACGCCACTGTGTATGGTTAATCTTAAAAAAATCGTAACGGATTTTGGTTATTTTAAATAGAAAGAAGGATTATGTATGTATATCAGTCTCTGACGTCCATAGTACAAGCTCTGCTTAGTTTGGGGTCAGATGGCCGTGTGTGGAAATGTCCCAGATATTTATTTATTATTTAAGAGGAAGGTACATACATACTTTAAATCACGCCTTTTTAGCCAAGGAAGTGATCTCTGCCAAGCCCTAGAGGGCTAGGCAGACATCACTTCCTGCCATGTGCTACGGTCCTGGTACACTACTTTCGCTTCATCCACATCCATAAGGAAGGTTTACCTATAATATACCTACCCGAACGGAAGTGAGGGCTATTTCAATATGTATGCTTAAATCTTGAAAACTACGCAATGGAATTTGATGCAGTTTTTTTAATAGATAAAGGGATGAAAGAGGAAAGTTTTAATGTCAAATTCCAGAGAAGCGAGTGTAAGTCACTTGCATATGATAATGTATGTCTGTCTGCATGTTACGCAGTCACCTAAACTACTGAACGGTTATATTAAGGTATTTACCTATATTTTATTTTTTGGCGAGTTCCCAATGTATGATGTGTGTAACCATAATAGTTTCAAGTGATGATAAAATAAACATACCAAAATATAAACAGAAATATAATTTTACTTTGTTAAGACAGTAATATTTTGCACACACAACGATTTTGTTTAGACGATATCAGAAGTTGTGTATCAAAAAGCTGGAAATTACTATTTGTTTAATGAAATTAGTGTTAATGCCGCTAACTGTCAATGATTGATTAGGTAAATAAGGCAATGTGCTAGTGATTGATCAGTAACTATTAATTGGACAACGCACTTATAGTCCTGATTACAGTAGTATAGAACTTAAGTTTTATATTAAGCTATTCATTCTGTTATTTTTGTTTCGAATACCTCAAATATTGGTCAAATGAAGCTCTTAAAAACATTCGCTATTTCTACTCTCAGCTTAAAATTGTGTTTCATAAAAAAATCATAATTCCGGAATGCCATACCGGCAAATTTGGGGCGAACGGTTTAAATTCTCGTTACGAATACAAAACGCGGAAAGAGTCTATTTTAACGTCCATCAGTGGAATGTCAGATGTTTTTGTTGATACTACATACGAGAATATAAAACATTTTAAACTGACTTCAATAAGGAGGCGGTTCTCAATTCTTCTGACTGTTGCTTTTTTTTAATTCAGTTATTTATTCACCTGATGTTTTACAAACAAAACATGTTAATACTCAATTGTTTATTGTTACCTAGTTCCATGACGATCATCCGCCATATAAGAAATTCTATATTTTTAATTACATTACAGAGTAATAAAGTACGGGAACTTTAATTACAGAATCGGACACATTAACAGACCATATACGTCCTCACGGATGGGTCTTGGGCCTACTTACCCTAAACTAGGACGATAAGGCCTTAGTCAGTCAACCACCCTGGCCAAGTGCGGGTTGGTTGACTACACAACCTAAGAATTTCTCCGTAGTTGAAAATCGTACACCTTATCGTAAATACAATTGATAAAACATATTTGTCCATAAAAATGGTGTAGTATAGATCTGTAACGATATTTCATTAATGTGTTTAGTACGAAGTCACTAAAATTGACGTAAAAAGATTAGACGTCTGCTTTGAGCTTTCCATTTTTTCAAAAGCTCCGCGGTGCCGGTAAGCTTGTTAGCTCCCAGTTCGGAATTCGATCAGCGCTAATATCTGTGTGGATGGGCCTGTTAGGACTCGCCCACAGTACCACTTTGAAAAGTTTTAATCTTTACATTTTAGTGTAAATTTTTTTTTCTTTTTAGAGCATTCAAATAAAAGCTTGTTTTTAAAAAGTTTTTCTACTTTTAATTTTTTTTTCTTTTTTTTCCAGTTATTCTCAACAAGCCCTTTCATTTGATATCCATATCGTAGGAATGCATTAAAAATGGTTGGTCCGCCATCTTGGGTATGCCGCCATGTTGGATTTAGAATGACGTCGCAATCATGCATTGTCATCCGAACTGAACGTGCATAAAAAATTTCAGCTCGATCGGATAATAGGAAGTGGTCGAAAAATCGATTACAAAAATCCACCCATACAGAAAAATAAAAATAAATAAACTAACAGAGTGAGTCTAATAAAAGCTTGTAAAAAGTATCGGATCGCTGTGTGTACGTGGATCATATATGACAAGCTGGCTTGCGACTTTTTTCGCGTTTACGCTGTTTATATTGTTTCTTTGCTCCTATTTGTCACAGCGTAAATGATTTATCCAACTCAAGAAAGTTATTCAATTTAAACCAGTAGTTCCTGAGAACAAAGCTTTCAAACAAACAAACAAATAAACTGTTCAGCTTTTCTATATTAGTATAAATAAGAAATTTATAGGAGATCTTTGTCAACGTAATAGGTATACCATAGTAGTAACATAAACAATGTTTTTTGGATTTTTTGTCTGTTTGTGCACGATTATGAAATAATCGTTCGGAATCGGGATCTGGATGTGATATTTAGTAATATATTGTGGTAAGCTCTACTTAACATTTTATGTTTCAATTTTAAATTTTAATAATAATAAGTACAGTATTAAATGGAACTCATAATGCAGTCCATATTTTCAAATACTGTTCTTTAAACCAACGGCGATGAAAGCTGTTTAAAACAGATTTATCTCTTTGTACTGTAATTTATACCATAATGGACGAACAGCCGGACCAAAAACTAAAAAAATCCTAACATGCGGGGCCTTTAAAAAGGTGTTTGTGTAAATAGAGCCTTAATCTGCACAACAGATTCAGAGTGCTATAACTTTTTATGGGCGAAATCCAGATTTTATTTAGATAGATAGAATATTTAAGCTTCCTTCAGTGTTTAGTATTTGGGGACGCGGTGAGAACTTTCCTATTATGCAAGTAAGTAAGTGTTCAGTCATCGTAATAGAATAGTGAAATATAATGAGAAATACATGTAAGAATTAGTTAAGAGTAACAAAATTATCGAGCGGTATTATATTCATTTCAACATTCTAGCAGTGACCAAATCATTAGGAGGTCTTCAATTCAAAACATCGAATAGTCGATCGCCAAAAACCATTAGCCGTGTCTATCACATTTACAACATTGCGACCCAACATCAAACGGGTGTCGATCAACTCCCGAAAATATTTGCACGACAAACAACAATTGCGAGCAAAACTCCGAAACAGGAACAAATTGCTTGCACGCAATTAGGAGAAACGGGTTGCGTTAAATCGAAAGGGATGTTCAGACTGACGGCAACCGGATGCTTTGGCCATCATTTGAATGTTCCAACGGGGTAATTGGAAGCGTTACATTCACGCATTGTGTACCTATAGATACTGATACCGCACACGTCTGATAGTATGGTTTTGCACTTTTAAAATCCTTTATTCGACGGCTTCTCTGTGATGGTAATGCAAGTCTGGGCGCGATTCCTAGAAAAACGGGTGTTCAAGTCTTCGGGCCGCGGAGGGAC
Source organism: Maruca vitrata (assembly GCA_039566165.1). Classification (NCBI taxonomy): domain Eukaryota; kingdom Metazoa; phylum Arthropoda; class Insecta; order Lepidoptera; family Crambidae; genus Maruca; species Maruca vitrata. The sequence goes on from CM076911.1 coordinate 5,416,901, forward strand.
ATTTGGTTTTTTTTTAAATATTAAAACAATAATATTACTACACGGATTATACTCGCGTGTGATTCAGATATTATAGTCCACAAACATATATCCACAAACTTCAAGTACTATCTCAAAGCTAACTGTGTTACCTTTATTATATACATTTAAATTGACCATAAACTTTAAAAGAACAAATGGGCTGAAACCTGTTGCTCGTGATGCTTTATAAATTGTTTGTTTTGCTCATTTACCAATGAACTAACTTCATAATCCTCTTTAGCCAACTGAAGCCTGTAAAACTTGCCAATTGTATCAACTTCGTACAAAAACTTCGGATAAAGTTTTAAGTAAACAAAAAAATACACCGCCCAAGTCTTTAAACAGGTCTTAGTACAACAGCACTTATTGTGTTGACCTTGAGTTTAGTTTGAAACTTACACAACGGCGATGAAATGTTTCATTAGGACGAAACTTTTTCATCCCAAAGGGCCGAAAAAGTACATTTTCATTTATGGTTAGCGTTATTCCGAAATGTTATTGGGTTCTCCGCTGGTCATACTTTATAATTTGCTTAAAAGGGTCGCCGCCTCCTGGCAAAAATATCCGAAAGAACGGGGAAGGGTTGGCGCGAAGTATAATGTAACTTCCTAAATAAACTGTTATACCTACTTGTAGAACTCGTCTCCGAATGCGCCTACAATGCGGACCAAATGAAGATCGGAAGAGATGTCTTACATAAACACTGCTGTTTAACTAATATTGTACATATTCGCTTTCAAAAAAAAGGCTTGTAAATTGAGAAAATATGGAGCACGGGTAATAGTGGTGAAACCGCGATAATTTCCATCATCATTTCATTCATGTTATAAGTAAAGAAAGGTTATGCCCTTTTATAATGATTAACTCGCAGATACACAATGTAACCATGTATAGAAGCTTATAACAATAACTTACTAACTTATAACTTTCGGGTCATGGGAACGTCACTGTAACAGTGTATTAGGAAGTGTCTATTGTGTATTAGGATATCTTTCTTACTGTGTAGTGTGTATTAGAGTATCATTATTATCGAGTATTAGACTAACCTGACATTCTCGTATCTTTGAATGTAAATCTTGTGAAACTGCTCTTGTCTCGGTTGGCTAGCGATGTCAGCCTTCATCTCCATAGCCACGTGGCGTGGCAGCACAGACAACAGTAGACGTTCCTGTTGATTGAAAAAATATATTATAATATCACATAAAAAAAACAACCATTTTAATGATTCCAAATTTATAAATCACTGGTTTAATACCAGTGATTTATAGTAATATATTTATTTATAGGGATATCAAAAACAACGTTTGTACACAAATACTTGAAGAAGCCTTTTTAAATAGTCGGTAGACCCCTTGGACATGAGCCGCGGCTGGCATTTGCCATCTCTTCGCCAGTCGCTGGGGAGTTCGAAACACAACTACTGGGAGAGAACATCTCTCAGAGAGGGTGCGAAATGCATCTCACCGCGTAAAACAATAGGTACGTTTAGACCGGCTTACGTCTCACAACAGCTGATTATCACTAGCTACTAGCTAGAAGTAGTAGTAGCTGGACTGCTCCCAAATAGTTTGCGTTGCAAAAGATAGTTTAATACAAATACTGAGGCTGATCTGATCTCTTGATATGTGAGCTGTGACCCTTAAAATCTTATCATTAATTGACTCTCATTACCCAATTCATTCGCAAATTAACGATCAAAAGAGCTTTTTCGAATAGTCAAAGCGGTTAATTGTAGTCGACAATAATTAATTGGTAACAATATTTTAGCACTCAAAGGGAAAAACGTCATATCGCAAACTATTGATTTATTATTTCTTACCATATTGATGGTGTTTCGAAATATTTGTTTGAGCTATAGCAGTAACGTTAACAACGGGTCCACCAATCACAGTGAAAGTGTTATTTGACGTTCTTCATGGCTTTGATTGTGACGTATTAACCGTAAACGTTACATGGCACTGAACTTCAATCCCTTTTTACATTACGTTTATAGCCTTCAAACCTATATTTAATTTGTGTAATATATGTACCGATTATATGGCATTTTAGTTATATCTTTATACATATAATGCTGCTGTACGTGTGCATGTCATTGAGCTCTTCCTAAACGGCATGACTGATTTAAATGAATTTTTTTGTATGCGTTTGAGTAGCGCCGGCTTAGATTCACAAATCAGCCCGGCAGATGGCGCTGATTGTTTGAAAAAGCATGATGTTAACTCGGAAACGGCCCTAACAATTTCGCTGAAATTTGAAATGTGGGGGTTTTCACGAACGAATCGATCTAGCTCAGTCTCTTGTCTAGGGAATATACCCGAAGCGAAACGGGGGCGGGTCACGAGTTTTATTATTATAAATAAAATATAATTAACAACAATACTGTCATCATCGTATTTAAAAGGAAACTATAACTTAACTGGTTTCATAGTTTTGCCAACCAATGGAAAAACGTTATTACAGAACCGTCACGTGAAATCAAAGAATCGGAAATAATATTAAATAATGTTTGCTTCCAACTTTAATTAAAAATCGAACACGGTTAATTTTTGCTTTTCGTTAATTATTACAAATTCATATTATTATGTTGATTCTGCAATAAAATTCATTCAACCTTAATTTCGTTTACGAGTCATTAAGCGCAATAATGTAAATCAAGTATGAGTCTTCATAAAATGCACATATTATTATTTAAAATAGGGTTTTATGCTTTATTTATCGTCGAATTTTATTTTTAAAAACAGTTGCAAACCTTTTAATTTATTTTGTCTTTCAAAATAGGATGTAAACACTTTACTTCTCTAACTGTAGGAAATAGGTGAATTAGAAAAAATACGCCAAACGGATTATCGGCAATCGTACGGCTAGAATGATTGCAGAATAAACCTAGCGTATTTTTTTTTTATATTGTAAGTAGATACTGGAAGTCTGTACTCACGAATGCTCCAAATAGTAATTTTAACTATTGTTTTTAATTACTTTGCGTAAACTCACTCGTTAACAAAACTAGCCTGTCTTGTGATAGCTTTTGTCCTGGCTATATGGTATAAAATCAACTAATAACGAGAATGGCGAGATGAAGGTATACAACATACATATACAGAGGGGCAGGCAGAGATCATGTTATTGTATTATATCATATTTTTTTTCCTAACTAACATACGATGATCGCTTGGAGCAGCTTCGTCATCATCACCAGACTTGCAAGGAAGCGGATGGCTCTCTCCCCTAAAACATTTCATCATAGAAACAGACTGAAATACTTCACTGCGTCATTCTAACGAACAGTCTTAAAATCAAATTCGCTTTTGATCCATTAGTATTAGTAGGTATTACCTTGATTATCCAAACAAGCAGTTTCCTGACAGCCGAGGCGTTTCCACCACATAAATCACGGTAGGTAATCAGATAAATCCATCTCACTTGACTCTATTACTGGCGCGGCTTTGTTAGAAACGTCTCGGAGTCCCCAGTCAGTCGGGCCGTGGCTTACAATGAGAGTGTGCGGCAGCGGAAGCGAATTAAACATTTAATTATTGAATAATTCAATAAATTTCATTAATTTATTTCCAATCCTAAGATAAAGAAAAACATACCAAGAAATCTTTTTTTTTTGGAAGATTATATCTTTGCAACATCTTTATCTAAGACTGAACGTACAGTAATCACTACACAGTATAAGGCAAAGTCGCTTCCCGCGTCTGTCTGTATGTATGTGTGTATGATTAAATCTTTAAAACAACGCAACGGATTTTGATTGCTTTTTTTTATACATAGATAGAGGGATTTAAGAGGACGGTTTTCATGTAAAAATATACCCGAAGCGAAGCGACGGGGACACTAGTAAAAGTATAAAGACTGTTTGGCTAACCCAAATTTATAAATCCTTACTTTTATTATAAAACATGAAAGAGTATTGATTACTCCTAAATGTTGTATTTGAAAATTTTGGTGTATGAGGTTAAATGTATGTAGTATAGCTATAGCGAAACAAGTTTCCAAAAATAGTATTTAAACGATTATTGCATCGGACTAGACTCTCCCCGCTGTATAGGACACCCCAGATCCACCTCGATATTCTGTTTGCGAACTCCGGTTAGGTTGAGTGGCGGAATTTTGCAGCTTTCGAGAAGATTTGCGGATTATTGCCGACCAAGAGCCAGCGGGCGGGTTTGATTAGTGTCCGATGAGGTTAACGGTCACTGGGTATCCCGTTTCCACCCTATTCGAGATTTGTTATTCGAATGCACTGAGAACATGAAAGGAGTTAGTATTAGAGAACTGTATTGTTGAACCTCGCGTTTCTATACGAGTTAGGATCACTAAACAGTGATCCTCTTTTCAGCCTCTCGTTAGCTAATTACTCCTATAAACGTCTGTTTATAGGAGACTAAAGGCCCAGTAAAAACTACTTGTTCAGTTCTTCAAGATGAATAATCAACGTCATATGTATTGCTTGCGACGCGTTTGAATCTCGCAAGCTTCAATGGCAATTCCATGTAATGACTAAATAGTAAAATATGAAGACAAGTGGACTGTACAACGGGCATAGATGAAAAAATCGAAGAACGTTACTAAAACAATTATCCAAGAGTTATGGTAAAAAAAATCCTATAAATTCAACTTCATTAAATTATCAAAAACAAATTAGTGTCAATATCATGCCTAAGAACTGCAAATTGGTTGTAAAGAGCAGAGAAGATGTGCCATATATGGTTGTGCAATTATATAATCTTTCCATTGTCATCAAAGTAAATTAAAAAATAAGTAGTGTAATAACAGTTCTTTAACATAATGTTCATAAAATATTGGTCGGTCATCTTCAAAAACACGAAGTTAGTCTATGCCCATTGTTTTCCCTGCAGTATTGTACCTACCTGTATAGCTGTCGGCATTAGGAAAATGCATACATATTATTATTGGCGGTTTGTTAATCCGATGTTTCCTCGTTGCTGACTGCACTCCCGCTGAATTATCAGATTGAGACGAGTGCATTTTCAACGATGCCTGAGTGCATACGAGTGTAATGAAATACCGTGACACTGAAAATGTGCAGCAGAACAATATTTAATTGTATTGTTCTCTCTCGCAGCACTTAAGGTAATGTGTTTTACATATTTTTAATGGTTACATTTTAATTTTGGACTTTTAAAATATGGTAAAAGATTTATTTTTGGTCGCATTTAGGCAGCGCAAAGTGCACTCTGTAAGTAAGTGGATTATCGAATAAGTTGCAGTGCACTGCACACATTATATTTGCACATAATACAGTTATGGTGAGACGAAGTGGTATATAAAAATTTCACAACATCACATAGGTACATTGATCTGATCCCGTGGTTGGCTTAAGGCCTTGTATTACAGATATCAGAATCAGAAGAAACACAAGAAACAGTGGATACACAAATATACTTTAATATATTAAATAACACACCAACATTCGGAACAAACACCGATATTCGTCACCCAAATATTTGTCACGGGTGGGAATCGAACCCACGACTCTTGGTAGGTTATTCTAGGTCACTACCGATGCCACCACCAAGCCAGTGAAGTACCTGATATGACAGTTATGTGCACCTTTAAAAGTTCAACTAACATTTTAGACTCGCAGAATGTTATTGGTGACTATATCAGTATACCTACGGGACCTATTAATATGCTTGTTGTTCAACCAGTATTAAGACCCAAGTATATAGTCAATTTGCATAAAATAATACTGGCTTATAAAAATTCTACTTTACTAATGAGGACATTCAATGTGCTGGTAACATAACCTCTGTTTAAGTAGAGCAAAGACATTATTATAGTGCAAAAGAAAAGGCTGAAACAGTAATAAAAACACACAATACACCGTGAAATTTTAGTGGTTGTTTTCCCGCAGTAAAATGATTCTATCTTAGTAGTACAAAAGATGTGTGCAGTTCTTTTTTGGTAAAATCAATAAATGCCGGTTTTACGAAAGGTTTAACCGTAACTCGAAAACACGTTCGAACCGCTTTATGACTTAGGGTGTAGAGCTTCTTTAGCTTTAAGCATCGATTTCATGCGGCAAGCAGTACCTGAATTCGTCACATCTTCAAAAACAACGATAGCTTCTCTCGTTTTCGAGTTGTAAAATTATTATTCTGAAAAATCGAAAAAAAAAATTTTTTTTTCAAGGAATTATTTGCATGATTCGATAGTATTACTAAAGGCAACTCGTTCTGCCACGGGAAAACAACCACTAAAATTTCACGGTGTATAATGATGCAGTTAGCGTAGTTTTATTCCACCACACGGGATTCAATTAGGGAGTTTCTTAGTATTTGTTCATTTCGCTCAAATACGAGTATTATCTTTATATTGAACACAAAAGTACATATTATTTTGTTTTCATTCATTATTTACTACTGACTCTAGTTTGCTTTATTGCATGTTTGGCTTATAAGCAACATAAATGAGTGAAACCTTGTTCCTTTAACTAACTAAATGAAAAAAAATGCAGCGATGGCCGAGTGGTTAAGTTCGTTGCTTGCCATGCGAGAGGTCGCCAGTTCAAACCCCGCCGAGTACCAATGTGTTTTTCAAATTTGGAAATCATATGTACCATCATTCGACGCTTTAAAAGTGAAGGAAAACATCGTGTGGAGAACAGCACACCTGAGAAATTTTTCAACGGTGTGTGAAGTCCTATACGGGCGGGATGTCAGAGGCCAACGGGCGGTTTAAAAACTCTGACACCAGGTTGTTCATCAACCGTACGATAAGAAGAAGAATTTTCGTTCACTCGTTCTCCTTAAATGAATCATAGGTACATAAAAGTGTTTAAGCTGACTTTTTGTCGAGGTAATCTGAAAGGTAACTGGCGCATGCTTGCATACTCAGCTAATCACAGGCGCCGGCCGCACTGCTCATATGTAGTTACCGTCGCCGTGCAAACAAGACCGGAAGTCGCACCCGGACACCTTGTTATCCAAGAAATCGTATAAACAATAGTATTTACTAATACTTGACTTTGTTAAGTTATTTTTATATTTTTATATACTTGTTTTGTATAAGTTATATTTATATTTGTACGTATATTCGAATCCCATTATTATGGGTCTACATTCAATAAAATGAGTCAAGACCTTCTTAATATTTTAGGTAGAGTTATTAATATGCATACAAATACTTCATAATACGTTTGTCATAAAATCAAAAGATCTCGGTAAGAGAAACCACCGACTAAATAGATTGGAGACACACGGAGGCACAACTACGGTCCTTGATGCCAATTCATTGGTACTAGCTTATCTAACTACAAGATTTGAGTCAACACTGCATTTCTGCAGTAATTAATACCGTAGTCTAAACATGCGTTGCAATGCCAGCAAAGGTAGATATACTATTTCTCAGTACGTCAGATATCTTATTACTCGCTCAACATGTATTGATTGCAATGTTGCCGATATTATTTGCACAATTATGAGTTAATGTTTAATTTAGAGCTAAGCAAGAAGATATAGGGGTAAGTAGAAAGGTTTAACGTACGTGTATTTACGTAGCAGAATATTAATCAGATGAAAATTTTAATATATTGGGTATTGGTTATATAATTTAGTAAAAGGTAGATTTAGTCCATAATGGCTTAGTACTGTCTATTATTTGCGCAACCACTACACATTTGAAATAAAACTAATTTTATGGATTATACTCACGTGTATTGTTATTCTAAACATATTATTCAGAGACCCGACATTTAGAGCTGTTTACAACGCCCGTGACCATTAGTTTAATCTCAAACATAATGGCTTATTAACTTAGAAATGTTACTTCCAGTTCTGTTCACGTTTCTAACACAGATGTATTTGACAGATTATATTTATACTTCTTTTTTTCCTTCGCCCGTCATATATCCTTGCTACTCGTGGGAACGCAATGACCTTGTTAAACAATGCACAAGGCAGAATGGCGGCGATGTGGTCCACAACCCGTCACGTCAAGTTTCCCACAGAAGTGAAAAGTGGATCGCTGGAAGTGATCTCTGCCTACCCCTCTGGGTAAAAGGCGTGATTTTATGTATGTATGTATATTTATACTTTTACGCCATCAGAAATTTTGACAATAATATTTTATTCCATCCTTACAATGAATCCTTTTGTATCAAAATAAGTAATAATTGTACAAAACATTGCCAAAAAGTCTTCTTCGTTGAAGAAACTGTGTCAAAAAGGATTTTTATTGAAATAAAACGATAACTCAGCCAGTACAAGTTTCTAGATATTTATTTCTCTTCAGGAGATACAAAAAGTTTTCCAATAGTTGGTAATAAGTTTGAAAAATTTATTTACCTCATTCCTAGGACGTAACCGGTCGCCAAGATTTTAAAATCGAATGAAACTTTTATTAAGAAATCGTCAAGTTTTGATTGCACAAAATACTTTTCGTTCTTTCAACGTTTTTCTTTTTAGTTTAACGAGAAACTTCGAACCGTTTTAAAGATAGATAAACAAAAACTGAGTCTCAATCATTCATCTTCATGTTGTTTGTATTAGTATCTAGTTGTTTTCTGTATGTGTGTGTGCGTATGTGTTTTCAATTTAAAGTCAAACTCGACAATCACACAAGTGTGTGTTGTTGTAACATGCTTGTAGAATGTGTTACCCTCACTGGTAACATAAGATTAAACACTAAACCATCAGGCTGTTGTTTGCTGCTCTAAAGCCTACAACGAAGCACAACGTGTAACAAGAGCCTCTCCATCAGAAATGCTTTTCATACACCCCCTGGGGGGTTGGGGTGACGGTGGCAACTATTAGACCACCCAGTTCTCCGTGCTAACGCATAAAGCAGTGGCACTGAGCCAATAAGCGCTGGCCGTTTGTTGGTGCAAGCTCAAAATGAACGGAGTGAGTGTGTCAACCTAGCGATGACTTATGGCGCGTTAACTTTTATATGTTGAATTTGATTCTAGTGGTAGTAGTCTCAATATTTTGGTAGAAGTCTATCGACGATCTGTATCGGTATTAAAACTGATAAAGCTATGTGATATGTCTTATACTAAGCACATTAGATCTAGAGTGAGTCAAGATTATGAACGATACCGTGCAATCGTTAATACTTAAAGCGGAAGATCAGCGTCGCGGTGTTTCCGGATTCCCGACCATCATGCAGACACGAGTTTTTTTTATGTATCCTTTATTCAGTGTTTGCCACCTTTCTGCTCTGATTTGTCAATTTAGCAGGTTCCAAATTAAAATTTCGTTAGTGATCGTTAAATTTTAAGATTTAGTTTTAATGATGACAATTTTTTGGTAATTTTTACTAAATAAAATATTATTCTTTGTTAGTACTTTAATCGTCTTAATCTGCCACTTGATTATTATTTTCAGAATTCGGCGGCCATACCGAACAAAGCCTGTATGACATTGAACAGCAGATACTGTTGTAATAGGCTAACAAGATGACCACACTCCATCTGATGGTCAGCGGTAGTGAGATCCACATATGAGGTTGACAGGCACATCAGACAATGTTGAGCCTGTAGTATACCCGTAAAGCGCAATGCATACTGAGCCCGCCGGGCCGCCGACACAGCCCGTCGACAAACCGGCGGCATATTATGAAAAGAATAGGCGTGACGACTGGGTCAAAATCTTATTATTCTATTTAGTCCGTAAGTTAGTTTATACAAAAATATGGGGCACGTATTTTTTTGTTTTTCGATTGATTGAAAAATGACAAAATTATAGCTTATCAAACTTCTGGAGTGGTGGCTTGTGACGTCACAGTTACGCAAAAATTGTACCTAATCGTGACGTCATACGAAACTTCTAAGCACTATATCTTCATAATTTCTTGTTTGTGAAACAAAATAAAAAATACGAGTACAATATTTTTAAATAATCTAAATAACGGACTAATTATATTTTTTTAGTCGTCTCGCCTATTGTGAGTAAATCAAAAGTTTCTGTTTCGGTGTCGGCGGCCCGGCGGGCTCAGTGTGTATTGCGCCTAATAATCGATGTGACAACATAATTTGACTAACCTGTTGCTGGTTCTCTCTCTGAGTGACAAGGCGGGCCTCAACGCAGTCACGCGTCTCTAGGAAGGCCCGCCGTTGAGCCAACTCGCGTGGATGGTGAGTCATGATGCCGGATAGGTTGCAAGCCAGAAGGGTCGTAGTGGTGCAGAACATCTGGACAAAGTGGGACAGTTTAAGAATTTGCGCTTTACTCAACTAAACATATGCTATGTGTTATTTTGTTGCTAGACCAACAATAATAATACTAATTTAACCTGTGACCCGGAATGTATGTGTCACATTCTGTTTCAAGAGCAAAATAATTTATTTGAACGATTTCGGCTATGGCGGTCGACTGCAATGGATGTCAGTCAAACTGTACACTATATTTAAAAGCACAAGCGTGCACACAGATTCAAGCGCTCTCTTTATTCCGAACCGTTGACAGATCAAACTGCAGAAAAACTCGCTGACTAATTTCATAACAGAAAACCTCACTACTTTGGTCCGACCCAGGACTCGAACCCGGTACCCCTCGGTTTGCGGTTTGCTTGCTACCATTACACCAACGAGGTTGGTAACACAGTCACAGTAGATCTGAGATCCATCATACATAGACAGCTTGAAGTTTCTAGTATCGATAGCTTCCAACCATCAACTTTCATCTAATACAATGATCTGGAAACACCATGACCGTATATAATTATGCGTAGAATTGTTATATAAACACATGTGTAATACGTAAAATTATATCAACGTTACGTTGTTTGCGCTAACAATATACAATACTACAATCGATACCACTTACGATGATGGGTTGGAGTAGCCTCGTCATCATCACCAGACTTGCGGGGGAGCGGAGCGGCTCTCACCCCCAATTTTCAATTCGGTACTAGCAGTTTCATATGATTTTAGATTTTCGCATTCCATTACACTAAATATTAGTTTTATGGGTCTAGACGCGTTATTAGCAGTAGCGATTGGGTTACACCAATCATGGTCGCGAGTGAACATGATTGGTGTTACTCAGTCGGAATGTCGGGCAGTAAGTAGCTAGTATTTGCTACTCTTAATAACGTGTGTGGACCCATAAAGTCTAATATTTACTAGCAGTTTCAGTTCTATGTATGGCGGGTCTATGAAGTAGAAACTTACTTCCATTTCTGATGTCCTGTCTAGGACTAGGTGCGCGCCAATGTTCACGGCCGCAAGCGCAATCCCGCCGAGGGTGGCCTCGTGCAGGCGCAGCGGGAGCGCGGCGTAGATGACGTACGTGAACAGGGCGCACGCGCCAGCGCTCACGGACAGTCCCCTGGGCAAAAGGTATCATGAAAACTGTTGGAACTGTTAGAAAATGTCGTGTGCCTACACGATTCTTCTACACGAGTTCTACATTTGAGTCGTCAAAAGGTCGTAAGCGCCAGCGCTCACGGACAGTCCCCTGGACATAAAGATAGTGAGAATCATTGGAACTGTGAAAATTTTGTGTAGGCGTTCTTCATTTGAGTCGTCATAAGGGCGTAAGCACCATCGGTCACGCTCAGTCTTCTGGCGAAAAGGTATCATGAGAACCATTGGAACTGTTAGAAGATGTTGTGTTTAGGCTTCCTACATTTGAGTCGTCGAAAGGGCGTAAGCGCTAATGCTCACGCTCAGTCCCCTGGACAAAAGGTATTATGAGAATAATTGGAACTGTGTTTAGGCTTTCTGAATTTGAGTCGTCAAAAGGTCGTAAGCGCCAGCGCTCACGGACAGTCCCCTGGACAAAAGGTATCATGAGAATCGGTGGAACTGATTGAAGATGTTGTGTTTAGGCTTCCTACATTTGAGGCATCAAAAAGGCTTAAGCACTAAAAGTCTGCCCGACAAAAGTCATATGTTTAAAGTTGTTGTACAAGCAAACGTTTTGTATAGCATATTTTTCTGGTCTATCTTTCTTAGTAACATGTTTCTCAGTAACATTCTGTTAGACACACCAGTGCAGACACAATTTAATTAGTGTTTAAAAGGTCTTTAGTGCACGTCTTAACCTAGCCCGGAAACTCGCGCTCCCATACATATAATTTACTCATACGCGTCGAGACTATTATAGTTACCTACTTATTTAATACAATCTCCATAATGCGTTTGCCACTGAACCAAAGCGTATCGGTGATTAATGACGCCATAAACAGTTGCTCCATATCACATTCACATAATCGAGCGCGTAATGTAATATTATCAACAGTGTTATAAAGCCAATGGCAATAACCCGTGATTGCAAGTTACATTTACAATCGCATTCAAAGCGCTTTTGTTGCACAAACGCCATAATACTCCGAAACAATAAATTCATAATGCCATTCTTCTTCCCGGGACAACCGCAAACATAAAAAATTAAATTCTCCAACAGTAGTTTCCCGAGGGATTACCGTTTCATCCCGGTTGTAACAAGATTATGAGATTTAAATGAAACGTCCCTTTCAGACCGTAAGACAAAGAAGGGGTATAAAAACTTTATGGCAAATCTGAGAGATATTATTGCCGCTGTTTATGGACTAACAACGTCTGGCTGATTATTGAGAAAGATAAAAATGCCGCCGTGAATAGAAAACGGTTGCATAGAAGAAATAAGCGGAGCAATTCATCATTCAGATTCTTTAATAGTAGTGCATCTGTAGTGACGATAAATACATACTAGAAAATGCAAAGTTTTTTCTGTCCATCAGATACATATTTCATTTTGTAACAGTGTATTTATGGTTATAACTGTATCAATCCATTATTTAGTTTCTCAATAGATATCGAAACATAAATATATGAATACTTGTGTTTCGAAAAAACGGCGATAAAAGTAAAAGATAACTACATTTTCTAAACGAAAAACGATATTTTATTTATTACGTTTTACTATATCGCTACCTTAAATCTCAAATGGCGTAACCGCCAATTTGGTCAAAATGACTTTTTAATGCAGTTTTATTCAGTTTTTTTTTCTCTATCGATCTGTATATTTAAAATCCTCAAATTTGCAAAAAAAAGGTTATTACGACCCAATGTTTTTATAGATTTGAACACTTTTCATAAGGTAAACAGGTCGTAAAAGGCTTAGTCTAATTTACTTGGTGTTTACGCCCCTAGAAATTATTGTGACGAGAAAAAAATGTCAAAAAAAAAGGGTGTAAGTGACATAATTTTCTGGCGTAACTCGTAAGACACGCTATTTTTCGAAATTGCAATACAAAAGAAAGGCGTTTACACCCAACATCGCTGAACACATGATTGTCATTATTATTGTTAGTATTGATGCCCGGGGGGATTAAGATTGCGGAGACATTGGCTATTGATTGCTTTTCGTTGATTCGGCATTTTAAATCAATATCCAAACACAAATCAGAATCAAAGACCAATAACGCGCCAAAGTCAAATAATAAATACACCGAGGAACGTAATCTATGCGCACAAGTACGCAAATAGCTGAATACATAGATAAATGTATGGTGAATACACATCAGCGGGGGTTTCAAATGACAAAATTAATCGATTTAGATACGTAAAAATCTTAGTGAAGTTTCCCATATTCCAAAATTTTTCATCCAATTCTAAAAATTACGCGTTGAGTCACTATGAAAAAGTGTCAAACGGCGTAACTTTGTAAAAGCGTAATACAGGGTGAATATTTTACGTTTTCTTTTATTATTAAATGAGTTTAAAGCACAAAAAACATTTTTTTATTGGAGATACGACCTTCACCTCTTAAAAATCGTGATTTTTATGGGGCGTAAACGCCTTTTTGTAATATTTTCACAAGTCGTAACCGACTTCTAGTTTCTTAAATATAAGATTTAGGTACAAAGAGTTCCTACTGATGCCTTTATCTCAAAATTCTAAGAAATTTGATGTATATAACATTTTCATTGTATTAAAATTGATAAAGTTATGAATTTAAAAAACATTTTTTTTTTGTTTTTCTGCTCTCCTGAAAAGTAGTGTTTTGGTGGTTACGCCATTTGAGATTTAAAGTATCGATATTTACTACCTGGCTTGGGCTCAATACAGGTAGTAAATACAGTATCACGAGACGAAACACCGCCAAAACACCGACAAAGGCTAAATTCATAGTGAAATTCTCTCCTTCAAACATCCCTCAGCATAGTAGCAAAGTTCACAAAACTTTATTCGAAGACATCCGCAAAAGAGCTCACTGGAACCAAGAACGTTCTCGCGTGAAGGCAGAAAGTTGCGACGTGCCGTCTACAGGTGCGCACAACTTTTAATTGAGCCAAATGCAACTCGAAAACCCTCAAAAGGCTGCAGCGGCGAGTTAGTCTCGTCCCAGTAAATAGTGGTAACGAATACGCTGCATGTGTTAGTATGAGGGTGGATGAATGTGGACTGTGATTTTAGTTGACGATGTGACAGAAGTTGTGCATAAGCCGCCCTGGGTTAAAACAGTAGGAACTGTAAGTAGCATATACGTCTGAGTTTGTAACTTCCCCTTTGAGGTGAGTTGCGACTGCATGTATAAAGCAAATAATTAAGTAAGTCTTCCTTATTAAGACTTAGATCTCAGTGCGGGCACTAAATACTCCTGTTTATATTTTGAGTAATCTCCATTTCTGCTAAAAGACACAAGACGCGCCGCAGTGAAATATAACATTCAACTAGTGCGATCTATCTCATGTTAAACTGAGTTCGTGTTGAGCTGAGTTATCGTCGGTAAACATCAAACCGCATTGGCAAAGTTCGCCAAACTTCACCTTGTTGCATTGCCGACTTAGTCTTTGTAATAGGGGTAATACAGACCACACGTATTGGTATCACAGTGGACGAATCTCTACTCTCGAGTTCAGCTAATTACATTAGAGCGTTAGACGCGAATCTCGGTAGCTGTCGTAAGATTTTCTTGGAACTAGCACTAGTTGAGTAAGGAATCTGGCAGTGAATAACAAGTTTCAAACGGCGGATTAGAGGTGAAGAGAACCGTTTATTTTAGTCGTGTAAGATCTCTTGTAAAGTTAAATCGCACCTCCTACCTCCCGTCTTACATTAAGAGCCGTATCATAGTTTGGTTTTTATTTCCTTGATGAGCTAGCTCTCGTGGCCCATACATTTTGGAAACAATGTTTAGACCCATATTTATCATACAATGAAAACGATACGATTATAATAATATGTACAACGCAGTATGCGAATTGTCTAACTTTGCAATTAACTATTCTTCTGAACTCAGCCTCTTGCCGACGGATCTTAAACCAGTGAAACCAGATTAACTTTCATCATGATTTTGTAATTACGTAACAGGAATATCCTGAAGTTGAGGCCCAATTATGCTAATTAACTAACGCCAAAGTCACATCATAATGATTACGTCGTTATTTTAGAAACTTTCGCCGGAGGAAACTTGTCAATGGCAGATAGTATAATTAAATGACGATTTGCAAAGAAAAAAGTTTTGTAGAATACTCTAAATTGATATCTATTTTTATGGTAGGTATGGTATACATACAGTTGTATGTCTCACAACTCACGGTCGTAGTATTGAAATACTTTTACTACTCTTGAAGTACAATGATTTACGCGTAGGCTTAAGCTTTATATATTTAAGTAACTCTGAAACATTACTTAATATTTTTCAGTAGCCACTGATATTGAAGACATAATTTAAGACATTTACGTTCCATTCGATTTTTTTGGGGCTTAGCGCGAAAACAAATTAAGTCGGGCAGTAATTAAATATGTATTTCTAAAGTTGATATAAATTTAAAGTTAAAAAAATATTATACCTGAGCACTGAAGCGCTAGCGAAAGACAGGTCAACCAGAAGAAAAGTCACAAGCACCACATACGATATGGTGAGCAAGTAAATTTCATTCATGGCTGGTCGGCTTAAACATGCTAACAAACCTGCAGACAAACATAGAAAAAAATTAGTATTATAAATAAGTAGTAGTAAATATAGTATATTATGGTACTTTTTGCTATGGCACACCCAGACTGTATGACTTGGCCATTTACAATGTATAAAAAGAGCGACTATCGAGTTTCTTGCCGGAGTCTTCTCGATAGAATGGGCTTTCCGAACCGGTGGTAGAATCTTATTATTACTAATGTGACGATTTTTAAGTGCATGTAAATTGCCTATATAAATAAAGACATTTTGATTTTGATTTTGATTTTAATTTTGTATCTAGGACAAGGTCACCTGATCCCCAAACTAAGCAGCGCTTGTTCTATGGGCGTCAGAGACTGATATATGAACGAACATAGATATTTTTTTATAATATATACCTTAATTCATAGTCATACCCAGTCACGGAACTAACACCAACGTTTTTGTCACACACATACGATATGGTGGGCCCTCCTGAGAGGACGAGTCGTCCTGGTGCAATTTGTTAATCGGATAACTCAGCCCGCTGATTGTACGGCTTGTACGTAGGGCAGTTGCGTTAGGGCAGTTTTTTATAGTGGCAACCGACTCGTTAATGGACTACTTTTTATTATGGCCACTGCACATTTTCCCTACTTCTGGTATGGGGTATTTCTCGAAACCTTGAGTAAAGGGCAGTCCCAGGTCTACTCGTCAGGTTATAAACATTTTGTTAGTTTTAAAATTTGCTTTTACAAAAGGTAACTCACATCCGTATGCGAGTGATGCGATTCCGAGTACAATAATGTTGATAATATGAGCGATCCTCTCCTTCTCGTAGTACTGGATCAGCACAGAGTCGGTGATGTTTCGAGGGGAGAAGTGCGGTTCGCTCATATTAAACGGCAGCGTGGGGTCAGTCGTGAATCCATAGCTGAAACAAACATTTCAATTTAAAAAAAAGTCAAGTCACGTTGCAAATATGGAGGACTAAATGTTCAAAGTAATGGAATGGTATACGTCGTGATAGGGCGAGATCCTTCCAAGGAAGGGGAAAGTTTACTATATGAGTACCCAAGTTTTCTTTTGTTTATGGAATGTACTGCATTAAGGAGTAACAATTGGTGACTTTGTTAAGAAATCCTATACTCGTCAGTAGAGATCGGTTAAAGTGTACGGAGTAGTGTAGTGCTGAGCTTTTTAAAAATTACCCTTAATTCTGATAAAAAAATGCTTAGATAACTTAAACTGATTATTTTTCACCTTGCATAAAAATGCGCCGTCTTTTATAAATGGTGTACATCAATGTTCTACTTAAGAAAACACTAAGGAAACATGGTGGTGAAACTTTAATGGGAAGAAAATTAAGACTCTTTAATGCATCGCCAACTCACCCAATTGTTTTTTTTATGTACAATAAAGGTTATGTACTTATTTATCTGCTTAAAAACTGCATAAAATATATATTCAAAACAAAACACTCACGTGTACGTGTCAAAATCGGTGAAATTGGCTGTTGGGTCGGCGGAGAAGTTGTTCCACATCGGCAGCAGTTTGTTGAGGAAGTTCTGCGCGATGAGTAGCGTCCTCGCCTGAACCAGCAACAGGAATACGGAAACGACCAACAGGAGGCCGAGGAGGTGCGTCATGTTGGTCTGGTTCATGCGAAGGAAGTACCGCTGGTAAAGCATTTCCACCTGGAACAAATTGAACGGTTGAATAACTGGTAAACTGAATGCACATACATACATACATAAAATCACGCCTTTTTCCCAGAGGGGTAGGCAGAGATCACTTCCAGCGATCCACTTTTCACCTCTGTGGGAAACGTGACACGTCGCCGCCATTCTGCCTTGTGCATTGTTTTAACAAGGTCATTGCGTTCCCACGAGTAGCAAGGATATATGATGTGGGAAGGGAAAGGGGAGGAAGGATACTATCGCCTCGGATGATTTGGACTGGATATTTACCAAGTTTGTTTATGTTCCCGAGCTTCCGATATTTCGACGCCGTTGCAAGCGCCATAATTATGATCATGGCGCTTGCAACGGTGACCTGTGGGTCACAGTTTTGTTATCTACGAAACCCTGACAGTTTAAAGTGATATATTGTTAGAAAAACTGGTGCATCTTGGAACTGCAAGTGATTTTTTTCATGTATGGGTTACATGAAAAAAATCACTTGCAAAACAGATACAGATGCAGTCTTCAAAAATTTATAATTAAGTTCCTTTTTCTTAATTTTGTTACTTAACTGAATAATTTTCCCGAGAGACTCTTCCGAATTAGAAAATTGAAAATCAATCTTTGACATTGCAGTGGACAAAAAAGTTGAGAATCGAAATCCAATATTTTTAACATTTGACCTTCAACCCATTCAATTGTGTTTATTTTGACGGAATTAAATCTAATTATACTAAGTGAAAGCAATCATTACTTGAAGATTGTGTATTACACCAAATAGCTTTTATTAATTGACACTGAATAGTGAATATACAATAATACAATATTTATTTTGTTGAATGTTGCAGATAGCTAAAACTCAAAGTAACCCTAAATACTAAAAACTAACTATGATTATTATCCCTTTCTATTTTTAGGCTTTGACTTCGAATAAAGCTTAAAAAATTTAACTGCACACAGCAATTTAAAAGTAACATGTACTATATTAAAGTAATTCCAGTGACACTTTCTACTCTCAATCCGTCACCACGCGTAACTGCAGTTGTTTATTTTATAGTAAAAAAAAAACGTTTCATATTTAACTGTCGCTAAATTATTCATGAAACAATTTGCATCGTTTGGCCCCTCGTTTATCTGAAGGAGTACGCATCTCGCAATTCCATTTTGCGCCGCATTTTGTGCATTAGGCAAACTCTTTATAGTCAGAGCGTCGTGTCTCCGACCTTATTGGAACCCCACAACTTAACAGTACCATTACCGGTACAAAATTGAATAGTGCCATATCGCCGGAAGAAAGCTGTGGCCTTTTATACCGTTATAAAAGGTAACGCTAGTTTTACATTGTTAGAAAAATACTTCTCAAATACTTTCTAGTTATCACGCTAAATGCCTACTAACGGGCACATGGTCAGGGTGGTTGACTAAGGCTTTATCGCCCTAGTTTAGGGTAGGTCCGTGCCACAGCAGTTGGGACGCATATGGGCTGATGATGACGCCAATCACTTATCTTTTATAGGGCGGATTTATATCAAGACAGTTACAGAAAAAAAAAATCAGTAGACAATTTTAGAGGAAAGGGTTAATAGCTCCACGGGCGAACCACATTCTCTTCTTAGTCGTTCACTCTTGGCAGAGTGGTCGTGATTATGGTCTTTCAGTGCTGACCGCAGCCTTCGCAATTGCTCTCCACCGGTCTCTGTGTGTGGCACTGCGTGTGCACTCTGTGATGGAGGAACCAGTCGTAGTTTTTATAAGATCGGTCCACCTAGTTGGGGACCGACCCCGTGATCTTTTGCCTTCCAGTCGCCCCTGCACAACCAGACGCTCCATGGAATCGTATTTACGGGTGACGTGACCAAAGAACTTGGGAACTCGTAATTGGACAGTCAACGAGAGCCTTTGCTTCGGCGAACCACATACATTATTTTAATTTGTTGACCGACTTCTTGAAAGAAAGCTCTTACTTGAACCGCACACAAATGTATCAGAGATCGAAACAAATTCTCACACGTACCATGTTTGCACTTTGTAATCACAAGGTCGATTGAAAAAATCCCATTGATTAACTTGACGTAACACTATCAACACCCAAGAATAAGTATAATAACAATCACATGCGCTTTGGACCACCACTTAGTTCGTAATAAAAGATCTGCTGACTTTAGAAACTGACTGTGGAATCAGCTTACAAATGTGGGCCAAGAGCGTGACACGTGTATGGAAAAATTAACTCTACCTATTACATTGTTCCATCGAAGTAAATACATGTAATAAATTTATGATTCATCGCTGTGATAATCGCCTGAAGGTTTGTGCACGCTAAACCTCAAAAATTACGGAATTTGACAAAGTGAAATTTTAGTGGTTGTTTTCCCCCAGTTAAAGATTCTATCTTAGTAGCACAATAGATTTGTGCAGTTATTTTTAATTAAAACCAATAAATGCAGGTTTTATAAAAGGTATAACCGAAACTCAAAAGCACGTTCGAACCGCTTTATTGCTCAGAGTGTAGATATTCTTTAGCTTTAAGCATCGATTTCATGCGGCAAGCAGTACCTGATAACGTCACATCTTTAAAAAGAACTATAGCTTCTCTCGTTTTCAAGTTGGAAAATTATTATTTTGAATATTTGAAAAAAAAAATTTTTTTTCAAGTAATAATTTGCATGATTTGATAGTATTAACTAATAATTACTAAAGGCAAATCGTTCTGCCACGGGAAAACAAACACTAAAATTTCACGTGTATATTGCGTTCCGGTTATCGGTTATCGGTTATCGGCGTATCGGTTAGTAAATAAAAAATGTTACATAAATCGCTTCACGCGAAGAGTGTTGCTTGCTGAATCCTATTATTATCAATACTAGAAATAAAGAGTAGAAATAATTATTTCTTTTTTTGGTCTGTTATCTACTTTCCTGCTGCGATTCCAGATAACAGTATACATCGTGTATTAAGAAATTTAATGAATTAAATCGGATCTCACAAATTACTGTGACCCTTACTGTAATACATAGTTAACTATTGACAGTGCTCATAAGGAGCGATTTGTACTGACAGCTCGCTAAGTTGCGCCTCCCAACAAAGTATACTCCATTGTTTCACCGACTACAAAGCATCTCACTCCATTATACTCATAGTTTGTATTCATAATGCCCAAGTTCCGTATCCGCTTCTGAATAGTTGATCAGCACTGTAAGTGGTCTCGAGTGAAACCGGCTTAACGATTTCAATATGTTTCAGTCGCGCTCTTATCCTCGACTCGTAGTGAAATTGTTTTATTCCAATGCAAAGCTAGCTGGGGATATTGAAAACCGCGCATACGGAACCGCCCACGGGAATTTTGATATCGAAATAAACCAACACTATGTTATTTCTGGATGTTCTTGTCTCTCTCACTCTCTTAAGCTTACAAAATACCTTTTAAATACATTTTTCCTTTCATCTATTGAGGAATTTGTGAGGTAAAGAATATTTTTACAGACGAGCCCTAACGAATGATATTGGAATGATAAAGAATAAAATAACTCAGCGTAATGGAAAAGACAGAACAAGCTTATTTTCTTAATGTCTAACCTTTGTGTAGTCCATTTTGACTTTCAATTATTATATTTATGCAGTATTATTGATACGATCTGGCTGGTAAATAATAAAAAAGTCATCATCATCAACTAAACTATTTTTGTTGTAGAAACGCATAAGACTGCTGTTTTTCATCAATTATTAGATAATAGTGATATGATAAATTTAAAAAATCCGTTTTAGTACGGGTAGATTCGAACTAAAATATATTTTAAAACACTTTCGATTGTAAATGTAATAAGTTCACAATTTATAAAAGCTCGTTAAAAATAATTAATTAATCTCTCGCAATTACTCATTATAAAATTCATTGGCTATTCGCCGTAATATGCTTTATATTAAGATTTGAAGATATTATAAATAATGCTTACTGGCTTGCATTTTATTATTATAGACCAAAAGAATAAGCAAATCCTGTAAAGAAATAATTTATTAGGCAAAGCTTACAGTAATAGCCGTAATTATTATAAAAATTTAAATAAGGGCACCTATTTTCTCCACAAACTTACTTAATTAGGGAAATTATGTGCGTAACTGAAAGGCCCGGCAGAGGAAGACTTTTTTCCCTTATAATTTAGGATCTACTTAACAGAACAAGTATCCTCACAAACACAAGTAAGTTAGTGAGCCCATTTGTGAAATGTGAAAAATTAAAACAACTTATCGTTAGTCCTATCTCCAAAGAAGACTGACAATAAAAATTACAGCATATTAAGTATAATAAATATAGACCCTGCATAAAACATACATACATACATACATAAAATCACGCCTTTTTCCCAGAGGGGTAGGCAGAGATAGAGCCTACGGTCCTGACATACCACTTTCGCTTCATCCACATTTATCAAACTCTTCATGCACGCTCGTCGATTACGGGTACTTTTGATTTATAATACGTTATAATTATCATAATACGCTATAATTATATAGCTTATATAAAGTACTGAACTGCTCCGTGGTGAAGTTAACTTTTCTGTTTTTCTAAATATTAAATACAGAGTAGGTACTGTTGCTATGCGTTGGTTAAATCCCTGCATATTCTTGCACGAGGGAACTAACTCTATTAGTTTATGAATAACCCGATGTAGGAATAAACTAGCTTGCAAACAGAACTTGGACACCTCTCAGACCTTCCATTATATAAACTTACACAGGCTCCACTAAACCTGGTAATAAATCATCATACGTCACTATATCTTTACCCGTCGCCAGAACTTTGCCGTCGCAGAGTCATGACGCATTGAGATAGGAACCATCTTATCATGACGCATTGAGATAGGATGGTTCCTATCTCAATGCGTCATCCAAGATCTAGTGATCTTAAGATCTCCTTTCCACAATATCTGACGCTTGAGTTTCTCTGTTACTAGCTGGTTTGTTACGCCCACATCACATCGCTAAAACATTGTTCTTGTTAAGCGTAGTCACGACTTAGCCCATCCAAAAATACTTTTGTGTAGGTATAGCCATCATTGCGTGGAAACTTAGTGTATTTATAAACTTCACGCAAAAAAAAACTCTTTCCTCCTGTTTAGTTTCTAATGTAGAATGTATCGTATCAAAACACAAAAAATAAATTAAAGCCTAGTTAAATTTTTAGACATAATGTCCTATAGTGTGATAACCTTAGATATACTAAGTTTAGTTATCAGCCCTGAAATAAGTCGACGAATGAGAACTAGCGAAGTTAGACTTTTGATTTTAATATACTCTCCTAAGTCTAGTGAAGAAATATGTTTTAAGTTTCTCTAAAGTAGTTTATATTAGGACAATGAGAGAGCGATATCAACAGTGTATAGTATAGATGATACAAATATTAACCATGCGGCTCACAAAATTTAATGCATCCGAAACTCCAACAGTACTGGGATAGAAATCTGTCATCCAACCCCGCATAACGTCAACGGAATCACTATACTAGTCATCCTGCCATCGTTGTAAGTAAACAAAAACGGATAGCAAGTAGAGACGAGCAAGCTAACTACTTGTTCGTGAGTCAAGGGTACAACTTGTAATCGATTGCTGGTAATCGAGTTATTTATTTGGATATTTAACGGTACACAAACTCGTTCACTCTACACATAAACACTTGATTAGTAAACGCAAAATTGCTTTTCTTTTCCTTGGAATATTAGAATGGCTCGGTGGAACAGTGGTTAGTTACTCAGGCTACGGTTCCAAGAGTCGGAGGTTCGGTCCCCAAAACAAACAATAATGTAATGAACATTTGTGTTTGTTCTGTGTCTGGTTGTGGAGATGTACTTATATTTAAAAATATCTGTGTATTTATCATGGCTATCATCCATGCTAAAAAAACTCTGCTTAGTTTTAGGTCACATGGACGTGTGTAGAGATGACCCAAATATGAAATTTATCAATTTTAAAGATAGTTTATCTTATAGAAACTTCCCTTCCCTTACTCACTTGTAACACCAGATGCAGTGAAAATGAGTTAACTCAATGAGTTATGTCGGAGCGTTGCTCGTCTCTACCAAATGGCGTATAAAAGAGAGAAAAAAACACCTCAATCCCTCAGGGTAGCGTGTGTTGGCAACGTCAAAGCATAATAACAGTAATTGATTGATGGAATGCGAGATTCGTTTCATCTGAATTTCATTGTGGTTATTGGAAAATGAAGTGGGTAATCTTTGCCCCTTCACTTAGGGAGTAATTCTATGATGCTTCCTTGATATAGGTACTTACCAAAACGTACACAATAATGTTCGAGACGTCACATTAGTAAATATCGATTAAAAAAAATTGAAACAACGAATGGAATCAGAGTAAAAACCTCTTTTCGCGATAAAAAAAAATACAACAAAGACGTCAAACTCCAATCATAGTGTAAAGAAGTAATGCTTTGTGCAAGGGCAGTGCGTGTGCGACAATTTAAACTATGAAACCACGCAAAGTGATGGTTGACGTCATAATTATACGATATTAGTGGATTATATATTAGCTAGGAAATCATTTGAAGCTATCTTGTTATATTGTAATATTTCGAAATTACTTACTTAAGCCGATAGTACATTTGTACATAGTAGATCAATCATTCAACTAATAATAAAGTTAGAAAATGTTTTTCTTTCATGCGTTAATGATATGATCATTTGAAGCTATCTTGTTATATAGTAAAATTTTGAAATAACTCACTGAAGTCGATAGAACACTTGTACATAGTAGATCGATTATTACATTAGATAATAAATTTAGAGAATGTTGTTCTATTATGCGTTAATGATATTAACCGCGCTTTTGGCAAACCGTACCATCACAAATGCCAAATATGGGCCGCATCATTTTATGATCCCTATAACGTCAGGCGAAAAGGTTTTACCAAAAATGCAATTATCAGTTCAACCGTTGAATTTTCGCCCATACGCCGACCCCTCACCAACATAACCGAATGTATCCCTTTGAATTCCATTTGGCGTACTCCCATTGAATCGGACGGATTAACAATTGTTTCGAATTTTAATGAGTGGAGAGCGCAATGCGATTGATTGTTCCTTTTTAAGTCACGGACACACTTGGATACATATAGCTGGCAGTCTTAGGTGAAGCTTTCCGATTTGACTCTTCAATTCTGGCAACAAAGTCTCAAAGTAATGTCACAGTAGCGCGAAAAGGCATCCAATGGCCGGCATAAAACGCATCGGAACGCATCAAACGGATTGTAGTATTCTTTGTAGGGAATCAGACAAGAGAGAGAACGTTCGTGTGATCTAAGAAGCGTGGAAAGCGATCGACGTCTAGCTTTAGTCAAGCTAAATCGTCGGCTCTATATGACATGTAGCTGACGGCATTTATTGGGGCACTTATCCTCGATGCTGTGCGAACGAAACGGAATTCGAATAGGTTTTGTAAATTATTAGACAAGCGTTTTGTCAGTGTATCTGGTTGAGATGATGTGTCGTACGAATTACTAGATGTTTTAGTTCAGAGGTACAGTCGCAGCATTGGAAGGATTCAAAATCTTTATTAATGCCTACTTTGGCCAAGTACACATAGTTAGCTTTGCTTTCGCGCGTTTTTAGAAGTATACTACTTATACTCTTTCTAGAATGAGATCTAATGCGACGCTAAAATTATTACCTAGTAAGAGTATAAAAAGAAAGAGAGTATTTAGAGTTTTTAGATTGCAAACTTAGATTTTTAATTAAGCTTTTTTATAAGTATAAAAAAGCTAAATATATAGAAAATGTAAAGTCTAATACTAGACGGTAAAACGAAAATTCTAACGGCCATAGAAATTAATTGAACAAAAATAGGGAATGTTATTTTGCGGGTTCAGAAGTTCTTTGTGAAAGGGAAAATTGAGACACCCCATAAGCGAATGGGAAACGGGACATACATATATATTACTTTAAATGTAGGCCCTTAATACGAAATAGGGTATTCAACGATCTTTGTCTTTTAAAACTGTATGTATCTTATTAACAAAGGAAATGTTAAGGGGCATAATGAACTTGTATCTTCTGAATTCATGTCCCATTAAACCCGATCAATCAAATTAAATAAAAATCTTCAATTTCAATACGCCACACAATAGACGAACTAAAATGTAATAGTACTTAATATTAGACCTTTGCATCTTATGAAACTATGCCAAGCATCGCTATGAAACTCCTTTCTAAAAGAAGTTTTAGTTCATTTCGAGCATTTACTGCATCCGATTTTTTACCCGAAGTGCAAACTCGTGTATTATTGCAATCTCGTGCATACTCATATACGAATATCCAGGACACGCCCGACCGCTCAGCTTCCTACAACCCTTTGACGAATTCAAAAGAGGTCGACGCGTGACCGACTTTTTTGCGTAGGAAAATCCTCAATTTAGATACTCTTTTAACTTTTTCTGTATGCACGAATCTCCGGGGACTTGCGTATAATGGCCACACGGCACGCCTCTGACGTACCTCAGTGCTTTTATCTCAGAGAATAAACGCAATTTGGTTGACACTCGCCGAGATGGTACACAGAAAAGCGATCTCGCGATTACTTGGCGCGCTTCTCGGGCAGAGTTGGCTGGAAATGTATAATTTATACGCACGTTTTCCTCGAATTTTTAAAAATGCAACTGATCGTTCTTAATTGAGTTTGGAGATTTTGCGGAGCGAGTATGTGCTTATGTCATACACATTAACTATGCTGTTTCAATGAACCTCAAGATATATTTTTATTTTTCTTCACACGCTAAAAACAGTTGCAAATACCTACGTTTTTTATCTTGTGATATATTCTTTCGTCTAAGGACTTCCTTTGGAGAAATCTAATAATCAGATTCCAGTCAGTCTAACCGCTAAGATATTTAGTAAATAAGGAAGAGAAAATAACCTAGGTACAAAGTTATTTTCACTGTAGGAGCGCAATTCAATCTTTCAATTTCCGTTGAATTCACTCTAGCTCTTTGAACTGCAAGTTTTTCAATGAAAATACTTCAAAAAGAGACGACCGCTCCTAATATATCTCCCCATGTTCTACGTGTAATAAATTCCATTTTACGTTCATATAAATTTTCCAGCGTTACATTAATTTGAGAGTAAGCGAACATAAAACGTTCATTGTACTCATTACAATTTTCAGGGAATATAAAATTATGTATTCGTTCAAACCGTAATTTTATTAACAACGAGATTACGTGATAATTAATTACATACCTGACTACCTATACAAGCAAAATAATGAAAAATATTATCAGTGTAACTTATGTAGCGCGTTGCTTGAACAGAAAATAATTTCGGAAAGAAATAAAAACTATAATGTGAACAGAAATTGATAAAACCACTACTTATGTTGTCAGTTTTTGGTTTTACTAGCACATTTTACACGATTTTTTTAAATTGTCTTTTTTTTTAAACGTGAACGTGAACTTGAAGATCATGATTAAACCAGAAGATTGATTTCATCTACGGTCCACATAGGTTCTTTAAACATTTTTTCTATATACGTAGAATCATTCCCCATTCATAAGTACTACCAATTTACTCCATATTCATGTTAAACCCACTTAAACAACAATGATCAGCTAAAGTGGAGTTGCTTTAAATAGAAACTTCCTGGACTATTCGTACGACAAAATCAATTCATATCTATCTCAATTTTTTTTCCTTTACAAAAATGGGAGATTTTCCGTACAGGGACTATTTAAATTCAACTGTCTGGACATCTACTAGTCGGAAAAGTGTCATATCCTTATTTTAATAAGTGAATTAGTGATTTGTGCAACTGTGGCCACTATGCTGCGCTGTTTAAATTATGTTCAAACGATTTCGGGTTAGGTACTCTTATTTTAAGTGAACTTAATAGCAATCATGTATAACGAACCTAGTTCTTATAAGATATGAATATCCTGAAACCAAACAATAAAAAAACTCCACACTTGAGAGGCAGTTTTAATAATGTCCTAAAAACACTCTATATTCGTAGAGAATCATTTATTTTGTGATATCAACCTGGTCACGATGCTTTTGTTCAAAGCTAAATCAATATCACAGCGGACATATTTGTTCCGGACCATTTTCGAGGTATTAATTATTCGTAAGCTATTAATTATTCCTTATAATAATCGGTACACTTTCACGAGGGAAATATAAATTTGTCTAGACATGATCATTATGACACGATAATTCGAAAGGCCTTGATTTTGTGATTGTATATAGCTATTGGTAGCATTTGATATTTACTAAATTATTATCTACATTTCTATCTATTGTATCTTTTGTAAGTCGATGTTGCCCTTTATGTATTTTGGTTAGTTTTGCTGTTATGTACTTTCTAACGTGCTATATATAGCAATGATAATAATATAATAAAAAAACGTTTATTTTTTCCTTTACAATTTAGGAAATTTCAATTACTAGGTCTAAGAACAGTCGATTTAAGCCCAAGTGTGAAGGACGCCGGACGAATGTTTAGTGGTGCCTAAAACAGGTTTCGTAGTGAAACCTGTGCAACCGGTCACCCAGGCCCCAATCTCTGACTGTACAAAGTATCACATCAGACACCTAGTGTGAGAGAGTATAAGTTTATTGGTACCTGTTCCCGGATAATAAATCAAAATGTTATACCTTTAATTGAATTAAGTATGTCAAGTCGTGAGTAGTTTGGACAATTTACTCTATCCAGTCTTGTACCAACAAAAAAGTAACAAATAGTAAATTGCATCTGGAATTCTAGCTTTTGTTATATATCAAAGCCCGCGATTGACTTCGAAACTCCATTCATGACAAATACGTGTCCTAACGAGACAAAACTCGTTAGTAAACTTCACCTCAAATTACGTTCTACCTACGTTTCTTTTGGTACATGTTAAATAAAAGAAAACTCGCCTTATTTAGTAAGAGTAAAACCGACTAGAAATAGGAGAGAGTCCTTAGACATGAGGATGAATTTTTCTATAACCAGTACGTGGTAGTTTAATACATATAAAATAAATATAACACAACATCACATACATTGATCTGATCCCGTGGTAAGTAGCTTAAGCACTTGTGTTACGGAAATCAGGATCAACAGTGGATACACAAAAAACTTAAATATATTTAATAATACACCCGGACACGGAACAAACACCGATATTCTGCACACAAATATTTGTCCCGAGTGGGAATTGAACACACGACTCTTGGAACTGCAGGTTATGAACCTGAGTCACTAACCACTGTTCCACCGAGCCAGTCCAATAATAATGACCGAACAATTTAAAAAAACAATAAAACAGATTAATAAATTGGCTGTAATACTATATACGAGTATTAATTTTTGCATCTTCATGTCGATTTCATTTTCACAATTCAATCGATGAGACAATAGAAAATGACAAGTTTCATAATAACTGTTATAACAAAAATAATGTAACAATCACGCGCTCGAAAAAGATACGCGAAGAAGATTTTTTTTTATAATTGGCTAAAAGAATGACCTCTCTCCACCTGATGGTAAGCGGTAGTGACATCCACATAATAATAATAATAATAAATTCTTTATTGGCAAATAATTTAAACCTTTACTCACATTTCCAGTGACTTCTGCACTAGGCTCGCAGGCCTGTGTCGCAGAAGTCGATGAGCGAGTAATTACAGCAAATAATTTACAAAGAAGCTTAAAGCACTTTCATTTTATGCCAAGTAGGAAATATCTAACTAGTAATTTGATCAAAATTCAACCACACCATCAAATCAAAACATGCTCATTAAAACAGGAGTTCCGCATCCATCGAATCCGAAACAAAAACAGAGTTGTCGCTTTTAACAAAAGCCCTTCCAGGGCGCGCGAAGGGAACTGGGAAAGCTGTAGTTTAAAACCCGTGCTCTTAAAGTCTCCCCGAGGTTTCTAATGAAAAGTGTTGTTTGCCGTCCGAATTGTGTTTGCAGCCGGCGATCGACGTAAATATTTACCGTAAACATCTCCTTTACAGCGTACAACACAATAGTGTGATACAGTGAAACGGATCCGTTTTCTTAAGGCACTTTTGTCGGAAACATATTCGACTGTGACGTAATAGACATTGTTTTTTTTTATAAGTAAAGTTCACACAACATCTCACACATTGTTTCGATTCCAAAGTTAGTTGGTACGTACTTACTCTCGTTTTTTTTCCTGACTACTATCGTGGCTTGGAGTAGCCTTGTCATCATCTCCGGAGTTGCGGGGTCCCCCCTAACAAGTACTTGTTTCACGGCTACCAGAAACAAGTGGTGTACACAATTACGAGTAAACCTACTACTTTAATAAAGAAATTACTCACCCATACACGAAACAACACAAATATTTGTCTCGTTCGGGTATCGAACCCACGACTTCCACGACCAAAGTGCACCTGCACTATTTATAGCACCATCGTGACTGCAAAATATATCTATAGTACTGCCTATTTCTTGCAGTGGGTTGTTTATGATGATGATAACGATTCTATATCGACTATTAGAGAATGTGAATCTATAATATAAAAATGAATCGCAAAATGTGTTATGTAAGCGCATAACTCAACAACGCCTGAACCAATTTGGCCAATTCTTTTTTAAAATGTTCGTTGAAGTCCACGGATGGTTCGAGAAAAAATCGAATAATTGCCGGGAAAACGCAAAAAAACAGCCCTTTTCTTTTTCACATTTTTTTGACAGGACGAAGTCTGTCGGGTCAGCTATTTAAAATAAAAAACTACGTCTCGTCAAACCACATTCACGTCCAAGCTGAGATACGGTGAGTATGTTTTTGAGTCGTTAAAATGTTGGACTGCCTTGCGTTAAACCCACGACGTTGCAAGAAACCCAAACGCAATTTGCTGGAATTGAAGACGGCAAAAGTAAATGCTATTTAAAATAATGTTCAAAATAAAATGTTGGAAAGAAACGTAAGCTCAACTCGCCCCCGGTAGCGAAGAGTAGCCTTAAAATTATATAAAATGTTGATTTAAACTGTCGCAGTCTTCGGATATGCAGTTCAGATGGAAAATTACGGTTGGTGGAAAATTACATGTTTAACTGAGTGGAAATGTTGTAGAAATCTAATTTCAACTTTGAACATGATATTTTCTTCGAATGTACACTATTTTATTCGTCGGTTTTATTGGAAAATATACGTAGATGTAACGTGGGTAGCAAACGTGACATTGTGAACATTAAAAGTCAAAGTGAAATTCCTTTACTTATATAGGCATTTATATGCTATAAATCGTCGTTACAGTAAATAAATAAGTACTATATTAGTGATTCTACCAAGCGACTATATTAAAATACTGCCTATTAGAATCTAGATCAAAGATTCAACCTCTACTCCACTGCATTTAACCGATAAAAAAAAACAATGGACGTTTTCGATTCGTCGCACAAATATACTTATTTTCGTCGGAGCATTTTTTATTTATTTTTTACTTTACATTTACTAAAAAATCCTCCACATTAGTCAAAGTATAATTTCACAAAAGATTATTTTCGTCGAAACATTATGTTACTTATTATTATTAAGCTATTGCATAGCTTTTATCGCGGGCTTTGAGCGCGGCGACCGAACCATGAAATTCCGTAACGAAAAAAACCTCACAATCGTCTAACGTCGTTTCAGTTCGGTAGACTTCAGCACGGTGTTTGTGTGCGTGCGGTCAGACGTATTGTACGACTCTACGAAACTCGCACGAATCGAGACGAGCTGCTCCGAAATCGGACGATGCTATGCAATAGCTATACCGCGGCAGTCCCCGAGTGCCACACGTCTTATTTTATTTACTTTACATTTACTAAAAACATCCTCCGCATGAGTCCAAGTATAATTTCCACAATTGATTATTTTCGTCGAAACATTATGTTACTTATTATTATTTTAAATTTCACACTAACATAAAAAATTGTAAACAAAAAAAAACCGCCTTCAAAAACCCGACTCACTAAAAATTACAAAATAATATAATACGAACATTAATCTGGGTATGAATTTGATATGTTGTTGAAGGCGGTGCCGTTTATATTTCATGCAGTTTTCCTCAAAAACTTTATTGGCACCGCCTTCAACAACATATCAAATTCATACCCAGATTAATGTTCGTATTATATTATTTTGTAATTTTTAGTGAGTCGGGTTTTTGAAGGCGGTTTTTTTTTGTTTACAATTTTTTTTCATCCTTTTTAGTGTTACATTTTTTTACACCCTATTAGTTCAGCTCACCTATAATTCTACTGATATTATAACTAGTAGTATCAATATGTACACAGATTTGAAAGAATTATCCCTTTACTCCCAACTATTAAGGAGTTGACCTTCCATCATCAGCTCAGCATCATAACATTATGATTGCCAGAAGCAAATGCCAATATAACTTCAGAAAATATGTAAAACGCGGTACATGTGCCTATAAAATTTGAGGGTTGCCCTCGATTTTTCCTGGATCCCGTCATCAGATCCTAGACTGGTCAACCTAATAGTTTAGCTCACCTGTAATGCTACTGATATTATAACTAGTAGTCTTAATATGTATACAGTATTGAAATAATTATTCTTTTACTCATAACTATTAAGGAGTTGACCTTCCATCATCAGCTCAGCATCATAAGATTATGATAGCCAGAAGCAAATGCCAATATGAATTCAGATAATATGCAAAACGCGGCACATGTCCCTATAAAATTTGAAGGTTGCCCTCGATTTCTCCTGGATCCCATCATCAGATCCGGGACTGGTGAAAATGGGACCACCTCGGAAGTGAACTCTACCCAACCAAAAAAAAATTTTTGAAATCCGTCTATAATTGACGAAATTATCGGTGAACATACATATAAAAAAAACATATAAAAAAAAAAAAAATATTATACATACAGACGAATTGAGAACCTCCTCCTTTTTTTGAAGTCGGTTAAAAAAAATACCTTCACTCGTTCAAAGTATAATTTCCACAAACGATTACTTTCGCCGGAGCGTTTTGTTATATTGTATTTTTATTTTAATTTAACATTAACAAAAAAAAAATCCTCCACACGATCAAAGTATAATTTCCACAATTGAGGACAAGTACCAGTTACGCAATTACACACAAGTAACCGGTGAGAGTTAAACGTAATTATTGGAGCTTTAACTCCGGCAGCTTGTTCCGCATCACGGTCTCCCGAGCAATATATTAAATGCGGCAATTAAGAACAAATAACTACAGGAAGTATGGAGGCCCGGAGCATGTTATAACAGGGGTGTGTGTGTGAATGTCAGGTACTTTTCTATTTATAGAAAAAGAAGCAAAGAATGCATATTAGACTCCACTATTCATCATCAAAATCAATTCATCAATTCATCAAAATGGATTCATCGACTTCTGCGACACAGGCCTGCGAGCCTAGTGCAGAAGTCACTGGAAATGTTAGTATAGGTTTAAATTATTTGCCAATAAAGAATTTATTATTATTGTTATATTATAAATCATCATCAGCCCATAAGGGGCACGGGCCTACCCTAAACTAGTAGTAGGAGAGCTGGCAAGAATTATTGGATAGGTATTTGAGGCAAGCTGAACACTTGTCCTGTACCCTCTCCTATTATATCCCAACACGAAACTGCAGACCTGGCTGGTGAGAAGCGGGGCTAAATAAAACCCCAAATTTTCAAATTTCACTACAGCGAATAAAAGCTTGCCAGCGGTTCAGTTAGGAAAACTATTCAAACTTATCATACTTCAAGGGCTATGCATAATATTATCCTCTATTTAAATACGCTTCTTTCTCAGCTCTATCAGAACTCAGTCATTTTCATATTCATCGTGGCCTTAACAACTTGTTACTTATAAAGCTTGCTAGGTTAATATTTAATTAGTTATAATAATTCAGTCAAACGAGCTTAATAGTCCAGTCAAAATAGACAAAAATAAGTGCTAACTTAGACAAAATTCGCATAGAGCTGAAAATTGCCAGAGACGTTAAATACATCATAATAAACGAAATATCAAAAATCCCCATCAATCCTACTTCTGCAAAAAAAAATATTCAAGGTCAAAAGTATAAAATTAAGGATTTTTCCATTTTTCTCGAAAACAGTAAGTATTATCGTAAAAATAGGTCAAACAAAAGTTGTAGATCATACAATTTTCTACAAAAATGGTCTAGTTACTTTTTCTTTTCCGACTCACCATTCGCGAGATATCGTGGTTTTAATCATTAGAAAATTCATATTTTACATAAATGCATTCATCAGCTGTTGATATCGTTTTTGATCGATATATGACCTGGAATAGGTTCACTAGGGTAACCACGTTAAAAACCGCCCAAGTGTGAGAAAAAAAACATAGGTTTTGTATGAGAACCCACTTTACACGTTGGTTTCATGTTGTTTCTAGTATTAGATGTTATAGAGGCAACTGAGATACTTCATTCGTTAAAATTTTAACTGTCTAGCACAATCGCATGGGGGCCTGGAAGCGTTTGAAAATACAACTTTTTCAACTTTGTGCATCGCTATATCTCTGAAATGGTGAATCTTAGGAACAAAGTGTTAAAACTTTTTTTATAGATAATTACGTGATAAGTAATTTTGTCATACATACTTTTATGATTAAACTTACCGTTTCGCTCAAAAGTGCATAAAACTGATATTTGTGACATTTGACCTTGATTATTTTTTTTTGCAGACGTGGGATCGATGGGGACTTTTGACAGATTATTTTTAATAGTGTTTCCAACATTCATGCCAATTTTCAGTACTATGCGAATTTTTCCTAGGTTAAATGTCTATTTTGACTGGACTATAAGATGTAAAGTAGAGAAAGTGAATGTTGGTAATTATAATCCTGTATATAAAATTATATAATGCTTGCTTGAATTGCGGAATAAGATTGCCTAGACAGGCAATTTATTAGTTTGAAACAGAGATTTACAGTACATAAAGATTAAACGTAAAAACAGGATTTATTAGAAAAAAGTCCTCATAAATCCCTCTATCTTTTAAAAAACAGCAAAAAAATCGGTTGTGTAGTTTTAAAGATTAAGGGCTACAATATGGGGACAGACAGATGCGGGAAGTGACTTTGAAGTGATAAGATCTTTCTTCTTGTAATATAATTTAAAATTTCACGATTTCAGATCTACTGCTAATGGCATAATAGGTTCTGATTTTTTCACGACATGTAAAAAAAAATGTCAAAAATATACGAGCCGTTGGATTTCATTGACTCGGAGTATTGTTTCATACCTGCTTTAATTGACATGGAGTGTTGTTTTACACTGATTAGAACCTGCACGAATACACCCTACTTCACGGACTTGGTACTATTTTTATAGGTGCTATTCGCGTAGGTGCCCTTCGTAGACTACCCTCAAGCAGTGCTTAACTTAAATTGCAAATCGCCTTACTTGCCCTTGAAGACTGACAGACTGACAACAAAGTGATCCTATATCTGAGATATGTTTACTTTTTTCCTGTCCTGGCAAGGAACAGTAAGCATGGAATATATTCAGATAATGAAAAAAGAATTATGACTTTGTTTCTTTCATTATTTTGGAAATTTGAAAAAACTTGAGACCAAGCCATGCCTCAACAAGTTACTCACTACTTATTTGAACAAATGTTGTTACTTACACAAATTGCAGTACGGATTTGAAAATGACTAACAATCTGCAGTTGTGATTAGCATCCATTAGTTAATCAAATATAAAGCCTGTAAACCATCAGGATTAAGTATTAATGCACATGCAGCGATGACTATTACATTTCAACAATATCCGTACATTTTGCATCGACAAAATACTTTATATTTTCTGATATTTGCAGTTTATAATATTGTTACTTTGTTGATATGTATGTGCAATTATAATTTGTTGATAATATATATTTATAATAATTTGTGTTAATGTTAATTTAATAAATATAATTTAATTTTATAATTGAAGAATAATTAATAGAATAATAAATTAAAAATTATTTTAGTAATAAGACACATGTAATAGACCCTCAATGTTTGCTATGCCATTACAGGGCGTCACATGTATACCTTTATACTTATTCCATCTATGTACCTAACTTGTAATGTGACACGCAATAAACGATTTGAATTTAATGTATATGTATGGACGATACATTTTCAAGTAGCACATACAAGGATAAAAAAAAATATACCTGAAAAGCTTCATAGCGCTCTGACTTACCCCTTGATAATTTAGTATTCCGCTATAAATCTTATTATAAAATTCTCGTGTCACAATGTTCGTTCCCGTACTCCTCCCAAACGGCTTGAAAAATTCTCATGAAATTTTGTGAGCATATTGAGTAGGTCTGAGAATCGGCCAACTTCTATTTTTCATACCCCTGAGTCAAGAGTTGTCCAAAGTCGCGGGCACAGCTAGTATTCATATATTTTTTAAATTTCTATCAAACCCACAACCGGTTTAGTTTTTCGGGTCAGGTTCGGAATATACCCTTAACCTTCATGGCTGCCGGCGTGTTCAGCAATTAGCACTCCTGCACACAATGCTGCCACAGTTTTTTTTGTTTCCTTTTTTTTGAAATATCGGAAGCTCATTAAAATACGAACGTGAATTTGGTCTGACATGTTTGGTTTTGTGATATATGTTATTTTTATCAATATTTTGTTTGTAACTATATTTGCGTGCTCTGTAAAACACCTGTTTATCCCAGATAATGTTTACTTGTAATCTAAATTATTTCTCATGTAAGCGATCTTGTATGTTTTTGAGAAAAATAAAGATCTTAAACTGACGTGGTAAATATCCTGCAGCGCTACCATGAGTTAGCTATCTAAAACCTATCGAATCGTTTTTTTCATACTACCGATTTTAGTTCTTAGCGTCACCACTAGGGGCGCTGTAAATTTTTTGAGTCTGTCAATTTTAAACTCATGGTAGCGCTAAGGTTTCAAGCATGACTCACATTGAGGTTGTGGAAGCGATGCGACTCGCAGAGAGCGCGCAGGGGTGGAGGGAACTTCTCCATACACCGCATCCAGCAGGTGTCCACCCCGTCCTCCTCTTCGTCCTCCGCGCCCCCCGCGCCGCCGCCGCCCTCCGCACCTTCTGCAACAAAAGAAAAATAAAATCAATTACTATTGAGACACAACATAAGTAAAAAAACTATTCAAAATAGCTTATGAAGGAATTCTATGGTTGTCTAGTCGGCCAACCCGCACTTGACTAGCGTGACTAAGGCCTGATTGCCCTTGTGCCCCAGCAGTTGGGACGTATATGGTGATTATGATGATTCAGGTGATATGGTGTGCCAGGACCGTAGCACATGGCAGGAAGTGATCTCTGCCTACCCCTCTGGGAAAAAGGCGTGATTGTATGTATGTATGTATGTATGATGATTCAAAATAGGAAAATTCACAGGATGAAGGCTGTCCGCCCATTCGGTGACCCATTTTTTGCCGGCGAAAAATTTATGTGCATTGCGCACACGTCCTACATTGAAGGTGACAGCCATCCGCTCCCCCGCAAGACCGGTGATGATAACAAGGCTACTCCAAGCCAGTTAGGAAAAAAACAAGTCCTACAGAATATCGGTCGAATATGTCATACAATCGTTATGATTCTACCTCAATACGTTATAAAATCAAAAGAAAGAGAAAGCCTATATAAGTAATATTTTAATCTAAGACATAATAAGATTTACGACGTTCCTAAGTACCTACAAATCTCTCAGACAAAGACCCAAAATCTGCCCAGAGCTCAAAATGTAGTCAACCGAGAAAATCTTCCGTTCACTACACATTTTTCCGTCGGAATATTCCGTTTTACGATTACAAGATATCCAAGTTCTCCCGCACAGATTTATACAAGGAACTCGTAAAAATCCCTGACACAGGTATTACAAATGAAATGCGGTTTAAATAACGCCCCAGGCCATAAACTGAACGGAAGGCCGTTATCACAGGCCTTTTTTCCCTCTGCCATGTGCGGACGAATAAAGCTGCAGTCTGATTTGATGAACAAAATTGAAAAAAAAACAAATATTCTTTTTAAATTTCGTACAAGAAACAAAAGGTTACGTTCGAATTGAGAAGATGTCCTTCCAATGTTTTGAAGTTTGTTGCAATTTGTCAAAAAATATCAATTGTGATTTAGCTATAGAGTTTGTTCGAACAGGAATTCGAAACTGATATTTTAATGCATAAGAGTTTTCGTTGGCTAGGTGAATGTCCTTAGAAAATATTGGCCTGATTGCAAAATGCAAAGCCTTTTTTGTATAATTCATTAATTTAAAAAAGATGCGCAGACCACAACATAACACACACGTACCTTTAATAGAGAAGAATACAGTTTACGCTAAATACACTCGTAATTAGTTGCTCAATGCAAAAAAGTAGTTTAAGTAGCAAGCATTAGAAAAATAATATTTTTCTTGAGTTTTTAAATATTTTTGTTAGAAGATGTATAGTTAGTAATAGTATATAAGATTTGCACGCACCCTTACTGGGTCATAATCTAAATATTCTCAACTAGTAGTCCCGGCGAATTTCATACCATCAATACTATAAACCTTCCCTGGACTATCACGAACATTTTAAAACCAAAATTACCTAAATCGGTCCGGGCGTTCTCGAGTTTTAGTCAGACTAACGAACAGCAATTCATTTTTATTTATAAGAAGAAGAAGAAGAAAGAAGATAACCATTGACTTGACAGAAACTAACGATCGAAACCATTCAGCTTATAATGCCTTCACGACTGCCTATTGGAGGCATCTAGACAGTCGAATGTTCACATAAAGCTCAGATCAGCAATCCTCTCAACACTAGCCCTTACCCGTATAATCGCTTATTCAGCGCGGTCTGTGGAGCCAGTTAAGGGCCATATGCACGTAGACGCCCCGTTCAAGTTTTGATAAAGGAGTGAAAGCCGGGATTGGCTCTGAGATTGTGCGTTTCATACATAAACTACTTGTTTCATATCTTCAACGTTTTCTCGCGGAATGTTTGCTAGTCGATGCGGGTTTAGCTCTTATTTATGTCAAAAGGAGGCACATAGTAGTAATTTGCCTAAATATGCAATATCAAGTGTATAATTCCTAAAAATAATTAATAAAAAGATTAAACTTCTTTGGTGAAAATATTACGATTTCAGTAGTGCACCACAGCTTTGTTAGAGACCTAGTGAGGACCTAATGAGCCCAAGGAATATATTGAATAATAAAAAAAATATATTTCATTTCTATAGTAGTAGATATAACTCAATCTCAATACAAAGAAAGAAAACAACTTTTAGTCACAGCGTAATTATTGAGTGCGCCTAATTTTATTTGCCAAAACGAATTCCATATTCAAAATCAATTGCAAAATGAGTAACGTCATAATGAATGAACATTAACACTTGGTCTTTACATCAAATAAAAGCTATTGAAGGGAACGATGGGACTTCATGAATGCATACGGGGAGCCTCACTCAGTCCCTTATCGGAGCCCTTTCTTCTACCATCACACCCGCTTCCATATCGAATACAATCGTGTGTTCCTTTGCACATCACATATATGATAAAATTTAGCTTAACTCATTGAAATAAAGCTTACAATTGAATGAACTTGTCAAAGAACGTGGTTCTACAAAACATGCACAATATGTATATGTTATATTTGCGTGAATATAATTTGAGATATCAAAATGTCATTCCATATTATCAGTGACATGATGTCGCATTCAATGGAATGTTATCAAATATTTTCATTTTCTAATGATACATTCAACACAGCAATGGGTCCAAAGATAGTATTACTTGTCTTCTTCTGGTGAAATTGCCTCCACGACGTACTTTCAATCTTTTCATATAACCTACCTTATTTCACATTTTATTAAAGAAGCAGTGTAATATAGAGTTATAAAACTTGCTTGCAATATTTCATGTTGCCTTGCGATATAAAAAATATTATTTCTTCTTACTCCGTAGGGAAATTTAAGAATTGAATTGTTTTTGAAGGATATCCTAAATAAATATTGAGCAATGATGTATGTCTACTTAATACTCGTATTAGATTTTTATTACAAAAATTATCAGTTAACTTCTGTTTAGTATTATTTATAATGTAATAGTTTTTCGATCGTTAGACGTTGATTACTATTAAATATTTATTTCTCGTTAAATGTTTTCAATTTGGTTGTAATGGACACACCCCATTTATTTTTTTGTTAACAACATTTGTGGTCGACATTGTCCTCAGTATAATATTTAATTTAATATTCGTTGTTAATTCAACTGCCTTGTTGGTCTATTGGTAGCAAGCGCTGCGTAAGGACTGAGAGGTCTCCGGTTCGAGTCCGGGGTCGGGCAAAATTTGTGTGAGTATTTCTGTTAAGAAATTACTCAGCCCGGTGTCAGGAAGTTGTCAGTTGCACGCCCGTGCCTCGGAAAGCACGTTAAGCCGGTGGTCCTGTGCCTGACCTCTCATCGGTCATGTCGGCTTTCCTCTCACCAAACTATGAGGTATGGGAACAGAGAGTGCACTTGTGTTTGCCCGCATACTTTTGCACTATTCTACGTCATGCACAATTGGCTCCATCTCTATTGAGATCGACCAAAATCGGTCGGACGTCATTTTAATTGAATTGTTCATTCTTATATTTACATTCAGTGATCCTACAAAATAAAGGACAAGGATATTTTGATACAAAACTGTCGTCTTGCTATTATGGCTAGTAAAACGCCCTTAAACCCACAGCGACATTTGCCGTTGCGACCATCAACTTGTTTCAAATTATCCTACTAATTATTACTGTAGGCCTACAAAAGTAATTAACAGCACCTGTCTGTTTAGTTAGGCCAATGTTTCTCTGATCGTGAGACGTGAAATCCGGGTCTTGACAATAGAATGTATTTACATGGGATTTTTTTTATTGAATTATTATTAATATTATAAAACCGTAGAAAAAAAAATTGAAAAAAATTCTAAAGTTGCAGATAAGACGGACAGGTTCGACATGGTCAACTGCTAATAAATATGAATGCAACTCTAAATTGAATACAGACTACAATGTCTATAACTTGCTAAAAAGAGAAGTGATGCTTACAAAACTAAATTTAGGACAGAGGTTTTACCTGCCTACTTTAAATAAAACCCAACTACGACAAAAAACGACGCTGAAAAAGTATAA
The DNA here is from genome assembly GCA_039566165.1 of Maruca vitrata. NCBI lineage: Eukaryota > Metazoa > Arthropoda > Insecta > Lepidoptera > Crambidae > Maruca > Maruca vitrata. The sequence continues at coordinate 5,457,587 of CM076911.1, forward strand.
AACAAGACTTTTAGAACATACAATACTATTTTGAAGTATGCAATATTTACTATGTAGAGATAAGTTTTCATGTTTGGAAAACCGCAGTCACACGTTCCATACACAAGTACCTACCTACCGTAGCACTTTGACAACGTGTGACTGCGGTTTTCCAAACATGAAAACTACTACTTTTTCAGCGTCGTTTTTTGTCGTAGTTGGGTTTTAGTTTTTAACTTTTTATTATTTGTACTATTTTGGTGTTAGTAAGTAGTAAAGAAGCTATGAACGAAAAGATGTGAACTATATGCAATCAGTCCATGAATATACGTAAAGTCACATGCAAATGCTAGTAATATATATGTTATGGACCAAGTGATTAATGCGAGCATTATTAATAATGCCCGAGCATTATGTATAATGTCTAGCCCTATCAGGCCAAGTGATTAATTATTATTTCAACTTCATTATTTATCACAATGCGCGGTCATTATTATATGGCTATGTGATAATTGGGCAATATGATAATTGTGCGTAATTTAAGGTAAATAATTGTCTTTTGTGCTTTAAAATAATTTAATAATAAAAGAAAAACGTAAAATTTCCACTCTGTATTACGCTTTTTACAAAGTTACACGTTTTCATAGTGACGTAATGGTTAATACTCACTGCGTAATTTTTAGAATAGGATGAATAATTTTTGTATATGGGAAACCTCACTTATATTTTTACGTAATTCGTGATATCGTCGTAATTTCATCATTCGTAACCCCCGCTGCTGTGTATTTAATAATAATAATTTATTTATTTCCCAAAACTTAAAACTATTACAAGTAATCATGCGGTCGCTGCACTATTGACCATACATTTATCTATGTACTAGCTGTGCCAGCGACTTCGTTCGCGTTTCCCCCGTTTTTTACACATTTTCCATTGTATCTTTGCTCCTATTGGTCGCAGCGTGATGTTATATAGCCTAAAGCCTTCCTCGATAAATGGTCTATACAACGCAAAAAGGTTTTTTTCAAATCGAACCAGTAGTTCCTGAGATTAGCGCGTTCAAACAAACAAACAAACAAACAAACTCTTCAGCTTTATAATATTAGTATAGATTCAGCCATTTTCGTACTTGTGCGCATAGATTACGTTCCTCCGTGTATTTATTATTTTTTGTGACCGTTACGTTGACTATGACGCGTTATTGGAAGTTGATTTTGCTTTGTGTTTGGGCTTTGATTTAAAATGCCGAAACGAGGAAAAGCAATAAATAGCCAATGTCTCCGTAATCTTAATCCCCCCGCGCATCAATACTAACAATAATAATGACACTCATGTGTTCAGCGATTTTGGATGTAAACGCCTTTCTTTATATTGCAATTTTGAATAATAGCGTGTCTTACGAGTTACGCCGCCAAATTATGTCCATTACCCCCTTTTGTTATGACATTTTTTTCACGCCACAATATTTTTAAAGGCGTAACTACTTTTTATATTAAACTATTGTATATCAAATGATAATAATGATTAAAGTTTTTTCTATATAATATGTTTGTATTACTTTGCCCAAAAGGTGATAAACATTATGTATAATGCCCGGTCAAAGTGATTATTTGAATAATTATTATTGAATTGCACTCTCATATTGGGCATTTTTCATATGGACCGGGCAGTATGAATAATGCCCAATTTATCATTTGGTCCATAACATATATATATTTAAAATGTACAAGTAAAGCGCTTTCCAATGATACCAAACACGGCGTATTTATCTTAACTTTATTTTTTTACTCTGTATGTTTTGTCCGCTAGTGGGCGCCACATTAGATTTTGTGAAACCCTATATAGCCTATAACCAGCGGACAATTAAGACGCTTCTAATGATATGTCATTTGTCGAATTCTGACAAGCAATTTAGAAGTTATGTGGAAACAGATGAACATACATACATACATACAAACATACATACATACATACATACATACATAGCCTGTCAAAATCATAACCCTCCTTTTGCTTTGCCGTAGTCGGGTAAAAAGGTATAAGGGGTTAATATACACGAGATGCGAACAATATTCAGCGCCGGAGTAGAAAATGCTGTGGAATATGCGCTCCAACGCCTGTGTTACCGTAATTTAATTTCAATTTAGATAGGACTGTAACATTTTTTTGTATCCGAGTATTGAAGGTACTATAGGGGGGAGGGGTACAATGTTGTCTCTTGACAGAAATTACTACGGGTCCCGATCTGGCTGGTTCCGGCACTGACCTACTGTATGCTATCAATTAACCTTATTTTAGTAATCGCACGCTATCTCGTTACCGATAATAATAATAAACGCCATAATTTACGTGTTCAATAACGCTTCAATGACGTTATCCATTTTGACGGGCAGTTTGACGTGACCGGACAGAATTTCTGACCCGATATTTATTTATTTCCGCCCGTTATAAACAAAATTTTTCGAACGTTTACTTCCGGTATAAACAAATTTTAAAGGAAAATTTAAACCGAAAAAAAGGATATATCACAAAGTGTACGAGTATATACGAATTAGAGCTACGTATCCTAAGTATTATTTATTAGATAATATTAATATCAGACCCTTCGAACTAAGTGCACCCTAAAAATATAAGACCCTGCTTCGTTTTGTCACCATCTAATGTAAATGTAATGTCTAATCATTACTTCATCATCATCATCATCATGATGATACTATATTATGATATTATTATTATGTCTAATCATTACTTGTTTCGTGGAAATTCTCTACGTATCTATGGCAAGAAATAAGGTACAAAAGATATCAAGGATAAATAAGAAAAATACTTGACGAACACCAAAGTTGCAGTCAAATTCAACGGCTTTTATAATTGGTACATTCTCCATGTTTGACAATATGATGTGTCGCATCACGAACCACATAAAACATTAAGTATACAAACATAATATAATGCAGCGCTCGGTAACACATTTGAAAGCTGCCCAAATATAATTTAATAATCAAAATTGTAATATTTGAACGTGTCTGTGACTATCAATCCACAAAATAGCTAGGGCGGGCGCCGTGGTTCAACGCATTTTGATTGCCCCTAATGGCAGTAAGCGTGACTGCTGGCTGACATTAGGCTGAACCAATGAATTAAATATATATACAGAACCAGCTACGAATCAACCCGTGACCGTGGTTTGTATTTCAACCGAAATATCCGACGGTAATTATATTTATTTGTTCCTTGACCTACTAACGAGTAAAGTCGCTCTAACTTTATGAACGGGACCTTTTATTTATACTGAAAGGAAATTGTATCAATGTTAGTCGTATTTTAGAAATAATAATTAATTTATTATTATTTCCAAACTCAATTAAGCTATTTAAAATGTTTTCAAAAACTCAATTTTTGAAAGAAGGATTAAGGTGCTTATAACTTAACAAATAAATCAATTTTAGTACAATATATACCTTCGTAAATCAACGTTTAATTAAGTTTAGTCCATCGATTAATCATATGAGTACATAATTATTACGATTAATCCATCCATGATCGGTCAAATCCGGTTAAATAGTTAAACCCTAATCGGATCCAGCGAGAAATGACCGAGACATGTTACAGCCGCAATTCTAACCCTCAAATTGACACCTCACTCTCAAACTTCACTCAATTCCACCCACGTAGAGCCAAATAACATAAAACGTAACCATCAAGAGTTAACCCAGGATATGAACGAACCACAAGACGGCCTGTCCGACCCTACCATAATACAAACGTATCACACTATATCAAACGCGTGTTCATACCGATCAACCCGTCTTTACTGCTGGCCCCAAATAAAATTAGGTATACGACCCTACCTGTTACTTCGGGTGCAGACATAATAATACAGGAGAGTAATGTTTTATGTCCTCTGTTAAAGTAAAAGTTCGGGACAAAGAGAGAGGTATTCCGCTCGAGCTCGTCCGTAATGACGCAGCTGATAAAATATGATTTGCGTGTTCCATTTCGGTATGTACGAGTTTTGTTGAGTAGATTTTTTGTGCCAGTGTGCATAGTGGGTGGTATTCGAAGTTCAAACTATGTTTTTTTTTCTAACTGCATCATCAGCTGAGTCAAAATTGAATGGCATCAGCTTGGTCATCATCGACGGACTTGCAAGGGAGCGGATGGCTTTCCTCATCCCATTCGGTCTAAGTATGGAGTAAAATTAACAAAATCAACTTGGGCAACCAAGCAGTAGGTTGGTTGGAGTTGAGTTAAAGCAATGTATTTAATTTTATATTTATATTTATTTATATCTTACTTCTTTCAAATATGTCAAGAGTTTTCGAGTTTAAATTTTAATTACAATTGCAGAATATTTTTTGTTTACTTCCGATAAAATAATTACATTACCTATATGTAATTAATTGTAATGAGAATAAGAATGAGTTAAATTAATTGTATAACTTCACTTTAATATATAAAATAACTCAAATAGAAGGTCTACACTGAAACCATCAAAATGGTACTCGAATGTGAAAAACTTTCTAAACCGCTATTCCCAACTGCGCGACCGTAACAGCATTTGCCGGTTCGCGCAAAAAAAAACATGTTCATATTTTGAGGTCAGTATAAAATATTTCAGCACCAGACAGAAATTGGGTTGGGATTTTTTCATCGTAATTAAGTCAGCAACATGAATTAACGTAACCTGACACAAGATTGCACGCAAAATGGCCGTCAGTTCAATTAAAACAATTGCTCGTGTGATCGTACGCGGGTAATGCGGGGATGCGACAACGGAAGTAGGGGTGGTGACTACGCGTGAATTCGACTTGTGACCTTTATTGTTAAAAGTAATAATTTCTGAACTACTTGTATTTGTGACCTTAAAAATGGTCCTGGTATGAAATATATTCAGTATTTATATCCTTTGACATTTATGAAGCTTCTAAGTTTTAAGTTTGTTTGATAGCTTGAAATTTAGAATCTTCTTAACGTTTTTATTTTTATTTGTTGTTTTTAACGCCATTAAGGCTCAATGTAAATTTAAAATTAGCCCCCACCCCGCCTGAACGGGGACTTGAACCACCGGACCTTCCGATTTCGCGTCCGGTGCTCTCACCTCAGCTACCCAGGCGTCAAATTTTAAATTTATCATCTCAACGTTTAAGTGGAAGTAACTTATATAAAACTATCGTTTTAGTGTTTAAGAAGACGGCAATGATCCTTATTTTTATGGGGTGAAATATTCAATCTTAATTCAAATAATTACGAATCTATTTTCGTAAAAACACTGTCCAGCCTCGTCATTCATTATCTCGTAAACGTTTGTGTAACAACTTTTGCGTTTGTGCAAATTAAATCATGCGCCTTGAAACTGCAGATAATTAGTGTACGCATCAATTAAATTACGAAGCGATATTTTAAGCTTCATCCTCCAATTTTTAATATAGCAAAGTCATTCTTTGCACAGTGGATTTATTGCGAGCCCTATTGGGGCATGGTAAAAAAAAAGAAAACAGTCAACATCCCTATCAAACGTGGGCTTGTGTAATCGTACGCTGTTAGCGCGCGCCACGCCGGGTATGCACGCATGGCCAATTTATCGGGTATCATGTCCTGCGTTGCAAACGCGACAATAAATGCCCGCGCGAATATATTGATGAAGTTATCGGGAAAAGTTCACGCTTCAACGCAGTCGGTTTAGGTATTCACACGTTGTTTATTCGTTACCGCAGCTCTGTGGCTGGCCAGCGACGATCGTTTCTACGGATAAATTGGTTGTGTCAATCATTGGACTCGCATTGCAGTTGTAAGCGAGTTATGTATATTTATGGGACTACCATGTGACATATAAACAAATAAACAACTTTGTATGTTAGTTGCAGTAATTTTAATAGTGATTCGAAAATTTTGTTAAGTCTTAATTGAAACATAAGTTTAGAAAATGAATTCATCATCAACCCGTATACGTCTTCACTGCTAGGGTAAGGGCCTACTCTAGGGCGATAAGGCTATAGTCAACCACGCTGGCCAAGTGCGGGTTGGACGACTACACAACTTAGAAATTTTTACGTTGGTGCAGGTTTCCTCAAGATGTTTTCCTTCACAGTTAAAGCGTCGAATAATCGTACATATGAATTTCAAATTTGAGAGACCTAGTGATACGTGGCGCGGTTTGAACTGGCGACCTCTCGCATAGCAAGCAATGACCAGAACCACTCGGTCGTCGACACTTTTTGTCTATTTTTATTTGTTAGTTATAGACATTTCTGTAGTGCTTCTTAAGTTTTGTTTAATTTTAGTGTGTTTAATCAAGTAATTTGGTATTTATCGAGGGTTTAACTTATAAAAATACGTACAAAAAAATGCAAACAGCCTCTTCATTAGACCTTGACTTTTTCCGCTGAAACCATTAAATGTGCTCATATTTATAAAAATAAAACGAATATCACATATCAAAATCTGGCAGCCAAAAAATAAAACCATCGTAAAATGAATGTAAAAATCTGAACTACGTAAACAATGAAAACCCAAATCCATGAAAAATTACATGACTTAGTATTAGTTATTTTGACTGGGGTTTCCTACAATTGTTTTAAAGTTATGTATTATCTGTTGGTATGAAATAGTGATAACATAATGATTTGTTTTGTTAATTCAATGGAAGTAAACCATAATGAATTGACGTAAAATACATTTTAGTTTGGCAACCACATCTGGCCAGCAATTTACTGAGGACTGATTTTTCTACTTGATTATAATTTTAGCGTTATTCTACGGTTCTGCCAAAATATCAGCGTTGTTGCGACCTGGCGGCAGCTTGGCACATGCTGAAGCAAATCCTATTGGTCGTCTTATGTATTCGTATGTGCACGGGACACGCGCCCCTTAATATGGGTTTAATACATTGTTTTACAAAATTCTTGGCAGAACCTTAGAGTGACTGACTTTCCAAACCCATATACGAATACATAAGACGACCAATAGGATTTGCCTCAGCATGTGCCAAGCTGACGCCAGGTCGCGACAAAGCTGATATTTTGGCGGAACCTTAGAGTGACGCTAAAATAGCAATGAAGTAGAAAGGTCGGTCCTTAGTAACTTTTACAGTTTTTAAATTGATGATTAAGGTTCATGTCGTACCTTGATGTAAATGGAGAAAAAAAAATTGTAAACAAAAAAAAAACCGCCTTCAAAAACCCGACTCACTAAAAATTACAAAATAATATAATACGAACATTAATCTGGGTATGAATTTGATATGTTGTTGAAGGCGGTGCCGTTTATATTTCATGCAGTTTTCCTCAAAAATTTAATTGGCACCGCCTTCAACAACATATCAAATTCATACCCAGATTAATGTTCGTATTATATTATTTTGTAATTTTTAGTGAGTCGGGTTTTTGAAGGCGGTTTTTTTTTTGTTTACAATTTTTTTTCATCCTTTTTAGTGTTACATTTTTTTACACCCTATTAGTTCAGCTCCCTTATAATTCTGCTGATATTATAACTAGTAGTATCAATATGTACACAGATTTGAAAGAATTATCCACTTACTCCCAACTATTAAGGAGTTGACCTTCCATCATCAGCTCAGCATCATAACATTATGATTGCCAGAAGCAAATGCCAATATAACTTCAGAAAATATGTAAAACGCGGTACATGTGCCTATAAAATTTGAGGGTTGCCCTTGATTACTCCTGGATCCCATCATCAGATCCTAGACTGGTCAACCTAATAGTTTAGCTCACCTGTATTGCTACTCATATTATAACTAGTTAGTCTCAATATGTATACAGTATTAAAATAATTATTCTTTTACTCATAACTACTAAGGAGTTGACCTTCCATCATCAGCTCAGCATCATAAGATTATGATTGCCAGAAGCAAATGCCAATATGACTTCAGATAATATGCAAAACGCGGTACATGTCCCTATAAAATTTGAAGGTTGCCCTCGATTTCTCCAGGATCCCATCATCAGATCCGAGACTGGTGAAAATGGGACCACCTCGGAAGTGAACTCTATCTAACCAAAAAAAAATTTTTGAAATCCGTCTATAATTGACGGAAATATCGGTGAACATACATAAAAAAAAAAAAAAAAAAAAAAAAAAAAATATTATACATACAGACGAATTGAGAACCTCCTCCTTTTTTTGAAGTCGGTTAAAAACATAAAATTTCCATTTACACATAATTTTGCATTGTGACACTTTACCTGCCGGGGTGCGATATGTATGTCTTTGATAATCAATGTATTTAAAGTCTCAATCGATATGCGTTGTTTTGTCAAACAACTAAAATATGCCATTTAAATTAAACTAAGTTTACATATTATTAAAGTAGTATTGTTCGTTTAAATAACAGACAACACTAAAATGTGGCAGTTATCTATAAAACTTTATAATTTGTATAACAAAAAAAAAATTATGGATTTGTAATATTAAAATAACGACCAATTACTAAATGTGTATGATTTTATATCGGGTACGAATGACAAAAACACAATTCAAAACATTCTAGTCTGTATGTTCTCGCTAATGTCTGAAATAGTTGCACCAATTTTGACGGAATATTCACTAATAAATAGCTAATTTTACAAGGTAATAATCGACTGGCTCGGTGGAACAGTGGTTAGTGACTCATGCTCAAAACCTACGGTTCCAAGAGTCGTGGGTTCGATTCCCACTCGTTCGTCAACATCGGTGTTTGTTCCGTGTCTGGGTGTATTATTAAAAATATTTAAGTTTATTTGTGTATCCACTGTTGATCCTGATTTCCGTAACACAAGTGCTTAAGCTACTTACCACGGGATCAGATCAATGTATGTGATGTTGTGTTATATTCATTTATATTTATTTAATTATGCCTACATATAGGTTACTTTCATACTCAAATAAAAATGGCTCTAGAATCACGGAACCTTCAAAACATATTTCTAACCTAAAAATGTTATATTGTTGTCGCGCCTGTAATAAATTCAGCTATCTGATCCAAACGCCACCACTAATTAATTATTTAACAGTATCGTTTTCCGTACTAAGTGGTACACTAAATATTCAAACGGTACTCAATGTGAATAGCTATCGATTTATGTTGATGACGGATGTAAATTCAATGGTCGCTTCCTTCCGCAGCCCAATATTTACATCACAAACAACTATATGTAAAGTAAATACGTGGCGAGTTTGTATCTGTTTAGATTTGCACCTGAATAGTATGAGCATTGTCTTCGAAGTTCTGTAGTGGGAACATAATATGATATCAAGTTAGTTTGGCGTGTTTATTGTTTTCTGTTCCAGGAAGGTGTCAAGAAACAACTCGAGACATTAATTTAAGCTGAAAAGTTCAAAGCAAGTTGTATATATTTTCGTTTAATCGTTTATATAAATATTATTGTAATTAAAATCGTAATTCATGTATTAGTTAAGTTTTAAATTATGATTACTTTATTTGTTAATTTATTATAAGAAATTATAATTACAATGGGATTGCCAAATAATTTTTCATCGTTTATTTAATAAGTATTTTCGGTATGTAATCTACTGTTTACACGCAACTACGTAATTCGTAGCCAATATTCCTCGTAGCATGCACGCACGTTGCCGATTCATCCGTAGCAAACATCAATAAACTGCTTGGTATGGAAATGACAGCTACGAACTACTACTATGGCCTTTGCGGGCACTAATCTGATAGTATCTACCAATTTAGTGATATCTAACCTATAACAACTATGACGGCGAATGTCAATGGAGATGACTGGAGATTAATTAAGTGTAGGACATAAATTAAAGAGCATAAGTGCGGCTGTTCCTAGTTTCCACTAGACACTTGCTGCCTACGAGGCCGCTATTTTATTGGGATGGCTTTTTATAATAGTTCAACGGCCAATTATTGCTTTCTGTGTTATTATTGGCGTCGAGATTTATCGCCTCGAAGCCACTTGGTTTGTTTACCCATTCAATATCCTGTACTTACTCATAGTTTTGTTCTTACTCCAACACGTAGTTATATGGTAAGCACAATGCGTATGTGCCTTCGACACTTCAGACAATACAGTAACCTGTAAGTACGCATAGTAGCTTAATCTTACAGTTCAATTTCTACACCAATAAGCCTCAGACAATAGGTACCTGTCAACGGCGAGAACCCCATTGACAGTATTACGTGCTCCAACGCTCAGTATAATCAATATGCGTTATTGCTCCGTCTGACCTGTTGGGACAAAACAATTAAGGTCTCGTCGCCGTACAAAGCAACTATTTGACTTCAGCCCATACATGTGGCATTCGGGGACCTCAAGATTGCCCGGTCCCCCGGGAAGAAGTTTTCAATTATGTTTGCCTTGGAACTTTGGCGTCATAAACGTTACTAGAGGGAATCACACTGTTAACTTGAAAGCTATTCTCACAAAAGGACTATAAAACAGTTGGTTCTTTAGTACTTGTAGGCGGTTCGCGACCACGATTGTGAAACCCAGTCAAAACGTGGGACAGAAAATATTGCACAACATCACATATATTGATCTGATCCCTTTGGTAAGGACAGTAAGAAGCCACATTTGCTAGTGTAGGTACTTCAAGTAAGAACAAAAATACGTACATCGCATGATAATGTATTTTACATTGGTGGTGCATATGTAGTGAAAATAACGAAAACCGTCTGTCATTTAGTAAAATAACTCAAAGTCTATTTCACATTACATTGACTCATTACCTACGTTTAATTAAGTTTGTTTTTCGCGGACCCTAACCACGAAACCAGAAACCACGAAACTACCAAATTACGTGGACCCGGCGCAAACATCGGTCTCATTAATACACATTTGTGCTGATTAGGGATTCGATCCCGTAGTCCTTTCATTTAGTAGCTGTAGATAGTAGATAGTTTCAATAGACAGGATAATCTAAGCAAATTCCGGAATCAATATTACATCGACAACGTAATTAATGTTTTCAATATTGTCCCTTAGCTTACTATACCGCTCAAGTCAAAAGACGGCTGTTTTCACATTTTGATGCCATTGGATAGAGTAGATCGTTGCGCGTCCATTGGTCACTTAGATAAGGCACGTAGATTTCGACCAGTTAGGTGCCGTTGTTCAAGAAGTAGTAATGCATAATATATTTTAAGTATGCCGTTATTCAAAATATTCAAAAGAGATAAAAACTGTTAACAAAATCATTGTCTTTATTATGCATGGTTACACTGTTTAATTTGGAATCCTGGATTTATACTACACGAATTTCCTTCAGTGTGAAAGTCACAAGTAATAATTGTGGATTGGAAACTAATCTATCAAAATCAATTAATCAAACTAGTTGAAGAACAAGATTGGAGATAAACAACAATTAACTTAAAGAAATTATGTAAGGTAGAAACTATTATATGGGCTGTTACTATGCAATTTCTTCTAGCAGGTTCATCGAAATAGAAGTAGGAGTACGATTATCTCTTATGTTATAGAAGCAAAATACAAAGTGTGGTGTTTACATTTTGAAATTCAGTACGTATAACAGTGACATTTATAATTGTGTTCCAGGCACTTTCTGGTCATTAAAATCGTGGTGCAGTATGTAGGTATTATTATTTTCAATTATTGATCTTATTTCGAACCAAGGTACTAAAATCATCATTATCCTGCCCCTGTACCACGCTAAGTGGGGTCGACGCTACATGTATACTTCTTCCACTTGGGCCCGTCATTCGTCAGCTCTGTGTCTACTCCTTTCACTCCCTTATCATCTCTCACGCAATCCTCTGCTATTATCCATTCATACTCATGTCATACTTCGCGTCAAATGGCTTTCTTCCCTCCTCATCATAACATGCCTAGCCAAGGTACTAAAATAATTATAGGGATCGCTTTAAAATACTGACATAATGACGTGAATGTAGGTGATAAAATACCATTAAAACATAAATTTGGTGTTAATAGATAATTAATCAATTTTAAAAAGTTAAAGAAATTCACTGTTCGTGTTACCCAAGCAATTTCCAATAACCATTTCTATGCACCCATTGTTTTATGCCGTGCGTAACGTCAGTTAAAATTTTTATGTCTGTTGAAAAATATTTTTTACGAAAAATGCCGCACCATTTTGTTGGCGGGCTTCAATTTATTTTATCAATCAACACTTTCAGACGCACGCCGTTACCCGTTGCACCAGCGTGAATACACTTGCCTATTTGAAAGCCGCCGATGTGAGCCCCTGCACACAGTATTCGTGAAAGGATTGGACTTTAATGTAAGTATTTTAAAAGTAAATACAGATGTAGCGGGAAAAGCTTTTAAGCGGTCAATTTGGTGGCGCGCAAACAAATAAACAGAAATACGTTTTTTATCGGCGTGCAATAAACGATGTGTTTGCAATTACGACCTTTTTGGAGAATAAAAGAGGTTGCATTTTGTTTTAAATTGCGCATTGTTTCCTTACCATTAAACGTATTCAATGCATTTAAGCTTATATTTAATACAGATTATAAGTATTTAGGTGAGTATCTATATTTAATACGTATGAAAAACAAGATTGAAAGCCCCAAATAATAATAATTGTAAACTGCAAGACGAATCCGAGATCATTTCATTTTATTTCAGGCATTCTTGACCAGGGTAGTCACGAGACAAACGGGAATACGAAAATTTGTATCAAGGTTTCTAACACGGCCACCTCACCACTTTGGATGAGTAATCGATGCCCCCGCTAAATCGTTATCAAACAAAACTGTCCTCATACCTCGCTCGAAGCGGCTTACTGTATGCTGGAAGTACACAGCTCGCCTGAAAAGAGAAGGTCCATCGGCTTACCGTGTATTCCTCCTGCACTCACTACCCTAAGACCCATTTGAGTAATAAACCTTACCGCTCCCAATAAGTGCACTTCTTGTTCAATATCGGGAACCCCGGTTCGAGATACTCCAAGTTTTATTGAGGGCGCCGCTGGCACTGCGTCTTGAAAACATTTCATACTCAACCACTTTGCTCGACCCACGTTGGGTTGGGAGGAGTACTCGTGTAAGCTTAGTTTTCGATCTCACACAAAACAGTGTTTGGAAAACTGTTGTTCAGCACATTAAAGAGCGCATATTTTTTTAAATGGTAACTCATCCATAGTGAAATCTTAGGTGTAAAATACAGTATCTACAGGCGATTATGATAAGATATAATCCCAAATAATGTAACGAAAGATATCCCTAACTCTGATACCTAATTAAAAGATGATGTTTGTTTTTTTAAATTAATTTCTCACTTTCTTTCATTTACTCTCTTTTTCTTTACCGCCTCTGATTGCTTATTGCTGCCTAAAGTAATAAAGTTTTCAATGCACAAATATATTAACTACTAGTGGTCCCGGCGAATTTCATACCGCCAATACTGATTAATTTTCTATATTTTCTCATTGAAACCTTCCCTGGACTACGACGAACATTTTAAAACCAAAATTACCTAAATCTGTCCGGGCGTTCTCGAGTTTTAGTCAGACTAACGAACAGCAATTCATTTTTATTTATAAAAGATTGCGACTATGAAGTCATTAATCGGTAAAACATTATTACTACACCATATATGACCCACCGTCGCTACGCTTCGGGTATATTATGCACAAAAACCTTTATCTTGAATTCCACTATATGTTAAAAATACACCATAAAATCCGTTGTGTTGTTTTAAAGTATTAAGCATAATACATACAAACGCGAGAAGCGACTTAGCTTTATACTTTGTAGTGATACCGCAATTGCTTCATAATTAGCTTCAAGGTATACTTTCTCAGACTCTAGACTATCAGTGTTATTTTTTAAGCCGGCCCATTTAGGTCCACCTAGTAATTTGTTTACAGATAGACAAACTGAGTTATTCGCTATTTATAATTTAGTGAGGCAAGGATTTTATTAATTTATTATTCTAAAAACGATACGACCCTTACGACCTTCATCAGCACCTACACTCGAATCCTTTCCCTCCTTCGTCCTATCCCTACTATCGTCCACGAGTCAAAAGCAAACACGTCTAGATAGTGGTTGTAATTTGTTGTGAATCGGGTTTTTGAAGGCGATTATTTTTTGTTATTAATCGGCCCAGTAATAGACAGACTGAATTATTCGCTATTTATAATATTAGTTAGGCAAGGATTTAGTAATTGATACTTCTAACGACTATACACCCTATACGATACTATCTTCCTAGGCATCTACACTCAAATCCTTTCCCTCCTATCCCTCACTATCGTCCACGTGTCAAAAGCAAACACGTGTAGACCCGGGACGCCTGCACAGTGCGTGTATAACGACCGTGGCTGTCCCGCTTGTCCCGCCTGTCCCGGCCCGTCCCAACCCGTCCGGCCGCGTTCTCAGAACCGCGCTACGGGACGTTGACACACGGAAATTACACTGACCAGACCTTCACCGCCGTATTAGACACATTTAATGTTACGAGAGCAATGCTTCATATTGTTTAGGATTGTTACATTAATATTTGTTAAGGATATTATTAGAAGACATATTATTTTATATTTGCTACTCAGTATAAAATTACTATCAATCAATATTTGTGTGGTATTACTGGGTTTTCAATAATTTGGTCCAGTCTCCAGAATATTGTTTGCAAGATCAGTTCATAGGTAGTATAAAGCAACGTCGCTTCCCGCGCCTGGCTGCATGTATGTATGCTAAATCTTTAAAACCACCCAACGGTTTGATGGGATTTTTTAACAGATACAGGGATTCAAGAGGAAGTTTTTATGTATAATATACCTGAAGCAAAGCGACGGCGGGTCACTAGTATAATAATCGTCGTATGTGAAAATTAGCCAATATTTACCTAATGATATGGAAAAATTCTACACACCTTTTTTACTTAGCGCCGTTTCTGGTGTACCAGACTACTTTTATACTAACCTTACGTATATGTCGTGCTACGCTTGAAATAGTGAATCCACTTTAAGTACATTTACAGATATCCTAGAAACTAAATTAGGACATTCCTTTTAACGACTTCTTGTTGACGGAGTCACGTGAATCCTTGTATTGTATCGAATCACGACCATAACAATTTCAAATTGCGTATAATCCATTACAATTCAAATATAGAGTATTTCACTTTTATCATAAGTCCATTTCATTGGTGTAAAATTGGTGCGGACTAACCGATTTTATTGCCATAAAAGGGTTTTCATTCGGCCCATATCGGAAACTGGAGAATTGTCGTGAGTGGTCTTCGGGACCGGAGGCATTGTACGATTGTACGCCGGGACACTTTTGTCACGTTATGAAATAATATTAACTTGTATTCAGCGCCTTTTGCAGGGTTTCAAGCGGATACGATGTGGTAAATAGCATGCCAATGTGAACCTTTAATAAAATATGGACACGTTAAGAGTAGTCGTTTGATGACTGATAGGTAGGTTGCTATATTATCAACAATGGTAGTTGAGTTCTTATTTACGATTATAAGTAGTATCATTAATTAATAGCTTTATTCCTAACTGACTATGGGCTTGGAGTAGCCTTGTCGTCATCAACGGACTTGCGGGGGAGCGGATGGCTAAGTATTGAAGCAACTTTTGCCTGAGGGGATTTGTATACATTTCAATTTAAATCTCATCAATCAAATTGTAAATCGATCGCGATTTTTAAGATATCCTGGACAGACGGACGGCCAGACAGCGAAGTCTTAGGTTTCCTTTTTGGGGCCAAACCCTAAAAAAGAACATTCAATTTCGTAGACTTTTGAGTGTTGCCTAATAAAATTAAACCGTACCTAGTAAATATTTTACAAAGCACTTTTAATATTTATTATTGAGGATATTTAATTGGCCATTTCAAAGAGCAATTACCACGATAGCCTATTTCATGAAACCTTTTTGTGCCATCACATTTTTTTTGTAGCAAGAGAACCGCATGGTATAATTTCATAACGTTCAAGACTCTTTAAAAAAAACAAACCACGCTTTATGTAACATCGCGCGTTGAAACCATCATTAAAAAAAACAAAGGCGAACAACCAACTTGCTATGCAACGTTTGAAATGTGTGTGAGCGTTCAGCGTACTTCCAGGTAACAGAGTGAACTTTAAGCCGGCCAGCCAGACCCCCTCCCCCCCCCCCCTTAATCCTTACACTGCGAACAAACATAACTGAACATCCCTCGCATGGGCAAAACTAATTTTTGCTACGAGATACGAGAATACTTCGCCGTCGCGAACAAAGGCAATAAAATTGAGAAATGCGAGTTTATTTTCAACAACGTATGTAATTTAAAAGAGACATCGTGTGATTTAGTTTTTAAAAAAAATATTTATTATACCTACCTCTAAAGTCTACATGAGGGCAATTTGAAACTATAGATCATTATGCCATAACGGCCCTTAATAAGCTAGGGAGGCAAAACAAGGTGAGGCTAATATGGATACCAGGCCATGAAGGGTATAAGGGAAATGAAAAGGCAGATGAACTTGCGAGAAGAGGCTCAGAAGCAAATCATATTGGACCAGAGCCATTTGTTGGGCTAGCATTAAGCACCATCAACATGGCATTTAAGGAACATGTTGATAATGAGCGTTGGAAGCATTGGAAGAATAAACCAGGAATGGTTCACTCCAAGAGCTTTATTGGCGACAATCCAAAAACGTGGTACAAAACCATGATGGGTGGAAGCAGACTTCAAAGTCGTCTACTCATGGGAGCGCTAACAGGGCACTACGTCACTAACTCATTACTGATGAAAATGAGACTGTCCTCAAACAGCGACTGTAGAGCTTGCAAGGAAGAAATGGAAGACATGAAACATATCTTATGTGAATGTCACTCTCTGGCCAGACACAGGCTCAGACTTCTGGGAACGGCTTATCCGAAACCAGAAGAATACAGGCACCTCAGACCCAAGGACGTTATAGCATTAATGCATTTGATCTTCAGGGAGTAGGTGTATAGAGGTAGGGGAAACACAAAAGATCCCTGAGGGTCGACGTGAACCGGTTGTACGGTCCCCGCGTTAAGATAAGATAGATCATTAAGTTTTATATAGGTACTCATTGTTGAGAAAAGTAAACAAGACCCAATTAATACTGTCCTAAAATGTAACAGGCTATGTATTATCTTTGACAAAACCTAATTATTCATTCATTCCTTTTGCGCTCGAAAACATTCAAAGTAGTTCCCCTTAACTTCGAAGTCTGTCATCAAGCACGAATCACAATTACATAGCCAAATGCCGTCAATTTGGGCGTTTTCTCAAGTGTATCCCAATTTGAGTGGCGGCGAACAACCTCTGACTCGGACTAACACTGCCGTAGTCGTTAACGCCCGATTAACCTCAACAGAAGGGCCTAATATACACCAAATCCAATTAACCAGCGTCTCAACCCTGTAGCCTTAAGGCCGTGGACTTACTGGCTTTATGAATGATAGACAATGTAGAGAACATGATCTAATGCAGGCAGTGGAATACTATTGAGAGCATCAGTACATCCAATCTTTCAATTTTTAAAACCATTCAAGCATCAAAAAGCAACTTTTCTTTGCATTTTTCTTGTAGTCGCCAAAAATAATACGAAGAAACAACTTTTTATTGTATTATCAACCTTTTTACAAAATCTTTTGTATGATTGCGAAATATAAGTATTTTTGACAAATAATTTAAATATTTATGCACTTAACTGATTGATGAGTACTACCTTATTTTGATTTAAAATAATAATGGTGTTATTAAAACTTCCGCGAATTTTCAGCTTCGTGCGTATTTTATCTGCATTAAATACTGTCTTGACCAAACAAAAAGTAAACAATAAAAAGATGCCAGACCGTGTAACGGCCACATCTTCTTCTGATCCTGTTTGAACGGAGTTTCCAAGAGTCCTCTGGTAACAATCGGAAAAAGTTTAAGGCGAGGTTTATTCACTTGAAATGATTTTAAAGAATCTTAAAAGTAAATGTGGCAAGGAGTTTATGAACTAAAATTAATATTAATATGTTTCAAAATATAAACTCCTCGCCACATTTACTTTTCAAATAATTTCCTTGATGAGCAAAATAAAGTGTAAAATAGGTTTCGTGTGATGAATATTGAATAATGATAGGATAGGTAATAACCTTTTTCTATCAGTCCCAAGATTTCTTCTTGAAATCGGGAATTAATGATTTTTCTTTAAAATATAAAGTCACTTTAAAATATAATTGTTTAAATTTTGTTCTGGCGTTCGCACAAAATACGGGCGACTGGACTGACGTGTATGGTATCTAAGCCAGCGGCGTTATGGCTTAAGGGTACCAAGATTCGTCTTAGCGACGAGATACACCAAAGGGTTTACACGACCTTTCCCTAGGAGCTGTCACCGGTCTTTTTGACCATGGCCCGAGCGGTTGGGATATTTTTTAAAATTTTATAATAGGCAAACAAGATGACCTCACTCCACCTGATGGTAAGCGGTAGTGAGATCCAAATATGAGGTCGACAAGCACAATAGATCATATTGAGCCTGTCGCACTCACACTGAAGGCTTAAATGCCTATTCACGCCCCGCCTGAAGAGCCCAGGATCATAGGAGGGAGGGAAAACATGAGTATTCCATGCCTTAATGGCACGGGGTAGAAATGAGGAGCTAAACCTCTTAGTCCGAGCCACCAGCTTTCTTACAAACAAACACCCAACGCTCTAGCATTTGCACACAAAATTGAAAATTAATGAGTATTTTGTTCTATGTTTTTTTTTTTGTATTATGTTTTGTGTTTTTTTTATTATTTATATTATGTATTATGTAACTTTAATTAATGTACCTTTTCTAATTTATATTTGAATTTTATTAAATTATATTATGAATTGTAAAATTTAAACTTGTGTGCGTTTTAGAATTATTTCCATTAGCCATAAGTGTACTGTAATAAATAAATTGACCACCCTCCTTCTGAGTGAGGACTGAGGATGCACAGCAAATTTATTCTTGAAAAAAAAGAGGTTCGATCCAACGCTTTCGCGAACCAGAGAGCGTTGCCTTAAACTCCCCAAGATGCCGTGTGTCAACAGAACCCCGTATACGCGACACGAGTTTGTTGCGAATAACTTTGTTCCCAAGTACTACAGCGCTACTCGCCGCATCCGATAAAATGATTACGGTACGCATCGAAGTTTCGATCTAACCGAATTCAGATAGTGTTTATAACGAACAAATTGATTATGAGAGCGGTTTCACTGAACGGGCACAAGTTGAACTTCATAAAGATGACCGTTTCGATTGAATCAACTGGTTCGCTGTTGAAAACAATTCGTAAGCTTTACTTCACTGGATTTAGTATTTGGTAGTGTCTCTTATCAAATTCCAAACGCTTAACGAACTTAGCTTGGAATCGTAGAAATGGATGTGATGTTGTGATAAATTGTAAGCTTTTAATTTCATTTTAATGAACTGCATGGGGGATAGCACATTTGGCAGTGCCCCTGTCTATATGACAATTTATGTGCTGTGTCCGAACTAGTAGTTGGCCTGATTAAGTGAAACGAGAATCTGAAATTATACATATTTTCGGTGTTTAATTTTGAGAGATTGACAAAACGTAACATATAATTTACAAAACGTCACACGTATTGCATAGAGCAGACAGCAAAGAGACGTTGTATTAGACAAATTTAAAATTCGACAGTTGACTTTGTTGCACATTTAATAAAAAATCTCTATTTAAAATATTTGCGTGTAGAACTGTAAAACCATAACGAAGATTCATTTATTTTTTTCTTATATTGGACTATAAAAATGATTGTGAATTTCTCATAAAGTAGAAGAGTTGGTTTAATAATACACCCATTACCATAACATAATGCTGTAATACAAAATTTGGTTATAGTAAAACATCAAATAAGAACGCGTACACCAAATATTTTGTTCATAGTAGTCCAGTCAAATTAGGAAAAAATCTCGGAATTTGAGATACCCAGCTGTAAGTCTGTAAATACTTAGATATTGACACCCTAAAAGTGTTCTCAAAACCTACATATTGTAGGGTGTACGCAACTATTAAATTTTCAAGGTCAAATGTCACAAATATCAGTTTTATGAACTTTTGAGCGAAACGGGAAGTTTTATCATAAAAGTGTGCAGGAGAAAATTACTTATCTTCTATTTATCTATAAAAATTATCGTACGTTTTATTTCTCAGATTCACCATTTCAGAGATACAGCGATGCAAATAGTTGAAAAAGTTGTATTTTCAAAAGCTTCCAGGCCCACGTGCGATTGTGCTAGACAGTTAAAATTTTCACGAATGATGTATTTTAGTAGCCTCTATAACATCTAATACTAGAAAAAGCTTAAAACCAATGTTTTAGTGGGTTCTCATACAAAAACTATGTTTTTTTTTTCTCACACTTGGCCGGTTTTTAACGTGGTTACCCCAGTAAACCTATTCCAGACGACACCTTTTATACATGAAGAACACGTTGTTTATAAGGAAGCCTAGTTAAATAATTGTTTTGTGTTGTTTTCAGTATTCAGAAGATTTAAGATTTCTGCGTTTCATTAAATTAAATTTGGTTAATATGGATCTTCACGTTCATAATCGAGTTAGATGGACAGTTAACATTTTTAAAATGTATTTTTTTTCAGTTACACTTCAAACAGAAATTCTAATAATTGGTTATTTCGTACTTTTTGACCCATAATAAGCAGTTTAAATGTACTGAAACGTATATATGTATAGTACTAAAAACAACATAAAACAATTATTTAACTAGGCTTCCATATAAACAACGTGTTCTTCACGTATAAAAGGTGTCGTCTGGAATAGGTTTACTGGGGTAACCACGTTAAAAACCGGCCAAGTGTGAGAAAAAAAACCATAGTTTTGTATAAGAACCCACTTAAACATTTAGGTTTTAAGCTTTTTCTAGTATTAGATGTTATAGAGGCTACTGAAATACATCAGTTGTGAAAATTTTAACTGTCTAGCACAATCGCACGGGGGTCTGGAAGCTTTTGAAAATACAACTTTTTCAACTATTTGCATCGCTGTATCTCTGAAATGGTGAATTTTAGGAATAAAACGTAGAGACAATTTTTATAGATAATTAGATGATATGCAATTTTCTCCTACACACTTTGATGATAAAACTTGCCGTTTCGCTCAAAAGTTCATAAAACTGATATTTGTGACATTTGACATTGAAAATTTAATAGTTGCGTACACCCTACCATATGTAGGTTTTGAGACCACTTTTAGGGTTTCAATATCTAAATATTTACAGATTTACAGCTGGGTATCTCGAATTCCGAGATTCTTACCTAATTTAAGCTTAAATGACTGGACTATAGCCACATAGGACGTAAAAGGGAACGGCATGCCGCCCCATTAAACAACCAATGAGCTTGTGTGTTGTGTTCCACGCAATAATCAATGATGGCCCCCAACACCGTGGAATACTTTGTTATGTTCTAAAGGGCTTACGCACAATAATAATATTCTTAACCAAAATCCAAATGCGCAAGTTTTCAATCGATTCTGAAACGTAACTATGACAAACGAGACGACCCGCCGACAGAATGATTCGTTTATGAGTTGTTCAACGACAGAACCTTACCTACTACTACGAACGTTTCGCCGACAGAATTATTCTTTCACGGGTGAATCGTTGACAGAATCTTTCAACAAAGAACGATTCGTCGATAAATCTAAAAGCTTTAGGCATAGTTTGACACTAAAAAATAATCACATTAGCATCACATCACATTTTGTCCGCATATTTGTATGTTTTTTATGCGTTTACCGCGCCATATCATATTTACTGAGAGTTTATGTTGCTAATATAAAAGAATATTAAAAGAGACTGGTTATTTTTTTGTAGCATAAAGCACGTTAAAGCTCAAAGAGGAATCGAAGTAACAGCTCAAACATTTAGATTAGTCCTTCTTACTTAAATAAACTGGATGTGAGGCAAACTCATCTGACATGTAAATAGCTTTTAAAAATGTTTCGTTGAAAATACAATCCACCCCATGCATCATACTTTCCTTTGAGAATGAAAATGGAATAAAACACAAGTAAATAAAGTAATTGGTACACTAAAAGCAAACCCATCAACTTGCATTGGTTTTAATGGAACAATATGAAACATATCAACACATGAGTGAATAATCTGTACGTGTTTTGCACACGTAAAATGGACTACCGGCGGATTTACCGAGTGCAATGTATAGTGGAGAAATTTTAGTGGTTCTTTTCAAGCAGTGAATTGATTCTTAGTAGTCAAATAGATTTGTGCCGTTTTTTTTATGTAAATCAATAAATGCCGGTTTTTTGAAAAGGATAAACGAAACTCGAAAACACGATCGAACCGCTTTATTATAAAGGGCGTAGAGCTTCTTTAGCTTTAATTATCAATTTCATGCGCCATGCAGTACCTGATTAAGTCACATCACATAGTAGAACTATCGCTTCTCAAGCTTTCGAAGAGGGGGATTATCTTTAGAAAAGTTAATAAAATAAGTTTTTTTTTTCACGAAATAACAAGCTTGATTCGCGAAGTACTTCTAAACACTAGATAAAGGCACCGTCAGTAGGCCAAATAGCTAAAATTCAATTATTTAATTTATTTATTTATTTACATTTCAACTGATGTTTATTATTGTCCAAGAGTTGATTAACTACATAGAAAATTTATCAAGTTACCAGTCTTGTTATATTCCGGTGACATCCTACTAATACTACTATCCTACTAATATTATAAACGTGAAAGTTTGTATGTGTGGATGGACGTATGTTACTCGTTCAACCAAATACTACTGAACCCATAACGATGAAATTTGGTATGCAGGTAGCTAAAGACCCAGAATAACACATAGGCTACTTTTTATCCCAGAGTTCCCGCGGGAATAGGGTTTCCACGTGGACGAAGTCGCGGGCGGTATATACTCGTAGCACACAATCTACACAGCAAACGCGCAGTCATGGTAAAATTCTTATTTTAATTACATATATCTAATTATTTTAATGACATAGGGCTAGTTAAAATATTATATAGATCTTACCCTTCGCCGTAATCTAATATACCAAATAAGCATACGATTAATAATAAAAAAAAGGAAGGGCAAAAAACACCACCTTTTTTAATTTCAATAAAGATAGTTAAATATAAATAATTTTAGGCGTTATGCAAAATATATAAATGACTATGAAACGATGCTGCATCGCTTTTGCTATCCCAAATTCTTAAAACTACACTCCCTTCATAACGAAAGATACACAAAAATCTAAACTAGCAAAACGATTTTGAATACACGTGGAACGTTTGCTTATATTTCGACGGTATGTTAGTGAAAATAAATAAATCGTCGATCCATCGCGTTTTATAAAATCGAGTCCGGAATATGAAACTTCTATGCATCGTATTTTGTGCCAATCTAGGTTTTCAATGTTTAAACTCGATAAAAAAACTATTGGTTTCGCATCGCCCGTAAAATGCAGCTCGACAGTGCTTTTCAAGCTCTCAAATATATAAATAATCGACGCGTCAACAAAATCTAGAATTACTCTCACGCAAGTTAAAAAAATATACGGTCTAACCTTTTCACAAAATGGTATTACCTACAGTTCGCACTTTAAGAGATCGTGCTAATGTAGAAAAAATAGCCTCAAGAGGACCGAGTGAAGGAAATAGGGAGGAAAAGGGCAGGGAAAACCCGTCATAATAGAGCGATCCACGTGACTAAATGTACCAGACATTGGCATGGCGGCCATTCTAAACGGGGAAACTATTTAGGAAAAAGAGACATTTTGAGCGCCCTGTTCTCATTATTTTTGAAACAACTTAGCACAACTTGTTTTAAATTTTTGAATTTAAACAAATTTTACGGATTAAACTCGCGTGTATTGGTATTCTAAACTTGTGCTCTGTAATATTCCAACGAGGCAAATTGATATCCAATCAGTCAATATTGTACCCAAAACTATGTAGTAAGCGAAGCACGCACATTACAATCTTTAAGGAGTTGGACGGTTGGAGATGTCTCAAAACCATGTTGACACAATAAATATGGTGAAATTTCAAGGACATTTGCAGCATTGGAATAAAGAGTGCACTTGAGTTGTATAAGAACAAATGCACTCCTTATCCCATATTTGTTCATTTTATAATACAAGGCCTAATAGACTTATTTCTAAGTAATACCAAACATAGGCCTAAAAGACATATTTCCAAGTAAGACCAACCAACCATGACTGATTCTCTCACTTAACTACAACCAAATTAAAGTGAAAGTTCTAGGATTCTCACCGTCGTGACCCTGTTGCCCGCAACTTATAAAGTATCACACGTTCAGCTGAAGAATGAAGCTAGTTCGCCGGCAAGCAACAGGTGTCTGCTTTGTAACGGGATGCAAGTCGCAACAGACCCGTGGGAGTAGGCACGCCCACAACTTCTGCAATTTAACCGGGGTTGCTTGTTAGCAACAACAGTTCTGGCACACACTTGTCGAGCGCGATGCTCAATTTTCACTTAGAACGGTTGTTTCAAAAGGTAGTTGAGTACATAAATACTCGTACTTCAACGGTGGAATCTGATACCATTATTAAAAACAAACAAGATAATAAATTGCAGTCACTGTTCTGAGTATACAAGTGGAACTTTTAACGAGCTTTCTGATCCGAATATTGGTTATGCTTATTTAAATATTTCATGGTAAACATTTCATGTGAACGTAATTTATATTTTCGTTGCTTCAGTTAAGTAACCCGTGACCACAAGTTATGTAAAAAACTCGAAAATTCTGACCTGTAAATATAGTATATAATAACTTAAGAATTTTGTTATACGCGAGTTTCATCCGTAAATTCTTTTATTTCAAAAGATAAAGCATGATTTTATTAACGAATTACATGCACATACCTTCTGCATCGTTCTCCAAACCGTCGGAGTGAGACATTTTGTTATAACAGCCATATAGCTGGCAAACCTGCAGATAACCAATTATAGGGACCTTTGGAGACCGCACATTACCACTTGTAATTTGCAACTGTCTATTCCCCACAACGAACAAGGATGAAACGATAAATTGGCATCGACAGAGGTTAACTAGGTGTCGATCTGTGATGTCAAATGTCAGTAGATGTCAAATGTGACTGAATAAATCTGTGTGCACGACGTATGAAAATAGATATCGACGTGTCTTCGCATAAAAATATCACTATATTTGTGCAACATTTTCATATTACCTTATGGTACATTTAGATATTATTATACATTTATGAAAACAAGCATTTAGAGTTTGTTATTAAGTTTCAGACCTTATAAACACACAGAAACTTGGCTATATTATGGGAATCCTAGTCCATACCTGTTCATGTATTCAAAAAGAACTTTTTAAATGATTGTAGCAACAAATAAAAAAAAACTCATTAAACATCTTACAGCTTGTAAGACGTACATCAAATTACGTTTTCACAAAAGAATACTTGAAAATTTTACTTATAAAGCTTCTGTGGATCTATTTTAAGTAATAATGTTCTCCGAACTCATTTTCATCAATTATTAGCGTTCTTTTTTTAGAGTTTATAAAAAGACTTGGATTTTTATTATACGTAATAATTATATTACGTGAAAAAAAATATATGATTTGAACCTAATTGCATTATAGAAAGGTTTTTCAACACCATCGTTCTGTAAAGATTCATGAATACCAAAGCAATGACCTTTTATATTTTATTATTAGAGAAACGAGTACAGCAGTGCTGTCTGTACAAAGCATCCCTCAAATAAACTGCAGCGAACTAAATTAAATCTAGGACCGATCCAACCACTCTCAGAACGTACTCCAGACAATCACAAAACCGTCCTATACTCGTGAACTACGCACTTATACTAGCGTCTATTTGATTTCCATTTTCAAACCCGTAGCCGTAGGTACCTGAAAATATCCACTAACAGTTTGTCCAACAACCAAACACTAGTGATGTTGAATAAATATTCAAGCCGGAGAACATGCTGTCGAAGACAATAAGTGTCCGGGAACACACCCACTCCCCCATTTCCGACGTTGCGAATATTGGAAGCGACCACGATAGCCCCGTTCTGAGGGCCTACCATGAGTTGGCTATCGAAAACTTACTTACGTTAAAAACCTATCGAGTTGTTTTTTTTATACGGCCGATTTAGTTCTTCGCGTAACCACCAGCGGCGCTGTATAAGTTCTTCATAGACATATTCACGTAGGCGATATCGAGTGCGTAAGTTTTAAACTCATGGTAGCCCCACTGATCTTTTGTCTCGGTAATAACTGCACTTGTGATATCTACGCTATAGCGTTACGTTGTGTTGTTATGCACTCGAATTTCGGAAACCTATTAGCCTTATGAAGCAGGATGCATGGACAGAGTAATCCCTTCGATGGATTTAGATTATACTTCATGGTCAGATGGGCGTATAGAGTAAGATATAGTGAAAAGTGGATCTTTCAGAGATGCCCGGTGTGTACTTTCAACCCACATATTGGATGCACACGAAAAGCATTTTTAATTTATGAAGTAAACATAAAATTTCCTGGCTATCATTTATTTTTGAATAAAATTTTATGTTACAATTATTAGTAGTATGAAATTTAATGGATTTTTTGTTAGTAGAAAGAAAGTAAAATATAACTTAAACTAAT
The DNA here is from genome assembly GCA_039566165.1 of Maruca vitrata. Lineage (NCBI taxonomy): Eukaryota > Metazoa > Arthropoda > Insecta > Lepidoptera > Crambidae > Maruca > Maruca vitrata. The sequence continues at coordinate 5,484,184 of CM076911.1, forward strand.
TGAATTAAACCTTTACAGTACCCAAAAGTTTAAGAACACAATACTCAAGAAAAAACCATCTTGTACCTATGTAAGTCACATAAATAGAAGACAAATGATGACGCTGATCTCTGCCTACCCCTTGAAAAAGGCGTGATTTTATGTATAAATAGAAAATAAAACAATTTCAGAAACTTCAAAAACGTCACAAATTCACGTTGCGCTTAGATACCTCTGGGGTGAATAAATTTAGGAAATCGCAAAAATCTTTTTGGCAAGAATGCCGGCCGAGCAATCAGCGCTCCGGCAAATTGGAATAAACGCGGGACCAAATGCCTTTGTTAAATAAAATATATTCTTACTACTTATAATCATTCAACATCATCATCAGCCATATATGTCCCCACTGCTGGAGCACGGGCCTACCCTAAATTAGGGTGAAAAGGCCTTAGTTGACCATGCTGGCCAAGTGCAGGTTGGTTGTCTACACAACCTAAACTTACTTACATACTCATATTCATATTGACATTATTTTTTGACACGCTCGATGGAACAATGGATAGTGGCTAAGGTTCCAAAAGAAGTGGGTTTGATTTCCGCCCGGGACAAATATTAAATTTGTTGACGAATAACGGTGTTGGTTGCGAGACTGGGTGTGTAATTAAATTTATTTGTCGGAATCAGAACAATTTATACGATGTGTGATTTTTAAAAATAATTTATTAATTTTCCTTCATATCATTACGATTTAATTTTTTTTTCTTTTGTTATTTGTGGATCGTGACTTTAGTTCGGGAACTTTTAATTTGTCCTGTGACTCAGATGAATATTTTTGACTTAACCTGATTATAGATTCCTAGGGTTTAGGGTTTCAGATGAAAAAATATAACTGTGTATAAAAAAAAATGATCTTCGGAGATAAGCTACTGAATTTTTATCAATAAGCGCCTTTGAGTATAATATTTCCAGCCATGCACTTTTCGTTTACTGCTTTATACATTTTGCGACAACACAGATTGGAAATGTTCCGTCCAATGAACCCACTGAAGCATTAAGTCCTTCAGTATCATTCAAGTGTAGAGGTATTTATTTCATCTTTTCAGTACTGAGGGTGCTTCATCTAGTGCTTAATTTATTTGAACTCAACGTCCTACTCAATAAAGGGGAATGAGCTGGCCTTCTAGGAAATTGATAAGTGAGAATGCTTCACTCAAAAGAAACTGGTAATATTTTATCAAAATTACTTTCCAGTCTCGGTGTAATTTGGATTTCTGTTCTAATAATTGCCCGTTCACGGCAATAGAAGTCACTGTACTGGTTTCTTTGCCATATGTCACTTGATCCTAAGGGATCACATAAATAATATAATAAAATATAATAATATAATATAATAAGCTATAAGATAAGTTATAACATTATATAAAAAGATATATGTAATTTGATATGATATTTATATTTTAGTCTAAGGGAATTTCTTAGTATTTTTATTAATTGTTTAAAAGTTTACATAAATACTTTTAAACAAAAAATACAGCGTCCTCTCTTCAATTTCATTTGCAGTGCCCTAGCAGGGTCTATAATGTATCTATAATAACTACCCCAACACCTTGTAAACACTTATAGAAGCAATTATTGAGTATAGAGTATTAATATTGTAGTGTTGCTACGACAACATGGTGTTTTGCTGCTATGGACACTGCTACGAACATAGCTACGAACTCGCAGGTTTAATAGTGTGCGTTTTGCAAAGTGTTTGCTAATTTCATATTGCGTAACAATGAAAGAGCTTCGATGTTACCATAAGATACTTCAACATGCTTAAAATATTTACGAATATTTCATTATTGTTGAAAAAAATGGACATGAGACTGTCTCGTGTATAATCGAATACAATCAAGTTGCCTGAACTATTTAAAAATATGTATAGCGTGTACGCACAAATATTGAGCAAATTTTTATTCTATCCTGGTGGCTCAACTCGATAATTTATTTTGCAATTTGAAAAGCGTAAAGCGGTTACAACGTGGGCGAGCTTTTTCGTTCGGATTAATTATTAAGGCGGGCTTTCCGGCTTAATTCGCTACCGTACGACATAGATCGCTAGTGGAGCGAACGTCTGAACTGTATTTTTTTTAGTTTTAATCACCAGTGACATTTAATAATGGTTTAGTTATTTTTATTCTTGCAAAATAGTATTTAATAAAAGATTAAAACTTGGTTATATTGGGTCTACACGCGTAACGTTACGATAAAATAAGTAAAATTGAATCAAAAATATATGTATTGTATCTCATTCGAGTCAAAGCTGAAATACGATTGTTTCAAAAAGTAAGTTTTCAGGCTTCGCCTTAATGGTGACAATCTCACACAATTATAAGAGACACACACAGACACTGACCTTACAAATATTTTTTTCCGAAGGGATACTCATTTAAAACGAATTAGAGAGTAATATTGCTGGAACGGACAAGGCTTAGAAATGGACGTAAGAATACTCAAGATAATGACCAAGGTAAGAGGTTTTAACTTTACAGGAAATTAATATAATTTTCTCAAAGAAATCAGCTACTTACATTTGAATCGGGAATGTTTTGGATCTTCAAGTGGGCGTTTGATCTCGCCTTAAAATTAAGGGTAATGATGTAAATAACATTACACGTACTGTTGCATTATTTATTCTTTGTGAAACACAGACTTTGAATTACAGTTTAAGCTGATCAAAATGATTATTATTCAATTAACGACTATGTAACGACGGTTTTCGCTAAAGAACAATGCCTGGGAAAATATACGAGTAGTGCGATGATTTGGTCAAGCTATAAAGGAAATGACTTTGAAAGAAATTCATTTGAATGAAACAAATCTTTTATCTGTTTAATATGTAAATGTATGTTTGCTTGTCGTGGCAGCCTGTAAGTGAATCTGCACTTACCTATGTTCCTATTATGTACCTTCTGTAAACTGTTGTAAATTAGTGTAAGATTTGTTGGTTGTCCATTATAAATAAGTAAATAAATAAATAAACTGTAACTGTCATGGATGCACGCACAGGTTAGAAAACTAAAAATGTCTGGGATATTTACCATGTTGTTTTGTTTAATGAGCTACCGATATTTTGGCACTGTTGCAAGCGCCTATGGGAGCATTTATAACAAAACAACATGGTAAAAATACCGGATATTTTCAGTTTTTTTATCCATTTAGCTCACAGTACCTCTCATACAGTGCATGTCCTCTGAAGTTAAAAAGGTAACATAAATAAGCTGCACAATATCTAGCCTCCTTGTCGCATCAAAACAGTCAGTTAGCGGCTAAGCGAACAGTAGGGCTACCATGAGTTTAAAACTTACGCACTCGATATCGCCTACTTAAATATGTCTCTGAAAAACTTGTACAGCGCCACTGGTGGTTACGCGAAGACCTAAAATCGGCCGTATGAAAAAAACAACTCGATAAGTTTTTAACGTACGTAAGTTTTCGATAGCCAACTCATGGTAGGCCCTCTGATATCTGGTAGCAAACGGGATCATGATCCCGTTGAACCCCTGAATGCTTAAACCGCAAGTTTACCCGTTAATACAATGTCGGATTTCTCTCAGGACATGACGCGCCACATGATCCTGTTATGAAATGCATTTCTGTATATTACGCACACTTCTCATTCCCTAACAAAGCAAATTTAGAGTCGGTTAAAAGTTTTTGAATTGAAATTAAAAAAGAATAATTAAATTAAAAATTTGTTTATTTTTAGTAATTGCTTACAACTAAACTATATCTAGCGGAGTCTGCACTAAGCTTAAAGCTTGCTTAAATGATTTTATGGTTGTTATTAGAGAGCTGTCTTTTGTATAATACCACTAGTGATGCGCTCACGCTTTGCTTCGGATATATTGCACATATAAACTTTCCTTCTAAATCTCTCTGTCTATTAAAAAAAACCGTTTCAAAATCCGTTGTGTACTTTTCAAGATTTTAGCATACATAAGGACAGACAGACGCGTGAAGCGACTTTGCTTTATACTACATATGTAGTGAAGAGATCGAATGGCGAAGTATGCAAAAAAAAATTAATAGAGTACCTATAGGTAATATCTACTCATTAATTATGCACTATAAATAGGATTAAATAATTTTTGAATCAGGACATGTCATAAAAATGTATTTAACATACATAAATCATTTTGATTAATGAAATGTCAACTGTATCTAGGTAATCAATACATTACAAAACAATCTCACCGAGTCACAATTAATAACTCGTAATTAATAGCTGTCGATGATTAATTCAACAACTTACATCAGCAATTCATCAATTAAGCAAATTTATCAATTCAAAGTTGTTTAAAGTCCTTTGAAATGTAATTATGAAATTACTATCACCGGCTTTGCGTTGGTTAAACAGAACAGCAACGTTTTAACAGAACGACCCCAAGACAAGCTAATAAATTTTGACACATGTCCGTCAGGCCCGTGTTTGGATTTCCGTCGTTTTGCTAAATCGCAGTGTTAATGATCATCATTATCATCATCATCATCGGCCCATACCCACTACTGGGGCACGAGCCTACCTTAAACTAGGGCGATAAGGCCTTAGTCAACCACGTTGGCCAAGTGCGGGACTACACAACATAAGATTTTTTTCGAAGGTGTGCAGGTTTCCTCACCATGTTAACCGTTAAAGCGTCGAATAATCGTACATATAAATGTCAAATTTGAAAAACACAGTGGTACGTCGCATGGCAAGCAACGACCTTAACCACTCGGTCAGCGCATTTTGATGGAGGTAATGATACGAATACGATTTTACAACGCTGTTTGCTAGATCCAGTACTGTGTAACACCGTCGCGATTTCATACAAAATTGACCCGAGCCGACAAATTTGTATGAACAGCGTTGGCCATTTGGCCCAATTTGTAGGGCGAGTGAGCGAGCAAACAAAGTTGTAATTGAAAACCTTGAGTTGGCCATTTACACAGCTGTGAAAGCTTTTATTTTAAATTAAAAATAAAATAAAACAAAGTGGCGGCCCACTACAGTTTATTCGTTGCAAGAAAACGTTTCGTGGTTGCAGTGAGCATCTGGGTGTCTTCACGGGACCGTTACCGGATAAATTGGTATTACGAGTAAGTGACAAGCGGACGGGTATCTATTAGCGCAGTGGTTGGGAAAAGGCTGAGCGGTAAATGAATTGTCTCGACTGAATGCAATCTCCCTGCATCGGAGCGTTGAGAGGCCCGAGGAGTTGCGGAGTTCTAATAATATGACTGGCAGACGTCTTTCCTCCACTTACAATCTCCGTTGGTGGAAATCTCGCGGATTTCGGGTTCACGACTTCAAGAGGAAGTTTCCCCGGATATTAGTTACTGCGCGTATGGAGTAACTTTTTATTTTGCTTATCTATCTTCTAGACATAGACACAGATCTTTTTCCCACTAACTGAAGGGTAAGAGAAGTGTGTACCTGACATGGTATACATTTATTAATAATGGCTGTGGAAATTTGGTGCTGTAAAAGATCAAGTTAAAAAACAACGCAACCCGAATATCTATTTTAAACCTTCACTTCGTGTTTACTTTAAACAACCTTTTGCATATTATGGAAAAGAAAAAAATATTTTGAGTTTGAGTTTTAAAAGGAGAACAATAAGCTACACGGCCCAAAATTAGCTTATTAATGAAAATATTCCCAATTTTTATGATCTATTTTCTTTCATTTGGTGGTGAGTATAATCATATTTACCATGTTTGATTCATTAATTATTATTAAAATCTCAATTAGCCAGAAAACGATTGTTCTGTGTCTTTCTGAGCCACAAGTGTCATTTAATACCAATGAACAGAAAATAATTTTGAAAGTTATTATTAACCAAATATGAATTCATCTGAAAATAAAGAAAGCCAATAAAAAACCATTCCCTTTTTAAAAATGCCAACGAAGTTTAAGATGTAAGTGTTTTGTAAACGTTATTGAGTAGATTTAGCGAAAGCTCGCGTTTCCCACACAGAATTTTGTTCCAATTTCGCTCATTTCGGTTCGTTAACCAGAAAAGGCGAGAATGTACAAATAATTTCCCTTCCAAAAGATTACTTTGGGCATACAAACTTTAAGTCACAGTTGTGCTCGTGAAATTATGGAGTTTCAATTATTTCTCGGAAATTTTATGGTGCCCATCACTTTATTTGGCTTTGTGGCTCTTGGCGTAAAGTTGACCGGAGACTTTGTTTCCTTATGAAACCTGAATTTTGTACTGTAAATAACTTCTTAAATAGAACCTCGAGCTGTAGAATTTATATTTTTAAAAATAATAAAAATTCTCAAAATATTACGTATTACGCTCTACCAGACGGAACGTATTCAAAACTTAAGCGGAAATACTTTTAATAACAGCGGATCATATTTTATTGAGACATTTCTATGAAAAAAAAACCTTTGCTTCCGCCTTTTATTAAGTTGCCCATTCATTCTGAGGATGTTCAAGGCTTCCCACGAACACGGAATCACATACAACTCAAAATTAATGACGTCGTTATCCATTATTTTTTATTTTTTTGTACGGGAAAAATATGTGTTTTTAGCAGAATAATGATAAATCATATGAATTGTACTTTTTTTCACTTGATGCCTTTGTCAACTACACAATATTATAATTCAGGCCACTGGTAGTAAATAAGTAAACAACTTAGAATATATTTTAAGTGAGTTCATCATTACTTCATTGGAAAACACCTTTGCCATTGAGGTATGAATATCTTAATTCGATTTATATTTTCATTTCAATCAGGAAATACAAACAATCCCATGTGATAATCATTAACTAAAACAAAACATACATTACATACAACCTATTTTCATTAGTCTGTTGTCCTTAAAAACTTTACAAACGCAAGAAGTCTTTTAAATTCCCAGACAAATTTGTAGAAATAGAGCCGACACAAGTCCTATTAGACAATTTCCCAGAAATTGTATTACACAGAGGCCGAGCTGCCATTGAAATCCTAACAATCAAAGGAATCATGTGCACTCGGCCTGGCTAACAATTAATATTATGCAACGGTTCTATTATCGTCCTTGTTTGTTGTGTGTAAGGCTTTGAAGGTTGCACTGTAACAATTGCAATAATAACTACTTTCAACAACAGTAAATAGATATAAGCATTGTACGTAAGAATCCCGGTTGGCTTTGGTCATAAAGTTGAATGTTACTCGTAAGTAACAATTGCTTATGAAGGAATTTTTTTGGCTTTCATAGCTAAAAAACTACCATCAAAATTAAATGTACAATCACATAATATTTTTTTACCATAATTATCTTACCGTAATTAGAAACTCATTAATAAATCTGTAGATGTTAGTTCTTTAAGAATTTAAACTTATTGTAATTATAAACTAATTATTAAATCAGGAGATGTAAGTTTAAAAAAAAATTAAATTTCTAGATTTAAGTGAAAGCCCAAAAATTAAAGCTAGTGCAAAAAATCATTGGTGTAAAAAAACACAAGCTACAAATAACGGTAGCCATCAATTTTCACGGTCGATCGACACAGACACGTGGCGAGGGGAAACGAACACAAAGGAATGTTTTACATTTGCATTCGCAGCCACCGCGACCGCCACTATCCCGTGTAATTGTTCCTAAATACCTCACACCCACGATCCAAATACTTACGTTGTGTGAATTCGACCGACCCGAACTTGGCTAGCGCGGTTGACCAAAGCTGTGATGGCCCTAGTTAGGGTAAGCTCGTGCCCCTCGGTTGAAACATAGGAGTGTGTGTATGAGCTAATGATGATGATTATTAGCAATATAATGATGATGACCACAAGTTTCCAATGTTAAACGACCTGTAAACGTCATCGTTTCTTATACATACCAGTCCTTACTAATATTTTGCATGCGTAACTTTACCTTTGTATCGCGCCTCAACGCCAGACTATCACGTCTATTTTTTCTAACTGACTTTCGATGATGATTTGGAGTAGCCTTGACATCATCACCGGACTTGGCCAGGGAGCGGATGGCCATTTTAAATAAAATTCTGTAGATACTCCAGTGACTTAGAAATGGATACGCCGCTTTGACCGACTTCACCATAAGAGGGCCTACCATGAGTTGGCTATCGAAAACTTACGTACGTTAAAAACCTATCGAGTTGTTTTTTTCATACGGCCGATTTTAGTTCTTCGCGTAACCACCAGCGGCGCTGTACATGTTTTTCATAGACATATTCACGTAGGCGATATCGAGTGCGTAAGTTTTAAACTCATGGTAGCCACACTGGTGTAAGTTACGTTTTACGCGATTACCGACTTCACACGCAACAAAGTAAGATTTAGATAAGTGTCATACTTTCCTTCAATGCTTAAAGGCGCAAAGATCTCGTGGAAACTTTTTTTTTTCCATTCGTCGAAATGTCGTTTGGCGACACCAATTAGCAATTCAAATATTTCTCCATCATTATTCTTTCTCAATCGACTTTAGGGACCACCGGCAGCTAATGCTTTCAATTTGTTTTTTTTTTCGTAATACTTTCTTCAAACGATTAAACGCTTTGCTAGTTAAATCGAATCTGGATCGAAAACAGAAACATGCCCGAGATAAATGGAACTTCTAGACTTCACCATTTCTATTAGTTGAGAATTCTTGATAAGCTATTCAATAAATTAATTTAATAATAGGAGTAGAGTACACGCCATAAATTAATCTAGGCTATCATCACACTTTGGTAGAAAAAAATCTGATCAGCATTAACAGTAAATACTCAAGGAATCTAAATCGTGCCAAATCTCTAGTCCACCCTTATACACCCATCCCAAAAGAAGAGCAAATAACATTTCAACACCAGAACCATCGAAATATAAAAATACTATTACCGGACAGTAACAACTTACGCCATTGGCTATCTCAATGGTACAGGCATGCTGAAACACCGAGGCGACGTCAGGAATAACGACCGATCTCCAAATGGGGACATGAATAATTTTCAATGTGAATTAACTACGTCCAGAATTGCGAAGCAGGATTTATTAAATTAGGACAGAGGTCCCTGCAGTCAGCTGACAACGTTAGTTTTGAATTTAGAACATTCTTAAGCGCCTAAGTAGAAGTCAAATATTTAATTTATTGTTTGAGTATTCGACCGTTAGACTTGAAATCTAAAGAATCCTTAGTAACCCAGTACTTTCATTCATTTCATTTCATTTCGCTGTACTTCTAAAACATTGTCTAGTAATCCAGACGAATATTTTAGCGCTTTAATTTGAAAAACTTTATAAAGCCAAGATAATGGTAAATGTTAGGCCCAAATTTCAATGGTTAATGTCAATTTAAATGAAGCCAGTGGCTAAGTTTTAAAATATTACTTGGTAAAAACATTGATTTGTTTAATTCCCTAAATAATAGCGTTAAAATGTTTAGGTTCTCTGCATTTTTAATTAGCCCACCTAACAAGTCATAATCGCTTTATATTAAAACAAAAAGTAAGCTCAAAGTTCTGCCTCTTTTTGTGCTTACTCAATCCCGTTATAATGAATAAATTAACAAGTTGAATTTTTTTTTTATAAGAATACAGCCAGAACGCTGAACTGTGGAGCATTTTTAATTAAACTTCTTTGAGAAAACTACTTGAAGGCTTTTAAGCGTCTACTTAAAGTAAACACAATGAAGTCGTCATCCAATAAACGGTCGATTAAGTAGAATGAGCAAAACAGAATATGTCGGTCCTTGTCACACGACCATTTGATTGTGACGGATAGGAAATATGGAAATATGGGATACTCGACGTTCAAAGTAGAAGTTTAAGCGAACATTGAAATAGCATCTTTTAAAAAACTTATGACTTAGAGTTAGTATTCCGCTCCAAATCTATTTGTGTTAACGTTTATAACTTGCTATGAAGAATAATATATTTTTATTTGATTCGAGATTTGTGGAAAGTAAAATGTAAAGAAAAGTGTTTATGTGACACTACATTTGTAATGCAAATATTTTATTTTTCCTTTCCGACTTTACAATGAGTTTACTAAGTGAACGAATTTGAAGGAGTGTTATGTGAACTGTGGTTGGCTAAGGCCTCATCGCTCTAGTTTAGGGTAGGCCAGTGCCCCAGCAGTGGGGACGTGGACTGCTGATGAAGTAAACGAATGAGTTTACGTTTTGAAGCTGTATACTTGTATGTCTCGTAAACTAGTGAACCACAATAATGTCCTATGTCCTAGTTAGTTGATATCTATTGAGATAGGCTACCACGGTCAAAGTAAGTCGGACATCTTATTTTATATTTATATCTTTGTAAACTACGCTTTAAAACTTCAAAGAAGATACGCCGGTCACACCGTCGGTCACACACGACCGTCTCATCGCCTAAGCTCGACTCGATCGAGTGTGATCATCGGTGTGATCGACATCCGGTGGTAACTTCCACGTTACATGCAGAATCTTCATGCTTAATTATATTAGAGACATGCAATAAACTACAAATTACATAGCTACATTTACCTATTCCATCATGCCTGGAGTCGATAAAAAAGGTTTTAAATTTTGAACTACGAGTATATTGTTAGTTAACACCTTTCTTATCACATGTTAAGCAAAAGGCATTTTATTTTCAGTTATGCATGCTTATAAAACAGTCAGTTATAAAAATATAATTAAACTATTTCAACAACTACGTACAATCAATAAAAATATTAGGAACTATTTACTTCTACACGATTAAGATAAAAAGGTATTTTTTGAATGAGATTCAATGATTAAGTACTTGTAAAACTGGTATTCGATATTTTTTAACAATTAATGAAAATTTCGCATTAGTGACGTAGCGCCTGGATAGCTCAGAGGATTGAGCATCCGACGCGATATCGGAAGGTCCGGTGGTTCAAGTCCCCGTTCAGGCGGGCGGGGTTTTTCAAATTTTAAATTTACATTGAGCTTTAATAGCATTAAAAACAACAAATGAAAAAAAACGAAGCTATGATTACAACGGCAATCCATTAGGCAGCGTAATTTCATATTTATAAACTCTTAGTGAAATGAAAACTACATGTTTAGCCATTGAATGCCATTCAAAAATTAAAGGTATAAGGTCATTATTGTTTTATGTCAACAAAAAAGCGATTGAATCACAAACCACTTACAAAAATAAAGTTACTTAATACTAAGTCGAGCTCTTCCAAAATAAAGGCGCGACCACACCCGCCACCACACCCGACCATGCCACTGGGAGCACAGACCTGATCGTAAGTGATTGTCGACGTAGCCACACTATGTACACATACATGATGATGATGATGATGATGATGTACACATACACCGTAAAATTTTAGTGGTTGTTTTCTCGTGGCAGAAGGTTTTGCCTTTAGTAATACTATCGAATCATGAAAATTAGGTATTCCTAGTCGATTACTTGTACTTTTCCATTTTCTGCTAACTGACTTTAATAATGGCTTATCGTCATCACCGGACTTGTGGGGGAGCGGATGGCTCGCACCCGTAACTAATACTTATAAGTTGAAACTTGTGAGATGGCCAGTCGATTACTTGTACTTTTCTATTTTTTCTGCTAACTGACTTGTCGTCATCAATGGACTTGCGGGGGAGCGGATGGCTCTCACTAACTGTTACTTGTATGCTGAGACTTGCGAGATGGCCAGTCGAGTACAATCGCGTCCACACACGGCCGTCTCAACGGAACTAGACTCGATCGTGTGTGGCCGGGGCCGCAGCCGACACAGCTTCTGAATGCTTCGGCGTTTGCGTCTTCATGCTTCTACTTTAACTACACAACGGTATACAAACAGTGCTTCAAGGAAAACAATGGGCATCGACTAACTTCGTGTTTCCGAAGAACACCAACTAAAATATGAAATATATAATAATACAGAGTGTGTATCATATAAAAAAAAATAAACGTCATCTTAGTACGAGTAAGTTTTAAAAAGAAGTGTTGTGTAAGAACAGCAGCTATTCATATCATCGGGGTCATCTTAGTTTTATATGATTCCACTATTATGGAGCACGTCTCTGCTGTCAATTAAAACTTACTGATTTACTAATTAGCAACAAATTTGCATTTCTTAAAAATAACATAGACAAATATTTGTTAGTGGTAAAGTTGATTTTATGAGATTTTTGTTTTTCTTATATTTTGCCCATTCTATGACTTGAAGCACTGTCATCATCTACGCTTTAATTTTTAAAATACACTAGAATCTACTTACTACTCTTTGATTCCCACTGTCCTTTGTATGTTACTACAGCTTTTAATAAAGTTTTCCCGAAACACGAAAATTATTTATAGATTAATACTGGCAGTTGCTTCAGTGTCCTTATTTTTGGGACAACGAAGCACACTGTGCTTACTTGCATAAATATACCGGCGATACTGACTCTAACTTATCAGTAATCATCCGACAACGACTCCTAGTAAGGTCGAAGACGGTATACTTTTTAAAAAAAACTGTTGTTCTCTTCTTTATATCGGTCATGGGAATTGTAGAGTTTACTGAAGCAGATGAGTATTGAACCAATAAGGAGCATTTAAGCTAACGTTCTTACTTGTATAGATCAGATCTAATTGCACTCTATGACGCTCCGATACATATCAAATGGCGAATTGCATTTCAATGAAAGTGAAATACTCCGCATTGATTTAGCACTTTGGTTTATAATGTATTGAACTACTAATATGTAATAATACCTGTACTAGTAGAGTCAAATTGTTTGTGTACGTAAAGTCTATAAAAAATTTATAGTTATGTGCATTATGGTACCTATTCTTCAACGTGAGGTAATGATGTTTCGGTATTACAATCTGATCTAGTGTAACTTTGGATTGTTTTTATGACTCTAATGTGAATATACGTGTGATATGGTCTTCCAGTAAGTTCCCATGGATAATTGAATAATAAAAATACTTATATTTACCAAAAAAGAAATGTGTCATTATCTAAATTAAAAAAAAAAAACTAAATGGTGGCTTACTGGCAGCCAAAACGGCGAGTATAATTTAAAAAAGTAAAAGATTTTTTTCTTTAAAAAGACTCAAGTGCTTGACCTGACCTGACCTTGAATTAAATTAAATAGCAATAAGCGTTTTCCTTGTTATATCGATGAGCAGAAAAGAGGACACATCCTAATTGACTAAGGGGACATTATGATTTACTTAGTTTGCCAACTTCCCAGGGATCTAGAATAGTTGTTCCGCATCCTATTATTATTTGTAAACTAGTGGTCCCGGCGAATTTCATACCGCCAATACTGATTATTTTTCTATATTTTCTCATTGAAACCTTCCCTGGACTGCGACGAACATTTTAAAACCAAAATTACCTAAATCGTTCTAGGGTTTTAATCAGACTAACGAACAGCAATTCATTTTTATTCATAAAATTCCTTGCAATCGTAAGCAGATTATGAACTATTACGACATTGATAATCGTATTGTAATGGTACTGTGACAAAATAACAAACGACACAAAGTATCTAAAAATAGATTAAAAGCTAAATAGTCCAACGATTTGGGTTAAAATATGTCAGTTGTTATTTAATTACAATCAATTGGGTTGATGGTTACTTCTAATCGATTTAATAAATTGCGCAGGTATAATACTTCTTTAGAAAGTGTACCTATCCTGTTAAAAATAATAAAATTGTAAATTATCTCTTATTTCTTTTTTTAATTAGGCATGTCTGTCTACTTCAATATTAAGACTGGCCGGAAATTTATGATTGTATTTTTTTTTTAACTTGTCAATGCAGCAAGCAATCATATGAATTAAGTTCGGTGACGCACATTCCGTACCCATAAGGTAAAAGTCGTACTCTATTACTATATTGCTAAATCACCTAAATATTTAAAAAATACTTGTACTGTTGTTGGCTCTGGATTCCTCAGTTCCTCAGACAGCATTATCTTGTAGTAAAAACACAGGCAACGTCAGCTCTCCAACTATTTGTATAGAAAATTAAAAACTTCCAGTCTCGCAAGAAAATTGTATAGCACGCTTTACAAGAACCTTTTCCAGTGAAAAACTGTGTAGTCATTAAACTTTTCAACTACATACCTCCGTACAAAGGCAAAGAAATATTCGCAACGTGACTTTACGTTCCGTTTCATCAGAATCCCTTTATTACAAAGTCGGCAAAATCTAATCCGGTCGTTTTTCGATTCAGTCTATTTGAACGGAACGTGTTCTAACAAAGGGTTTTGATTTAAAACAACGTGCGTCGGTGTATAAATCACCCTGGGCAGTTCCCTAGGGTAATGCCGGACAAATGAGTTGTATGAAGTGGAGCGGACGGGATCGTGTCTGGGATCGTCTGTGTATCATCAGAAAGACTTTTTGCATAATTGGGCCCAGTAGTAATTATATCTTTTATACACCGTGAAATTTTAGTGGTTGTTTTCCCGTGGCAGAACGATTTGCCTTTAGTAATACTATCGAATCATGCAAATTATTCTTTGAAAAAAAATTTTTTTTTTCAACTTTTCAAACAATCATTTTCCAACTCGAAAACGAGTGAATCTATCGTTCTTTTTTAAGATGTCACGTAATCAGGTACTGCTTGCCGCATGAAATCAATGCTTAAAGCTAAAGAATCTCTACACTCTAAGTAATAAAGCGGTTCGAACGTGCTTTCGAGTTTCGGTTATACCTTTCGTAAAACCGGCATTTATTATTGGTTTTAATATATTTATTGGTTTTAATAAAAAAGACCTGCACAAATCTATTGTGCTACTAAGATATAATCATGTAACTGCGGGAAAACAACCACTAAAATTTCACGGTGTTATTTTTAGAGAAATTCTATTTTTAAAAGCGTAATCGTCATTGTAGCGGTTACATCGATCGACTTGTTATCGATTCGTTCGCCTAAAATATTGACAAATCGAGGTCGAAGTCGTCATCAGATTTAGCTACTTTCGTATCATGTGATAACTGTCCTTAAAACTTTTTTTTCGTACTTTATGGTGTTCGATGTTTTTTCTTTTGGGTACTTTTTTTTTAAACTTTGCGGGACACTGGTTCACTCCACCGCTCTAGAGGTATATTCAAAGTCAAGCAACGCTGATAGGGTGCAACCTTAATTTGTACGGCAAATGAGTTCAGTGGTTCGGAAGAGCCGTTGAGTTTACATAAAATCTGTAGCAGTTTGTCACTGTCTAGCTCGCTGTAATAAACTATAATATAACACAGCTGCTGCAGGCTTAGTGTGTTGGAATGCTGGTCTGAACGCGATTGTTACATGGTCCTGCATTCGTGGAGAAGTTGAATGTTCCTGATTTTCTAAATCAATATTAAAGAAGTCACTCAAACCGGCCAACCGTTTAAGATGATTAAATGGCTGAGCCGATTTGAATGATTGTTTTTCGTTGATTTGGGTGGCGCCTTGGATAGCCATGATTCACAAATGGCAGATGTTTCTGTAGGACAACGTTTGCTGTAAGAACATCTATATATTATAATATACCTCTGTCTATATACACCGTGGAATTTAAGTGGTGGTTTTCCCGTAGCAGAACGATTTGCCTTTAGTAGTACTATCGAATTAAGCTAGTTATTTTTTTAACTTGTCAATTTTTTTCGAATTTCCAAAAAATTCCAACTTAAAAGCCTGAGAAGCTATCGTTCTTTTAAGAGCTGTGACGTAATCAGGTAGGTACTGATTAACGCATGAAATTGATGATTAAAGCTAAAGCTCTATTCCCTAAGTAATAAAGCGGTTCGAGCGTACTATCGAGTTTCGTTTATTCCTATCGTTACCGGTATTTATTGATTTAAAAAAAAAAACTGCACAAATCTATTTTACTACTATAGAATCATCTTACTGCGGGAAAACAACCACTAAAATGTCACGGTTGATAAAAAAAAGAATTTACACTTACCATCATTGAGCAGCGGCAGCACGTCGGCGTCGGGCCGGCCAGCGGGGCACAGGGGCAACTTGGGAGACGACGGTGTCGGCCCCCCTTCCCCCGACTCCACCTGTAAAGCACAACTATTAGTACCGTGATCATTGTAACATCTCCCGAGTTATTCCACTCCGCCCCATCGAGTCGCCCCACAGAAAAGGCAATCTTTTCAGTAGGACGGCTTGGCGGAGCAAAGTGGAATAACTCAAAAAACCCCGGGCTCTTCAGGCGGAGCGTGAAACGGCATTTAAGCAGGCCTTCAGGGTGAGTTCGATAGACTCAATAAGGTCTATTGTGCCTGTCGACCTCATTTGTGGATCTCACTACCGCTTACTATCAGGTGGAGTAAGGTCATCCAGTTAGCTTTTTATAAAAAAAATGGTAAAGTCTTTTCGATCTACAGTTTGAAGGGAGAGGTAAGTTATGGGGTCAATTGATTTAACTACTCTACCGTCCTAACGAATAATGCAGTAAAAGACAGAAATTTCCAAAAAAAAATGTTTAAAGGTGGATTTTAAAAAATTCTTCTAAGTCTATTTTAAGTGATATGTTTAAAATTGTTTGTATACTGCATATTTCGTCTTGACAGCAGTTTATTTCGTCATCTTTAGGATAAAAGATTGAAGACAGAGTATACCTAAGGTATACTACAAAGAATAGATTGAAAGAAAGGTGACACAGATTTTCATTAAGTAATTTTCTGCAGAATATAATGTGATTCAATCCACATAGAGTCTATTTTGGCACAACTCGGTACTAACAATATCGGAATTCTGGTACAAAGAATTATACCGGCGTTTGCACTTGTTTGCAACAGGTAAACAAGTGAAATTCGCTTGAACAGACCAATACGAGTGGTAGCAATTAGCTCGTGACTTTTTTTTATAACGTGTGGAAATGCTTTAAGGATCATCATGGGGACTTGGGTTTTCTTAGTTCTGTACATATTAATATACTAGCTTACCGCCCGCGACTTCGTCCGCGTAGAGACGTTTAACGAGTAAACATTACTTTCTTATAGCGCAGTCGGTTAAAAAGAATCCCATAACCTTTCCTAGGCTCTGGACTATACCTGTACCAAATTTCATTTATCGATCCAGTACTCTATGCGTGAAAGCGTAACAGACAGACAGCCAGTAGTCCAGTCAAAATAGACATTTATCCTAGGAAAAATTCGCATAGAGCTGAAAATTGGCATGAATGTTGGGAACACTATTACAAATAATCTGTCAAAAGTCCCCATCGATCCCATGTCTGCAAAAAAAAAATAATCAAGGTCAAATGTCACAAATATCGGTTTAATGCACTTTTGAGCGAAACAGTAAGTTTAATCATAAAAATATGTATGACAAAATAACTTATCACGTAATTATCTATAAAAATTGTCTAAACACTTTGTTCCTAAGATTCACCATTTCAGAGATATAGCGATGCACAAAGTTGAAAAAGTTGTATTTTCAAACGCTTCCAGGCCCCCATGCGATTCTGCTAGACAGTTAAAATTTTAACGAATGATGTATCTCAGTTGCCTCTATAACATCTAATACTAGAAACAACATGAAACCAACGTGTAAAGTGGGTTCTCATACAAAGCCTATGTTTTTTTTTCTCACACTTGGGCGGTTTTTAACGTGGTTACCCTAGTGAACCTATTCCAGGTCATATATCGATCAAAAACGATATCAACAGATGAATGCATATTATGTAAAATATGAATTTTCTAATGATTAAAAGCACGATATCTCGCGAATGGTGAGTCGGAAAAGAAAAAGTGACTGGACCATTTTTGTAGAAAATTGTATGATGTACAACTTTTGTTTGACCTATTTTTACGATAATACTTACTGTTTTCGAGAAAAATTGAAAAATCCTTAATTTTATACTTTTGACCTTGAATAAAATTTTTTGCAGAAGTAGGATTGATGGGGATTTTTGATATTTCGTTTATTATGATGTATTTAACGTCTCTGGCAATTTTCAGCTCCATGCGAATTTTGTCTAAGTTAGCACTTATTTTTGTCTATTTTGACTGGACTAAGAGTTACTTTCGGATTTAAAATATTAGTAAGGATTGAGATGTTCCAATTATTATCAAATCGAAAAGAACGCCCTTGATGTTAAATACCGCAACTCAATTACAAAACGGGATCTTTCACAAAGTTCTAATGATGTGAATTGCTATGAAAATGTATGTGATTAACGTCAATTCTAACGAGGCACGTCCACTTTGTGGACAGCACTCATTAATCATGACAAATACAAAGGCATAGATCGAATTACAGCTCAATGCATATTTCATTGCATTGTCCGCGCCAAATTAAATACATTCGTCACAGCTTATGAAAGAGATCAACGAGCTAATTGAATAAACAAAGAATTTTAACTACAATATGAAATCATTTTATCATAATAGGGTAGTATCCTATTTTTTTATTTTTTGATAAATGGATGGACCACACAATTGCAAAGGTGCTGTTAAAAGAATGGTTTGATATTTAGAAAACTCTCGGAGATATTGCAGTTTCAACAGCACATCATTTGGGCGAGCTCAAAACGCTTCATACAAATGTCGCACAGAGCTATGACGTCACCGCTCTGTATACTGTACGCATATCGTAAGAACTTTGTTCAGCAGCTATATCAAATGTTGCGTTTACGAATATGTTTTCATAGTGAAAGTTACTACTAATTCTGTAATTTATAATATGGCATAGTATTTTAATTGAAATTTCGCACTTTAGAAATGGACTTTCCCACCTAACTTCAAATGCCTATTATTGTCTCATTTCATAAGAAATTTTATTTTCGATTTCACTAATGTTATTGATTTACCTATATGTTACTGTCAATTGTGAAATTGTATGTAAAATCAGACTTAGGAAACTACCCTATTATCCATTTCTGTCCGACCGATTTCGGCCATGGCTGGCGGCCGATACTAAATAGACATATTATTATTATTATTTTGTGTATATATTGTAAATATATTCTCCCTTTTTACAGGGGTTCATTCCAATTTATTATTATAGTGCACAGTGTGCAGGCAAATACAAGTACACTCTCTGTTCTCTTACTTTAATAGTTCGGTGAGACGACAAGCCGACATGACTGATGAGGGATCGGGCGCAGGACCACCGGCTTAACACGCTTTCCAAGGCACGGGCGTGTAACCACCTACTCAGGGCTAAGTAATTTCTTTACAGAATTTCTTTACCCGAGCCCGGACCCGAACCGGGGATATCTTAGCCCTTGCTACCAATAGACAAACGAGGCAATTATATTCCACGTAAAGTATGTAAATAAGTAACGTAATAATAATTATAGTTAAGTATATCATTATAATTAATAAATTTTTTGATGTTCAGACTTTTGTCGCGTACGCTGTATGAATATAGTGAAAATCTACTAAAGCTAAAATTATAAACGTATTAACGATAAGTAATTATTATTAATATTTATGTTGTAAATTCGGTGTTTATGAAAGTTAGAAGTAGGTCATATGTCCAACACCAATGAGCATTTAAAAAAAAATATTACGTGAAGAAAAAAAAGGGTAGGGAAAACCAGAGTGTGATTTTTTTTTATTATTACTACGTTTATGTCGATGGGCAAGTGGTTTAGGTCGCTGCTTGCCATGCGAGAGGTCGCCAGTTCAAAACCACCACGTACTACAGGTTGTGTGTAGTTGACCAACCTGCACTTGGCCAGCAAAGTTGACTAAGGACTGATAGTCCTAGTTTAGGACAGGCCTGTGCCCCAGCAGTGGGGACGTATATGGGTGATGATGATGATTATTATGCTGACGTATGTATACGACAGTTGGCCACTATATATTATAAATCAACAATTAGCACATTTCCAAAATACAATAATTTTATTAATACTCTAAGTTCCTCTTCTGTAACATATAATACTCGTATAAAAGATCTAATTAAAAACCATGGTGAGTCTTCACAATACATTCTTATTGATCCATAGCTACGAGTACCTATATCCTTTGATGTGATTCCAATCCATTCAAAAATATTAACGTATTGTGCTCATGAACTATAGGCATAATTTGTTAATATTTATTTTATTTATTTTGGTCAACCAATGTCAAATTAATAATATGTATATAGACACATTTGTTTGCGTAATAAGTTTCCACTCTCAATTCAATTTTAACTCAGTTTTCTTAGACATTGTTACCCAGATTATTATCCAGTCTATTGACTGAGACGCTAATTACTGTGTGAATAGCAATCATCTTGTACTAACAAAGCAATTACTGGTACATTGTATTGCAGGAGCCTGAAGCCAACTCTGATTGATATTACTACTGTTCCTAGTGGTATCTATAGTCGGGTCTTGTCACTAGACATGGGTTAATATTCAGTAGATCTCAACATAATAAGGAATATGCATAAACCGGCAATCTTGCAATATACTTCAAAATTACTTCAAAATATAATACAATGTGAATTTAAAGTGAAAATCGGTTCAAAAACGAAGGCTTTACAATAAATTAAAGTTAATTTTCCATCTCTTTCTTACAAAACAGAGTTTTGTATGGATTGCATATGGCCGTAGTGTAATTTGACGTCACCTGACGTATCGGATCTCTCTGTCTACTCAGGAACTTTAAACAGGTATATCTCGGCTGTCGTTAAAGTAAATTGAAAAATAAAATACTTAATATTCATATTTCTTCAATATTAAAGATATATTTAGGATAATAAAAAAAATGTGTGCATATTCCCCATTTACCGACACAACAGGTGGTAGATTACGGTGTGATGCTACATCAGACAGCTATTTTAAAAGAACAAAAACCAAAATAATCCTTTTATTACCTGTCCCTGCTTGCAAGTGTCTCTATTTCCTTGAAATTTCACAAACATCAAAGATAAACGTAGCCCTAATCGAAGCAACCATCTTTGAGCTCTAGCGTTGCAACAACAATTTATCTTATATTATAGAAGATAAATGATTTTTCCCATGTCTTGTCATGTTTATGTACCTATCTAGGTACTGTACTTTTAATAAGGCGTCCGACCGATTTCGGTCATGGCGGCTGATCTCAATTGAGATCAGCCAAGTGTGCAGGACATATTATAGTGCACAAGTGTGCGCGCAAACACAAGTTCACTCTCTATTCCCTTACTCTCATAGATCGGTGAGACGGCAATCCGACATGACAGATGAGAGATCGGGCACAGGACCACCGGCTTAACGTGCTTTCCGAGGCACGGGCGTCCAACCGCCAACTTCCTAACTCCGGGCTGAGTTATTTCTTCACAGAAAAACTCACACAAATTTTGCCCGACCCCAGACTCGAACCTGAGACCTCTCGGTCCTTACACAGCGCTTGCTACCAATAGACCAACGAGGCAGTTAAATAGTAGTTAAGTAGTTAAGTACTGTACTTATGCACGTTTGGAACGCGTAGTTGCTCATATTATCAACAAGCACATAATGTAATTCATGTGGAGGTGTGTTGTGGCCATAATGTAGTTACACATTATGTATGCAATTGTACGTATTAATATCCGGACGCTGGGAATCAAATCAGAATCAGGCTTTGGCATTGGACAATGACTTCATTATGTTCGAGCCATTAGGCATACAAATTGAACTGTCAGTACATGATACTGGTACCCATATCGATAGCAATAGATACACCTCATGTAAGATTCGTTAAATACAGTTACATACACACATACATACAAATAGGTGCGATTCAGCGTTCCATCATAAGTGTTCAAAACGAATTTGTGTGTTATTTTAGGTTGAGAAGAATATCGTTTTTATATGATCAAGGGGACACAGATAAAACAAGTATATTACTTTTAGCTTGATTCCAAAACACTGAGAAAAATAACCTAGATTGTTTATTTATTATTTTTCTCAGTACCCGGAAAATGATACTATATGATTTCTTCACTTAATCCGTCTATACAGACACGTAACAAATTGTAAATTCAAAACCTATGACCTGAGCATTATAAAATATTCAAGCCAATGATAGCTTTGTTGCCTATCATTTTCTGTCCTGCATAGAGAGTCGGAAATTGCAAACTACTGTTATTAAAGTTCGTACAATAACGACTTGCAAAGGAAATTATATCCCTAAGTGGTCACTTACGACATCTATTTTGATATTACAGCGCTGGAATTGTTTGTGTAAAGTGCAGGTATAATTTCGTTTCAGATTTCTTGAAGGAACGATCAAATAAATAAATATCACACAAATGTTGCTTCAACATTTACACACATACATACATATAATCACGCCTTTTTCCCACGGGGGTAGGCAGAGACCACTTCCTGGCATGTGCTACGGTCCTGGCACACCACTCTCGCTTCTTCCACATCTATCAATCTCTTCATGCATGCTCGTCGATTACTTTTGATTTGACCTTTCTTCAAGATTTGACCTATATCAATGAAGATCTTTCTTTAAATTAATGTTTAATTTAATCAATAAATGAAAATAACTTGGCTTGAGTTATCAGTAAAATAAGAAACGAACTACGCTCTGGGTAGTCTAAGGAAAATCTCAGGCCCGAGGGCCAAATATAATGTAAGCCCAAACCTTTGGAATTGAAATTCAGATAAGATGCTTTGTGCAATCAACTCCAAAAGAAGTACTTATTTAAAATATTCACACACACGCAGACTTGTTTAACCTTTTATGTGAATTGCCCTTAAAAATTGTTTATTTATAGTACATTGAATGGACTCACATTCTTACCTGCTCTGTGGCGAGCCATGACTCGTGCAAGCCTTCACAGGATCGTGCCAACACGAGAACACATCACCAGCAATCACATCAATCGAGCAATTATTTGCCGAGTCACGCTGCATCCTCATACAACATTTTAGCAGTATCATCACTACTTTGGCAACATACGGTTAAACGATCAATTATTCAAAAAGGTACGCAGGAGGCAGCGAGATTTGACCGATACTTGACAATTCGCGTGATTATCTGTGACAGTTCTGGCTTTTTTCCGTGTTTTTTACTGCCATTAAGAAGTATTCCAAACTTCTTGCAATAGTAACAACACGCGTAGTTATATACGTAGAGAAAACAGGACAAAAGTCCTTCCCTCCCTTCTCCGCTCCCCCGATGTCGTGAAAATCCCAAAATCACTTTTTAGATGCGAACCCAAAACTTTCCGGCCATTTGTATTTACTAAGTTTAGCGCCTTTACATGAAATCTACCAAGCTGAAAAAACAAATGTTACAGCTGCCAACTAGATCGCGATGTTTTGGATAGTACCCTAACGTTAAGAGCATAGAGTTGAAAATTGTACGAACGTTTTAGCAGATACGAAGCAGATAAGATGCTCTGAGGACCCGTGAAACTTGTTTTGGAGTTTAAACACCTGTCCATTTTGTGTCAGTTGTTAACCTCCGTAAAAAAAAAAACAGTAAAAATTTATCAATGTGTATTTATATGCGACTTTTCAAATTACAATTACTTTTCACGAATACTGTTTTAGTATATTTCGTTAGTTACGGCATATACTCGTAAAGATCAGAATAGAAAATAATGGTATAAAATTTAGAACACGCCAACTAATATTAAATTAAGAATTATATTCGATTATGATTAGTTATATGTAAGAGGAAGTCAGATGTTTGATAACCGTTTCAGTAATAAGCCATTAGTGTCTTAGCCAACCAATTAGTGTAATACCGGATTCAATAATAATAATAAATATTAGGGACATTTCCACACCGGTCATCTGACCCCAAACTACGCAGAACTCGTACTATAAGCGTCAGAAACTGCTATACATACATAGATATTTATAAATTAAAAAAAAAAATCAAAATCATTTATTAGACAACACGTAAGTACAAAGCACTTTAAAAACGACAAAAGAAAGAAATCAATGAAATCTTACAGTGTTGGTCGAGGTTATTCAATACAACATTCTATGATACCCACACTAGAATCAATCTGTATCGTGGGTGTCCATACGATTTACTTAAAGTTAGCGGCCTCATGTGACATCATTACATGGAATTGTTTATAATATGACAATGCTTAAAAATAAAATAAATCGTGCGAGTGCAATACATAGTACTTACTCAAATGATAATAATCATTAACCAGATATAAATAAATAAATAAATACATAAAAATAAATTTTATAATATAGTAATATATGAATAATATTAATTTAATTTAAGACAGCGTTGTAAGTAATTCTTCTGTGTATTCGTACGTTAAAGTTTTGAGCCATTTTGTTATCACATTTTTAGCTTCATGAGTTGACGATGATTTAATATCACAATATTTAACTATTTTATTATAGACTGAGATATGTACATGTGGAGGAAGTCTTTTGGCAAATGTAGTTCTTAAATGAATATTTGGTATTTTATAAACTCTGCTAGCCATAATCGAGTTGTACATAATGATGGTTGGGGACAGATTTGTGTGTTTTTAAACAGGCATTTAGTATGAATAGCTGCCGTACACTTAGTACATTACTGTCTTTGTAGACATCAATGGTTGGATATCTGTAGGGTTTACCTAGCATTGTTTTTAGTACAGATCTTTGGGCTCTTTCTATTTCTATCATATTTGTCTTTGCGATACCACCCCAATTGGTCAAGCAATATAATAGTAAGGACTGACACAGACATTTGTAAATGGACCTAAGCAATTCGATATCAGCGACGTTTCGGAGTTGTTTCATTATGTAAATAATTTGTCTAACTTTACCAGACAAATTATTAATATGGGCTATGAAATTTAGGTTTTGATCAAGTATGACACCGAGGTACTTAATTTGTTTACACCTATCGATAGTCTGACAGTTACATGAAACTGAATTATTGCAAGAATGGATTCTAAAATTACTAAGATGCGTAGTCGGAGCGGAGGCGAGTGTCTTATGGAAACAAATAAATTTTGTTTTCTGTGCATTTAATGTCAGCAAATTTTTCTTTAACCATTCATGGACCAGACTCATCCCATACGTTGCATTTTCAACAGCCTCGTCCCAAGTAGAACCATGAAATATTATAGAGGTATCATCCGCATAGCATGTTATAAATAAATAAATACATAATCACACCCTGACACGGAACTAACACCGATATTTATGACACAAATATTAGTCCAGAGTCGGAAACGAACCCGAACGACTCTCGGAACTGCTAGCTAAGGTCACTAACCACTATTCCACCTAGCCAGTCAACCTTGTTTAACTGAAGCTAGAATTTTCCAGCTAAAAATCCTTGGTGCAACTGACTCACCCCTAACAAAAACCAGCTTAGCTCAAACTTGCTCATTGCATAGTTAGCTCCATTCGCAATTAGTCGCTATACGACGTCCCAGCTAAGAACTTGAATTGCTTTTTGTTAGAGGTTCCCCAGTTTTGCAAAGTAATGGATTCAGACTTTGAAGAATCTTAAGTGCCGTATAATTGTAGGGGTTACTTTAGGAAACCGTATACAGGCAGAGCATGCCGTGATTGGTACATAAAAACAAGTATCTTTAAGAATTTGGTCTGTACGTATAATTGGATGGTGTCCCTGTCTAATGCGCCAAATGTTGTAGTTTCTATTTCCAATGAATTAATTATTTGTGTGATGAACTTCGATGTTTGTTCCATGTCTTGGAGTGGTTTCCTAACTTACATACGATGATGGCTTGGAGTAGCCTCGTCATCATCACCGGACTTGCGGGAGAGCGGATGGCTCTCACGCTCACCCCTAAAAATTTATACAAATTATAGCTGACAATTTCCTTAAGCATGTGAAATGCCTACAAGGATACTTCATCTTTTATTTTGTATTAGAATAACACGGGCAGGTTATTGTCAAAAGTGAAAGTGCTTTTTGATCGACACTTCGTGATAGTGAGGTTACAGCTACTATTTAAGGTCACGTGTCAACTCGTAGTAAATGTTTAAAATTAGCTTAGGTGTTGTACTGCAACGCACACTTATCGGCATCTTAAGGTAATCGCCTCGTCTCACGTCGCGAGGCGATACAATGACGACCCAAGTTGAGTATGCTACGAGCTTTAGCTGCCAAAGAATGATATTCTTAAGACAGCAACGCGAATATAGCAGAACGAAATAATAGCCGTCCTCCTTGTGCCTTTAAAACGCACATAAAAAGCTACAACTGGTCGCTTTGATCATCCCACGTGGGCGTAAACCCGATCGTTCGCAATCGCTGAGCCTCTTAATAGCTTGGCCGGTTGCTAATGAAACACCAATATTATTGTTTTGGGGCGAGTTGTGCTCTTGCGGCCGGGAACAGCGGGCGAACAATTTACTTTTTTAGCAGTTGTACCTCTATTTAGACGTAAATGTGACGTAAACAGTTTCTTTTTATTCATAATTGAACACTTATTTAAAAAGTGACCTTCAAAATCCCACTTAAACTTGTAGATTATACTCTATATCTATAGGACTCCGAACCTTTTAATGTACGATTTATTATTATCATGAGACTGATTGATATTGTACCTGGCTTCCCAGCCAAGGCCATCAACAAAATGGATTTACTTACCGCCCAAACTTTCATTATATTTTTTACACGTGCCCTTAACAATTGCGTATTAAATTACTTCGGTATGCGGAGTGGTTTTCACAAAACAACCTCATGTATGAATTCGGCCCACGTATTTTCTCCATTAAGGCGAGAGGTTGTTCCGACTGATTCGGTATTTACTAAACCACTAGTTGAGCAAGCAAGATTTGATTTTAACACTTTACTTACATATTGCCTTGAAATAGTTAATTCTTATTTCCGTTCCTATCTTTAGAATCAACTTTTAAAATTGTTACAAGAAAAAGCTCTTAGTATTGATTTATTTAATATCGATTGTCACAAGAAGCATTGGAAGGTGTTTTTGAGCAAATCATCATTCCCTTCACTATTCAAACACGAATGTTGCGCTAATTATAAAATAATGTGTCGAGGTGATGTTGTTACTATGATTGAACCAAGAAAACATTTGGTAAGTTTACTCCCTTTCAAATCCCTATCTAACAGACCACAGGCGTACTAAAGTATCAAGGAATGTACTACCTTGCGCTTCAAGATCAAAAGTTCGATGGAGAACCCTTGAGAACACCTCGACTATCGTTTGTGACAGCAGTTTGACCCCTTGGCATTATACTAATCGACTAAGTACGAACATAGGCTATTTTTAACCTTATTCGCTAAAAGAGAGTGGTGTATTATGCGATATGCTACTTCAGGCGAACGGAGACGCGGGTGGAAAGCTGGATTTCGTATGAGTATTATTTTTTAATAAATTAATAATAAATTAATAATAGTAAGGTATTTTTTTTTTAATAAATTAATATAACACGAAATTACATTGGTCCCATGTTAGCCGCTTAGG
Organism: Maruca vitrata; assembly: GCA_039566165.1. Classification (NCBI taxonomy): domain Eukaryota; kingdom Metazoa; phylum Arthropoda; class Insecta; order Lepidoptera; family Crambidae; genus Maruca; species Maruca vitrata. The sequence goes on from CM076911.1 coordinate 5,511,443, forward strand.
CACTTGTGTTACGGATATCAGCATGCATAGCCTACATGCTAAATTTCAGCCCGATTCGTCCAGTGGTTTGGATAGATCATTATGGCAGTCAGTCTTTTGAGTTATATATGTATAGAAGGTTATAATATAGTAAGTGTTACTATTAAATACTGGTATATTCAAGGAATGTATTACCATGCGCTTTTGGGTCAAATAGTTCGCTAGAGCACCCTTGAAGGGGCGAGGGCACCTCCACTACTCGTTTGTGACAGCAGTTTGGCCCCTCGGCATTAATATTAATAGGGCTGGTACACACATAAGCAGACATTATATTTGGAATAAAACAAATTTTGCATTTTTTACTCGCGTGTATTATTATTTCGAACGTTCTTTATGAACCCGACGTTTAGAGTAGTATTAGTATATCTGTCAAATTTGTTTTAAGCTATTGCATAGCTTTTATCGCGGGCTTTGAGCGCGGCCACCGAACCAAGAAATTTCGAAACGAAAAAAACCTCACAATCGTCTAACGTCGTTTCAGTTCGGTAGACTTCGGAACGGTGTTTGTGTGCGTGCGGTTAGACGTATTGTACGACTCTACGAAACTCGCACGAATCGAAACGAGCTGCTCGGAAATCGGACGATGCTATGCAATAGCTTTACCGCGGCAATCTCCGAGCGCCACACGTCTTTTTTTTTCAATTGTGAAGTGCTCGCGCAAATAATAGTCAATACTCCAGCCATATATTACCTAAGGTATTATAATATATTGAATATTAGTCTATTTTCCACTTCGGTGTGTGGGTTTTATCTGTAAATTCCAGCGTTACTTTTCTGTTACCATGGTGTCTGATACTGTCTGACACTAGTTTTTGAGTTAGATAGCAGGAAAGCTTTCTACGTTCAATATTTTTGCTTCAATTTGCAATCACATGAGACAACCTATAATTAAATTAAAATTGAAGTGCACCAATAACAAAAATACAATGAAAAACATTTTTGTCTGTCTGTTTGTACCCGCTGATATCCGAAATGGTCGAAACATTTTGACGGGACTTTCGCTAATAAATAGCTAATTGTACAAAATATAATATAAATAAATAAATATTACACAACATCACATACACTGATCTGATCCCGTGGTAAGTAGCTTTAGCACTTGTGTTACAGATATAGAGGCTATTTGAATAAACAATTGCTGCCAAAATATTTTCTACGTAGACGAAGTCGTTGGTGGCCGCTAGTAATCAATAAACAGTGTTACTTTTTTATAACAAATACAGGCTGGGAGATAGTTGCCTCGTTAAGGAATCGCAGAGTACGCGCTTTAGGGGTCGGTTGGCTCAAGTAGTCTCAATGCGGCGAGAGCAACTGCAAATCGCTCATGACAGCAATTTGCTCCTCTCAAATGAGACTTCTGTTAGGGTTGGCAACTTAGTTCTTAACCATATTTTGAAGTCACCAGAAACAGACTGGCCCAAACCACAAGATGATTTTTTTAAATTGACTATGGAAATGTCCCCTTTCAAACCATTTAGTTCATAACCAGAATGGATCAAAGGATATTTTTGTTAAAAATCACCAGAGACGATTAAAAAAGGTCTGAATTTTATACAATATTAAAAGAGTATAGGGGGCCTAGACCACTCGGGCCACGCTATTACGGTTCATGTAACTCGGGCAAATCTGGTTCTGATTTATTTAGCGTTATCAATACAAAATATTGGTATAATGACAAAATTAAAAATAAAATAATAAATCTAATAAACAAAATACATTAATATGCAAAACTTGCATTTCATGCCGTTTGACAGCCCTGACAATATCGGAGTCGCAAAGTTTATAAGTATGTTAGTAACCCACAATTACATTATGTGTAGAGTCTGCTAATGGTCTTTGTTATTGGCAGAAATATGTATTAAAACCAAGTTTTGAACAGACCTATTATAACTAGACGACTCTAAGAGTAAAAGGTTCCAAATTAGGTTGTGTGTATGTTTTTTTTTATCGAATATTTTAGTGTGTTTATTAAAAAAACGAGCGATGTAGAAAAATATCTCGTTGAAATCACAAAAGTAGGTATTGCAATGTCCTTTGCTTTTACAGAAAGAGAACAACTGATACAAACAAATTGTGAGCAATTATTTTTCATAACCGAGACAGGTTGCAGTAGAACTGATTCCTTAATGAACAACTAATAATTCAATTTTATATATGTATTTATAAATATCTACGTATTTAGTCTCTGACCACTATAGTACAAGCTCTGCTTAATTCAAGTGGTCGGAGTGGAGATGCCCCAAATATTTAATCCAGACCCCCAATCGGTTATTGTTAGTTTTGAATGTATGTATATTAGCTATATTAGCCCAGGCATAGACAAACTAAACACTAAGAAAGTTAGTAAACAACGTAAACTTTTCATATTCAGAAACATATTTTATTGCCTGCAATCATGTTACTTACCTGGGCTCCTCAGTTATCCCATGGTTTAGTTTATCAAAGTTGGTCCTCAGGGAATTTCATATTATGTCCGGATAAACGGACCGGCCAGATTATATTGCTCTCGGGAGCAAATGTTTGACTTTCTTAACCCAAACTTGTATCTAGTAAGCCAATGGTCAATATTGTGATGCTTGAAAGATGAGTATGACGTGAGCGAGACATACCAATAAGTAATTTGGTTGAAATATGTTTTCGACCCATATATACTTATGTTTCAAATTACATCATATCATCAGCACATATACGTCATCACTGATGGAGCATGGGCCTACTAAGCTGGTGCGATCAGACCTTAGTAAACCACGCTGGCTAACTGCTGATTGGTCGACTATACAACCTTCGAACTTCTTCATAGGTGTGCAGGTTTCCTCACGATGGTTTTCCTCCACCGTACAGGCGTGCCTATGTTTAGTATGTAAATTGAGTAATAAAGTACAGATTTGATATTACTTGTCGTGTATTGAATAGTATCATCATCATAATCATTAGCAATATAAGTGGGTCTAGTGACTAGTACTAAATACTTTTTAGTAATTAGGTTACCCTAACGTCTTAATCTCTTATTAATATTATACCAGCAGCGAATAAAGTCCACACAATACAATTTGTACAAACGATTTCAGCACTTACATTTCCATAACGAGATAGGAATAGACAAGTGGGTGTTTAACTCCTTTCAAATTAATTGTGAAGTTGGAAGGTTTAAATGAGCTTTATTAAACTGATGGTGGGTCGACGTTTAATTTCCGCCTCACACTGAACATGTCTTTACACAGAAACGCCCTGAGACGCGAATGTTGTTCGACTATATAGTGTGAACACAATAACTAAACTACATTCAATCTGCATTGAATTGAGAGCGCGTCATTTATCAGGCCGTAACGTCGTATGAATACTCAAACTCACTGAAAACTTAACTATCTTATATGTACTTTAGACCAGTATTGTCAAAAGTTAGTCCAAATTGTTCATTTTTTTACCTGCTTCAATTTTGTTTTAGGAAAATTTTCGATAGTTCCTATATTTTCGGAGATATTATTTGCTAAAACCCGAATTTTCAATGGCCAATTTTTTGAAAATTATTAGATTTTTCGAAAATCTTTTTGAATGATTTTTGCTTAAAATTAGGCCTTCTATTAGTCTACTATCTGAGGTTATTTAAAAAAAAAACCATCCACCGCCGAGAAGGGTCAGCAACCATCCCCAGGGTGGTTGCGGAGTCCAAATCATTTTCACTTTTGATATTAAGGGTGATATGGACCTAAATCCAAAATTTCATGCCAATCGGTTCACAGTAAAAAAATTCGGACCTAAAATGCTTCAATGACTCCACTATGTGTACCTTTGACCAGTATGGAACGACAAGCGATTTTTTTTTTAATTTCTTAAAAAATTAAATATAATACAAATAAATAAATAAGAATTGAGAGTGCCTCATTCATCGAATCGTAACATCGTATGAATACTCAAACTCACTGAAAACGGAACGATCAATGTACTTTAGACCAGTATGGAAGCACCAGTGAATTTTTAATCCAAACCCTTACTAAAATAAATAAATAAGAATTGAGAGTCATTCATCACTGTTACATCGTATGAATTCTAAAACTCACTGAAAACTTAACTATCAATGTACAATTGACCAGAGGGCCTACCATGAGTTGGCTATCGAAAACTTACGTACGTTAAAAACCTATCGAGTTGTTTTTTTCATACGGCCGATTTTAGTTCTTCGCATAACCACCTACAAGTTTGTCATAGACATATTTACGTACGCGATATCGAGTGCGTAAGTTTTAAACTCATGGTAGCCACACAGAACACATCCTTGCTCATATAAATTAAAAAAAATGTCTCTGTATATCCCACTAGCACATCAAAACTACTAAACTATAAATTAATTTGTTATGTTGCCTAAAGTCCTGAGTTATTCCCTGCCGTTCCGTATACACGAGTTTCTGAAAGTTTCAAATAAACTAATGCATACCATTTGTCCGGGACTGTTATTTGATTATTTCACATTAGCGTTTGGCATAACACTGCGGGTTCCGTAGCTTTTGCTAGAACCAGGACTAGAACCGAATAGATAGTCAGTAATTTGTAAGAATATGAAGCTTGTAGGTAGTAAATAGTTTTTTTCCTAACTGAATACGATGATAGCTTGGAGTAGCCTCGTCATCATCACCGGACTTGCGGGGGAGCGGATGGATGGCTCTCACCCCATCTTTCGACGTTCAGCTACATCGTCTAAAATATCAAACAATTATTTCAGACTAGTGTCCCGGCGAATTTCATACCGCCAATACTGATTATTTTTCTATATTTTCTCATTGAAACCTTCCCTGGACTACGACGAACATTTTAAAACCAAAATTACCTAAATCGGTCCGGGCGTTCTCGAGTTTTAGTCAATTCATTTTTATTTATAAGATAAACGTCTTCGATAACTTGTCGAATCCGTCGATGACTCAAGCTCAAAATCAAGATGGTAAAATGTCATAATTGCTATTATCCATACTAATATCCAAATACACCCCATTACCCATTGGTATAATCCAGATGTAACGTCACACAGTAATTATTAATTACCTATGTATTCGCTACTGTGTTCATCATGAAGAGCAAAATTTAATCGAAAGGAACGCGAAAGTCTCAAATCTTCAACAACTTTCCAGTTTATTTTACATCCTCACCGGAAGAGCCCTGAGACGTATAATACCCATCTCAAAAGAAAATTATTATTTTAAGTGTAAACCCCGCGCAAAGTAGGTAAGACGCTACATATAAGTCTTTAAAATCTCGTTAGGCATCTACCACGACATATTGGTTACGGGAAAACATCTTCTTACTTTATTCGTAGATTTCATATATTTTAGAAGAGGTTTTAATCCAGCTACGTAACACAGTGTTATTACGTAACACATTATTTGACGCTTAAACGGTGAAGGAAAATATCTTGAGGAAACCTGAACACCTATGAAGAAATTCTCAGGTTGTGTAGACGACCAACCCGAACTCAGCGTGATTGACGAAAGCCTTGTCGCCCTAGTTTAGGATAGGTCCGTGGCATGTTTTATTTCTAACTTACAAACAATTTAGTACGGGTTTTCGTTGCAGCTCCTTAAATTGATTTGCTATGATGAGATTTTGTTTTTAATAACGGATATCCAACAATCTATCTGTCTATTTAAAGGCTGTGTAGAGAATTTGTGAAATTATGTGGTCAACATTTATTACACACACACTCCACTGCTCTATATACGAACTATGACATACAATATAGTAAGTGTTGCTGTCGACAAACACCCGTGCATTTATACGAGTACCAGTGCCCTGGCTTCGCTTCGGTATATTATACATACAAAACCTTCCACTTAAATCCCTCTATATATTAGTAGAACTATGTAGTTTTAAAGATTGATACCTACATAAGGACAAACAAATTATTGGACATTCTATAACTGAAGTACGCTACAGGCGAAAGGTCCAACTCCGGACCGGGAAGATTCTGATCTCGGACCGCGAAATATCGTAATGCATTACATATGTCAATTATATAATACGATTAATTACAATAATAAGGATCTAGCTAGTGCTTTTATCTTCCACATGGTACTGGGGGGATGGTTTTCTGGACCCCGTTCAGATTTTCCCAAAGGACCCGAACCGAATCTACTTCTGTTCTATAACAGACATTAACTCATTCACTTAATTTTATTAGTATTCCAAATAAAAGCTGCTGCATTTTTTCTTTTCTGTCGATTTCGGCGTTACGTAGAAAAGGAAAATGCTACTAATGCCACCTCTGACGTTCACTTTATTGTCCGTTCTTGCGACACTTTTCGTGTAAAAGAAAGAAAATATCGCTGTCGACAATGATTTATTAGAAAGCTGTCAAGCTTGAAAGGGTTCCTTGTTACGCGGTAGCGGTTTGGTTCCTAATATTGTGTTATTTGCTGAAGGGTCGTTCGCGTTTTGGAGACGGGGTAGACTAAACTTCTTCGATGAGCTTTTTTTCAGAAGCGATAAACTACTGCTGAGTTAAGATCTGCTGAGATTTATTATGACCGCTGCTAAGAATGTTTAAACGACAACGAAAACTAACCTGTGTATTATACTGTCACTTGACCCGTAAAATCAAAAGAAAGCAGTAATTTATGGGGTTCGACTAAGGCCTTATCGCCCTAGTTTAGGGTAGGCCCGTGCCCCAGCAGTGGGGACGTATATGGGCTGATGATGATGATGATGGGGTTGTAATTTTTTTTCATTACTTGTGTACCTAGCTATAGACCTAAACTAAATTTAACTAGCATATTCTAGTTTGAGTATTTACATAAGTAAGATAATACTGCAAACTACGTAAGCTATAACGTTATCCTTGTATTTACTATCTTATTAGGGTTTTTTTTTGTTCCTACGACGTTTTCAGAAATTTTCTATTACGATGCCTATCACAGACTCAGCTCACTTTGTCCGAACAATAGGCCAAGACAGTCTCCAGGGCAACCGTGATATTGTTAGATGTGACGGCTGCTATTATGTTGAGATACTTTTGTTCCGGTAAGCCCTTTTTTACAAAATTACTCGAAAACTACTAAGAGTTATGATATGACGCGAAAGATTAAGATAGAACAACGACTGAAGAAAGTAACGATTAAGTTTGTATTAACTCAATTATCTATGGACTTTGTAAATTGATGAATCATTATTGATAGAATTAATAGCTGGAAGACAAGAGGTAGGTTATCTTGAGAATAAATAAAAAGAAATAGAAATAATGAGCCAGAAACGATTTCTGAAAGTTAAATGAAACATGGTTACCGTTATACTGATTCATCTTTGTACGGAATTCGTTCATATCCTTACGAATATAGAAAAAATTACTTTGTCTGTGCTTTAACGCCAAAACAACGGAAGGTTTAATGACATTTGGAAACGCGGGAGAAGTCGCGAGCAGAAAATTAGCAAATCCATACACCATCAATGAAAACAAAAAGGAAACCATACGAAAGCTATCACTTTAATGAGCTTCTAAAGCTAACTGTAGCAAACAGAGAATTCTAGACCGCAATAATAAATGACAGGTATAGTTTTGAAGAACCTGTAATATCATTTCAAACTGAACTTATACAGTCATACACAACTTTATCAACGTAAATGACATAATTAGACTTACGTCTCTTAGCTCAAGCAAATACATGATAATGTTTAATTAGATTCGTAATAGGCAATCGTAACCACGATGCGAGGTAAACTTTTTACATTTAAGGCTTTCGTTATATTCGCTTTACGTTAGTTTCTCATAGTTTTAATTTACGACACGTGTAGGGAGCACTCAGAACTTTTGATTGAGTGCCCGCTCGATTTTGTTAGTTTCATTAGTAGCCGTACACATTAGTAGACTTCTACTAAAATTTCATCTATTTTGTCTTTTATAAATAAATATTACACAACATCACATACATTGATCTGATCCCGTGGTAAGTAGCTTAAGCACTTGTGTTACGGAAATCAGTATCAACAGTAGATACACAAATAAACTTAAATATATTTAATAAAATAATACACCCAGACACGGAACAAACACCGATGTTCGTCACACAAATATTTGTCCCGAGTGGGAATCGAACCCACGACTCTTGGAACCGTAGGTTTTGAACCTGAGTCACTAACCACTGTCCCACTGAGCCAGTCAGTATTATAAAGGCAGACATTCAAGAGAGTATACATTTTTGTTATACGAGTTTTTATCTTATCATTGTAAGTAAGTGTATAGCACTTAAAATGCAAATAACAAACTATCTCATGCAAATCTTTCAATATACTTTCCATCAATATTTTATTCAGTCCATAACACACAAAACAGCAAACCTTCTACAAACATGAAAATATTATCAAATTTGGTATAAACCAAATTTATTATTGATGATTCGTCGAGAAGGTTTCTTTAGGCGACACGACGGGATAATCGCTTGTGACAATTTTCATTCCAAATTTACTTTCGTAAATGTGGCTTAAGACATCATTATTGATTGATTTATAAATTTAAAAAAAATGGGCGTTCTAATATTAGAGGATTCTCAGAATACAGTGTTTATAACACTACATTGCAAGTTCGAATAGCCTAGTTTAAAAAGTATCCAATCAAAAACATAAATGTGAAATGAGAGCCACGTTCAATATTATGATAATTGCCTTGGTTGTTGACTTCAACGACAAAAGAAGTGAGATCTAAATGGGTGCCAAGTTCAATGGTCAACCCTGAAATTTATTTATAAGTAACACTATAACATACCTATCATATCTTCTTATAACATAAGATAATGTATGGTGGTAGCCTATGAAGGTCTGTCTTGGCTAGTTTCTATAAACCTACCAACGTATTATTATGTTCGCTCGCTAGTTTCTACCAACAATCCAAATTTTCGGAATTATAAAATAAATACCGACAAATACCAAACTAACCAAGACAACTAACTAAATAAATAAAGAAAACTAGCCAAGACAGACCTTCATAGGCTACCACCATACATTATCTTATGTTATAAGAAGATATGATAGGTATGTTATAGTGTTACTTATAAATAAATTTCAGGGTTGACCATTGAACTTGGCACCCATTTAGATCTCACTTCTTTTGTCGTTGAAGTCAACAACCAAGGCAATTATCATAATATTGAACGTGGCTCTCATTTCACATTTATGTTTTTGATTGGATATCATTACTTTTTGTAGAAAAGTATATATCATCGTAACGCCGTAGGTCCTTTGAAAAGGACAAATTCAAAACTACAACTAGACTTTATAAATATAAAACAATTGAATCAGTTACTGTATTTTCCTACGTTTACGGGGTATAACCCTAAGTAATAAATATGAGAACCGACTATAAGTACCTACTCTTAATTGTAAATAAGTAAGTATGTATACCTAAATATATACTTAGTGCTCTGCCTTCCCCGGTATATAGGCGTGATTAGGCACTAATTAGGTATTTATGTTAAGCGTTCATAATAGAACCTAACCGCAGCAGTGGTCTCCGTTTCACGGCTTTCAGGGTGAGTGCGACAGGCTCAACATGGTCTATTGTGCCTGTCGACCTCATTATGTGGATCTCACTACCGCTTACCATCAGGTGGAGTGAGGTCATCTTGTTAGCCTCTTATAAAAATAAAAAAATAAAAAAAATCCTAATTATTAAAAAATTGCCAGTTTTTTATTTTTTCCTTTGTATTCATGTAATTACCTATCTGCATACCAAATTTTAACTCTCTAGGTCATTTGGAACTGGGTTAGAATTTTGATCTGTCAGTCAGTCAATGATAAAAATGAGGATTTTTGGACATTAATATCTAAATAACTGTTTGAGATAAGCTTATGAAATTTAGAACACATATTTATCTCGCAAGTCACAATATATGAGCCAAATTTGATACGTTTATGTGAAATAGTTTTTGATTTATGAGGGGTTCAAAAGTGGTTCCAAATGGTTCGTGTAATATTACACACGGTGCGGTCCGCCAGTTCTGTTTCTTGAACTTGGCTTGACACGCTACCGCGTGTCTAGATAAGTGGTAAGTATAAGGAAAAGTATTAAGAGCGCAAGATATTTATTGTCTTACGGACACATAGTTTTAATGACCAATTTGCCAAAGTGGTTCGTTCATAAGTTTGTCATAATGTAGTGTAGATACATTCAGTATAGCTTGTACTCATGTAATCTTAACGAGTTTCATGTAAATTACGAGCATCCTGCCTCGGGCGGTTAATCTCGGATTATTTGTACGAGTCTGAGATGGGTCGCTTTTACCCATAATGTTGCTTAAATTTTTCTTGGCGATTTGTTTGTTAAGGCAGGTACTTTTGTCTGCTGATGTTATGAACAGTTACAAAGTCACAAAAGTAGTGGTAGTAATTTACGAACTAATGGAATTGAATGAACAGTAATAAATATATTCATAAATATGTAAAACAAAATATGGTTTCAAGTAAGCTGAGATGAAGATTATCGTTTTTATCTAGAAATCACTGAATAACCAATAACAAACAAGAGCATATTCGTCGCTTAGTAACCAACCTTCAGAAACAACTACATACTTGTATATCCTACTCGTCGTCTGTCACAACATATAATTATATTACGACAGCAATACAGATACTGCGAAGTTCGAATCACACAAAACTGGCACATCCCAAGCTCCCGTTGTAGGGCAAAGTTAGAAACACCAATATACCTTTGAAACTTGTGCGGTTACCCGAATAACTTGCCAAGTGTTTGAGAGAGAAAAAGGTGTGTTTGACCCCAAACGCAGGGGTGATTCTCGCATTTTCACGGCGCCGCGGCATCAAAGTTAGACAGAAATACGTAATTGATTTTCCGGGTGACATTCGCACTTTTCCTTATTTGAAATTTTTGTTTCCAAACGCATTGGTTGACATTTGGTAGCGTTGTTTACGTAAACAGTGGCAAATCCTGTATCTGCCTGTTTCTACAAGGGATGAGCAGAGATGTTTTTTGCATCTTACAAGTCTTACCTGCTATGTTCATAGTATTATCTATTATTAACACTACACTTTTAAAATAAAACTAAGTTAGACTCCCGTGGTTTGGAGCTCTTCAAAGTGTTCGTGATCATGGGCAAGACTATTTTTAGACAAATACAAATGATTTGAAAGTTTGCAACGTTTTACCAAATAAAACTTTAGTTCCCGTTGTTAATTTGGCGACTTGAAGTGAAGTAGACAGTCATAACTTCATTTTGGATAGAACAAAAAGTTTGTTATTTCATGAATATTTCGCTGCAAGTAGGTGATTGGTAAGGGTATCGATTGCTTCGCAAAAACAGTTAGAGTTCATCACTCAAAATAACTGATACAACAAAGTTTCAACGATTTCAATGTCAGCCAACTGGTTTACGAGCTCCTCTGATTCGTTTGTTTGCGCGGAACACAAGGGACTTATTGAAAATATTTGCTCCCAATTTCCTTTGGTCTAATTAATACAACTGGCTTAACCATGGTTGCTCTTTGAGGCGACATTCCAGTGTACACAGAGGCCACGGTAAATGAGTTCCTATTGTCAAATCATCAAAACACAGTAAACAGTTTTACCGTCGCTGCGATCGGTCTTTTCCGTTTGATCTCTTATTTTTAATTTAGCACAAATGTAGCGGGGCTTTAAAGGTTTCTGTGTGTTTTACGGTCAACCTTAACTTTACAATTATATATTGAGGACAGCTAACCAATTTGGATCGTATATTTAGTTTTAATGTTGCTAAGAGTACTTTTTTTTATATTAGGCTAACAATATGACCTCACTCCACCTGATGGTAAGCGGTAGTGAGATCCAAAAATGAGGGTACATCTACTTTAACCACAATCTGCACAGAGACAGTTTAGGTTCAAAAATTAAATTAATAGTGAACGAAATATGGCCAATGTCATACTCAATTTATGATATGTTGTAGGATAGCTAGAAAAAATACTCCAGTCATATTGTAAAAAACTACACCACTGCCGGAACTTCCGCTTTTGGATGCACAGTAAAACTATCTAATTAACAATTTCAACTCTACTTCGTGAAAGCGTAACGAAGCTTCTTTGTTATAAAATAATAGTCAGGTATCACTTCCCTCGTCTTAAAGGAATTTCTTTTAAGCTTTTAATGACTTGCGACAACTCTTTTCTGTACTTCTTTTTATACTTAGACATTTATAGAGCAACCACAGTCCTAAGAAAAAGGATCAATAGAAATAAATTACAACATTTTAAACGTTTTGTAACTAAGTGGCATACTTGATGGGGCCAGGAGGTGTGGGTTCGACGCCAATTGGACACAAATATTTGTTATAAGCAATTATTGTTTCGTGACTATGTACTTATCTATTTGATCACATTTATGTGTGCTAGCCATCATCATCATCAGCCCATTACAGTCCACTGCTCCCTCCTTCCTCCCCAAATGCACGCCACTTCTCTCTATCCTCGGCCAATCGCATCCAGCTCCTACCAGCCGACCTGCGCAGATCGTCACACCACCTGGCCTGCGGGCATTCTACACTTCGTTTGCCGAGACGCGGTATCCACTATCCACTCCAGAACTCGTCTACCCCATAGGTCGTCGGCTGATGATTACGATACGATAAAGATAAATTTATGATTACGATATTTTGTCTATTAACGGTACAGAGATAACTCAAAAGCTGAGATAACTCATACAAGACCTAGTAAGTGAACAAATAATATTTTCAGAAGAATCGAGCCCACATATCAAAGATTGGATAACATTATCATATAGGCGTATTGCTTGAAGAGCTTTTTCGCAAATTAATAGCGCTTTTATTACCGGAGCCCTGCGAAAAAGCGGGTTTGAAGAAAATAACTGGAACGATAATCCACAGACGAAATTACGCGCCGCGGCAGAACAAAAGATGGAAAATTGGAATATTTCCTATTAAAAATGGGGCTCCACAAAGCATTTTGGATGTAAGATTGTTAGCCTTCGTAAGGCTGGAATAATATTTCACAAAATTTAGTTTTGGCTCCTTCGCAGACGGTGCGTAATGTAATCGTATCGCAATCGCTTGTTGCTACTAGAACAATTCCGTTCTAATTATGTGTCCCTCATTATATAAGTATAAGTTTTTTTATAACAATTTTGTTGGTGACCTTGTTCAAATACAATTTGTATGGGATTTGTATGGAATTGATCTCGCAATATGAGCTTTGCAAGAAGAAAACAAGCATGATGATGATTCTAAGAATGGTGGTATTGAGATTTTCATAGACTTAAGTGTGTGATCATTTATGTATCATCGCTTTTGGTATTAGCAGAACTATAAATGGTTTTTAAATAATACTAATTTAACTTCATAAATAAAACAACATAATCGTTGTTACACGTCCCACACTTGTCGACACAATTCAATCAATTCTAAATGTATTTGAAATTCAAAATAACGACTTTGAAGATCATAAACAAGTATGAGATATCTGCATTTCAAAGCTTTGCTAAGTGGAATAAGGAAATTTTATAAAGCTTAAAAATATTACTGAAGTATTCTACGTTTTCCTTTTAATATTTGATTGGCTACGAGTGAAATGTTATTTCTATTCTTATACTAAACCGCGATTCACGTTTGAAGCAACTTACGAGAAATCACTAATGAGTGTGATATGTGAAACAGCCATTGTATAAAAGCATTTTGTATATTCACAACAATATTCACATTATCTATGAAAAATAATTATTACGGAAACATTTCCAGTTATCGTTTCCACATTATTAAAAATGTAATACACGGTAATTACTACTATATGCCAATTGATGTTGTGTTGTGTGCTGTGTTTATCAAATGAATAATTAATAACATCGGTGTTATATCGATGTCTTTCTTTCTGAAGTTTGTCGCTATTAAGTCATTAACTTGATTACTGTCAACCATTTAATACGCATATAATAAAAGTATGCAAAACTACTTACGCATAGCACCTTTACCGATAGAATAACGATATATTTAAAATACATTAAAATCTCGACGTTTTAAACTCTTACAATTGATAAAGGGACGAACGTAGTAAATTTTATATAAAAAATTAAAATATTGTCCTAAATACATTCCTGTCCTAGTCTTTAGAATTCATTTCACTTTCATTCGGATCTGTAGCTTTTGCGTGAAAGCGCGACATACTGATAGGGCTAACTTTGCATTTATATTATTAGTAAGGAAGTAGAGATAGCGTCACAATAAACACAAGCAACATTTTTAGTTATTACACAACTTACAACGTACTTTCACAAAATCTTAGCTGTCTTGATTTACCCCGATTGTCTATTAATTGAAACGTCAACACCGTATCGATACCTCACTCGCTGAAATGTGCGAGCTGAATTGCTGTCTAATTTTAGTTGTTGAAGCAGCGTGGCCCGTGGGTTCCTAATGTTTCTAAAGAATCAATGAACAAATAGAGAACATAGTGACACGTGGCGATGTTTGAACTAGCGACCTCTCGCATGGCAAGCAACGACCTTAACCACTCGGCTATCGACCCTTTTTATTAAAACTGTAATTAAGTAGGTATTAAAGCGATAGATTATAGTTATTATGTTTATTGCGTAAGGACCATACAGATAAAGTTTTAATTTTAGCCTAGCTAGATTTTAACAAAGCGAACAATAAGCTATTTGATTTAGGGTAGGTAATACGGAAATCGAAACTGGTTCAAAAGTATCATGCTTCTATCAGAAAAGCACCTTACATATTGATTTGGTCTTGAACTTTTGTTGACCCAATTTAGCTAAAGATGTTATAAGCTGTGACTTACTGTACGACTGATTTATTCAAATAAATGACATTTAGTATGATGAAGTGTGTGTATTTCTTTTTTGTGTTGAGGATGTTTTTGATCGTTTCTACAGGTTTTATGTGGAATACCTTATGGAACTAAACTCTGTCTTGTACAGGGTCCTCTACAAACAATATTTAAAATATTTTATATTCAGCGTCACCTGAATGTTTGTGTCTTTTTTATAATTGTGGAAATGGAATGTAATACAAATTACCAAGCAAGGCAAAAAGCGATCGCGCAGTCTTCGCATTTGCACCAAGCCCGAAGGATTCCCAACTCGAGCTAAGCCCATCACGAGAATTATCGCGAAATGGAAAAAGTTACCAACAAATATTGAACGGAACCCTTACCTTCTCATAGGCCATTAATATTTAAACCAAAAATGAAAGCGAAAATTACATTTTTCAAGTGTGATTATCCCATTCACCTCCGCTTTTATGGTGACGTATTGTCGCCATTTTGAAAGGGCCTGACAGTATTTTCTAATAACGTATGGTAATGTGTTTTACAGGAAACACAATAAACGCTTTGTGCTTGAAAAATTGCATTCTATGAACACCGATGCGATATGACGTGTCGCTATTGTAAGGGGTAAAAACTTTTTTTAATTTTATTAATGTATGTGATTTGTAAATGTAGATCATAAACCGGTAAAATGCGATTCGGACTCGCGCATGACGGGTTCCTTATCTTATTTGCAAAAAAAAACATTGTTTTTTTTTTTATTTTGTTATTATTTCACGTTTTAGCGGTTTTTGAGAAACAACATGGTGACAGACGGATGGACTACACACAGGAAAGTCCTATTGGGCCGCGTTTTTACCCTTTGGGTCCCCTAAACAAAGGGATTCTAACACAGTAACTTTTATATTTATATTAATACCTAAGAGTTTAAAAGTGAGACGATCCGAAAGAGGCGCTACATATAATTCGCCCAATGTCATAACTTCAAGAAATCTTAGTAAACGATGGCACATCACTCACCACATTACCACATAGTATAAAGCAAAGTAACCCCCGCGTCTGTCTGTATCTATGTATGCTGTAATCTTTTAAACTACGCAACGGATTTTGGTGTTTTTTTTAATTGATAGAGGGATTAAAGAGGATAGTTTTTATGTATCATATACCCGAAGGCGGGTCACTAGTATAGTGTGATCTTTGATACATTTTAAAAGTAAATTTTTTTTTTACATTTCCACACACGGTCATCTGACCCCAAACTAAGCAGAGCTTGTACTATGGGCGTCAGAGACTGATATACATACATATATATTTTTAAATACATACTTAAATACACAATCACACCCAGACACGGAATAAACACCGATGTTCATCACAAAAATATTCGTCGAAGCCACGATCCCACGACTCAAACTCAAAGTTTTTCAAGTTACATTGTTGTCTGAGTTACAGACTTATTAATATGGCATTAATTTTGTATCACACAATTTCCTTGGTATTTTGTATGTGAATTTTAAAATAAGGTGGTTCTATTTTAGACATCGAAGCAAGAATCTAATTAGTACCTGCTAACTAAGATAATATGAGTTTGGGAGAACTCGTATACAGTGAACAGAATGGAAATAAGCTAAGGGAAATTGTAATATCGTGGTTCCAAAATCGTTTATAAGCGTACCACATATTTAGGGTTCCATCCAAGTATAAGGGTTAATATATAATTTTAAACTGTCATGGAAACACACATTAGAAAACTGTAACTGTCCGGGATATTTACCATGTTGTTTTGTTTTAATGAGCTCCCGATATTTCGGCACTGTTGCAAGCGTCATGATCACGGGTGAACAGTTCACCCGTGTTATATTTCAAGAAACCGATTTCTTTTCGGAGGAACGTAATTGTTAGCAGTTTTATCCTTTGAAGTCTTCTGCATTAAGAATACCGATAACTGTACACACACGTCACTTCTATTGGATTTATTTAAGTATAATAAAGCAGAACCCTTCGTAAACCTACAGATAAGGAATTCACTTGCGTAGGACTATTGTTAGTAAACATATGATGTACGCCTTCTGTCGCGTCTGTACTAGGCACTCTTTACCTTCACCCGTAACTGTACCCACATTTTACTATGTGAGAACTCCATACAATATCTACTAGGTATTTCATTAGCGACGGAACAGGGAGCTTAGACAAAGTAACAATATCGAAACGATAACGAAGTTCGCAAAGAACAAAATGTATGGGATGACCACACCACCATCCATTTTATTCTTTTCGAAATTCGTTATCGTTTCGATATTGTTACTTTGTCTACGGCACCAGTTCGATCTATGTTCAACTTGAACACTTTATTGGCTTTACCCTTCCTGATTCGTTACCATCAACCAATTTCACTTTAACAATCATTTCCTGCGCTGCCAAAAGACATGAAAGGGAATTTGACATTCAATAACAGTTGAGAAAATATGATTTGAGCATGTAACGACATGTATTTGCGAATGTATCCTGGTTGAGAGTATCCAAGTGATAGATAAGGCTTCGCATAAACGTGGATACTTTTGCTTTTTCTTTTTACTTAACCCGTATCATCCCACTGCTGGACAAAGCTCTCCTTTAAACCTGTCCACCGCTCTTTATGTTTGTTACTTGAGATATATTTTTTTTAATTAATTAAATATGATATCGTAGCACATCACACCCCTAAATTGAAAGAAAAAAAATATTTATTTGGAACCAGTTCACTTCAATATACTACAAAGGTAACATAATTTTTTTTCTGATTTAAAAATAATAAGCCAAGCACTCGTGTTAAGGATAACAGAAAAAGTACAAAATTAAAAATCATCATCAACATCATCATCATTGTCAGACTAATTAATTTTCTGTCACTCCTGGACATAGGCACAAAAAAAATGAAGTACCTAACCTAGGTTCATCTCAAAAACATATGTCCCGGTAGGGATGATAATTATTAAATTGCTAAGCAATTTGCGTTTGTTCGTCAGACCTTCTATTGTTGTGTAAAGACAAAATGAACCTATTGTAACGCTGCGAGTACATTAGTGCGCTCTGGTTAATATTTGTGCAACTAAAGCGTTCTCCACGAAACGTGAGTACGAGTGTGGCCGCAGAATTACGCTACATAGGTACTAAATCATAAAATACTAGTGGAGTGCAAGTTGAAGTCGAATTAAAAGCTAAATTCCATTATATTAAATGAAAATGTTTGTTTCGGCAGCCCCCCACAATCATCATCATTCATCTGTCCCGAAGAAGAAGTGGGCCCCCACTATATAAATAAATAAATATTACACAACATCACATACATTGATCTGATCCCGTGGTAAGTAGCTTTAGCACTTGTGTCACAGATATCAGAATCAACAGTGGATACACAAATATACTTAATACACACCCAGACACGGAACAAACACCGATGTTCGTCACACAAATATTTGTCCCGAGTGGGAATCGAACCCACGACTCTTGGAACTGTAGGTAATGAACCTGGGTCACTAACCACTGTTCCACCGATCCACCTATTTGTTGTATTTGTTTGAACCGCAACAGCGATACATCCTTTTTGGAAAATTCACCTTCCAGGGTTTTCGACTTGCAGCTTGGTACTTTTTGACAGATAGACGGAAGATGGAAGGTAATTAGTAGTAAGTTAATTAGTACTGTCTCCCGTTACCGTTCGGGTACGGAACCAATCGGTAGCCATCGGACACTCTTTGGTTACGTAGCTTGTGTCCCTCAAAGGGACGGTGGAACCGACCATTTCCAATCCAATTGTACGTATGCCCGTTACTGGTACGTATAGTCACTCTGTTGTATGCAAACTTGCCACTAGACGTATGATCAATAACATTTGAAATTGTGTTGCGTCTATGCATTGAACTCAGAATGGGTTGTGTTGCTTTGGTCTTGTTGACCGAATCCGGAGCTAAATAGAAGTCCGTAGGTAATAGAATATAGAGGGTTAGTTGGTACTGAATTTGATTATAATATAATCATACGATGGCTCAAATTATCAAAGCGTTGATGGCTGAATGGTTAAGGTCGTTGCTTGCCATGCGAGAGGTCGCCAGTTCAAACCCCTTACGTACCAATGTATTTTTCAAATTTAAAATTCATATGTAGATTATTCGACGCTTTAATGGTGAAGGAAACTTGCACACCTACGAAGAAATTCTTAGGTTGTTTAGTCAACCAACCCGCACTTGGCCAGCGTGGTTGACTAAGGCCTTATCGCCCTAGTTTAGTGTAGGCCCTAGCCTCAGCAGTGGGGACGTATATAGGCTGATGATGATAATCACACACGTACCCTTCTATGAAAATAAAACATCAAATAATGAATGCTAAGATGATGATAATATAATGGCAAAATTAGAAATATTCAATCATATTTTCATAAAAAACCCACGCATACAAAGTCACGGGCGGCCGCTAGCTCTGTTTTTTTATTGTGACAAAACACTATTTATTAAATATTACTCTATACACGTGATATTAGGAGAAGCAATTACATAGACACTACAAATAATATTTAGTGTAATGGAACGCGTAAGTCTAAAATCTTACACTATTTATTAGTTCTATCACTTCAAGAACAGGGATTGTAACAGTCAGAAGAATGAGAGACAGTCTCCAAACGCGAGATAGTCAATAGAACATTAAATCCATTGGTATCTCATATCAAACAGAAGACGCGTTCGCGCGGAGCCTAAAGCTCGTACAAATCTTCTGGCAGCTTATATTTTCGTAAGGACAAATAAAACGAAAGTTGAAAAGTTTATCCCGAGGCAATTGCAGTTAGCTTTGTCGCCTTTTAAAGTATTGTACACAAAACGTGGCTCTCGACCTTTTTCATCTATTTTTATACTGAGCAGCCGAAGATGTATAGTTTTACGAGAGTTCCTTATTTACGAGTAAGTATGGATGTTAGAATTTGTTCTCTGTATTGAATTTTTCTATTAACACCTCCAAGATTATTGACGCAATGGCGGATTAAATAGTGCCCATTGTCTTTTAACTAAGAATTGTCGGTGTGGATCTTAATCAGGAAAAATAATTAATAAATAAATATTTCACAACATCACATACATCTATCTGATCCCGAAAGTAGCTTAATTACTTGTGTTACAGATATCAGAAACAACAGTGGATACACAATACACTTAAATATATTTCATAACACACCCAGACACGGAACAAACACCGATGTTCGTTACAATTATCTGTCCCGGATAGGAATCGAACCCACGACTCTTGAACCTGGAACCACTGTTCCACAGAGCCAGTCAAACCGGTGTTTGTTCCAGGTATCAAGTATATTTGTGTATACTTTTGTTTATGATTTTGCTTAAGACAATTGCTTTAGAAACGGAAAACGTTTGTGATGTTGTGTGATATTCATAATTTTAGTAGACTTTATGGTATGAATTCACGACAAATTAATAATGTTTTCGAAATGTTAAGATTCATTTTGTCAGGTCTATTTCAAGATAAGACAACAATAAATTCTTGTTAGACGAATTCATTGGATTTCCCAATTGAATTGGTTCGGTATTCATTTCTATGTAAACTGAAATTTGATATCAAAACCTAATCCAAGGCTATTATTAACCGAGCTATAACAATACACAGTTCAAATACTATTCTATTACAAACACTTGCAATAGATTGAATCTGAGTTAATTCCCCGAAGGGGATTTCTGCCCAGCATTTCATAGAGTGCATTAGGTTTGAGGGATCGCAGATATTAACTGAGCAAAGCCCAGTCAACTGCTCAATATTGACCAGAGTTATGTTTAACCCCAACTGAGATTTATGTAAAATAGAAATCTCATTTCAAAGTAAGACTATGTCGACTCAGAAGTAGTAGAATAGTCTAGAGTATGCGAAAATATAATGTTGAATGTAACGCATAAAACATATTATGGACATATTGGACATGTTTCATATTTTTGTGTGGTGTAAAGATAGTAAAAGGAAGATAGTTAGAAGAGTATTTTAAATTTACACTTCAAAATGTCGACATATAAATTTATCTTTACAATTCTGGTTTTAAGAATTAATAGATAGTTTGGATTATTTTTTCAATTTTACTGACTTTTACGTTTGTTACCCTTCCATTTGTGATACCAACACGCAAACTTGTTTCATAAAACAAAGGAGAACCACCGAAAGTATTAATAATGCGTGAGTAAACATCAGTTACACCGCATACTTAGCGGCGTATTTACACTTTGTAACCTAAGACGCTTAAAGACCGCGACCACGATAAAAGCAAAAGTGCCAATCCGCCTATTTGCCTCAGTTAATACGAATGTACCATTCCCAGAGGAACTCAAATCCTCATAAGGGTAGCTTCGAAGCTCGAGATGTTGCTTAAATAATGACGGCCGGATCTGTTCGTGTTTACACAACAAATAACGTGGTTTCGGGACTCATATTTACTACGTTCGCTTAGAATAATAGCGACAAATATCATACGCAATATAATCAGTGTTTGTCTTCAAAAACTGATATTATCTACTTATGTAACAAATGGAAAAAAGCAGGAGTACTAGTTGATCAGTAGAATGCTGAAAGAATAATACCTAATTAATATTTAATTTAGACGCAGGCAATCAAGAAATCGCTAATTTCTTCCCTTTATTTTTATTTACTTGATAACAGCGCATAATATCATATTATGATTGATAAGATATATAGCTCGTTTAGTGGTTTTTCTTGGGCCGGTAGTTGTGAATATAATCAATATTTATTTAAACAATTGTGTTGTGCATCTCTTAAAGATGACGATGTTACCATTTTCATTACTTAGCAAACAAATCGTTTAGTTGACAAGCAGCGGATACTCAAATTTTGTGCACCATTATATCAACCACTTCATTCACCGCTGTTCCCTAAAAGAGCACATTATTATTGCTCCAGATTACTCCCAATAAGATTCACACATTATTCAGGGAAGCAAAAATCTATTACACTTTCCCTACAGCAGTAAATGTATGGAATTCCTATCATTTCCCCATTCGTGTTTTTATCACCCTCGCACTAAATTGGGTGTTAAGAAATCGTCTTTATGCCCCAATAAAAGTGTCTATATTACCGTGGCATGCGTTATCTTGAAGAATACGCATATTTTGCGGCAAAAAACCGAAGGAAAAGGACTGGATTTAGTCCCAGTTTTGGTAAGGGAGCGCTCTATGCTAAGTGGGGTCACAGTTTTTAATATTTATAGGGTTCTGTTTGTTTGTCGTTTAGTGGTCCACTTCGTATGTAAATGATGGGTCGGATAAAACAAGGTTGGCCAAATTTTGAACGTTTTATGTCCAATGAGACCTTTTTCATTCGATTTAAATACATCAATGGTAAAGGTTGGGTTTCATGTCTGGTATTATATTGGCCCATACTTTTATTGCGCATTGATAACTATGTGTATTGTAACAAATAGAAAAAAGCAGGAGTACTAGTTGATCAGTATAATGCTGAAAGTATAATAATTAATATTTAATTTAGACGCAGGCTATCAAGAAATCTCTAATTTCTTCCCTTTCTTCATCGTGCAAACCCTATAATTTGAACACAATATAGGTACCGTGCGTCCAAACAATATTATGTTCTCAAATGTAATGTTACGCCTGGTCACTGCGATACAAGCTTGTGCTTAGTGCAGCGACCGCATGATTACTTGTAATAGTTTTAAGTTTTGGGAAATAAATAAATTATTATTATTATTATTATTATTATTTACCAGGACCTATGCGAATTTTAATAGTGGCAACTTAAAAAAAGCTTTCATAAAACTAATCAAGTGTATGTTCCTTAAAAACACAAGCTATCATAGTCCAGTCAAAATAGACAAAAATAAGTGCTAACTTAGACAAAATTCGCATAGAGCTGAAAATTGCCAGAGACGTTAAATACATCATAATAAACGAAATATCCAAAATCCCCATCAATCCTACTTCTGCAAAAAATTTTATTCAAGGTCAAAAGTATAAAATTAAGGATTTTTCCATTTTTCTCGAAAACAGTAAGTATTATCGTAAAAATAGGTCAAACAAAAGTTGTAGATCATACAATTTTCTACAAAATTGGTCCAGTCACTTTTTCTTTTCCGACTCACCATTCGCGAGATATCGTGGTTTTAATCATTAGAAAATTCATATTTTACATAATATGCATTCATCTGTTGATATCGTTTTTGATCGATATATGACCTGGAATAGGTTCACTAGGGTAACCACATTAAAAACCGCCCAAGTGTGAGAAAAAAAAACATAGGTTTTGTATGAGAACCCACTTTACAGTTGGTTTCATGTTATTTCTAGTATTAGATATTATAGAGGCAACTGAGATACATCATTCGTTAAAATTTTGACTGTCTAGCACAATCGCATGGGGGCCTGGAAGCGTTTGAAAATACAACGTTTTCAACTTTGTGCATCGCTATATCTCTGAAATGGTGAATCTTAGGAACAAAATGTTTAGACATTTTTTATAGATAATTACGTGATAAGTAATTTTATCATACATACTTTTATGATTAAACTTACCGTTTCGCTCAAAAGTGCATAAAACTGATATTTGTGACATTTCACCTTGATTATTTTTTTTTGCAGACGTGGGATCGATGGGGACTTTTGACAGATTATTTGTAATAGTGTTCCCTACATTCATGCCAATTTTCAGCTCTATGCGAATTTTTCCTAGGTTAAATGTCTATTTTGACTGGACTATCAGCAAGTATGTATATTCGAACTCTCAACTTTTTCCGAGTCAACAAACAAACGAACAGCGTTTCACCGTACAAAATTGTATAAATACCACGGTCCACGATGAAGTACGATTAAAACACAACAATTTCAATTTTAATAACGAATTCGACTACACTCATGTCGGATAAGTGAGCTGTCGAGCCCAGATGTTGCAGTTGTGTTGGATTGTTTGTCGAGGGCCACTTTATTTGGAAACGCACCCGATAACCGAGGACTATCGACGGACTGTTGTTTTCGGAGCACACTGCCAATGAAGACGCATTGTTGTGGACCAATTGAACAAATCAACAGTCAACGGTCTCAAACAGCCCGGATTTTTTGGGTGCGTTCAAGCTCTCCCAGCATTTCAATGGATTTGAAGGATTTCTAAACTTATGTCATAATAGCTGGAGAACTAGCGAACCCTGGGAGTAACGGTCTCCCTGTAAAGTTAGAAATTTGTATACTTACGGTTTTTGGTATGCTAAGATCAATAGGCATGACCAGGCAGGCGTCAGCGTCAATATTTCAACCTAATTTTCAATGTAAGTAGATATTAAGAGTTATGATTGTGCTAAATAATTTCATTCCATTGGATATCAGTTGCCTATTTATTGTTTTACTGAATAATAAACTTAATACTTGTCGACGTTGACGACGTCGACTAGTATATAGTATTCATAATATTACCTAACGTTAGATATTTAAGCTTTTCTTCACACTATTCCGATAACAGTACTCTATTTAATACGACACATGCACAGATCAATCTGAGAGTGCCTTATCTATCTATCGCAGCTTAAATAGTACCACAGTTTACTCGCCATAGGAAATTGGCCCGGAATAATTTGTTCCTCCAATTGGAATAATAATATGCGATTGCAACGCAGAATCTCTAAACCTCTACATCTACATCGACGCCGATAGACGTTGTCAGACCTCGTTACCGTTGAGATCGAGTCGGTTTGTGATGTCCATCAATTGGATTGAAATTATGTTTAGACGGCAGTGGTTTGCCGGGCGGTAAACCATTTGTGTTATGTTCTATAGGTAGGTAATCTAGGAGAAATTCTTATAATGTGTTCTTGTTCTGTTTTCACTAAACATTCACTTCAACATTTAAGTTATAATGTTTTATAATCCAAAATTTGCCTAAATATTTCATAAACTTTATGAAAAGCATTTAAATAAACAGTAATAAAACAAAACGTGCCCAAGCTTACATGCTTAATCAAAACCATCCAGAAAATATCTTACGTACCCATAATGATCCAGTTTCGCAAAACATATAGGAAAGGGCTTATCCTGTTAGACATTAATGGCGTCTCACCTATCCAAAGCAAACTTGTTCAAAATTAACCGCCGATTCCCTTAATCATTGCTTTATACATGACCGGGCAAGGCGATAAACGTAGTGTAACACCCAAAAGCCCTTATGAGCAATTTCTATTCTATTGCTAATAAAAGAGCCCTTTTGGCATTAATTGAAAGACATTACAGTGTTGATGGCAAGTACTATGTACCACACTAGTAGTTTCTTAATTGAAACAATGCGATTACATTAAATGCTTACAAGCAAATTTTTGAATTAAAACAGATTACATATAAATAGTTCGATCTTAGCATTTGAACGCTATTTGTGTGCACAAATTGGTCAAACACCTTATCAATCGTCACCAGGTAAGAAAACTGATTTGTAAAATAACTCAAGCTAAAAAATGCAAGGAGTACACTCAAAGATAAACAAACGATCCATATTGATAATTTGTTCTAAATCAAAAAGGTCTCCGATCCCTACACGGTAACACAACCACAACATCAAAACAATCAAAAACAACCCGTGATCAAAAACAACATCGCAAGCCAAACTGGGCAACATAACAAATCGGGAACAAAACACGGAAGTGAGTACTAGACCGGGGGCTGAATACCGCCACTGTTATGACAACCGCCTAACGCACGTAAACTTTACCATCAAAATTTTCAGGCGAAAGTTGGACCTTCGCCCGTTGAGTGTGGCACATTTCTAATGTAATGAGTGGAAGGTGAAACGCTCTGTTGGGCCCCGGGAATCTCCCCCGCCCTATTTTGTCCCGGGGGAATGTAATAATTCGTGTGTAAACCGCTGATGTAAGTTCCCTGATTTTGTCTTATAAATAGAACCGTTTGTACTCGTTGTGCTTTGGTTGAAATATGTGAGCCCGTGAATATAAAAAGTCCAGATATTAACATTGCTCAATGTTGCAAAAGTAAAAAAGGTACTGTAGTGCCCGAACGTTAAAACAAACATTTTTCTTGTCGTCTCCTCTCATATTAGAGTATAAATTACGAAATAGAATTAAGTGCAAAATCTCCATTAAATATTTGATTATAATTTACCTCGCAAATGAAATTCTAAAAAAAAACCTTATGATCCTATACATATGAAAGATATTATATTCATCAACATAATTATAATACTCCAGGCTGAGAGGCTCTTAATTATCGGATAGAGACCAAAATATCGATACTCAACTTTGCGGCGTGTAAGCACACGAAAGTACCTCAAAGTACAGTCGCGTACGACGTTAATGTAAAGAGCTGCTGAGAAAATATTATCCCGGAGACTAGGCAGCGGAATGTGCTTTGATAACGTTACGAAAGAAAGCAAACTCGCACACTCGCACAATACACTATTGACACAGGGAAAAGGAGTACGTGGGTTCAAATAATGTCGGCGTACCAGATGGAAAATCAAACGGTTTTATTGAGATCAGAGGAAGGCGACGAACGGCGGCGGAAGGCTGGGGGAGTTCGGTCACGTATTTGGTTCATGTTGTTTACAAACCTGTGCAACAGTTAATTTTTGTTTACCCCAAACAGATGGGGCGAGTAAAAAATGATTGCTGATTTTTGTTCAATTTGGAGATTTTATAAAAATATTTTTCCAATGCCTACTTGTGTTGTTTTTATGTAAGACTCCTAGGTTGGCCTCCTTTGAGGATAAATGGTCGTGTGGTCAACATATGAGGTCGACAGGCACAGTAGACCCTATGGAGCCTGTCGCTCTCATCCTGAAAGGCTGCCTTGATACCTTTTACAGACTAATTGAGAACCTCCTCCTTTTTTGAAGTCGGTTAAAAAATACCAAACCTTTAAGATTGTGTTCAGGTTGTTGTGGTGGGACTGCTAAGGTCAAGACGATTTTGTGGATGTTTTAGATCTAGGATAGATTGATAAACATTTTACACTCCTACTAATCAGATATGCGACCATCAAGCGTCAGATTTGATGGCATTTCCCAAAGGAATAATATTAGTTGAGGTATGAATACCAAAACGATATCTTTATCGGTCCGCGTACTATATTCTATAATTTTATGGCTAGACCACTTCGGAAGATTAATAAATTAAATAACTACAGCTTGGGAAGCGAGTTTTTCTATTTTCAGTTCACACTCAAACACAAGGCGAGCGCTTTTTCTTTGTTGCCTCATTTCTAATTCAACTAGATTTATTCACCGTTTCACGTTTAACTTCTGAATTTGAATTTCAGTACACACAAAAAATGTACACTTCTATAACTCCGTGACGGCAACCTTGTTTAAAGGGCAATTTAAAATCACGCAAATGAGATTGCCTAAAAGATTTTCGGAAACGCAAAACAATCTCGAGTTGTCGAGAAGGTTTGTAAATTTTTAATTTGCGAGCACTCTATTTGAGAGTCGAATGCTAATTAATTATACGCATTTGTGTAGGTGTAAATAAGGCTTTGACAATGGCTCGGAAGCCGACCGAGGACTTCACTTTGTACCCAACGTCTGTTCCGTGAAAGCCACAGTTTGAGGGCAAAAATCTCGGTATAACCTTCATTAATAAACACGGGTGACCTTTGATGCCGAGATGATTATAACATTACGAAACTATTCGTTGTAGAGTACCTGAATCACAGAGCTTTCTTAAACTTGGATGGTAATAAAAACTAAACAGATTAATCTTCTTCTTCTGTTGTAATTACGTGCGTACTTAATTTAATGAAGTTTTGTTATCAAAGTGATTAATCTCACATTAAACTACCTTACCACTGTAATTTTTACTAACCTATAGTAAACAGAATAGAAAAAAAAATGTTCTCGCAAAAATGTTAAGGATTTCAAACAAGTTAGAAAGAAAGAAAAGAAAGAAAGAAAAATCTTTATTTAACACATTCTCACACAGTCACAAAAATAGAAACACAAAATAACTTAAAACTAGAGTAGAATGTGCCAAAAAGGCCTTCACTCAGCATTATGTAAGTTAGGAGTCAGATATCTTCAAAAATCACGTCCTAGATCCATATTTTCCGTTTCCAATCCCACTTCTACTAGATTACACAGGTGGTAGATCGATGTGTGCGCCTAAGCACAAATCCAATATTCTATTTGCAGTGCAGATGCTTCCACGAAAAATCTCAGCGTCCTATCCCGAACCGAAAGTCTCATTCAACAATCATGTATGTATAGTCCGGTATCGGAAGTACGATTGTCTTTTGATTCATGAATTACAACATGAGTTTATGAAACCTTTGCAGATTTACATGCGGAATATATCGGTCATCTTTATCGATTCATCATTAGCATATATACTTTTACATTGGTGGGACACGGGCCTGCCCTAAACAAGGGCGATCAAGCCTTATATTATTATCGATTACAAAATTACTTTCTCTGACTAATAAACTGTCAATATGCGTTAGGAAATTTAAAACAAATAGTTATTTACAAAACCGCTCAGTCAAAAGTTAAAATCACTTATTAGTATAAAATATGGTTTTAAGCATTTTACATTAAATTGAAACTTGATGCAATTCTAATCAAAAGTCTATAAGAGGTGTGCATTAATCATTACTGTTGAAATATTCATGTTCAATCTAGAGACGCCAAAACAACTTCAACGATGGTCTAAGAAATATTAATTTCATTTGACCTAAACAGAAATTACTATTTGAGCGGTAGAGTTTTCAATTAGAGAAAAACAGAGGTAGATGTCATTATTACAATCTACATAATTTATACTATGTGTGTACAGAATGGTAACAGGGTCCAAAGGAATATTTGAGATAACTGAGTCTTCGTATACCTAAATACGTAACTCACATTATGAACGCGCGTAAAAATTTAAACGTAATTTGAAACCGTTTTCAGAGCTCGTAGTAGCTACTTTAAGATTTTTATCGTGCAAAGTATTTTCCGGACGAATTCATTTTACTTTTCAGCCGTTGAGTTGACAATATAAGTATTTTAAAACATTTTGTTATTTTAGAATATTTGGAGTATAGAATGTTGGTACACCACTGATAAGCCATAATAATTGTACCTAAAATGAGAGATTCTTTCTAGCAGTAATAAGTGTAATGGTTCTTGGAAAATTATTGATTTGGTTTATTCTTGCAAAAAATTCAAAATAAATAATGGTTGCGGCATAATCGTTGATATTCCCTTTATATGCTGTAAGACGTTATTATGAAGTCTAAGGTACTACTTTTATTGATAACTGACTATTACTACTGTCTTGTGTAAATATACGGAGAAAATGGCACTTGACTGACGAAACAAACATGCTCCTCACGGAGTAATTTTTTTCCATTTAAGGTAACTTACGAGACCCTAAAATCAAAGTTATTTCGCTCTGTAAAACACACAAATAGATTCCAACACACAATTGCCTTAAAATAGGAGAGAATGGAAGGAAGTGCAGAGTGAATACATTGAAATGGCAACCGCAGTAAAGCAGTGTTAACCTGTGGTCGCAAGGAAGTGTGAGCTAATTTGGAATAAATTCGTTCTTTACGGCCAATTTCGATCGTTCAGGATAGCCTTAGAGTGAAGATAGAAGACAGGGAAGAGTAGATTATCGTGCCAAACTGGTACTCACATTATTAGTGGTTTCAGTTAGTTCTAAGCCGGGCTCAGTTGGATTTTGGCCCGTTTCTGAATCAGCTGATTGGCCCGCTGTAGCCAACATGACCGGATGCTGCGCAATAAAATGACGTCACTGCAGTTGCGGTTTCAACCGCCCTACAGGATTTAAAACGAGTAGCATGCTTTCTTACGCATGTTTCCTTCGGTATAAACGAGTACCGATCGATATCGAATAATTTTGACTATCTAGAGCTGTTCCTTTGCTGTCATTGGTTGTGCGTAGCACTGCGATGTTTGGCCAATTGGTTTTAATATTAACACAACGAAGCAATACAAATCAGAACCAAATACAAAAAGCACACTACCGTATATAAGATTTCGTGTTCAAATTATCTTTGTAGATGGGTTACACGAGATAATGTATGATGTAAGCTGGGCACATAACCACAATGTGAATTGGCGTTATTTACACTTGAGTATTCTATTGTTGAAGTTTATTGGGAATGGTTTGGTTGATCCGTGATGTGACACAACCATTTCATTTCCAAATCTCAGCTTGTTCGTCACTATTGTGGATGCGTCAAACTTGTCTGATAATGTTTCGGGTAAATGGTTACTGAAGCGATTATTTCAGCTTGCTTGGAATAGAACTGATTTAAGGAAGTTTCTGCCCATTTCATTTTTGGATTTTCTAATGCGTTCGGTCGGTTCTCTTACATTAGAATATGTTTATGATTTCTGTAGAGTCTAGAGGAGAGTGGAATTGCTTCGCGGACAAGAGCGAAGTTTTTAAATTATATAGTAAGTATTTCTATATGGTATCAGAGCTGGATAATGTATGCCACTTAAGTTTATTTTTATTATTATTGTTCTCTGCATTTTTTAAATAAAGCCATAGGTTACAATAAGTAACTGAATTATAGAATAAATAAAAATATGAGCATCAGTCAGTACAATTATTTATTTTTCAATAAAAGAAAATAATTTCCAGGCTTGGAGTTATAATAAGAAATCTTTTTGGGTAATCTTATAAGTATATGCGATTTCTTTATATAACCAACGTTATAATCTGTATACTTTACCAATTCAAAACTAAACATCAGTTCTATCCCAACCAAACAAAAGCTACCGCAAATTAATAAAAAGCTAAAAAAACAAAACACACAAACAAACTCTGCAAATACTTACGGTCGTAGGGCTTTTCTTGTTTTTGGTGGAAAAGTGTTCTATGACCTCCCAGTTGGACTTCTTTGGGGCCGGCGTGTCAGCCGGCGAGGGCGAAGCCCGGGGCGCCGCTGACGGGGTGCTCCGGCCCGAGTCGTCGGCGCCCCGGGCCGGCGCGGCCGCGGACCGCAGGGAGGCGCATCGGCGACCCCGCAGCGCGTCCTGGAAATGGAGCTTAGTTTAATAAGACGTCCGACCGATTTCAACCATGGCGGCCGATCTCAATTGAGATCAGCCAAGTGCGCAGGACATATTATGTACCGTATCTTACTCTCATAATTCGGTGAGATGGCAATCCGACATGACAGATGAGAGATCGGGCGAAGGACCACCGGCTTAACGTGCTTTCCGAGGCATGGGCGTACAAGCGTCAACTTCCTAACTCCGGGCTGAGTAATTTCATTACAGAAAAACTCACACAAATTTTGCCCGACCTCGGACTAGAACCGGGGTCCTCTCGGTCCTAACGCAGCACTTGCTACCAATAGACCAACGAGACAGTTAAATAATCATCCCGATATTATCCCTCTGGTATGCACTTGGCCTAGGCCCGTATATATCAGTCAGTACCCCAGTGTCTTCATGAGATGCTGAGAAAAGCGAAGCTTTAAGAAATAATAATAATAATATCATTTCTACACACGGTCATCTGAACCCGCGTTTCTTCACGCTCATATCAGAAACGGATTGAGAGAGTGAGAGTGTAAGTGAATATCATGTAAAATTCACTTACACTCTTTATTATCTATTATAATTATAAAACACCATACTTGAAAGGATCCCAGTAGTAAATCACCCACTGCTTCTAATCATAGGGTTCACCGAAATTAATTAATTCGAGGAAATTAGTGTTCTAATGCGCATTCAGACGCGTAATAACTTTAAAACGTGTAGTCTGACGAGATTTAATTGGTACGTGCCAAAGCAGATTAACTTCCGAATTGTTTGAAATCAAATTCGTCTATTTAATCGAAAATCGACAAAATTGTTTTGTTTTCTTACAGCAGTATGTTTATTAAGATTTCTTTTAAAAATATATGATGTACCTATTTTTAACTGAATTCAAATTCAATAATCCTTTTATTAATATAGACTTTGTTCAAGCACATATAAATCGTTATAATTAACAACTTTTATTAATAGGATTTTAAGAAGCCGTTATCGCTATAATAGAACATTATGTGAAAGGTAAACCATTCTAAATAAAATGATAACATTGACCTAATTATCACAGAGTAAACAAATGAAAGTATACTGTAAGTGTATTACAAAAATTGTTTGTAAAACAAAATTATTTTTAGCTTATAATAATTAATGAGTTATACGTTTTTAGTTTAGGCCCGATGAGAGGCTGATAGAGTATAGTGAAGATTTACGAGTCCCGTGTGCCGTAACAATAAATATAATCATAATATCATGTGCTTAAGTGCATCGTCTTGAAATATTAAACATTCATAACAAGAGGAGCGAGCTAATACGATCATGTGCATAAAGGTAAAACCTGTGCATCTATCACTACTTTCTGCTACGTTGTATCTTTAAGAAAACCATAGTTTTACTCCACTATCTTTTTTTTTAATATGGACTTTCGCATATGAGATATACGTAGTTGTGTGGTTTAAACTACAGCATGATTGGTTATTTTTGATGTAATATTTACAGACATGTCAATATTCACCAAATCACATAGCAGTTAGACCTCATATCTTCGTCGTTGGATTTCTTACCCCTACCCTCATTACTCTACCTTTTTAACTAAAAAAATTGTCATTGTCACACATCTGTTGTCAGTATATTCCCAGAAAGTTGCACAGAACTACTTAATATTTATTTATGTTTTGCAAAAGTTAGCACATTTTGGTAACTAAACAGCAAACGAGAAAGTTTACTCGCGACAAATCGTCAAACCGCTGAAACACGGTCTGAAGCCCCCTCACTACGAAGGCCCCACTAAAATTCACCCAACATGAAACACGATTAGTAGTTCAAAATGTGAAATTCTGTGGGGGCGATAACAACATTTGCGTTGTAATCTGCTGTGTCACGCTCTAATTATCCTCAAAAGCTAACTTCACCTCATAACATGCGGTGAACTTTGAACCTGTTATTAGCTTTATACGCAATACTGGCAGGTGGGGTTGCCGTCAATTTAAGACGAAAAGAGTTGATAAAAAAGTTAAACGTCGGATAATAAAACTGTTAAAGTAAAAAAAAATGTGATCTCCACAAAAATTATTGAAAACCCATCGGAATTCCATATTTCGTAGATTTTTTTTTAATTCTAAACAGTAATTTTAATTTCAATCAGGATAAATTTGATGAAAGACCGAACCAAAGAAGACTATTGAAACATAAAATACCAAGCAAGTTGTTATATATCGACGATATCGACATTATTATTACTTGCTATTGCTGTTCGTGTCAGTACCGTATTTCATTAAATATCTCGTCTCTCAAAAAAGCTTTTAATAAAAATTTGAGTATAACTTTATAAAATGCATTAACTTTTCTTTTTCGGTGCCGAATTTGGTTACAACAAAGGTCGGGCAGGGAAAATCATGGCAACCGTTAAAATGTTTGGGCGTTAATTTAGTATGTCACCGAGTAATTACTGTGCCTACCTCCGAGCAATTAAAAGGTAGGAAACTTTTAACGATTTAAAAGGATATCGGGTAGTGTTAACTGTGTCATAACGTGTTAATGATGACACGTCGATGGCCGAGTGGTTAAGGTCGTTGCTTGCCATGCGAGAGATCGCCAGTTCAAACCCCGCCAGGTACCAATGTGTTTTTCAAATATGAAATTCATA
Source organism: Maruca vitrata (assembly GCA_039566165.1). Lineage (NCBI taxonomy): Eukaryota > Metazoa > Arthropoda > Insecta > Lepidoptera > Crambidae > Maruca > Maruca vitrata. The sequence continues at coordinate 5,544,918 of CM076911.1, forward strand.
TGTACATACCATCATTCGACGCTTTAACGGTGAAGGAAAACGTCGTGAGGAAATCAGCACACCTGAGAATTTTTTCAACGGTGTGTGAAGCCATGTCAGAGGCCTACGGGCGGTTCAAAAACTCTGACACCAGGTTGTTCATCAACCATACGATAAGAAGAAGAAGATGACACGTAATTATAGCAAGAACGTTTGTGGACGGGATAGTCACCAAAACCACTCAGTCTCTTTTCAGTTGCCACCCGTTTCACAATAGGGAACATATCATTTTTATTTAATTTAATTTGGGCAGCTACAACAATGTTGAATTTTAAAAAAAATCTTGACAATACCAAAAAAGTTGTTCAGAAGTCATGTTGATAGTCCGACTCTAATGGTGACGTCATTTTACACACTTTCCAATCCAAATCTATTTGCGTGACAGGAAAAGATAATAATTATTGTCTTTAAACTAAGCCACGTTTATTTTGTGACTAATTTGTATACTGTTTTCACTGTTACGGGTAAATCATAAAATAGATATAAATGCACTAGAGGTCGCCCGCGACTTCGACTGCATAAAATCTGATGTTAGATGTATTTTGATTGTATTCCCGCTGTCCCCTCAAACCTAATCCCCCCTCCATACCCCTCCATGAACTTAAAAAAAAGCCTATATGTTATTCCACAGTGCCAGCTACCGTCATACCAAATTACATGAAAATCGGATCAGACGTTTGAGCGTGAAAGAGTAACAAACATCTATCCAACCATCCATACTCACAAACTTTCACGTTTGTTTATAATATTAGTAAGGATGTATATTCGCCATTGAATAAAATGTTCATCCATTATTATCATGCAAACTGAAAAGCAAATATGCACCGTTTCAATGTCACTACGTATAGACTTCAGGTGCAGGCGTAGAACAGATTCGATGGACGTGAGTCATTGTGCGAAGTAAATGAAAATGTTGGAACTGGAAAACGCAGTTCCTTTGAACAATGGCCGTCGGAATCCGGTAGAGCGCTAGAACTAAACTTTGGTTGCAAACGGAAGTAAGAACTTGGCCGTTAAGTTATCTGGCGTTGATGTAGCGTAATTAAATATGACTAAAGAATATGAGTCAAACAACATTTTTACTTAAATGTTATAATACTTTCCTAAACGTCTTCATGACTAATTCATCGTATATATAGGGCTTACTTATACTATAACCTAGCGACCCGCCCTCGCTTCCCTTCGGGCATATGATACATAAAAACCTTCCTCTTGAATCCCTCTATCTATTAAAAAAAACACCAAAATCAATTGCGTAGTTTCCAAGATTTAAGCTTACATACAGACAGACAGACGCGCGAAACGACTTTGCTTTATACTATGCGCTTTATGCTTAATTTACTGGAAAGATTAAATAAAATTTGGTACCTATACATTAAGCCTAGAGTCTGAAAAGGACTAAGCATTTAGAAATGGGTCCCTATTACCTCAGTAATAGATACTTCGCTGGCATTCACTCAGTTTGTCGCCAACCCGTATCACAACTATACTGATAGCTAGAAATGTGTCATATGTGACCAACAGCAGGAAATTTTCACAAAACAAAATAAAACAAATATTGAAGATCCACTGTCGCATCAGATATCCGTAACACACGTGCTTAAGCTACGTATCTCAGAATCAGATTGATGTATGTGATGTTGTAGAATAAAAATAAAATGTAGAATAAACTTTTAAATAAAATTTAAATAAACAGAAAGCATAGATGCATTTTTGTATGTCTCAAACAGTGAACCGGACGAATCTAAATAGCTGGACCTAATATTAGATGATTGTTTGGGCCAACTTTAATACATTACATCGTATGAGTAGCAATAACAATAGGAATATGTTTAGAGATCTAGTGAGAAATTCCGATATAAGCTGAGTGATTGGTTCGTAAGACTTGAACGGACTAATTATAACATACATAAAATCATGCCTTTTTCCCAGAGGGGTTGGCACAGAGGATTTTTTTATTCAGGTATATTCATTATTTTACCTGCAAACGCTCAGCAACTGCTAAAAGGCACGTTGATCACGAAATACTAACTGTTGGCTGATGTAGCACATCCTGAGGCCTGTACCTCGTTGACCATATCCTGTCCTTATCTGTTCGTGTTAATTATTTGTACTTCTTTTGTCTGTCATATATGTGTATTATTGCTTGAGTTTTGTGTTTTGTATTGATATAATTGTTGTATACCTATTTGTTTATGTTATGAGGTCAATAAACGATGTCTATTCTAAACTAGCTGACCCGGCGAACTTCGTACCGCCTTAACGTAGCTTTGATGCACTACTTTATTTTGTTAACCGACTTCAAAAAAGGAGGGGGTCTCTCAATTCGACCGCTTATATGCTTTTTATAGTTGACAGTCGTCCCATCTTAGGAATGCCGTATGAGTAAGTATCTATTCAATTTGAACTGGAATCCATAATATCCTGCATATAAAATTTAATCCTTATTTCCCTGGTCTCACCATAACTGAGAACTTTACAAATCTCATATTTTTACTCATATCCAGCAATACAATAATTGCTTTCAAATTACTTCATTTGGCGTAACAAAATTTATTCGAACCAGATTTGCCTACTTTCAAGGTAAATAAGGATAATGGCAAAAACTATGAGTTAAATTTCAGAACGCAACAAACTTCGCATAGCTTATTTAGTGGTCTGTGGTAATTTGACCGCGACAACAATTTTTTTTTTAAGTTTTTGATAAAGTTTGTTTTGTTTTAAAGACTAAGAAGTTTTCTGTTTGCTAATAAGTATTTGTTAATCAAATTTAGTTCACAGCTTAATATCGATTTTTGATAACTCTTCTACCCAATATTACAATAGGCCTATTTTGTTGGCTGCTGGATGAAGAAGGTATACTATTAAAATAATGGTTTGATATTATTTGGAATTCTCCCCGAGATATTACAGTTTCAATAGCACATCATTTGGGTGAGCTCAAAACGCTTCATACAAATATCGCAGCACACTATGACGTCACAACGTGTAATACTGTATGCATATCGTAAGAACTTTGTTCAGCAGCTATATCAAATGTTGCTTATACGAATATATTTTCATAGTGAAAGTTACTACTAATTTGTATTTTATACGATGGCATAGCATTTTTAGATTCGCACTTTTGAAATGGACTTTCCCACCCAACTTCAAATGTCTATTATTGTCTCAAGTCTTAAGAAATTTTAATTTCGATTTGACTAATGTTATTAATTTACCTATATCTTACTATTAATTGTGAAATCGCATGCAAAATTTGATTTAGAAAACTACCCTATTGTGTCGGTCGATGGGAAAATGTGTGAAGTTGTTTGACAATCGATCTTCACCAAATTGTTGTGCAAACGCTGACCAACTTCTTTTGCTGAATTGCCCATAAAATATATTTGCAAAAATTTCGTGTGTAGAGATTTAATATCTACTTATCCGTTTGATACAGGTATGAACCGTATTTATTGTAGTGCGATCAGCTCGTCTATTCTTCTGAACCAAAAACGTGATGATTGAAAAAAATTTGTCAAAGAACCTTCTTTATTATTTGGTCACTGTAGATATCGAATTTTGTCAATAAACAAACACGACAATTAGATGTCGCTTTATTGCTAAACTAGCTGTGCCCGCGACTTCGTTCGCGTGGACTACAGGATTTAACATATAAAAGTTTATCCTGCTAACTCTCGTTCCCGTAAGAATTTTTCAATATCCTGTTTCACCTAAGCTTTAAGTTTATTATGGTACCTGCATGTCAAATTTACAGCATCTAACTTCAGCGGTTTAGATTTTTCATACAAAAGGATTTTCCTGATTATTCCCGTTCCCGTGAGAATTTCGAGAATTCCTTTCTTAGTTCTTCCAAATTTCAAGTGCCTACGTTTAGCCGTTTAGGCTGTGCGTCGATAGGTCAGTCAATCCTAGAATTTGGCAAAGGTCCTTATAAAATTATATTATCTATTCTTCATCAGTATCTGTTATCGCCCTGAAAGAGTATATCATAAAAATGTGTCAAAAACAATGTTTCCGCGAAACGTCAATGACTAATAGTAACAGAGCCCACGACCAAAATTTTTGTCTCATAGCAATACGGCCAAAACCGCATCAAATCGATAGATAAGATTATTCTGAACTCGAAAATACCAATATCAGACATTTTCCGCGTAGCGTTTGATCTGACCGAATTTTCAAAATTGTCAAAGAATTTTACCGAACTGCATCATAGCAATATGTCTGATTTGCAGACTGTAGTTAAATGATGATTCTGAGATACCGGAAACATATTTTTCAGACGTTAGTGGTGTAGCGCAAACCCGTAAAATCACTTAAAAAGATTAAAAATGAGACAAAAAAAATGTCTCATAGCAATACGTCTGAAAATCTTTTTTATTAGTAAATTTTGGTTATTTGATGCGAACAAAACAATTTTCAGACGGAAATGTGGACGCATAAAATTTTGAGACCGTTTTGAAAATGTTAACAAATTTTACCGATCGGTATCATAGCAATATGTCTGAAAATTGCTAGACATGATAGAATAAGTTGTCCACATGTGCAAAAAATTTATATCAGACAAATGAAGTGTAGCATCTTTTCTATCAGACAACTTTTCGATACTCAGATATCATTTAAGAATCGTATTGAGGTATCTTGAATGAAACCAATGAATAATAGTAAGAAAGGGGCAGGGGCGTAACAAGCGATGAGGCTGTTGAAATTAAATACTGATTGATTTGATAGTTTTGGTTTTATTTAAAGCACACTTGTTATTTTCGTTTTAGCATATACTCCATATGCTACACTTAAAGTGTCTGAAAACAGGTTTTTGGTAATCAAGGCAGCAAAACGAAAAGTTAAAAAAAAAAATTATCCGTATTGCTATGATACAGGTCGGCTAAATTTGTTGACATTTTCAAAAATGCGCTCAGGCTATGTGCTACGCACAAAATGTCTGAAAACAAACTTTTTCGTAATACAATTATAAAATCTATGTACATTATCACTATCAGACGTATTGCTATAATACCGACTGCCTTTTTTTTTTGACACAGCAGAAATGGCCTCCCACGCAGTTGCTACACTTTCGACCGTTACTATATACCTAGTCGGGTTCAGAATCATACAATCTAAAGATTTTATAGGGTTTTTGCCGTATTGCTATGAGACATGGTTTTGGTCGTGGGCTCTGTTACTATAAAGAAAATTAGTTTTGACACAATATTCACTCAATAATTCCGGCAAGATGGTGACTTTGATTCGTCTGTCAACACATTTTGAATTTAACAAAATACTCGACAATCCGAAATTTGCGGATATATGTTGTCGACTCGAAATCATTATTTTTTGATGTTTTATTATTCATGTAAGGTTTTAATCGAGTCTACCGTACCCCTTGACAAAATTATTAATATAGAAGATTACTTTGGAGCAAACATCTAAATCATTAAAACGATTGTTATGGGTAAACTATAAAAGGTAGACATATGCTCTCGCGGACTTTTTTAAAGATAATGTTAAAATGAACAATTCATCCATAGAGCATTTTTGTATAACTTTAACTATATGCTCAGCGCACGCCACGGAAGGCCTCAGAAACGATACTTTCCCGTTTTTGAAACATTTTCAGTTACTGCTCCACAACTATAGGACCTAGCGTGATATTATATAGCCTATGTAACTTCTGAATAATGCAGCTTTCTAATGGTGAAAAAATTATTGCAATCGGTCCAGCAGTTTTTGAGTTTATTCATTACAAACATACAAAAATACAAAAATACAAAAATACAAATCTTTCCTCTTTATAATATTAGTATAGATGAAAATCTCTGAAATAGACAATAATTGAATAATATAGATGCATGTTGTCGATTCAAGACCCTTATAGTCTGAGGTATTATTTTCGGAAATAAAACTCAAACAAATAACTTACACAAATTAATGTCTAAAACAAATACCTAAATATAACAGTACCTACCTAAAGTTTCCAGACATTTTACAAAAAAAATATTTCTGGACGATACTCTTATTCCAATTATGAAGCTTTTGTGACAGATGTGAATTTAACACTACCAGGGAAGTACCCCTTTGAAATCGATACACAGCGGCAACGATTCTCGATTTGTAACTTATTTTAATCGAATTAACTTTCAAAAACTAAGGTTGAAAGAAATTGTCGAAAGAACAATATTAAAAGACATGCAAAACTTCTAATCTTGTTTTTTGTCGAAAAAAAGAAATACACGATTGCATGTTTAGTATAATAATTATATAGATATATAATGACGTAAATAATTATAGTCAAGTTTTTAAAAATGTATACTGAGTTTAAAGGACCATAACAGTTATACTCTCGTGTAAAAAACTCGTCAATGAAGCAGCCCCATTGCCGCCCGATTCATTTTCATTCGCGAATGATCGGTTTAACTAACTGAATACTTGAGGCACGCCACTATGTTTAAAAGTAAAACATAAACCATAGTACGTAACTGCATTCGCGCAAAAAAATATTATTATATTTTGAAGTTCAGATTTAGAAACAATAGTTAAATCAAAAACAATAAGTTAATTTTGCTTGTGAATTAATTGTAGGGTGTTTTTGTATAATTGTAAATTTTTAAAATGACGATTTACTACCGAACACAAAAAAAGATATTACATTGCATTTAAATGAAACGTGCAGAGTTACGTTCTTCGAAATGTCAAAAAAGACTTCGAAATTGGAATAATGTTTAACAAAATGACTGACGTTTCATGTCAAGTCCCACGGGAACTCTGTCAAACGGGATAAAAAGTATCCTATGTCCTTCTCCTGGCTATAAGCTACCTCCCTACAAATTTTCAGTCAAATCTGTTCTGCCGTTCTTGAGTTATAAGTGGTGTAACTAACACGACTTCCTTTTATATATATAGATGAAAACGTTTCTTGAGAATTAATCTTAAAAGATAGACTTACACTACACAGATATTTTTTTCGAAGAGTTATAATTATTTGATGCATATTTTTTGTATAATCTTGAACATTGAACAATTTTTTTCTCGATAATTGATCTATCTAACAATTTTTGTCAATTCGAACAAGTAGTTTCTGAGATTAATGTGTTTATGTGACAAACAAACTCTTCAGCTTTAAAAAAATAGCTTAGATTATTAATACGGGCAACATGAGCATAATTAAAAAATATAAATAGGCTGTGCAAAATTTAATTCGTAACATTAGATAATGTGCAAAGCGCGCATTAAAAGTTTTCCGCGCTTCAATGATAAAAGTTAGGAGCTTAACGGGACGAATTCGTTTGTCAGTCAGATGGCAGTTATAAATTCACAATTTGTTCAAAATCCACTCCCGAACCACCGGGGAAAATTCAACGCGACTCTGACGTGACGTTAGAGCTCTTTACAGTAGCGGTACCATGAGTTGGCTATCGAAAACTTACGTACGTTAAAAACCTATCGAGTTGTTTTTTCATACGACCGATTTTAGTTCTTAGCGTAACCACCAGGGGCGCTGTACAAGTTTTTCATAGACATATTTACGTAGGCGATATCGAGTCCGTAACTTTTAAACTCATGGTAGCGCTACAGCTCGTGGTCGTGATGTCTTGCCCGTGACCACGAGAGCTGTAAAAGAGCTCGAAACGACGCTTTAATATTTACAAGTTTAATAACAAGTTTAATTCGTAAAATAAGTTTTATTACAAATCTACACGTCATCTGATGTGTTCGCGCAAATAAAAGACGATACTAGAGCTGAAAACCATAACATAGCCGGCCTAAGCCAAAGTCAAAGTCAAAGTTTTTATTGCGAACTAAGTGTTGTTACAGATGAACAGTGTGACCCAGGTTCACTACCTACGGTTCCAAGAGTCGTCGGTTTGATTCCCACTCGGGACAAATACTTGTGTTACGAACATCGGTATTTGTTCCTTGTCTGGTTGTGTTATTAAATATATTTAAGTATATTTGTGAATCCACTGTTGATTCTGATATCTGTAACACAAGTGCTTTAAGCTACTTACCACAGAATCAGATCAATGTGTCTGATGTTGTGCAATATTTATTTATTTATAATATTTTTTTATGATCTTAATACTTAGTTGATCTTGTCAGGTAATGCCTAAATCAGTCGACCTATACATTAGCAGCTGATAGCACTATTCTTTTGAAAATCTGTCAACACAAAAGATACAAGTTATTAGGTAAATTGTATATTCAGCCAAAAAGGATGAAAGGGCTCGCTAATACACTCTCCCAAGGGATCAATACAGAAATCATAGATGTTATTTCTTTCGAGAAGTCCGAGCTCAGATGTGAATCAGAATCAACTTTGATATTTTTGTTTGTGTTTTATTATACGGTTCTATACTTGCTTGTGATTCCGTAAATGTTTGTTTAGTAAGAGTTATTCACATGTTTTAATATCAAGGTAAGAGTACTGTTACATCATGAGCCCGTAGAGTAGAGTAGAGAAGAGTAATGTTACACATGCTCATTACAAGCAGGAAAGCATGCCACTATTGAGCACTTGCTACTTAGTCACTTCAGTCAGGGGATACCAGTCACAACTATCTGTCCGGTGGTTGGTGAACGGTATACAGGTAAGCGACCACGGCTCCTCGAGCTACTATCGACTCAGTCCAAATCATCCGAGGAGATAGTATCCCTCCTCCCCTTTTCCTTGCTGGAAGTGATCTCTGCCTACTGGGAAAAAGGCATGATTTTATGTATGTATGCTACTTAGTAGCATGTGTCTTGATATTTTGCTAATATTGAGCATGCTCTATTTTGAGTAAAAAATTAAGCATGCATACTCAATAGCATGCTTTTAAGTATGCTTTTTTATAGCATGTGTAACAGTATCCTTACGTACAAATGAGCTGAGATTGTTATAGCAAATGAAATCTGAGATATTCACATTATTTTATCTATGTTGTACTTAAACTTTATTTGAATGTTTAAACAATTTTATATTTTATTCAAGTAAAAGTGAAATTATATGAGTAAAGTTAAGATCTTCTGTTTGTCCCTACGTATGCTTACATCTTTAAAACGGCCGGTTTTATTAAAATATAAAGCGGGATTTAACAAAAAGGTTTTTATCTATAATGGGGAATATGCACACATTTTTTTTTATTATCCTAAATAAATCTTTAATATTGAAGAAATATGAATATAATTCAATTTACTTTAACGACAGCAGAGATATACCTGTTTGAAGTTCCTGAGTAGACAGAGAGATCCGATACGTCAGGTGACGTCAAATTACACTACGGCCATACGCAATCCATACAAATCTCTGTGTTGTAAGAAAGAGATGGAAAATTAACTTAATTTTATTTATAAAGCCTTCGTTTTTGAACCTTCCACTTCAAATTCACATCTTATAAATAAAAATGAATTGCTTTTCGTTAGTCTGACTAAAACTCGAGAACGCCCGGACCGGTTTAGGTAATTTTGGTTTTAAAATCTTCGTGATAGTCCAGGGAAGGTTTATATATAGTATTGGCGGTATGAAATTCGCCGGGACCACTAGTTGTATTATATTTTTAAGTCTATTTGCATAAGTTGTTGAAAAAATCAAGATTGCCGGTTTATGCATATTCCTTATTTACCGAAGCATAGCGCGGCCGTTTACTAGTTATATTATAAAATAAAAACAAAAATGCCAATGTAGTTAAAAAAAAAGCTTCATTGTAAGCCCTCCACCTAACCTCTTAACGCCCGATTAAACACCCTTTGTTGGAACAAGCTATTAATATTCTACTTTTTAAAGAGAAGGTCTAAAATAAACTTCTGTTTCTTTTCATTAGTGACTCTGGGTTTTTAAGGTAAAATGGCTATTATTTATTTAATTATTTGACAAACCAAAATCTGTTTACATCAATTCATGTTTATAAATGATACATTAACATAATAATAAAAATCTAAATGCAACTGACAATTACTTGTAAGCTCAACATGTATTAAAAAGTAACTTAAATTATATTAAAAAAAAATTAAATTAGGTACAACTACAACAATTTATGAAAATAATTAATTCAATAAAGGGAGATAGTGCGAATATTTTAACGTAAGCGTATTTTTGCTTTAAATGGTTTAGTACAGCCTTGTAAAACTTGCCATATGGAGTCAAAATGTAAGTCAACCAGATGACACAACACGTACTAAAAGCTTTGCGTATCCTGGGTACCGGGGGTATTATGAATGTATCGATTATAAATACTATATATAAAGACACGATATTTAAATTTGACATTCATATGTACAATTATTCGATGCTGTAACAGTGAACGAAAACATCGTGTGGAAACCTACACACCTACGAAGAAATTCATAGGTTGTGTAGTCAACCAACCCGCACATGGCTAGGGTGGTTGATTAAAGCCTTATCGCCCTAATTTAGGATAGGCCCGTGCCCAGCAGTGGGGACATGTAAGGGCTGATGATGATTAAAATATTCTAGGGAATTGAAATCAGAATTACAAACCTAGAATAATTTAAAATAGTTCATACATTTGTGAGTGCTTAATGAAATCTACTGAAAAGAATTCATATTCTCACAGTTGGATTGGATTACAATAAGATCTCATGTTAAACTGTATATTATGAATACCCATTTTCAATGGCTTCCTTTTATGTTGCGGTTCCGAAGCTAAATACAAATTATTTTCTCCGGTAAAAATCCTGAAGATGTTTGCCAGAAGCTAATATTAATTTGCTGTGGCAATGTAAGGTAAATATCATGAATGATTTCAGGGTGATTTTTTCCGTATCCGGCAAAAAAAGGCTCGTGAAGCAGGTATTCGTTTTTGAAGAATATTATATTCTTATAATAATGTATGATGAATACATAAAAATAGATTATTATGAAGTTGCGATTAAGGATTCGCATTGGTTTACATTCATTAAATTATACCTTAAGAACTCGCATACATATGTTTGGATCGATCGATTAGTAATTAATGTTGAAAGTTACGTGAATATAATAGTCATCATCACTGCTGGGGAACGGGCCTACCCTAAACTATAGCGATAAGGATTTAGTTAGCCAGGTGCGGGTTGGTCGACTACACAGCCTAAGAATGTGTTCGAAAGTGTGTGAGAAAACCTGTCTCACTATGTTTTCCTTCACCGTTAAAGCGTCGAAAATCGTACATATGAATTTCTAATCTACACTAATATTATAAAGAGGAAATATTTGTATTTTTGTATGTTTGTAATGAATAAACTCAAAAACTACTGGACCGATTGCAATAATTTTTACACCATTAGAAAGCTGCATTATTCAGAAGTAACATAGGCTATATTATATCCCGGTACGGGAAGTAGTTCCCTCGGGACGCGGGTGAAACCGCGTGAAACAGCTAGTTTATTATAAAATATATTTAATTTTATAATTTTAATATATAATCTACTTATTTACTGATCAAATTATCTGAGTTAGCTTAGTCCAAGAACTCGAATATTTATCCTTATTTTGTTTAGTAAAACCCAACATGTCCATGTCAAGTCATAAGGTAGTCATAATGCACATAGCATGTGTGATTGTGCACTGTACATCGATATTGACTGATATACATATGATATAGAGTTAGGAATGTATCAAGTAGTTTATGTGAATATAAATAAAGTGCTGAGATGTGTAGTGCGTCCTCCCTCTTTTAAGTTGCCGTGCCTAAAACAGTCCATATTAATTGAGTCTTAGTTTTAGATACTAGATTTGAGCCCTTTTGTACGGAGTGCAATAATGGTCCAAGATCCCAGAGCTGCCAGACATCACTTATTTTCTAATGGACAAAATATATACGATTGAGTAGTGTTGGGGTGTACTATCATCATATGACTAGTTGCTACCTTGACCAGACGGCCATTGTTCAGATATCAACCAATCAAGGTACATAGAAACACTGCTCACCTCACTTAAATTCTGATGGCTGATTTTAACATATATTTCACACAATATCATTAAAAATCAGGATTCATTACTCCCAGACACATGCGGTCGGCAGTTTTACCTTACAGACGCTTTAAAGCTACGAAAAAAATTTTACTACTTCGTATGCATGGTGTAGTGACCTGTAAGTTAATGAAGTTGATGTATATTATGTATGTAAAGTTCTTTTTCTTTTAAGATGTCCTTATAGGTTCACTCACTTTGTTGCAAAAATATTAGTCTATCACCCAATATTATAAGCCATGGTATTGACGATAGGCAGAATGAGAGGAGGATTTTCCGTTATGGCATCTGCCTGGGTCCCTATCCAATGTTACACAATGAACCCAGTTATGGGACAAATCGGAAACGCGAGGACTTAACGTCATACCGAAATCAATGCCATTCAACTGAAAACAGCCAGTCAACCGTTCTAAATTGAACAAAAGGTGGACTTAAGTGTTAATATTGTATGAGAAAATTAGATTTTGCGTACAAGAGATCCCACATAAATAATATTGAACGTAGACAATGGTTGGATCGCGGTTGCGGGTCTAAAATATATTTGAGTGCGTTTGATATTGTGGTCCGGTTAGAATGATTGGGAGTGGATACACTGGCGGACGAAAGGAGCAATATGTCCCTTAGCAACCGTTAAGGGATATGTTTGGGACATATTTGAAAACTAGCTGTGCCAGCGACTTCGTTCGCGTTTCCCCCGTTTTTTTACACATTTTCCATTGTATCTTTGCTCCTATTGGTCGCAGCGTGATGTTATATAGCCTAAAGCCTTCCTCGATAAATGGTCTATACAACGCAAAAAGATTTTTTCAAATCGGTCCAGTAGTTCCTGAGATTAGCGCGTTCAAACAAACAAACAAACAAACAAACTCTTCAGCTTTATAATATTAGTATAGATGTATGGGTTATCAAGTAGCATGTAATGAGTGCAGACAAGATAAAATGTTCAGGTTGTTTATGATACCATACTAACTTTTCACGTAGAGTCTTTTCTCGTGTAAAACTTTTAGCGAAGCAATCAACTTTTAAAGCAATTTGGATAGCGAGTACCCTGTTTCATTTTCCTGGTTCTATACTATAACTCCTTCCCAATTTTCAGCATTTTTGCGCGAACACTACACATTTGAAATAACAATACACTCGAGTTTTATTCGTAAAATTAGTTTTAAATAATGTTACACGAACTTTATTTTATAGTTTTAGGATTTTACTTACTTAATATTTAATAAGATTTCAAGTCAACATTTATAAGAGCATGAAAAATATCCGCAATTCGTAAAAGGCGTTCAAAACTTCAGCGACACCATATTTGTCCTCTCACTCCAAATTCATGATTTTCAAATACACCGCGACCTTCCACCACCAATTTACATAATTCATTCATGTATGGCGTGAAATCGAAAATGCAAGATGAGATATATGCGGTTTATAACAAATTCAGAAGCGAGCAGTCGAAATCTATTGAATATCAAAACAGATCACCTTGACCCGACAATTTGCTGTGTCCTTAAACTTTATGTACACAGCCAGAAGAGCCATTTTCAATCGTAATGCTGAGCTCGGCATTAAAATTCAACCCCTGACCAGTCGTGCGACATCGGTGCATTATCATATACTCTCTATTCCGTAAGAATAAGGAGGGAAATGAACGAGTTTCTAATGAATACATTTCTGTTTTTGGGACTTTTGACATTCATTTACTTGCTATCATTATCATGCATATTACGTAGAAACCTTGATTTTCGATTAGGAACAAATATTTCGTAAATTGGGCCTAATATTAGGCCTCGCAAAATGTTTTGTCGTCACTCTTACAAGTACGCGTCATACGTAATGCAGCATAGTAATTGGGGTAAATTTATTTACACGTTAAAGTGTTGTTTTACACAAACAAACACATCTATTCGCAGAGCCCGTGGTCTGCTAACAAATCGTCAAACAAACGAGCAAAACGGTTAGCAGTTCGAATCGTACTTTTGTTTTCAAGGCGGTAAAGTTTAAAATTACGTGTGAATTTTCGTTCTGGTTAACAATAGACCTGATTGGCTGATCCGCAAGTAAAGGCGCGACGGTCATTGAGCTCAATAGAAACTCAACTAGATCAACTAGCTATTGTCCGCATATATTTCTTAGATCGTTTTTTTTAATGGCTTTTATAAATATTGCTTTTCTTTTGTCATTTAACCTTATTTGGAGTTCTATTGCATTCATTTAGCACTCATATATATATTAGCTTTTTTATTATCTTCAATATACAGACAGCTCAAATAATAGTTTTTCTTAATATCTTCAATGTACAGATAGCGAAAAATTACAATTGGTTTTCATTTTATTTATTTATAGGGGTTGTACTCATTACTTAAGGTACAGTCAGTCTATCGACTGACTGAATGTAGTTTAATAGTAAATGCCCGTATGCAATCAATACTATAATCAAATCTAGAATATACTTATTTTACCAAGTCTTTTTCGTGAAGTACGTTTTGGTGGATGGTTAGTAGAATTATTTATTGTTTATTATGTACCTACCAACATACAGTTTTTCAGACTGAAAAGGTATTTTAATATATATATTTTTTGCAAATATTAAAAATAAGATTTAAAGCAATAACTAATCAATTTGTTGTTGTAACTTATATGCTTACAAACATTTTTATAAGAATTTTAAAAAAATGTCAAAGTTACACATGCAAAAAGAAAAAAAATACCCAACACGCTGTAGTTTAATTGATTTTTTATGATAAGTATTTATTTCTGCATCCTGCATGCCTGGATTAGAAGTAACAGCTCTATGTTTACTAACCACGTCCATTAAATTGATTTTGTAAAGGTCAATGTGCGTTAACTGTTCAATTGATTTCTATTAATCGTGCTGAAAGCAGTGAGTGATCAAATTTAATGAAGTCTCGGCTGATTTTGACGTTTCAATTGGATTCGGAAATATTACCGGTTTCAATGCGATTTAATATCAATGAAAGGAGAAAATTCCTACTGAAGATTTGTTTCATAAGCCAATTTTTATATACCTAACTAAAATTTTCCTTTTGTATCACATTTTTACAAAACAAAGTCTTACCAAGACAGGATACTCATTGAATACTAAAACCATAATTAATATAACGTAAACGCAAAAAAAACGACCACCTACAAAAAAAAATTTTAAACACACATTTTTCATTATTGCTAAATTCAAATGAGGAATTATGTATTTGTATTCATTTTATTGGATTTTATGAAAACATTGCAGATCATGCTAAGTATTCCAAAACAACGTTATGCCACTAAAGACTTGTGATGTAGGTATTTTATCAAAATTTCCTCAGGCATTGTAAGAAACACTGTACAACATATTTATATTTTACCGTTAATTTGATTCGTACCTTCCCGAAAAACAGCTATTTGTTTTAACCCACCATATTCTCACGCACTATACCTTATTTCATTTTTATAAAATAAATCTTACTTTTTCTTATCACATTTTCTTTGGAGCCGTTCCGACTACAAAAGACATCGAACGTATTTACGTTATTTATACAAATTCAATATGTACAAGATACTGACAACTGTGAGGGAGAAATACAAACAAGCTTCCGTTACTTATTCATATACACGGCACATTTGAAATTCTTACAACAAACGTAATAGAATTGTTGATTTGCACAAACAGGCGAACGTCAACAAAATTCTCCTCGAAACAAATTATTTTGTTTCTCTCAATTTAGCCGTTGAACGCCAGCGGAAATTGTGTATAAAATGACTGCAACATTGTAAGATAACCTTTAGGCGAGGTAGACCCACTTACGGTGGTTTTGGGCATCGCATCTTCGGTTACGGAAGGTATTGACAATTTTTTTTCGCAGGTTCAGTCCAAAAATATATATGGGTCAATCTTGAAATTGGACGTATTTGGTTGATTCCCCTGGCACTTTTTAAAACATAAGAGTTTAAACTTTTACTATCATAAGGCTAAATAACACCTTATTGTGAACATATTTCTCTAATAGGCATCACTGTCACATGTTTAGATAAAGAGATATATGACTTTAAAATTTTGGTGCCAGGGGAATCAATACAAGATGCCAGGGGAATCAAAATAAAAACATTTTGTATAGAATAATCGTTTATATTATTTAAAATTACCAGTATTTTGGTTTCATTTTGGTTCTTTAGAGTCATTATTGATTTTAAAAGAAGTATTATAAAAAACAAAACAATAATATCTATCTTTAAGGAACTATCAATCTACTATAACAAATTAACATAATTATCTAAAAACTATCAAATTATACTTAAAAAGGCCACGGTCACTAGTTCCCGGCAGCGCCGCTATTCCTGGTCATGGTGGCGACCATGGTTACGGCTGGACGGCGGGAGCTAAGAATCCCCGGGCTACGAGAGGCTACCAACACACACTGACCCTGGCGACGTATAACGGACGCACGCTACGGCTCGACTCGCATCTGGCGCAACTTGAGGTAGAGCTTGAGAAGATTAGGTGGCACTTTCTGTGGTTGTCCGAAAAGTGAGAGAGGACACCATAACCCTAGAATCAGGACACCTACTGTACTTCCACGAGCGAGACTAACATTCTCAAGGTGGCGTCGGTTTTCTCGTCAATAAGTCCCTCTTTGACCACTTAGTGGAAATGTCTAGTGTTTCGAGGGTAGCATGATTAAGCTCACCAAGAGTCTTAGCCTCAAAGTGGTGCAAGTGAACGCACTGACCTCTGACGATGAATTGGAGAAAATGTTCGATGACATATCGAAGGCCCTCTACTCTACCACCAAGACCCCCTACAATACTTGTCAATTTCCTCTAACGTGAGGGGCTCTTCTTGATGAACTCTTTCTTTAAGAAGCAGCCTCAAAGGAAGTGGACGTGGCAAAGTCCCGACACTTTAACTAAGAACGAGATCGACTTCATTAGGGCGGTTAGGCGGCACATATTCAGAGATGTCTCCGAGATCAACAGTGATCACCAACTTGTTCGAGGCACTCTGAATATCGACTTCAAAGCCAAACGTGTTCGCTCGATGAGGTCTAAGCTTCGACCTACACCGCTCCAGAAAATTAAAGGATCTGAAACGTTCTTGTCAAACCTGGCGAACCGAATTGCTGTAGTGGAAACCTCAACTGACATTAACCAGAATCTTGAAAAATCAAATCAAAATATGATGCATGTCCTCAGGGAGGAAAGATCGAGATTTGCGGCATGAGGGGTCGGGACAGGAAGTCTAAACTTTCCGAGAAGACTTTGAGGCTAGTGAGGCAGCGACGCAAAGACCCACCCGCTACTACATTGCAAGCTCGAGCACTCAACTGAGAGATCAATAAACTTATGCCACGCGACCGCCGGTGCTACAATACTCTCTCAATCGAGAAAGCTATTGAACAGAATCGGGGGTCAAAGGTGTTCTTAAAATCTCTCGAAGGAAGCCAACTGACGAAGCTGTCTACAGCGAATGGGGACATTGCTGCTTCAAAGTCGGCAGTCTCGGAGAGTAATCACGCACCATATTGCGCAAACACTGGGCGAATTCCAACCATCGGAACAGGCTGGATTTCGGAGCGGATACACCACCATAGATCACATCCACACAGTGCGACATATA
Organism: Maruca vitrata; assembly: GCA_039566165.1. Taxonomy (NCBI): domain Eukaryota; kingdom Metazoa; phylum Arthropoda; class Insecta; order Lepidoptera; family Crambidae; genus Maruca; species Maruca vitrata. The sequence continues at coordinate 5,562,509 of CM076911.1, forward strand.
AACAGAAGACCGAAGAGTGTAATCAGCCCCTATGTTTAGCATTTGTGGACTATGAGAAAGCCTTTGACTCAGTTGAAATCTGGTCAGTTCTTGAGTCCCTGCAGCAATGCCAAGTTGATTAGCAATACAACCTGGTGAAGAAATGTCTCTACCAAGCCGCGACCATATCCGTCCAAGTATTGAATCAGCAAATAAACCCATACCATTGCAGCGAGGAGTAAGACAAGGGGACGTCATCTCTCTGAAGTTGTTCACAAATACAATGGAGGATTTGTTCAAGGCACTGTACTGGAAAGGGCGAGACACCAACATCGTCAGTAGAGACGCTGCAGGACCTACAACGGATGTTGAATGACTTGGCTGACTCTTCTGGGGTGTGTAACCTATAATCATAATGTGAGAGTATGATAATGTAAGGAAGCTTTGATTTCCCTGGCATTTTGCCAGGGGAATCAATGCCAGGGGAGTCAAGAAAAGTTAATCTTCTTTCGATTTTGTTTCAATGGATTGATTTTTGCCAATGATTAATATAAAAACAATTGATAGTCCTATATACCCTACTATTAATCCTAGTTAAGAAATTCCTAATCATCAACAAATATTTTTAAAAGTGGTCAGGGTAATCAATGACCTAGTGAAACAAAACCAGGGGAATCAAATTCAAACCTTCATAAATCCGGCTTGGAACGGTCGAGCAGGAAACCTCTCCTCATGATGTAAAGAGCGCGCCTAGAGCTACTTGCTGATGTGCACGCCTTCGCCGTAGACTTTTATAAAAGCAAGACAGGTGGCATTTAGTGACGTGCCAAGGGAATCAATCGTTGCACTCGGACAAACACAAACCAATTTGTAATCACATAACAGTGATTGGCACAGACTTGGTTTATTTATTAAATCATTAAATAACTCACCCTTTAACTATTAAATCACAAAAAATCTTAAAATTATGACTATAAATAGGTAAATTGTTAACGGTTTGTTAAAAAAATGACAAAAGGACAGCCCAAGGGAATCAAATATTAAGGCTTCGAAATTTTTTTTCAGGTGGTTTCAGCTGAAATAAACACCTTTTTTGTTGTGCCCCATTTAATTTACACATTAAAGAAACAGCAAAAAAAATCTTACATTCAAACTTAAACTTTATGGGTAGTTTTTGCCCTCGGACAGTGTTTTTTTTGGCTTTCAAGATTGACCCATATCATAATTTCAATATAAGTTATTCTGCTCAAAATATTTGACATAAAGCTTATTGTTGGCTTGATCAAAACCTTTATGTTTTGATCGAATTAAAGTATTGTAAACAATGAGAGACAAATCAGGACATTGTATTGAACATTCGTTTAGAATTTAAGACTTTTATAAGTTTCTAATTAATCAAAGAACGCCTATACGCGTGTTAAAAGAACTAGCAAATAGCTTTTCGACAGCGATTATGTCCGCGCGAGATCGTTTCTATGCAAAAACATTATTCTCGTCTGTGCAATCGGTTAGAACGTAGCCATAGCCCTATTTAGACTATCTGTTAAAACTTAAATCAGTTAAGTAGTTTGACATACAATCAGAGTGAATTTCACATTTATAAATGAGTACGGATTTCGATTATCACGCAATAAGTGCCATGTGATCGACGCTGTACGAATGTGCAACACTCGTCATTCCCACTTCAAACGCGGACGTAGACTGCCCTATTGCAGCGCAGCCGATGTTGACCAAACATCGGGACCGACCGAATTAGACCGTGACACCACCTGCAAAAGCCAACTATTGTCAATACCTTTGCTGCGACCACTCTCGCGTTATAATTCATATGGATCGTGCATTGCAATCTGCAGTTAGGTACCAGAACAATGGGAAACGTACAGGGGACGGCTCTGAAGGCAATTTGTGTTGGTTTATGCAGGATTCAATTCGGTCAGCTGACGTTGCCAATAAGTAAATACACACCTAGAATCGATAATGCCCTCTTTCTTAACAACAGAACAATGACCAGTCCTGAAATTTGAGTTTGCATACTTACGTTACAATATTTGCATATTTATTGTGACATCTTTTAATTGCTCTATTTGATTGCAAAAAATAACGTTTGTTTATTTAACCGCACACAGTTACAATAAACATTATTGTGACTAATCTCAGTGATGATTGGAATTAGCAAAATCAGCAAGGAATTATCGTTTTACGTACAGTGTGCGCTGTTACAAGTGTGAATCCTATTGTAATTCTAGTAACAAACAAAGCCTTATACAAAGGATAGGGAAGTCGAAGCTAAGTTCAAAGTCTGCTTGTCTGCATTTGTTAAGTTCTAGAAAGTAAGAAATCCTTACTTTACTTTATTTCCCTTATTGGTTGTTGATTTTCTTCCTTATTGTCTAACTTGTACGTATCTATCTCCAGCATTCCCCGCCATCTCTACTTAGACTCTACTAATTAAGCTGTATTAAGTGCTGTAGTTTAACTGTTGCCTGTGCGGCCTATAAATCTTAATGAACCGTTACTTCCCACGGGCATCGTATTGCCGACTAACTACAGAAAAATGCTAATAAGAAAGCTGGAGCGTTTAACCTCTTTTGTTAGGATAAAAATATATGTATATTATGTTTCACCTATCGATGAAAAGTTTGTTTTATGCGTCCGTGTGAAGTACTTTCGTGTTCGCGTAAACATTAGGTGCCTATTTTCCTTTCTCGATTTTATATTGTCTACGTATACAAAGTGACCTTATTAAAATTTAGGTTGATCTAACAACAACAATATAACACGCTAGTAAAGTATCGAAAGTCCGGTCCCTAAAACACTGTATCTCTAATATAATGAAAGATATACTCATATAATAATGAAGAAATCGCAGTACCTTAGACTTGGCACGATATTGTCTAAATTTCATTACTTTTTAAAGATGAGCAAGCAGCTCCATCGAGACTTGGCTAGTTTTTTTACAGAATGTTTTTGGTGGGATACACGTAATAAAATTGTATACGCAGATATCAAACACACAAAATCACCTGATTAATAACATTTTTTTCCTAACTGACAGACTATGATGGCTTGGAGTAGCCTCGTCATCATAACTGGAATAGGCGACACGACTAAAAAAATATAATTAGTCTGTTTTTTAGATTATTTAAAAATATTGTACTCGTATTTTTTATTTTCTTTCACAAACAAGAAATTATGAAGATATAGTGCTTAGAAGTTTCGTATGACGTCACGTTTACGTACAATTTTTGCGTAACTGTGACGTCACAAGCCCCCACTCCAGAAGTTTGATAAGCTATAATTTTGTCATTTTTCAATCAATTGAAAAACAAAAAAATACGTGTCCCATATTTTTGTATAAACTAACTTACGGACTAAATAGAATAATAAGATTTTGACCCAGTCGTGATGCCTATTTCAGGGGAGCGGATGGCTCACTCCTAATAATAACATTTCTCTTACAGCTCTAATGAATAGTTGTCACCTGCAACAAGTATGTAGTTCAAACAGCGAGTGTCAGTAATCTAATTTGACGGGTCAATTTAAATTAGTTATCGGGACGCCAAACTCCCAAATGGTTTCGGGATTAAATTTAACCAACATTTATAGTTAATTGTAATTGAAAGTTGTAGTATTGTGTTAATAATGACCCGTATATTCTTATCTTGATTGTAGCATGAAATAAGACTTTTAATATAACAATGTCTCATTTATACGTAAGAAGTATTTTTATTTGAAAATATTCGACGTCTAACTATTCATCAAAGGAAAAATGGGAATAAGGTCTGTATTTCTATCTTATAACTTGTGTTCTTTCTAAGAAGTTTGGAGGCATACTTTTCTAAGAAAATATAATAATTTCTGTAGAGTAAGTATATTACATAATATTTTATTATAATTTCCACATGATAGAAGCTTTTGATAAAACATTCTGATTCCGCAATCACATGTTCATAATAAAATACGCCTTGATGTTAAAAAATTCAATGTTGTTATAATAGAACAAGCCTTGCGTTTAAAACACTAAATTTTAATAAGATGCCAAAATTCTCTATTTATTAAAGTATGATTACAATTACAAGTTGAAGCCTAGCTTATTAAGCTGACGTAATGAAATAATGTATAGTCCTGTTACGTCAAATCGTATAGGGTGTAAATAAAAAGTCAGCGAATGATGCATGCAATTACGAGTATGAAGATTATGGGTTTGCAACTCGTCACTTTTTCACCCATCTAACTAACCCAATTTTATTTCGGAACAAAAGTGGGTCAAGGAGCTATGGATCTCAAACTTCTCAGGGAATCACGAACGTGACTGTAGACATGTACGTAATAATGTCCCTTATAACAACTTTTAGGGTTACGTTCGCAAAGGTAGCAATCGGACCTTAGTACTAACACTACGCAGCCGTCCGTCCAACTGTCAGGTCCGGCCGTATCTCAAGAACCGACAATGTTAGACATATAAACAAAAAAAAACAAGTAAGCGAGGCCTCAAATATAAAATACGTGTTTTTTGTACAATTTTGTTACGGAGCCCATCGGGCGCGACTCAGACTCACACTTGTTCAGTGTCATCTCATCAGACGTAATATATACCATTGCCTTGCTTAGGGACAACTGCTTAACATACATTTTAGAGGACGAGGATGTAACACAACTAATAAGGAATGTACAAATATAAAAAAAAAACTTTTAGCCCAATCGATAAACCAAATTCGATGAGGCAATCAAAAATCAAACATACGATTTTTTAACCCCGCTCAGTTTTCTATTGTTTTAATCGACCTAACAAAAATATCAAGCGGTAGTTAGCGGTACTTTAAAAAAAATATAATTTTTATACTTACCTTTAACCTTTTCTACATAAGTTAATAGTATTTACGTACCAAAAACAAGCATCCGACCCAACGGACTGGCCACTAATGGATATAAGGCGACCGCAAATAAATAGAGAGGCCACAGATAGCCCGCTCTATCTGCTTTCAGATACGAAAGGGTCACACTGATACTTCGTAGATTTGAGGTAATAATGTTTGAAGCTTTTTGATGTAGAATCACTAAATAGTATAAAGCAAAGTCGCTTCCCACGCCCCTCTATCCCTATGTAAAAACTTTAAAACTACACAACGGATTCTGATGCGGTTTTTTTCAATAGATAGACAGATTTAAGAGGAAGGTTTTTTATGTATAAATACCCAAACCGAAGCGGGGCGGGTCACTAATAATTAAATAAAGAAATATCTGGGACATTTTCCCCACACAGTCATCTGACCCCAAACTAAGCAGCGTTTGTACTATGGGCGTCAGAGACTAATAAACATTACATAGAAATTTATAAACAGACACGGAACAAAAACCGATGCTCATTGCACAAATATTTGTCCCGAGTGGGAATCAAACCCACTACTCTTAAACTGAACTGCCTGCCAGGGTCAATAGTTGAAATGGATGTTACTTTTAGCTTTTCCCTGCCTGGGTGACCCTAATAACATACATATACGGTATTCTACCAGATATTCTAAATATCATTAGTCAAAAATGTATTTTGTTCTCTTTGTGTTCTTCGGTATCAGTATTTTATCTTGAGGTATATGGGGTCATATCTGAGCCAATTTTGTTACATCAATTTGAAATGTGGTAATTTTTGATTTCTTATTGGATGAATATTTTTTTTGCTTATCTTGAAAATTCATGCATACAAGATACATTTGACACTAGTTCTTAATGTATAGAATCAAAAGTAATTAATGTATTAACATTAATTTTATTACTCAAAACTTAAACACTTACCACCCATCTTTAGTTTGAAAACTAAAAATACATAAATTTGTCTACCCAATATTAGTTTAAGCATTTCATTCATGGAAAATTATCTCATTAATGAAATAAGCGACCGTCGATCATAAACCAGTAGTCAAATTAGAAGACTACAGGTTTATAAGAAATTTATAATTGAAATTAGCAAGGTATAAATCAATTTTTAATTAAAGTGGGCTTCCTTCAAAGCCTCGATGATTTGTCCGAGGTTCCCTGTTGGACCCAACACCGCGGAAGTATTGGTATCGTTAGTAATATTTATTTTCGCTCCTTCAATTAGAACTTAACGAGATTCGAGGCCCGCCCTTAATGGTTTACATAAAATTTCATAGCGTTAGGTACATGTTGATTAAATTCGTTTATACAGTCAGGTGCAAAGTAAAATACACAATTTATAAATTAAAAGCTTGCGAATCCTCCACAGGAGGCCTAAAATTGACATTGACATTCACATTGGAGACATTGAGGTTAAGTCAAGTTTTCCATGGTACCATACAAAATAATGAAGTACTGTAATTATCGAAAGGAAATCCGAAAAATCAGGGATAATGTCAATCCCATAAATTTTATTATTTTCGAACTTCGTTATCGTTTTGAAATTGTTACTTTGTCTAAGCCTGTATAGCAACGTCAAGTGCAAGTTCCCCATTAGCGGTTTGAGACACCAATCTACGAGTAGCTACGAAATCAAAATATAGAGATTTTTGAATAACTATGAAAACTCCGGCTAGTCTAGCTCTAAAATCGGATAGCTCAAGATACCCATAATTAATTTTGATACAACATCACATATGTACATCTGATCCCGTGGTAAGTAGCTTAAGCACTTTTGTTGCGGATACCAAATCTATAGTGGATATACAAATATATCCAGACACGGAACAAATACCGATTTTCGTCATACACATTATTTGTCCCGGACGGGAGTCGAACCTACAACTCTTGGAACCGAAAGTGTGAACCTGGGTCACTAACAATTGTTCCCCCGTACCAGTCGATAATAATAGAAGGTATGTTTTGGGAATCAGGCTTTCGGGTCACCTGATTCGTTCATATTCCTATTTCTGATCAGACCGTTTCCCTATTTATAGGAATGTTTGTTGACACAGGCCGTATTCATTTTGAATGCAAAACTGTCGTAAAAACCCGATAAATTAAATACTCGGTAGACGGTTAAATTATTTATGTACAGTCTTCCAGGGGTGTAGTCTACCACCTTACAGTTGAGATTCGTTTGAACGTCATGAAAAAAAGGTAAAAAAAAATCCCTGTCAATAAGATTGTGTCGGTGACTATTGTCAATTAGCGATCGTTACATCTCGCAGAAAATTTTGTCAAAAATGGTGACCACTTTCTTGGCTGACTGAACACGTATATAGCTATTATTGTTGTGTCGAGTGAGTGTCTTTTCAACATTTTATTGTGTAAAATATAGCATTGGAAACTTTAATTGCTAGTGCACAACCTAATTTAACTTAGTTTATAATGTACAATAAATAAAGCTGTATATTTCCGTAATTTAATAAAATAAAAATAAAATAAGACACCAATTTTAGATTCAAGAGAGGGCTTCGTTCTGACAGGTGCATTTTATAATTCTTTCTAGTGGGTTAACAATCAAAATGATCAGTGTTGCTACCATGAGTTTAAAACTTACGCACTCGATATAGCCTATGTGAATATGTCTATGAAAAACTTGTACAGCGCCGCTGGTGGTTACGCGAAGAACTAAAATCGGAAGTATGAAAAAAACAACTCGATAGGTTTTTAACGTACGTAAGTTTTCGATAGCCAACTCATGGTAGGCCCCCTGGTGTACAGAACATCTGAACTTCTTTTTTAACCTACAATCAGAGTGATAGTAGATAGTGAGTCAGATATCAACAGGTATGATGCTTCGACCTGAAATGTTTCCTACTTGCCTTTTATTTTATTTACGTTCACATGTAACGTTAATTTCGGGTAACTCCTTCGGCTGCGTTTTCAAACTCGGAAACAATGACTTTCGCATTTCATTTCATATTTACGGGTGTTATTATTAATGGTTTATCGCGATTATGATCGGTATAACGCAGTTGAAACGTCGGCCTGTGTAATTGCTGCTGTGTTTATCGTGTGAAAACCCAAAATGTAGTAAATGTGAGGACAAACGATTTTCAAATCGAAGACATTTCTTTGGTGATTACGGTCCTGAAAATAGAACTATAGACGTCGAGCTATAAACTGAGTCAGTAAAAAATTGTGCAGTAACAAAAGAAAGATAATAAGAAACGTATATTGCTTAATAAATATTAGGTACACATTGTTCCTTAAAAACCTAAAAGAAAGAGAGCAAATGGAAACATCTCAGCATGGCTTATCTAGTAAACCAGATAATGATGTTTTCAGATGTTCCTGTTCTTCCAAATTGCCTATATTATTCTAGCTTTCCGCCCGCGACTTCATCCGTGTAGATATGTTTAACGGGTCAAACAATACTGCTTTATAGCTTAGTTGGTTAGAAAGTAGCTTATGTCCTTTCTCAAGCTCTGGACTATATCTGTACCAAATTTCATTTAAATCGGTTCAGTACTCTATGCGTGTAACAGAGTTACTTTTGCATTTATAATATTAGTAAGGGTGAAGCAAAGTAGGTAGGTGGAGGGCTTAGCCTCTTAAATACTTATATTAAAATAAGAAGGTACTTACCACGCTGTGTCCACTCCGACTCCGAAGGCTGAGTCGCATCTTCCAATCACGCTTGGAAGACGCGCCTCCTTCAGAGCTGAATGAACGTTTGATCGGCATCGACATGATGCCAGTACCCTTACCCGGGACTATCCATCGTCAAAGTTTGTCATATTGAACTCACTGGTAAACACCACAGATAAAAACTTTTTGCGTCTCTGCCGCATAGTTAATAACACTTGGGAAGCCAATATGCAAAAAGTTTAACGTCACATCACTAAACGAAAAAAACACTCAATACGTCAACTACAGACGTCAAGTCTCATTTATAATGTTCCGTAACATTTTGAAAATGTCCATTTTACGTTCCACCATGATCGATCCAGTACTTTTTCATTATTTTAAACTAACACTTAGAGGAGGAGAATAAGTATTTACGAGTATAATTTCACTGCTATTGATTAAAACACTACAAATATTTGAAACTAACTTACACTAAAGGTGTTCTTACTATTCACACCAGAATCGAAACTACAGATTTACTGAAGAAACGCGAAGATAACGAAACGCGCATCTGAAACAAACAAAATAAATACATTAGTTGATTTGATACGTCGAGCAAACTTTACTAAGTGTAAACGCTGCTATAACAATTCGAGAGGGTCGAATTTAGAGGGTCTAAGAAGTAGGTGGAGACAATATAAAGCCCATAGGATAAATGGGTAATGATAAAATGAGGATACATACATAGATGTTGAATTTTATAGAGATGTATGTATATGTGTTACCGGCCAAACCCGATTTCAGGACAAACTAGTTTAGCCTAGGCCAAACTAGTTTGTCCTAAGCCCGTTAGGATAAACCGGTATAGCCTAGTCCAAACTAGTTTGTCCTAAGCCCGTTAGGATAAACCAGTTTAGACTAGGCCAAACTAGGTGATCTTGATATAGATACGCATTATCTAGGATAAACTGGTATGGCCTTTTCCAGACATTGTAATATGTCAAGAAAGTCAAAATAAATAGATTATCCAAATAAAATCCTTCGTAATGTTTTTTTTATGTAAGCAATAATGTCTTAATTATTACAATAATTATGTCGTTAAAAATTATCCTTACTAACATTATAAACGTGAAAGTTTGTAAGTATGGATGTATGGATGTGTGGATGTACGGATGTATGTGTGGATGTTTGTTACTCTTTCACGCTCAAACTTCTAAACCGATTTTCATGAAATTTGGTATGCTGGTGGCTGGCACTCTGGAATAACATATAGGCTACTTTTTTTTAAATTCAATCCCCATGTGGTTCATTGGAGGGGGGGGGGGGGGTGGGTGAAAAATGTATGGGAGAATTTTTACGTGTTTGTCTATTTTCATAAAACTTGGTATAGAGGTAGCTGGCACTCCGGAGAGACACCGGCGCTATTTTTTTTTAATTCAATCCCCATGGGGTTCATTGGGGAGTGGGTGGTGAAAATTAGTATGGGAGACTTTTGATTTGACGTGTTTGTCGATTTTTATAAAACTTGGTATGGAGGTAGTTGGCTATTTTAATATCATTGCTACTTAAACCCATTAATACGCGGACAAAGTCGCGGGCGGCCGCTAGTGGATAATAAATGATAATACAAACAATCATACTTTAACAAATAATAATAAAAAGAAATAATCATATGAGTATTATGTAGGTACCCCATAACTTCAAAAGTGAAAATGATCTGAACTGCGCCTATTATTTTTAAAGGGTGTAAACAAAACCTTAATCGAAAAACTTTAATCCATAAAAAACATGTCTAATAGTGAGTGATGAAGTCGTGAAGTGTTTTCTTACACAATGACCTCATATTAAAATAATTTAAACCCTTGAAAATCTTACAACCCTTGCAAACAACTCCTAAATTGAAAAAACACAAAGAAATACATTAGTGTGTAAATATAGAGTAAGTAATATTTTATATTTTCTATAATAATTTTCAAGTTTTAACCCCCTTTCAACCCTTGAAACCCTGAATTTTTTTTTAAGTTTAGTTGCAACGCGATATTGCAAAATTCGCACAGGAACGGGAGTTATTGGATGTAAAATCTCATAGTCCACGCGAATACAATAGTTTTGGGTCTCTGTATTATACTGCGTACTCTCACACAGCTCCAAATAATCACATGCCGAAATTTTCAGTTACGGAGTAGAGAAAAATAAAATATGTTTTTGACTATAACTCCTTTAATTTTCATGCTATCACAATTTTTAAATTTAATTTTTGTAAACAGAAGGCCATACTGGTTTATCCTATCTTTATAAGAAACAAGAAATAAGATTACAGTATAATAAAAATTATTATTTTTCCTATTGCGGAGGATTTTATTGGGATAATCTATTTATTTTGACTTTCTTGACATATTACAATGTATGGAAAAGGCCATGCCAGTATATCCTAGATAATGCGTATCTATATCAAGATCTACTAGTTTGGCCTAGTCTAAACTGGTTTATCCTAACGGGCTTAGGACAAACTAGTTTGGACTAGGCTATACCGGTTTATCCTGACAGGCTTAGGACAAACTAGTTTGGCCTAGGCTAAACTAGTTTGTCCTGAAATCGGGTTTGGCCGGTAACATATGTACCTATATACTATAATACACGTCAGAAGTGGCGTGCATTTGAGGAGGCCTATGTCCAGCAGAGGATAGAAGTGGGCTAATAATGATGATACCTATCAAATATTTTAACTTCATAACAATGATAGGGTCAGCATCATACTTCGATAGAAAAATTGCTTGAGGCTGCAAAAGGGACCTTGTAGTGTGACCCCATACATGGTAGAGCCTATTAGTATATAAGTTAGCATAAGATGAACAAGGTTCAGTTGTTTCCTTCCATACGCCTAGGTCCCATCCTTACAATCTATTTATTTTATTATTCGTTCATATTTATTGGAATGGCTCGACAGCTCAAAAGATAATGCCACTCTTTCGTCTGCCAAGAGCGGTGAGTTCGATTCTCACTCGGGACAAATATTTGTGTTTGTTCTATGCCTGAGTGTGTAACATATATTATTAAAGTACTTGTGTGTACCACTCTTGTTTATGATAACAGTAACACAAGTGTTTAAGCCACGCCTTTGGAACAATGTATGTGATCGCTCGCAACCATGATTGGTGTACCCAGTCGAACCGTCGGGCAGTAAGTAGTATTCCTAATATCGCGTGTAGACCTAATGAAAAGGCTTATATTCAATGTATGTGATCTTGTCAAAACGGTTCAGAAGGATGATCTCCAAATAATTCACTTAACCTTTGTCATCCGACTGCTGAGCAAAGGTCTCCTCCAAAGCTATCCACTGCTCTATATTCAAGGCCAGGATGTGCCAGTTTTTGATAAAAACAAAAAATCTCCAAATAATACTGGCACAAAACAAGATAGTTCCTGTTTGCAGCCATTTGTTTATCGTCTACGGTGCACTAGCGCTGTCCGCATAATTCATCAAGCCGCACAAACGGGTCAGACAGTAGTCGACCAGGTTTCCGGTGGCGCGCCCGATCGGTTTGCATCGTAAAGTTTTATGGGGCGAAAAATAAAGTCCACTTGATGCTGGCGGCGCCTTTTGATGTTAGGTACGATCGTGGGAGATGTCAACTTGGAATTTGTAGGTACAAAGTAGGAAGGATGTCTGTCTTACTTAAGGCAATAAAGTTTACGATAGGTAAAATACGAACACAATGTTTGCAACGATTGGTCTAAAAGTTTCAGACAAAAAACGCATCATCATCATCATCATCAGCCCATATACGTCCCCACTGCTGAGGCACGGGCCTACCCTAAACTAGGGCGATAAGGCCTTAGTCGACCACGCTGGCCAAATGCGGGTTGGTCGACACCACGCTGGCCAAATGCGGGTTGGTAACGCATAAACAAAAACGCATATGATTTATTTAAATCTCTCTCATCTATATACTCGTAATAATAATAGTTAAGAGAAGAAATAATAAAAAAATCGTCCGAAATCTATTAGTCTAAGCCATTCTAAACACAACACATGTTTTTCTATGGCTTCAAGATCACGATGTTTCATATTTTTTAATGCAAGACAACTTTCCATTTAAAAATGTCCAAGTAATTTTCTTGACTTCTCCATTGAAAATAAAACCACCTTTTTATTAAAAAAGAAAAAGCCTAAGCCACTTTCTTCATTCCGCAAAGAACGCAAGTCAACATAATAAATTCTGTAGCCAGTCCACCAAAGTGTATGCAAAAGATTCTCAACAGATGCAAGGTATTATCTATATGTGGATGGGTGTGAAGATGTAGCCTACAGCATTTTCAATTTCCATCCTATTGTTTGCATGTCGGTAAAGAACAATGCCTAGTATTGAAGTTTAAAACGCTGGAAACAGAATGGGAATAGTATAGTATTTTCAGTTTCTATTTTCTGCTAACGTGAAATCAATAAATGCACATGCGAGAAAATGATGTATGGCCAAATAAAATATTCACAGTGCAATAGCAAACGTGCTATGCCTACGTATAATGAGGTGGCCATGGAAAAACACGTAGGTTTGTTCAAAAAAGAAAATATTGGAATGTGAAACCTACCTATTAGTATTACTTATTCAGAAGTATGCATATAGGTTGATAAAAGTGTCAATATAACTGGAAGTTTATTAAGTTGACCGTGAAAATATGAATAAATAAAAGAAGAAAAACGTATTTTTATGCGCGCGAGAAACAAGCAATAACAATTTTGCGAAAGAAAAAAAAGGTATTCAATTCTGTTTTAATTTTAAACAGATGAACAAAAGTCATTATTAGCACCGGCCACGTAAATACAATCATCCCAACAAACATTTCAACAATTCATAATCGACTTTTAAAAACGAATTTAACGGCCGACGTCCGTTTAGCACAATTCGAATGGTACAAATATTTGTTTTGTGAGGCCAAATACGGCGTAATGAAGCCTGTGTTTTATTTAAAACGATATCGATTTCTTCGGTGATAATGGGGACTTGAGGAGTCTGTTAACTGTAGCCGGTCATGCGCTTCCGGAGGTTTTAGGTATTTGAGTTGTATTATTGATTTTACTATGAACAGGAACATCTGAAAAAGTAAAAACAGCATTATCTAGTTTCAAAGATAAGCCAGGCTGAGATGTTTCCTTTTGCTCATTTTTGTCTGAGTTTTTTAAGCAACTTATGTGTAAAATTTATAAAGAAAAAACGTATTTTTATGTTTTTTTTAACCTAGCTCTTCATTGCTGTAAAGAGCAATTTTGTTATACAGGGTGCAACTTACATCATCGTTATTTTTTTTTATTGTTTGTTAATTTTCAACCGAAATAATTATGATGATGTGGCAAGTTCTGTTTAATTTGATAAATACCAAGTAAAACTTAACCATGTTCTTAAACAAATATTTTTTTTTATACCGCCTATAAAAATGTCGGCCGAATCAAATAAAACAGTCTGTTCACCACATAGGGCTTGGTAAACCCATACAAATCCCTGCCCTGACAGACCTCTTTAAAAATATTATGACAGAGGATAATTATTACGTTTAAATAAAAAAAACATTAGCATCTTTCTAATCCAAGAAGGTAAGGACACATCCGTGAACCCGATTTGCATTCAGATTATGGTCACCTTTGCGATGCTAATTCTTATGAGTTGTATACGAACGCGAGGTAGTCTACTAAAGGTTCAAAACCGCCGTATCTAGTTATTTTTAGGTTCTTTATAATAGTTTTCAAATATTTTTAAATATAACTTAGTTTACGGATTAAACTCGCGTGTATTGGACAGTATTTTAAACATTACATGCGAGTACTATTTAGAGACCCGACGTACAGAGCTCTTTACAGCGCTTGTGGTCACGGGCAAGCCTAATTAAGTAATTAATTTCTGCCCCGTACCATTAAGGCATGGAATGCCCTTCCAGCTCATGTTTTCCCTCCCTCCTATGATCCCGGGCTCTTCAGGCGGGGCGTGAAACAGCATTTAAGCAGGCCTTCAGGGTGAGTGCGACAGGCGCAATATGATCTATTGTGCCTGTCGACCTCATATTTGGATCTCACTACCGCTTACCATCAGGTGGAGTGTGGTCATCTTGTTTGCCTATTATAAAAAAAAATATATTTGTCGTTCTGTCTCCTTTATATAAAAGTTTAGTCGCTACCGCAAATCCTTAACAAAAATGTTGATTAAAAACTTTTTGAAACGTATTATAAAGTTGATATTATTGTTGGTATCGGTAGTGAAAACTATATTTATCAGATAATTTTAAAGTTTATCAACAAGTATGACTCAATTACAGCTCTTTTACAAAAACAGGTTAGCGTGATTGTGTTTAGTTGTTCGCTCAACTAGCTCATGGTAGCAAATCAATCCGGATAACCTCGTCTTGATTACAGTTTAATGAAGAACAAATTTTTAGGCAGACGAGTACCGCCAATTAGCGAGTTAATTTTCTCCATCCTCTAAGGGGTTGAGGCGGCCCCTCGTGTCCTATTTAAGGGTGAAAATTCCTTTTCGATACTAATTATACTCCGACAAGCATCCAATTGTACGTTATGCTTGCCAAATTAATTTCAAATCCTTTTGAGTAGATACTGGCAATTTTCAACTTCACTTGAGCGATTTTGGTTAAATTATTAGTATATTCATACTTCATACTGCTAGGCTACATACATATTTGTTCAAATCATATTCGACGGAATCAGATTCGTTGCTTCTACTTTTTCGTTCCTGGAACTATTGAAATATTTAGTCTTATTAAAATACTAGCTTTCCGCCCGCGACTTCGTCCGCGTAAAGACGTTTAATGGGTAAAACATTACTTCTTTATAGCGCAGTCGGTTAAAAAGTAGCCTATATCCTTTTCTAGGCTTTGGAATATATCTCTACCAAATTTCGTTTAAATCAGTTCAGTACTCTACGCGTGAAAGCGTAACAGATAGACAGACAGACAGAGTTACTTCTACTATACATCCGTCATTTGCTGTATGGTATAGACAAAAATTTGTAATTTTTATTTAAGAGCTGTGGATTTTGAAAACATAAAATAAATATAGTCTAAGTCTCATTTGGTAGTTTATATCAAACATTAGCAAAGATTTGATAAATTACTAGCTTTCCAAATCCTGGATCAACATCCACGAATTCGGGTCGCTAAGCAGCAGTCCTCTCTCAAACTCTAAACTAACCGTTTACTAGCTTAAGCGTGAAAAGGCGGTCTGAGTCTGTCCGTAGTTTGCTTTCTCATATACATAATATATTAAATACGTCAAGATCCCACACACACACACACACACAAAACCACGCCTTTTTCCCAGAGGGGTAGGCAGAGATCACTTCCAGCGATCCACTTTTCACCTCTGTGGGAAACGTGACGTGACGTGTCGTGGACCACGTCGCCGCCATTCTGCCTTGTGCATTGTTTTAACAAGGTCATTGCGTTCCCACGAGTAGCAAGGATATATGACGGGGGTAGGAAAAGGGGAGGAAGGATACTATCGCCTCGGATGATTTGGACTGAGTCGATAGTAGCTCGAGGAGCCGGGGTCGCTTACCCGTATACCGTTCACCAACCACCGGACAGATAGTTGTGACTGGTATCCCCTGACTACGTCAAGATCCCATCCCATCTTAACCGATAAACAAAATGTTGAACTACTAAACGTAAAAGCTACGAAAGTCGTTTTATTTCCCGAGTGAAGTCAAGCGGCAAGTCAAGATATCGTATGTCCTAGGAGACCAGTTTACGATTCGCATTGCGATTTCTACTTCTTGCATCTAAGAATTTATTTGCAAAACTCTTATGTTTGTCGGGATGGATCGTGTGAAAACAGCTATATTTGCTTGCTATTGAAATAAAATGCCATTTGAAATTCTACAAAGCTTTAAATAAAACTAATTTATAGTTAATAGTTGTGTTACTGTGTTGAGTTAAATATTATTATTTTATTATATGTAACTGTGTATGTGACCAATAAATATTTATTATATTCTATTCTAATATTACGGATTAAACTCGATTGACAATACATGCGAGTTCAATCCGTTTAATCCGTTAGTTTTATTTCAAATGTAATATTCGCGCGAATAATAGGCAATACTATCTACCAAGCTTTGTAATAGACCAGATATATTTTTTTTTATAATTACGTACGTATGTATAGGTAACTATATTGAAGCCCTTTTAATATTCAGCATAACAAATCGTTTAACCCCTGTGAAACCAGAGATCAGTTTATTTCACTTAACACTCAACAACAGTTTACGGGATTTAATTAGTTTTCAGAGATTTTCGCATAAAACGTGAGTATAAAGTAGTTAAATTATAAGGTTTCATAAACATGAAAATTAGATCCCAAAAGTTTCAATCCTTGTATTTCAAAGTTATGAATGTAACCTTTGTTGGAAAAACGGATTACTTTGATCCTACTTTATAAATTGTATAAAGCGTCAAAGGCCTTAGGGCCCTTTTTAATATGTAATGCTAGTGGTTTTTCGGGCTATAAATAGTTAGGGTCAGTATAAAAATTACGGTATAAAAATTTTAAAGCTTTTTATTCTCGCCCATTATGTTGGACATTTTTCTTGCAAAATAATGGTGTAATACGCTTTCCTATCTTAACACAAATAAAATTGTCCTTTTTAATATAAAATAAAAGATTTTTCTTAGAAACAAAATAGGTGGCATAAAGTTCACCGTCCAGTTAGAAATGAAAAATACAATATTGCGATAAATCTTTTCAAATGACTTGTGATGTTTGTTAACAACTTTGAAATCTTTGGTTTAGTAATAACATAATGAATAAAAGTAATAAATGTAACAACTGTAATAAAGTAATAACCTCGTTGGTATATAGGTAGCAAGCGCTGCGTAAGGACCGAGAGGTCCCCGGTTCGAGACCGGAATCGGGCAAAAGTGCGGAGTTAGGAAGTTGGCAGTTGCACGCCCGTGCCTCGGAAAGCACGTTAAGCCGGTGGTCCTGCGCCCGATCTCTCATAGGTCGTGTCGTAACTATGGGAACTATGAGAGTAAGGAATCAGAGAGTGCACTTGTGTTTTCGCGTGTTGCTATAATATGTCCTGCGCACTTGCTTGATCTTAATTGAGATCGGCCGCCACGGCAGTCATATCTAGTCAAGAAGTAAAGATTGTATATAGATGTGATAGCAAACAATTTAATATCCTAAACAGGAGACTCTTCGAAATAAAAGGAATATTTTGAAGTTCTGTAATAACAAAACATTAATTACTAAGACATATTTGGGCTTTCCTAGTGGATTCAAAGTGTTGTAAATATTGACTAAGTCGGTTTGCGTGTCAACAATGGGTGGTCTTATAAATGTCAAATAAAAGTAATGACTTACACTTTATTAATTCAGGTTAATCCTTTTATCTGGACGAATGTTACAATCCGTAAATAATTAGAATGCAACTAAAAATAGCGCCTAAAACCAGTACTGAACGAACGAACTATGAAAAAATCGTGACTGCACAATACGTTCTGTTGAATTCAGATTTCAGCGCTTTGAATTTTTTGTCTAGAATTAATCCAAGCTGCTTTTTGTCTAAAAATGTAGGATCCATTCAAATTCAAATAACATGGGCCACTATGAATTGCGTGTTCTAGAACTGAGTGAATGATTTTTTAAACTCCTTTTTTAATTCAGAAAATTGAAATATAATGAGATACAATTACAATTCTTAACAAAATAATACATTTTAAGGAGGTTGTGTATTTAAGGTACCGATCTCAAACAGGAAATGTAAACTTTTCCTTCATTAGTTAACTAGACAGATCACCGATGCATCTTAAGCTGACGAAGCAGACGCCATTCTAAAACACAATAAAAGTGATGGAAGATATGCCCCTCTTTATGAGTGAGTTAGATGATTTTATTAGTTAAAGGGTAAAGGTGGTTGTACACTCCCGTCGAGAAAGCGAGTAATACTCGACGAATATGTTAGCTAGCCTTGCGTCCTAAATCTTTTCGGTCGCAGAGTAAATAAAGCCATTTGATACATATTTTTTATGGACCACTGAGTGAGCAACGGTAGTATGGTTCTAATATTTCTCTACATTTCATATATCAGGACTTACTTGAGAATCAAAGTAAACAATGACCTAAGCCTTCTTGCACCAGCGCCATCATTTCGGCCGAGAAGTCTCGAGTAATAGCAAGTGCTGGAGTGAGTGTACATCTACCTTTACAGTCGTAACGCGTTAATATGACGATGAAACGACGGTTTATGGCCAGAGCCTACTTAGTCACGACGATGTTTCGATATAAAACAATTAATGGTAGCTGTACACAAAAGACTATAGGACAAGGATAAACCATGACACAGTAGCGTGTTCATTTGGTCTTAATTGACTGGTCAAGTGCAAAAAACCTTTTTATAGTTAACAAGTTACTTTATATCCGGTTCATCGTAAAGGTGTATTATTGAATAAATAATTATATCATTCGGTTAAGACTTCACACTAAACACAGCCACAAAATACTTTTAGCGAAAATAAAGCACAGATAATTTTTTACAAAGAACGATATTATTGGTACTGGTTCATTTTTAAATATATTGATTTAAAAAAAAAACATATGTATACTTAATATCGCTTTGTGGATCATAATAAGTTCACAAATCAAATGATATGAATGGCAGAGTAACTATAAGAAGTATTCTAAAACAAAATTTATTATCAGTAAATCTACGACAGTAACTTTAATTACTTCAAAATAGACACGGGAAAGCGCGATACGAGAAAGATTAAGAAATTAACTAAAATGGTTAACATTTGACAAACTTCACAAATTAGGGGACGAAGTTCTGGAATTTCATTACAGCCAGTGAACTTGATAATGTGCAGAATTCTAAAGACAAAGTGTCGAGAGGGTAGGCACTGGTTAAGGGATAGAGTTGTACTGTTGACCCGAAATGTATTACGGACTCCTTTTCCGCTATTAACATAAACTGAACTAAAAACTTCCACTTGCCTGATAAGATAAGTCTATAGAGAAGTCTCTAAAAGACGATTTTAACTGGCTACTCCTTTCATACATTTTGCGATTGTAAAAATGAATTTGTTATTTTTTATATTCTTATACCATTAGGCTCCATATATACCAATCACAGATGAAATATTTTTTTTACGGGAATAGCGATAACTTAGGCCACGTATATATGTTAAAATGGGCATATTCTAACATAGCTTAGCTAGCTGTGTTAATAGCTCAGCCCAAGCATACGTACTTAACTCCTAGGATTTGATTAAATAAAAAGTTTGTAAATAAGGACAAACAGCCTGTCTTAGGCAAACCGTTGTGAGAGCGACGTTGTTAAACTTACATCAACGGTATCGGATGTCCGAAGTTGCAAAATTCCAGTGCCAACGTGCACATTGTTGCGACTCTTGTAGGGCGCAAAACAAAACTTTCGTAAATGAAAGAGAACTTTAACTGGATGCGGGTCACTCCGCAATAAAGGTGTAGTGTTGTGTTGGAACAACTCTCTTTCTGGCGCATTAAAACACTCAATACTCTGTTGTCAATTGTTTTTATTAGCAAAAAAATATTAAGTCCCTCTCTATTTTATTTGCTTTCTTTCTGTTGTTCTTGGTTAAACTCTATTTGTATTTATTTTGTCATAGTTAGAAGTCTGTTTAGAATAAATCGAAACTAAGTAACATCGAGTTTAATATAACACCGTGGGTAAATTTGTAAACACGAACACAACACACACAACGTCTTTTTATATTCACAAAAACATAATTGTGGATGCTACTGAAAAACATTTTACATATTTCTGTAAGCCTTTCAACTATCTCAAACCATACAGGCTCAGACTTGTATGCATTTCTCTCAAGGGTAAAAGGCACATGCGAGATCTTTGTAGAAGCATGCACCGTATGCATACGTTAATGAAAGTCTCAACATAAAATATTATGATCCTTTCACGAAGCATGTTTCACCGTACATTTTATAACCCTCCCCGCAACAGTTGTGAGCGACACGGATTCGTTCGTTGTTGACTCGGAAACCTGTCATAGTTGTCAATGTTGGCGATTCAATCACAAACCCTATACTCGGATGATATTGCGAAACATTTTTATTCAGTGTTATAAATTTAGTCGTTTTGCTTGGAACCAGATTCAGAAAAAGTAGATTATCGTATCAACTTTGCTGTATTTGAACCATAATCTGTAGTAACAAATTATAGTTAAGAGAATATTTATAAAAACATATCAGATAGTTATTTCTGCAGTGGACATCGTAGTGATAGCTTAATTATAAAATTCAATAGAAAACACTTTCTTTGGATATTATTTCAAGAAAAGATAAAGAAAACATAGTTACCCATCTGGAAATAAAAAAATGTTTCACAAAACTAAAAAAAAAACACTCCGTTCTTAATTTTATGCAGGGATCGACCTAAATAAATATCGTAACGTAAACGGAAATCAAAACGATCGGTACCTTATCACATCAGTCTGGAATTGGCCGGTAAATTTTAGGGGCCGATAAAAAATTCCTCGCTCATTTTCCACTGTTTGCGTAGACACTGCCAACCAAATTAGTATTCTTTCTTCGCTCACCCAACTCAAGGATAGCAATTATTCTTAAGCCCTGAACATACCATCTATTTCAATAACTCGCACACCAAAACTGAATTCGCGACATCAAGAGATAAAGTTGCAATTTCATACTTTTGTAGCACCGGAATAATTGAGAAAATGCCACTGATAACGGACGTATCGTGTTGTTTTACAACTCGTCGATAAGAATCGATTACTCGAGAGATAATCGATATCTAAACGATATTATCCCGATACGATATCTTTCAATTACCAAAAGTACACGATTACTGTACATTTTATATTTTGAGCCATGGGATTTAATAGTTAATGTGTCTAATTTCATGGTAAAACTTGGGGAACGGTTTAAAATTAATCTGCGAATGATAAATATAATGTAGGTAATAAGTCAGAGTTAGTACTAGGACTGAGCAGACTTCTTAGCACCTAAACCGGAGGACTTTTCTTTTTAAATTTCCGCGCAACATTTTTAATTTTAAAAGTCGGGCCGGAGTCAAAAGCGTAATGGAAACCTTTTTGCAGCTTATTTAATTGTGGATAACATTAAGAACATATAACATTGAGTGCAAATGAACAAACACAACGCTAACAAGATTATGTGATAGTCACATCTCTTCACAGCGAAATCTTAAAGGATTTCCTATCTAGTCATGTTGTCACATCGTGATCCGCTTGACTGATCTTATCTTGACCTAACTAATCATTATCAGGACACACATTACATTTCTGTTCAAAAATTCAATGTGGGAGGTCATTCTTTAGTTTTTGGAAATGTTAACAATAATAATCAACATTAAGCCTTGAAGCTCTTGCGTTCTATTACAGCCTAGTCACGAGAAAACTATGTTGATTTATAAAAATAATAAGATTATATTTTCAGGTAACTAAGACCGTGCGTCATAGAATTACATTAGGTACATAACAACATTAAAATTCAAAAGTTTTAAGAATATAAAAATCATAATACTAAAACTAAACACAATATTAGACCAACTAAACATTATGAGGGGTGAAAATTAAGAATTAGCCATGTATTTATGTAAGGTAAACATTATGTATAAAGATACTTCGCGAAAGCATATTATCTAAATACGCCAAAAATCCCGTTTGTTCTAGTAATTCAAAGAATAGAGATAGAGATAATTATTTATAATTCATAAGTGCTTTTATTACGTTTTTTTGACTAATTAGTTCATCTCTGTAGTCAATCGTCCTCCCAAACTATATAATCATGTTGGCTGATCAAATATTCCGTTTCTGGGCCCCACATAGGATCGGGTCAGGCAAACACACACTGTGGGTATAATTGAAGTTTTTGTTCTAATTGAGCCGCCACGTATTGGTTTAGGATAGAGTAATCCCTTGGAGAGTAACGTAAAAAGTTAGTATTTAAAATTATTGCGTGTAGTTGGGCATCTAGGGCATGCGTTGTGCGATGTATTCTGAACTATCACTCCTTTTTCGTCAGTAGTACATTATCATACATACGTATATAAAATCACGCCATGTTCCCAGAGGGGTAGGTAGAGATCACTTCCTGCCATGTGTTTCAATATCATTATCATTAGCCCATAAACGTCCCCACTGCTGGGGCACGAGCCTAGCCTATGGCGATTTGGCCTTAGCCAACAACGCTCTAGCTATGTACGGGTTGGTCGACTACACAACCTTAGAGTTTCTTCTTAGGTGTGCAGGTTTCCTTCCCCGTGAAAGAGTCGAATAAACACAAATGAATTTTCAAATTTGAAATCACAGTGGTGCGTGGCGAGTCAGTAGTATATTATTATACTTAGTATCATGTTAGACATGTTTATACAATGCATTCTGTACTTTGGCACTTTTTATATCTGTTGTATTTATTTTGGTACTAAATATCATGTTAAGCACGAATAAACGACGAAATTTTAATATGTACTGTTGGTTTACTTAATGGCTATTATTTTTCCAGTAGTATATAGGTATTTTGATACTATATGTCAAGCGTACCTACTTACTTCTTTGATGTTTTAATTTTTACATCATTTTTTTTTCTTTATTTTTTGTATTTTTATATTTGAATCGGTTGCTTGTTCCTACGAAGTGAAAAATAACGTAGTCTATTAATAAACAGGACATGGCTATACTTAAAACATAATTAACACAGCTTAGTACTTACTTTGATTGAATGATTTCATCGAACAATTGTTACTTAATGTTGAAAGGAAAATTACAGCAAAAGCAATTATGTCCGCTCTTTAATCGTGTATTGTTTGTCATGTAATTCTTTAAGAAATAAGCAAACAAAGGCAAGAACGATTACATATCCTCGGTATAGAATTATTCAAGGGTCCCTGTAGTGCTTTTGTACACATACACTGTGACATCAAAGATGTCAGGGCCCGGAGGGAAAAATCCATAGACAAACAATTGAACTATATTTTTACTGTTCCCGAATATATCCTCAAGAAAAAGCAATAAAGATCATGCGGAACAACGGTAAATTCTACTTAAAATAAATATAATTCATGTTTTAGACTATATGTGTTTATGAATTATCTTTTTGTTTTTTTTTTGTTTTGGTTAGATTTGGTTAACGTATTTAGAAATGTTCAAGATTTACAATTGCCTAATTTGTTAAGATTTTTTTTTCTGTAATACAACGTAAGTTTGAGTAGAGATACGATGCATAAACTACCGTGGAAGAACCAGCACTTAATCAAACGTCTCCCGACCAAAATTATGATAGACCACGAGTCCGTAAATTTCTTGGTCCCCGTAAATTTCCTTCTTACAACATTGCGTTCGGGTACCATTGTAATCTGTTATTTAATGTGACGAGGGATGACAGCCAAGGTGATAGAACAACGTAACACACACAGTATAATATAAAAGTGAAGTAAGGTAGATAATTGTTTCTGTCAGAAGTAACAAGTATAACAATGGAGCGGTTATAACCACCGAAGCTTTAGTGCCTAATATAATACCTACAAGTTCCGTGCAAACTGACGATTTCCAATTTAGTAAAACTATTTCTGGAAACCAATTGGAGAATTCGGCTTAGAATCGGAATTGGAGTTGCTTATTTTAACCGATTTGTGGTTTTTGGTCAGCTTGCATTCTGTTGCAAGAGTTATTATTAATTTATTTTGTTTTAACTATACAATGACCCAAAACTATGTTACTCGCTTTAATTCACCTGTAAATTAGAAATTTTTTGGTGCTAAAACTTGCTCTACCTGTTTAAATATCCTAATAGACGAAAAAATCCGGTGATTTGAACACCCGTTTCTTCGGGAATCACGCCACTATGTGCGAACCATTACACCAACCGACAGCTATTGAAGGCATTAATTTTTTCCCGCATATTACTTGCTAATTTATATATCTATTTTAAATCAAGAATCTCCTGCTATGTATACTTGACTTCTAACGATTTTTATTTAAATTAAGTAGTTAAAGCTAAATTTGATTCGTTATTCCTCTTTTGTATGTTGATTCCTTTTTTAGGGTTCCGTAGCCAAATGGTAAAAAAAGGAATCCTTATAGATTCGTCATGTCTGCCTGTCCGTCTGTCCGTCCGTTTGTCACATTAATTTTATATTTTTACGAGAATAGTACAGTTTAGATTTCACCTACAATACCTTTCCTAAAACTAGGTTTTAATCACACCTTATTATCCAAAGTGGTTATAAGTCATACCCCATCCTCGGCATTCTCAAAGGGAATGATAATTACGAGCGAATCATAATAATATAAACCAACTTGTTTACTGTTTGTTGACACTACATAGTATGAGAAGGGACTTGCTGACACCACACTATTGCTTAAGCCCCAACTCAAGTAGATGTACGTTTAACGTAAACTGAGATTGCGTAACGCAATCAACTCTGGGAAGTAGCGTGATGCTAATATTACTATAAGTGATGTGTCATTTCCATATAAACTTGAAGAATACTCCTAATAAAAAGAGTAACTTAAAAAACAGTATAGGTACCAAAATTATTTTAATCGTCTGGACATATTAAAGTGTACTCAGTTTACAAATGAATTAGTAGGTTTGAATAACTATTTAAACTTTTATTTAAATTCTTATTGCTATAAAACACGAATATCTAGACACGCGGTAGCGTGTCAAGCCAAGGTTCAAGATACAGAACTGGCGAGCCGCACCATGTGTAATATTACACGAACCATTTGGAACCACTTTTGAACCCCTCATAAATCAAAAACTATTTCAGATAAACGTATCAAATTTGGCTCATATATTGTGACTTGCAAGATAAATATGTGTTCTAAATTTCATAAGCTTATCTCAAACAGTTATTTAGATATTAATGTCCAAAAATCCTCATTTTTATCATTGACTGACTGACAGATCAAAATTCTAACCCAGTTCCAAATGACCTAGAGAGTTAAAATTTGGTATGCAGATAGGTAATTACATGAATACAAAGGAAAAAATAAAAAACTGGCAATTTTTTAATAATTAGGTTAGGTTCTATTATGAACGCTTAACATAAATACCTAATTAGTGCCTAATAACGCCTATATACCGGGGAAGGCAGAGCACTAAGTATATATTTAGGTATACTTACTTATTTACAATTAAGAGTAGGTACTTATAGTCGGTTTTCATATTTATTACTTAAGGTCTTACCTACATAAAGTCTAGTTTTAGTTTTGAATTTGTCTTTTTCAAAGGACCCACGGCGTTACGATACTTTTCTACAAAAAGTAATGATATCCAATCAAAAACATAAATGTGAAATGAGAGCCAAGTTCAATATTGCCTTGGTTGTTGACTTCAGCGACAAAAGAAGTGAGATCTAAATGGGTGCCAAGTTCAATGGTCAACCCAGAAATTTATTTATAAGTAACACTATAACATACGTATCATATCTTCTTATAACATAAGATAATGTATGGTGGTAGCCTATGAAGGTCTGTCTTGGCTAGTTTTCATATATGAATTATAGCCGTCGCAAGTTCTAAACCTACAAGTATTTGTTGGTTTTTATTTTATAATTCCAAAAATTTGGATTGTTGGTAGAAACTAGCAAGCGAACATAATAATACGTTGGTAGGTTTATAGAAACTAGCCAAGACAGACCTTCATTTCGTTCATAGGCTACCACCATACATTATCTTATGTTATAAGAAGATATGATAGGTATGTTATAGTGTTACTTATAAATAAATTTCTGGGTTGACCATTGAACTTGGCACCCATTTAGATCTCACTTCTTTTGTCGCTGAAGTCAACAACCAAGGCAATATTGAACTTGGCTCTCATTTCACATTTATGTTTTTGATTGGATCTAAATTTTTATGAAGCACTCATAGCTTACAAGGAAACAAAATTTTAACTTAATTTTTCCTTTTAATTTTTTTCTATTCCTCCCTGTGCCAATTTCGGCCAGCGATTTTTGCGTAGTTACTTTTTATCGGCAAGGTAATGGGAAAACACAAAGGCTTTATGTAAATTTAGATGACCCGCGAGCGCTGGCCAGCCAGGCAAAATAATCTGGCGGGACCTTCAGTGTCTAAACAAGCAAAACTATGGGCGGTACAGTCAGCCAAATCAGATACCCATAAGGGGGACCGCATTGCGACCACTATTGATCCGAATACCGTGACAGATATTAAAGCTTTTTGCAGGCCAAATTTTATTAAGAATGCAAGATTATCCAAGATAAGTCTTAGATGGAACCGGTTCTTCATATTCGATGATTTTGATTTGATACATTGAAACCACTGGCATACACACATGTTTATGTTTGTCGTAATATAATTTTGTAATTCGCGTCTATCATTTCAAATTAAAATTCGAGTAATAAATAATAAGCTTATATATTCCTGTTCGATTAGTATGAAAACTTCATTAAATATTAAATAATTATTTTCGAACTTATGGATATAACTTATGATGTAAACTGAGAGAATATTGATGTATCTCAAAAAGTAACAGATATTTTATCTATTTATATTTAGCGCAAAACCTCAACATGTTATCTGTAAAACTGAACAACATTAGTTTATAGTTAGGTCCATAGAATTTCAGATATTAATTGCCTTATAAGCTTTCCAATTCACAGGTGTGTATCAATACACAAATGTTACAAGCACGCCGTAAGTAGACGTATGAGGGAACTGATTGGATGTGGTTTAATCTCTTATGCTCGGTAACTAGCTAATTTAGAGACCGGTTCTTTGACGATTGATTAATCGGGCAAATGAGCGAATATTTACCTCTATAGTAGAGTATTTACCCTTTGCAATAATGTTTGTTGGCTTTCACTTAATATGATGATGAAACATGATGATAGTTTTGTAAGGATTTGTAGAAAATTACAGTTGTAAGTATCCATATGTCCAGGTAGTCAATATTTCTTACTTGATTTGTCATATCAAAAGTATGTATAGTCCAGTCAAATTAGGAAAAAATCTCGGAATTCGAGATACCCAGCTGTAAGTCTGTAAATACTTGTATATTGACGTCCTAAAAGTTGTCTCAAAACCTACAAATTGTAGGGTGTACGCAACTATTAAATTTTCAAGGTCAAATGTCACAAATATCGGTTTTATGAACTTTTGAGCGAAACGGGAAGTTTTATCATAAAAGTGTGTAGGAGAAAATTACTTATCTTCTATTTATCTATAAAAATTGTCTATACGTTTTATTCATAAGATTCACCATTTCAGAGATACAGCGATGCAAATAGTTGAAAAAGTTGTATTTTCAAAAGCTTCCAGGCCCACGTGCGATTGTGCTAGACAGTTAAAATTTTCACGAATGATGTATTTTAGTAGCCTCTATAACACCTTATACTAGAAAAAGCTTAAAACCAATGTTTAAGTGGGTTCTCATACAAAAATTGTGTTTTTTTTCTCTTACACTTGGCCGGTTTTTAACGTGGTTACCCCAGTAAACCTATTCCAGACGACACCTTTTATACATGAAGAACACGTTGTTTATAAGGAAGCCTAGTTAAATAATTGTTTTGTGTTGTTTTCAGTATTCAGAAGATTTAAGATTTCTGCGTTACATTAAATTGAAAATTGGTTAATATGGACTTCACGTTCATAATAGAGTTAGATGGACAGTTAACATTTTTAAAATGTTTCTTTTTTCAGTTATACTTCAATCAGAAATTCTAATAATTGGTTATTTCGTACTTTTTGACCCATAATAAGCAGTTTTAATGCACTGAAACGCGAAAGACTTATAATACTAAAAACAACATAAAACGATTATTTAAGGGGCTCCCATAAGAAGAACGTGTACTTCATGTAGAAATGGTGTTGACTGGAATAGTTTTACTGAGGTAAACACATTAAAAATCGGCCAAGTGTGAGAAAAAAAAAACCATAATTTTTGTATGAGAACCCACTTAAACATTGGTTTTAAGCTTTTTCTAGTATAAGATGTTATAGAAGCTATTGAAATACATCATTCGTGAAAATTTTAACTGTCTAGCACAATCGCACGTGTGCCTGGAAACTTTTAAAAATACAACATTTTCAACTATTTGCATCGCTGTATCTCTGAAATGGTGAATCTTAGGAATAAAGCGTACAGACAATTTTTATAGATAAATAGATGATAAGTAATTTCCTCCTACACACTTTTATGATAAAACTTCCCGTTTCGCTCAAAAGTGCTTAAAACTGCTATTTGTGACATTTGACATTGAAAATTTAATAGTTGCGTACACCCTACCATATGTAGGTTTTGAGACCACCTTTAGGGTGTCAATATCTAAGTATTTACAGACTTACAGCTGGGTATCTCGAATTCCGAGATTCTTACCTAATTTAAGCTTAAATGACTGGACTAGTATGTGTAAAGTAGTAGTTGCCTAGTGAGAACAAAATTTTAGGGAAATAACAATCGGGAATAACACTTGATTCGGGAATAACACTTGTTTATACAAGTACTTTTATAGGATGATCTTTTGGATTAGACTTTAATAAAGTCTATCATTTTGTACTTGTAATTTATTCGGAGAAGTAGTCGGTTACGACTTCAAAAAAGAAGGAAGTTCTCAATTCGTCTGTATTGTTTTTTTATGTTTGTTACCCCAGAACTTCCGCCTGGGTGAACCGATTTGGATGTTTTATGTTTCATTTGGTCCCATAGCAATTTGGTTCAGTTCTGACAATGGCATCCATGAATGATGGAAGGTCAACTCCTTGATAGTTAGAAGTAAAGGATAAGCCTTCAAACACATATAAAATTCCTAAATGAATGTATTAAATTAAATTGTAATTTCTAGTGTGTTGGTAGGCGGTTTTTCTTTTTTTTGTCAAATTGTCTTTTTTCAGTTTTCAATCATGGCGTCACATCTCTTGAATAGTATTGTGTAAATTAACCTATAATTGTTTTTCCTTATTTGTCTTGCCCTCGGAATCACCTTGTCCTCCACATCCCCATGGGGGCCTTGTGGGACGCATATTTACGTCATGTACAGACGTAGGCACGATCAGGTGTATATTTTGATTGAATGGGCCCGCACTGCGCCGTGTATCGATTGGACATTATTGCCAAGTTGAGCGCTAAGGGCGCTGGGCTGGGGTCGCACCGACCGTCGGTCTTTAGGTGAAGGTTGCTCACGGAATGTTTTTGAGGGCCGATTATGTGATTCGTTATCTCTGATTTTTTTTATGTTCGAATAAGCCGTGGATTGTGGATTGCCCGCTGATCGCTGCTTCGCGTTGCCAGGAAACGTTTATCAACAAACCAAAAAGATTTCGTCGAATTGAGAACCTCGTCCTTTTTTTGAGGTTGTTTCAAAAATCGGGAGCACTTTTTCGCATGAATAGCTGACTACAATTCCTGTAATTTTGACATATAGTGGCTCTATAATCCCGATAATACAATGGTTAATATGATGTATCTACCTGTATACCCTGTTCATACTATCGATTTAGTGATTCTTCAAGCTAGGCAATAAACACAAGGTTTTTGAGCAATAAAATAATCAGACAAATATTCGTAGTAAAATAATAAAACTAGTAGGAAAGGTGTATATCGCGGCATTTGATTTTTCACTCAAACACTTAAATTATAATTTACAAATACAAAACTCTTTCATATTTTCTTAAAAATATACTCAAATGGAAAATAGCGCTAAACTAAACCAAAGTTAAGCTTATGTGCTTAACTTTTATTGTTCCAGAACGTTCGTTAAAATTTCGCTAAACGGTTCCACGATGCGAATCCAGAACCGATGATTCGATAATCGTTTTCGTCCGTCCGAACGACGACTTCTTTTTTCTCTGTATCGGTAAGTAACTTAGTTAGTGAGACCGAACTATGTATAAACGTGAACATTTCGAGATGTGAATGTATTATCACGTCTTTTCATGCACCACACTTATCACTACATAGTGTTAAACAAAGTAACTTTTTCCATCCCTATATTAATAAATAAATATTTCACAACATCACATACATTGATCTGATCCCGTGGTAAGTAGCTTAAGTACTTGTGTTACGGAAATCAGGATCAACAGTGGATACACAAATAAACTTAATAATACACCCAGACACGGAACAAACACCGATGTTCGTCACACAAATATTTGTCCCGAGTGGGAATCGAACCCACGACTCTTGGGACCGTAGGTTATGAACCTGAGTCAGTAACCACTGTTCCACCGAGCCAGTTAAATATTTATTATCCCTATGTTTGCCTTAATCTTTAAAACTACGCAACGGATTCACATGCGGTTTATTAATAGATAGAAGAGATTCAAGAGAAAGGTTTTTATGTTAAATTCACCCCAAGCGAAGCGAGGGCGGCTCAGTATATTTTAATAGATTATATAAATATAAGCATAATATATTTTGGTATATAGTACTTTAATTCGATAGATTATGATTATGGGGTAACCCTTACAATGCACCATTAATTAACCTAATTACTTAGATAGGTATTCGGTATTGCATATGAATATGATTCCGATATCGGACTATTGTTATCTGTATGTATCATAGCATTGTCTTTTATTAGCGCGAACAAATAATATGTTGAAAATAACAATACACGCGAAAAAATTGTCAATCACACTTTGGTACTTACATACATACATAAAATCACGCCTTTTTCCCAGATGGGTAGGCAGATATCATTTCCTGCCATGTGCTACGGTCCTGGCATATTAGTGGAGTGCCGTTATGTTTAAGCTTCGGAATCCGGATTCACTGAATAGATTTTTCTATCCCTCTAATTTTTCGGTTTAAACTCGTCTTTATTCTAAACATCCCGATGTTTCAAGCTCTTTGCAGCGCTCGTGGTCACAAGCTCTTTAAACACTATTTTGTAGTATAATGTTTTCATGATAACCAATTACCGTAACAAGCCTTTTTGCATACCAAATATGATAAGAACATTACGTTAACTTTCCGCTGAAATTAATATAGTTACAAATAGATTCCACTTTATTCTTTTAAAATTTTGTAAGAGCTATAAGTTTTCGTTAAGATCTCTAATACAATATTTTATAAATTAAATTAAGCGCTTCGAGAAAACAATTATTAGCGGACTAATTATATTAAATTGTATACGAAAAATCCTAGCAACACTATTGACGATTATGACTGATTATGACAAATAGAATGTCAGATTTGAGATCAGAATATATGACTACACTTGCCCGAATGAAATTAAATAACAAATGAATAACTTATCAAATTGATATTGAATATTTTTTCGTCTTTAATGATAAATATAATTGAATATAATTAGATAATTGAATTGTACGTATAATACATTATACTTTAAGATACCCAGTTAAGAAATGATATATCTAGAGTTACTTTTGTTTGTTTGCTCGCGGTATCTCAGTCTGCGCAAATAGATAAAAAAAGTATGAAACTGGTTTCGTTTGAGAGGGGCAAACAAAAAATCCACAGACGTAGTGCATACAACTTGTTTGGTTTCACGGCATCCATAAAATAGTTCCCATTTTATTGGTTTGATATTCCTGTATTGCAACCAATTCATTGGTCTATTCAAGGACCGGGAAGGCCTAGATTTAAATCCGGGGTCGGGATATTGTATGAGTTTTTCAACTAAGAAAGTTAATAAGTTGGCGGTTGTACGCCTGTGCCCCAAGAAGCATGCTAATTCTATGGTTCTACATCTCATCATCGATACATTACGTTCCGAAATTATAACACTTAGGAGTTATAATGCGCAAATCGCGCATTTCGCAATAACGAATAGTAAAATTAAGAAAAAAAATTTTATTGAACTTCTAGTATCATTCAGCATACATATTTATAATATAAAAAGGTTGTAACAACGTTTTAAACGTTTAAAAGACGGTTATGTCTCTTACATAAGTCTTGTGATAAATAAATAAGCATTTATTTGAATTCCAAGTTGATTCGTAGTCTTCCTGTAATTCTTTCGAAATTAAATATTTTTGTTACGAAACGGCCAACCATCCAAGTAATTTGAAAAAACAAGAACAACTGGATCGTACAGATCAAAGAAAAAATTGAAACGGTATACAGATAAATAAAATTAATATTGATATGAAGTATTTATTAAAATATACGCACAACGCACTTCTTTAGAGTACACATCATTGTCTTTTATTTACTTAGAACCTTGAATTAGGCACAAAAATGTAATTCTATAAAACCAAAATAAAAAAGAAATAACTTATTTGAGAAGAAAAAAATATTTACAGTGTTCATAAAGTTCCTTTACCCTAAAAAGCTAAACCAAATTCATCAAAAGCTACGAAAGCTATGTCGATTCTCGTAGTAAAGTGCTACGAAAAAAGCATGCTACGACGTTACGACAAAAACAACAATTTTGTTACCTACATTTTTGCTTTCTATCAACGCCGTCAAATGCAGAAAACTTTTGCGATTCAATATGAACATTACGTATTCCACACTTCGATTGTTACATAATTACGTTTATTAATTTACCGTACGTGCAAGTGACAAGCGCGGCCGTCCGAACAAAAGGTATACGAAAGAGACCGGCGTCCAATACAAAATACTTATTATGTTAAATGAAAGCACAATTTTGTATCACGTATTATGGAAAATTAATGCAAAAGTCTATAAAATTGTACGTTATGTCTATTTTAAAAAGTAAAGAGTTTAAAACACAGGTTGTGTAACACTGATTTTATTACGTCCTCTTCAAATATGACCCATGCCTCTAAAGCTATTTCCAAAACGGATGTAACCTTATCACTTAATCTGCGAGAATCCTAGTAACAAATTTCCACAATCAAGTTCATGGAAACTAATTTACACCCTCATCAATTACTGGCCATATTAGGTAAGTCAAAGACAAACTCAAATGCCTTGGGACATAACTAACGCATATTAATCAATACCTCCTTACTTCCAACATATTCAATACCTTGTTGGAATATTAGTGGCAAGTGACGCGCAAAGATCGACAGGTATTTATGTGTAGGTCAGACTCGGGACCAGAAGATGAAATTTTAAAATCCTTTTTTTTATAAAAGGTTAACAGGACGACCTCACTCCATCTGATGGTAAGCGGTAGTTAGATCCACATTATGAGATCGCCAGAAAAGTAAGAAAGTGCTTTTTGTATACCATTTTTTTTAAGCGTTTTTTAGATAGATGTTTGTAAAAACCAAAGTGGGATAAACT
Organism: Maruca vitrata; assembly: GCA_039566165.1. Taxonomy (NCBI): domain Eukaryota; kingdom Metazoa; phylum Arthropoda; class Insecta; order Lepidoptera; family Crambidae; genus Maruca; species Maruca vitrata. The sequence goes on from CM076911.1 coordinate 5,596,206, forward strand.
TTTGGCTTTTGTTAAACAAAATTAATATAGTCTAAAATTTAAAAGAGGCAGTAGTACCTATGTCTGCATTAGCAATAGTGCTCGAAGTAATATCGAATATTATCAACCCTATTCCAATCTATTACATCGGACAGGTATGTTACTAAAGAATCCCCTGGGTATTGTGTAGCGTATCTTTAAGAACGACATTTTAATATGATTCAATATTTTTGCTGTCCCTAGGTATTGGCTACCATTAGAGTCATAAATCTGTTTTCTATTTCATGTACAATTAATAAACTGTGATCATCGTATAATTATTTTCGAAGTTATTTTAAGTTACGGGTATATTTATCCGTTTGTTTTTTCTGTTATGTATGTCTACTTGTAATTTTGATTTGTTAACAATTCATCAAACATAAGGCTAAGATATTTATTATCTTTTGCATAATATATTTTTTTATAATCGAGCCTCTTTCCCCACAGGGCAGGCTCAGCATAGTGTGGGATTCAGATCAGAACTGAATGATTTTGGCAATAAAAAATATGTATTTTGTATTTGTACTCTTTTTATTAACCTGTATCATCCCACTGCTGGGCAAAGGTCTCCTACAAACCTGTCCACCGCTCTCTATCCAAGGTTAGCACTTGCCAGCTCCTTGATAGCTGGACCAAATCGTCACACTATCTTTTCTTTGGCCTTCCCCTTCGGCGAGAGCCGTCCTCAGGTACCCATTGTGTTACGATTTCAGTCCATCTATCGTTATTTCCTCAGATACCTACCCATGGTGATTTGATTTTAGCCCTATCTATCGTTCTTTAGAATAAAAATGGGGTTTATTGTACTTATTACGGACCAATAAACATACTGAAATAACTAAATTAAATTAATCTTACCTAAACAAATAAATATCTATTTGTATTTTGTATTTATATTTTGTCGGTATTTCGCTCGTTATTCCAATAAAAAGTAATTAAAGGTAGATGTAACGCACACCTACTCTTATGAGCCGAAAATGAATTTACTCAAAATGTCAAAGCCGAAATTCTCAGGTTTAATCTGTTATACGAGTAAAGTACCATTCAAGGTATTTAATTATCTTCAACTTAAGTCCTTAGCCGAGGGTCTGGTGTAAAAGAAAACATAATACTTTCCGCCAGATAGCCCGCTAATTAGTTAACGGATCCTAATTACAGCTGTTCGGACAATGTTTGGCCCAATTAGATAATTGACTGATATCGGATTCCCGTACAACTTGTTACTTTTTTAATTAATTCCTTTATCTTTACTCGCAAGAGCAACGGAAGTGTAATATCGCCTCTTCGGTCGTTTTTACGATGTTTATGTTAATATTAGCTTTAACAGAGATTTTTGATGTTTTATGTAAAGGTGTTTTTTTTTTCTTTGTGTGTTCAGTTTTATTTCGGCTAGGTGTTTCAAGAAGCTGGTTGTTCTGATATGCTTGACCCAAGGGATTATATGAGCGATTGTATTTAAATGTATGTGTTATTGTAGGCTTGTTCAGCCTTAAGAATTGTTGCAGACGCATTATTTCCTTTTGCATTTGTGCGAACTACATGCTACCATTATTAAATAAAAAACAAATATTACACAACATCATACGCATTGATCTGATCTGATTGATAGATAAGCACTTGTTTTACGGATATCAGAATCGGAACCAACGCCGATGTTCATCACACAAATATTTTTCTGGGTGAGATTCGTACCAACGACTCTTGGGGCTGCAGGTGGTTAGCGACCAGTCACATTATTTTCATCATAACACACAGTAAAAAAAGAACAAAACTTTTTTTTAATTTTTCGATTATAGCTAAAACTTAATTTTACTAGAATTTAATTGTAACATTTCCAACATTCGAGCTAACAATTAGAAAACTAAATCTGTCCGGGATATTTACCAAGTTGTAGTGTTTTCTAATGAGCGTAACCACGACAGTTTAAAATTATTCTTGTAAATTGTTTTGTAACGCTAGTGTATTATTGTTTTATTTTCTTTCTTTTTTTCAAAAAATTGATTTCATTTCGTTTCATTTCATTTCAATTATCAGCGTTGCCGCGATGAGTCTGCCATACTTAACAGATTCCCAGCATTAGCCAAATATAAGCCTACCACTTCAATTACCTAGCGCCTGAATGTATGTATCAAAGGGAATGCATTAACATTTAGCCTTCACAAGCTCCTCGCTACCCCAATTAATTTTAATTACCAAGTTAATATCAATAAGGGAGTCGCTCTTACTTCACATGCTTCCCCGGATTATTGTTATTGAATTTTTTGCCGAAAAACTTGGTTGCGCCCTCTTTTGGAAAACCGCGAAAATGTAACTTATTAATCATATTAATATTTTGCTTTGAAAAGGATTTTCAAAGAAATTACCTCTTAATAATTTAGGTAGAGCCGTACGTATTTTGCGTACCTACACGTGTAGCGGTTGACGCCAATGTTTTGAATAATTATAATTTTGTAATTAACTTTAAAGATTATTCAGTTATTTTTTTTCGTAAAGAGATATTTTCATACGTATACAATGGCCATTTCAACGAATGTGCTATATTGTTAAACTAAATCTTTTACTAGATAGAGATAGATATAGACCCTAATGTTTGGGGCACGGGACCGTAAAACATTAAAATCCACTTTAGAGTCCCTGTGCTTACATAAGTTACAAACTAACAAAATATTTACATAGACGTGATACTTCCCTTGTAAATTAGCACCTAGTTTTCCGCGAGCGAAAAGTATAGTTTGTAGCGATAAATCCGGAACTTTGTCTCTGAACAGATACGAGCTTAATTGAATAGTATGGAAGTTCGACAAAGTTGCTTTAGCCCTATTATTGAAGTTCACGCGTTCAACAGATATGGAGGGTGCATTCAGCCGTTCTTAAAATAAGTTCTGCAGCGATATTTATTTAGCGAGTTTATAAATGTCATTTTCCGGGTAGAAAATAGTGCATGCATGCGTGACCGCTTTTAAAGTCCTATTTTTTTGTACTATTCCTAAAAACTGATTAATACTTTCACTTTTTTTGAGCATAACTATTATTTCTTTTATTTTATTTATTAAAAGAAACACTATCAGAAATATTTTTACCAAAACAATTTTCACAAATTATATTATTACACTCTAAACGCTACGATATTTCTAACGAATAAATTCGTTTAGGTGCGTCTTTACATATTTTTATATATCTTTAAGCTGTGTGGTAAACCAAAATCTTAAAGCTATTCTTAGCGAATTCCCCTCCCCCTGGCCCCTCAAGGCAGTGACGTCAGAGGCGGTCGGATCACGCCATCGCCTCTTCACTTCACTATTGCGCGAGCGCTCGGGCGGAACGGACATCGGATCGAACGTATTTAGCTTTGTGTCGATAGTTGATCATTTTTGTTAATTTAATAATTAAAACCGTTGGTAGGATTATTTTTGCGTTTCTTTTTAAAAAATCACCCAAACTTCTGATCGATAAGATCAGAAGTGGGATAGATACACGCGTTCTGACCGTTTGCCATCGTATTTATTTGTATCGTCACCGTATTTTACGTTAATTCTTATTCGTGCAGTGGGAAAGACAACATTTCATACTCGCTAGTGTTGCTTTTTACATTTTACGCGTAGATAGTGCTTCTTTTGTGCATAAGTGATATTTATTTCTATTGCGTAAAGATGCCGGGTCGTGAATCAAAGTCAGTTAGTCGCGAGATTCCACCTATTAGACGAAATAGTAGACGTAGTCCTCGTGAGCGTCGCCGCGACTCGCGTTCTAGCCATAACGTGCGTTCTAATCGCCGGCTATCTAGGCGATCTCGCCTAGGCATCGGAATAGGTCTCAACTTTGTTTACACCGCGTCGACTCCGTTTCGCCCGTTTCGTTACACTGTCCTTGTGCTGAAACCTACACGCCGCCATCAGCCCCTGCTGGCGTTGGGGTGCCTGTGGCCACCGTGGAGACTTCTGGGCCTGCCAACACGTCGCGTGACACCACGGCGACCGATGGTGCGGACAGGATTGTTGGCGCACTATCCTCGTTGTTTAAAGTAAGATCTACCCATTATTTTAATTCAAATTTTGATCCGAGCATTCATGCCTTTGATGCGTGGGTGGCGGAGATGTATCGCGGGCGTGATCTGAATAATTGGGACGATCGTGAGTGTCTCGGACGCATTGGCGGCTGTCTGAAAGAGGATGCTAGGTCCTGGTCAGGTACGGCCGAGCCCTAGTAAGACAGAGGCTCTTGTTAAGTCCCCGAAACCGACGAATGTTAAGGAGGTACACCAGTTCCTAGGGCTTGCTGGTTACTTAAGGAGGTACATTGCCGGTTATGCCTCAAAAACGGCTAGTATTCGTAGGTTGCTTCGGAAAAGTGAACCCTTGTCTGGGGTCCTGAGCAAGACGCTTATGTAAATGAACGCCGACGTACTTTTGCTCTTGGCAGTTTTGTTTTTGTTAGCAAGGGTACACAGAGCGCCGGAATGCTGGACTCCGGGATGCGTGGCCCCTACAAAATTGTACGAGCGCTACCACATCACCGGTACGAGCTCGAGCTGCTCGCTGGGTCGTACGGGAAGAAGACCCCGACTGCTGCCGAACACATGGTCCAGTGGCGTGGCGAGTGGACACCGGACGTGACCGGACGCATGTGCAGCACGACGCATTCTTCGAGGGTGGTGAGTCTTGTGAGCCCCGACATTGTGGCACACGTTTAGCCCCGACATTGTGGCTTGTGTATTGTTTAGCCCCGACATTGTGGCTTGTGTACTGTTTAGCCCCGACATTGTGGCTTGTGTACTGTTTAGCCCCGACATTGTGGCTTGTGTATTGTTTAGCCCCGACATTGTGGCTTGTGTATTGTTTAGCCCCGACATTGTGGCTTGTGTATTATTTAGCCCCGACATTGTGGCTTGTGTATTGTTTAGCCCCGACATTGTGGCTTGTGTACTGTTAGCCCCGACATTGTGGCTTGTGTATTATTTGGCCCCGACATTGTGGCTTGTGTATTGTTTAGCCCCGACATTGTGGCTTGTGTACTGTTGGCCCCGACATTGTGGCTTGTGTATTATTTTGCCTCGACATTATAGCAACCAACTAGCCTCGACATTTGGCTACGCTGTAAATTACTGTTGTCACTAATGGCTGAGGTCCGGAATTCAGTCATTATTGACAACGTTTTGTTTGTTCTTTAACTCGCTTACAGTTATCTGTCTTAGCCTGATCATGGGAGTGCACGCCTGTGGTTTTGTTGGGATGTGTAACTTAAGGCAATTTATGTGAGACGAATAGGTCAACTCAATCAGAGATTGATTTATTTCAGACAACATTTCACCTGAAGAAAACTCAGCTGAGGTTAGCTTGAGTGCTGAGGTCCCGCCGGGAGATGGTGAAGACCAAGCTGACGAGGCCGTTCAGCAGTCAGGAGAGGCCGTCTTAGCGAATTCCCCTCCCCCTGGCCCCTCAAGGCAGTGACGTCAGAGGCGGTCGGATCACGCCATCGCCTCTTCACTTCACTATTGCGCGAGCGCTCGGGCGGAACGGACATCGGATCGAACGTATTTAGCTTTGTGTCGATAGTTGATCATTTTTGTTAATTTAATAATTAAAACCGTTGGTAGGATTATTTTTGCGTTTCTTTTTAAAAAATCACCCAAACTTCTGATCGATAAGACTATGATAATATTCGATTATATCAATGGTGCCGTTAATTCAACATTGAACACAAATAAGAAAAATAGAACGCTTTGCCCCATAAATATGAAAGTGTCACGGTTAGTATTCCAAAGAGTGACATAGTAACTTTGGCATATATCCCCCTGGCACAGAGTTGGGTAGGGAACTGGCAACCAGCCAACGGTAGTAAGTTCAAGGCTATGGGAACCTTGAATAATGGGAGAGGACGTTAGTAAGTTCACTAAGGTTAGCATAAAAGATCTCATCTTTGCACAGTAAGTTGATAAAAAAACGTAACGGATCGCTGACTGTATATGGATGATTAAAAAATATTATTGGCTACCTGTACTTGATTTTTGTCTGTTTATCTGTGTGAATGAATACTGATGTCTCAGAGTTTTCAGTAACCTATTGTGGTACGCTTTACTTTGTGTTTACCATTTGAGTCAATGGTTAAAGTCTTTTTTCCACGCGGATGAAATTTACCCGTCTACGACAGTAGGGGTTACTTAGACAGCTTCTTCATCAGTATATTCTCTTTTTTTTACTGTCTCATCATCATCAGCCTTTAATTATATCCCACTACAGGGTATAGGCCTCCTCCGTAGAACGCCACGCACTTCGGTCCTGCGCCAATTTACTGTCCATTTAACTATTATATTATGTTTAGTTCCTGTTATCAGCTATACAACTGTAAAACTATTTAAAACGGAATCTTATGGATATAATATCATAAGAAAGCGTATCGCATCTCTGGTGCAGCGTGTGCGGGGCAGCACCAACAGCCTTCTAAGGACCGTGGCGGGGAGGTTGCACGTGGACAGTGCTATTATGCAGCACTGGACTCGTGTTCATCTGATTAAAGACACTGCTATCGTGTATAATCACTTTGCACGATAGATAGACTAACATAGTTTTTTAAGATTTTATTATTACTAACACTATGGATTCTGGTCCGAAATAAACGATTTTTATTTTATAAGTGATGTAGTGTAATATTCATTTATTTACTTCTGTAAAGAGGCTATTCAGTTTAATAAAAGCCGTCACGTTTTGCTAGCTGTATCTTCAGTAAGAATGAAGACGAATCCACCTTCCCTCTCCCAAATTTGTTACGAATGTTGTTGGAACTAGAATTTATGAGGTCTTTGTTAGCAAGACACAAAGTGGTGAAAATTTAACCAAAATAATATACGGAAGTTGAATAATAACTTTAAATATCTAAACTCTACTCATGTAAGAGTAGACTACTAAAAAAACCTTTTTTTGTATCTATTTCTTACATGAGTTAATCAAAATGTAAAGACGTGTCAAGTGTTATATGTATTTAAGAATATAATTGCAATTCAATTTGTTATGGTTAAATTAATTGCCATCAATTACTGGGACGATTATGATATCAGTGGATAATTTACAACATTGGCCCGCACACGCTTCAATATCTAGATTCCGAGATAGTAAATTAATACTGATGGGGAATATTATACCCACAATCGTTACCCTTAGTTTGAGTGTATGTGAATTTGAATCGGAAAACGTGTACTGCAAAAGGTAGATGTTGTTAAGATAGAGAAATGATTAGCTCATCGTCTCTATATAAGGAAATAATGTCTTTTCAAAACAATTTCCAACCGTGAAATTTAATTTGGGAAAAGTTAATCGTTACTTTCTATAATTTTCAGTTAATGAAAGCACTAATTATATATAAGCGGGACGAGAAACGGCATTAAAGCAGGCCTTCAGGATGAGTGCGACAGGCTCAATATTATGGTCTATTGTGTCTGTTGACCTCATATTTGGATCTCACTATCGCTTACTATCAGGTGGAGTGAGGTCATCTTGATAGATTGTTATAAAAAAAAAGCAAAGTCAAAACTAAGAAATTTTTGTTCTATAACAACTTCTCCAACAGAATGTTTCTAAAATACTAGAACTAAACATGTGAATCTCAGCTAAAACATTTAACGTTTCGTTCTATTTCTATACTAAATAAAAGTACCTAAAAATGTATTTAATTTATACTCATAAAAGTGCCTAACCGAATAACAAAAACTGCTAAACGTAAAAGTATTAAAACGTTGAAAAGAGTCCAATTTACGAACTTGTAATTGAAGTAAAACAGAATTCCTTGAGCACGGATTCGTCTGAGAAAACATTTAACCTTTAGGGTTTTAATATTTTTCTAGTGCATTATAGTATAGATACAATAATGTATACTTTTTAGTTTAGTACTTTATACTATAGTATATAATGTACGTAGTATATAATTTGAAACTGTCATGGTTACACAAATTAGAAAAGTGAGTACGATCGTGATCATGGCATCATCACAGTACATTAAAATTAAACAACATAAATATCCCGGAAATATTCAGTTTCACACACTGTAGTATGTTATGTATGATTTAAAACGTATTTGAAGCCATTTCATAATGATTTTCCTACCGTTAGCTTAGCAGTTCTCATTCAAATGAGGTCATCATAAATATTTCGCCGAATCCGACGAAAACGGTGGGTAAATCGATTTAGCACCCCTTTCCTTCACATCAATCGGTGTCTGGGCTATTTTAGCCTTTTTTACTTCTTAACTCGTATTCAGGTACGTTTAAAAATAGCCTGTTTATTGCGTTTAACATTTCCAGCATATTTTTGATGATATTGCGAAAAACATTAACTTTGGTCATCGCCTTGTTTTATTGATCCGAGTTATTATCATTTCTATATTGTAAATCACATAAATATTAGTCATGATCTTTAAATAATGGCCTCTCCCTAAAGGATGACAACACGCAAGTAAATCTGAACAGTACTAACAACTACGTCACAGGAACCTTCAAAAACATCTCATCCAGTAGTCAATCTTATTGACTTCCAATCATTCACTCCAATTGAAATCTCATAAACAAGTTACATCGCCTCCCATCCGAAGACGTTTTCTCGAAACCCTCCTTTTAATTGAATTAATCAAATTAATCACTTCCTGTCTCTCTCTGAACGGCCCTCGGCTTTTTATTCCGATGGATTTACAGACTGAAGATTGCCTAAGTTATTAGATACTTGATACAACTGAACTGAGTTTAATGCGATGAGAAGTATTGGATACTTATTTTCGGACTTATTTCATTGAAATGATTTAATTAAATTTCAGGAACATAACTTTAGTCACCCTTAAAGCACCTTTATAAGATTTAAATTATTTTTTAAGAAAAATAATTGTATTTTAAAATGATTTGTGAGTCACAAGTTAAATACTCCCAATAATACAAAATCAGATAAATTGGAACATGTTTCACCGACACGAGTATGTATGTACGTATGTTAGCATTATACCCTGACCCATTTTTGTGAAACAAAGACAAAAACAAATTATTATTTATACTTTTTTTTCCTTGTAAATTTACCACCAAAAGGACAACCTCACGAAATGTAAATCTGACAAAGTTCGCAAGAATCGAATGAAATACGAACAAAGTAAGAGATAAATACACCACAACCGCTAGAACTGAATTTCATAGACATTTTTCCTTCGAGGAGGTCTTATGAAATTTCTTAAATAGGATACTTTAAATGGCCTCGTCAAATGGGGCCACCGCGAAATGACAGATGAATTAAATCTTGTATTCAGTTTGTCTCTTTGTCAGGGAGGAAAGAATAAAAAGGATGTAGGCACATTAATAATAATCCCTTCGGGGAGAAGCCAAGGGAATTCATTGTGATTGACTAATTCCGAATTATGGAAGCCTGCTATGTAGATTTGTAAGGCGGACTAAGATGATTCCTTTTATTTGAATAGTCCATGTTCAATAGTGATTGTCGTTAAAAAGAGCAACTATCGAGTTTCTTGCCGGAGTCATCTCGGTAGAATCGGCGTTCCGAACCGGTAGTAGTATCTTATTATTAGTAATGTGACGATTTATAAGTGCATGTAAATTGCCTATATAAATAAAGACATTTTGATTTTGATTTTGATAGTAACTGCATTCCTAAATTAAAGCCTAAGCCTAAAAGCACTAATGCTTGCACCTGAAAGGATATTTTGTCTAAGTATTTCACAAAATGTTCTTGCAGGTGTCAAATGCCTAAAAACTCTTCCTTGTCTGAAACCTATAGACCTATTATTACATAGGTTTTTGACAACGGACCCTTAAAATATCAAAATGACAAATAGTTGTATTTTGGAATTGCTTTGACATAATTAGTTTAGTAATAGTTTTATACATTTATACATTTATACTTTATATAAGCTTTATTTTTTACCACTTTTGGTCAGCAAAACTACTTTTTTATAAATTAAGAAAAGAAACCATTAAAATAAATAACAGTTCGCCCAAAAATAAATACTGAGATTATGTAAATAGGAATTACTTGAAAAAAGTCATGATTCCGAATTATTAAATTCTCCTTTTAAAATGTCTAGGCAGTTGAAAACTGTTGCTATTTCAAAAATTTTACTTATTTCCAGCGGACCGCTATTCGGTACTTTTTAATCAAGTAACATTTTTCTTCGACCTTTAAACATCGTACTCGTAAAATGATATTCCTGATCCCACCCAGATTTTTTGGTAGAGTAAGTAATATATTTTTTTCCAAGAGGCAATATTTGCCTTCCGCGCTCCTTTGATTTTCCGCTTTTAAATAGTGTACTAATTTAAAGATCGCGTAATATTAGTAAATTTTATTGAATGGCCATTGTAGTTACAATATGATATTACTATTGCAAATAATTGTATGTATATGATACTTCAACGCAAGTTTTATCCCTATTTTTGAAGTTTATGTTTATAGGTCAAACCTGTTTTAATAAATATGGTCTATTAGGTCAAGGTCTGAGAAATTGTTTCAAATGAAATCAGTTAAATAAATTTGTAATAAGCACCAATATTGTTATTAACTCCCGAAAAGTTCTTGCGATATTATTATAATACATGAACCGCGGCCTAATTGGATGTCAGTGTTCAGTTTCCTTCATTTATTAATGATGTTTAACCTTTTGCTAATTTCAGGTTTAAAAAAAGGATCTTCTTGATCTATCTCCACTGTATATTAAAATCTTATCATACGTTCCTTAAGCTTGCACAAACTAGAACATTTAGCTATTTGGCAAATTACCAATCACTAAGCATAATTTCTTTTTCCGTCGGCCAAATAAATATAAAGAAAACCTTTTCAATTCGTTATTCGTGGAAATAAACCATAATACTAAAGTACGCTTCATTAACGTTAACTTTAAAAGAAACTTTAATATCGCTGAGCGGAAAATACCTACTGGTTATCAATTAGCCTAACCAATTATAAGATATTAAATCCAAAACGACTCTCGTCTTATAAAATTCCAGACAATAAATTAGGATAAAACAAATTATTTCATAAGACATTCTTAGGAATCCTAAATATAATAATTATCCGCAAAACAAACTCGTCCGCAAAGACAAACAGAAAGGACACGCCAAAAACAATGGTCCGAGAACAAGAAACAGGTCTTTGCCAAATTTCACGTTAAATTTCCTAAAATTCGACGGTACCGTGAACGGCATTATTAAATTTCTTCCGTAAATAATTTCGGAACAAAGTGATATTGTTAGAGGATTTAGAATTTCCAAGCGTTTCCGAATCGACGCATTTCGGGTGCGATAAATTTTCAGAGCGTTTGCATTTTTTTTTTCAAATCATCAGTATTTTTTTAAACAAGTTTAAAAACTTTGGAAAAGTTTGTGTTTACAATAGTGGGGAAAAAAACGAAGAAAAAATCCGTAACAGGATCGGGGAGACAAATGAAAATCGGCGATTGTCGAATAGATGTGATGGAAATGTTCTTACCCGAGTCCAGAGGCGCGTGCCGCCGCCGTTCAACTTTCGGTTTATCGGGATGACACGACTTCACTGTGGGGTGTACTGAGCGCGAATGGTGTTCGGGAGAGCCGGCTGTACCCGTTGGCTGGCGAGCAAGGCGGGTCCCAAGCCCAAACTGTTGCTCGCGCGTGCGCCGAGCGCGCGGCGCCGCGTCCGCCGCACGGCAGATGCCGCCGCAGCCTCCTGCGTGAAGATACCAGAGCATACTTAGAATTTGACATAACGTGACCATTTTTTTAAAGAGGTTATCTTGCGAAAATAGGAAAACATACCAGACACGGTTGTTCGGTATTATTTTTATATTTTTTCTTACGTTTTTTTGATATAATATTTTTATTAAATAACAAGATGACCTCACTCCACCTGATGGTAAGCGGTAGTGACATCCAAATATGAGGTCGACAGGCACCATAGACCAAATTAGGAATAGGAATTTTTTTTCGAACTGACTACGATGATAGCCTGGAGTAGCCTTGTCATCATCGGACTTAGTGGGGAGTGGATGGCTCCTAAGTATCTTATGTAAAAGCGGAATTATATCAACCTCTTTGGGAACTATGGGACAAACCGTTTTTGAGAATACCTTCCATGGGGATACATTCATAACGGGACGTATCATCGGGATCATCTTAGGTATATGCGCTTAGTTTACATGAATGCCTAGGCGTATGAAAAGCCTACAGCTACACCGTAAGTCCGGTGATGATAACAGCTTAAAAAAGAAAAAAGCCATTTTGATAATGACAAGGCTACTCCATACCTCCATTAAGTCAGGGAAAATAATTAAATTTTGTTTCTACTCAAGAAAATCATGGACAACAACTATTCTGGGCAATTGCCCAGAATAGGAAAGTTTTTCTTGTACAATAAATAGAGAAACTTTTTTACTTATTTTACAAGAAAAAACTTTCAAAGTTAGTGTGATAGAAATTAAAGGCTAATTTAATCTCGAGATTGAGTGTGGGGTAAGTTGAAAGTAATTATTTGAATAAACATATTAGAGTCAGCTAGCTGTCTTCCCACCTAGCCTAAACTCCATTCCTGAAGACATAAGTACATAAGTCTTAATAAAGATATACATAGAAAAATAAAGAAACACAAACGTTAGATGCACATTCGCACGGTATAAAACCGTCTTATATTTATCAAAAAAAAACCAAGCGGAAATAAAATTCTAGCGGATAACAAAGTCGCAACATAATTTCACACCTGGGCTTAAAGAAACTTTATTTTTCCAGGTGCCAGCGGACGCGAATGTCGCAATTGCAACTATTAGCATAGCTTACACGCCAGGCTTCACTCATTATGCATACATGCGCATTTTGATGCGAAAGTTATTCCTATATGCCCTTAACACTGTCAATTCTCAAACCGACGTGCGCTTATCATAATGAATTATTCAAAAAGAAAATGCACTATTTGATTTACAATCCTGGGCGTGGGTGATAAATCGGGAGCGAATGAAGGTTATATTATTATTTCATAAACATGAACGACGAATGTTTCATGAAGAAAAAATAGGTAAACAAGTAAGCATATAGGTACGCGATATAATAAAGACATCACAGAACACACTTATAATCCCTTCGCATACCATTAGATTTTTTTTACGCAACATCACATACATTGATCTGATCCCGTGGTAAGTAGCTTCAGCACTTGTGTTACGGCTATCATAATCAACAGTGGATACACAAATATCTAAATATATTTAATAATACACCCAGACACAGAACAGACACCGATGATCGTCACGCAAATATTTGTCCCGGGTGGGATTAGAACCCACGACTCTTGGAAACTAGGTCACTAACCACTGTTCCATTGAGGCAGTCAAAATTAAAATTAATCTTACAAAAACAGTATCAAATACATAGCCACTAACTGCCCGACTTTTTAACTGGATTACACTAATCATAGTAGCTTAGGCAGTTAGTAGTCGTATTTGCTACTGTTTTTGTCGCATTAGAACTCATTCAATTATATTTTTATCCTAATGGAACGTGAAATATTAATTTATAAAAAAAAACTCGTTCTGTAAAGACAAGAAAACAATTCAATTGTATTAATTGAATTGTTTTCTTGCTATGATAAATAAATGAAGTATATAAGAACATCGTAGCAGTGCGATGCTACAGAGCTAAAGCACAACATTGTTTACGGTTAAAAAGGTTTTGCCGACTTTGAATGAAAACATTATAATTATGCTCTTATAGTAAAAAAATATACTGTATAGTCTTGATATAGTGGAATGTGGCCGCAAAAAATATTTCTAATACGATTCGTCCTAGTACCAACATCCTGAAAGTATGCGAACTCAGGGATATTTGGCTGGGACAAACAGCACTAGATTATTATTATATTCAGTTCGGAGAAGTCTCGAAGAAACACACAATAAATTCACTGATCACTATTCTTCCCATTCGTGGTTTTCTCTTACTGAAATTCGGAATAATTGTAATTGTAAAAAGACTTTCAGAAAACTTCTCGATGACCAAATAAAAAGACATTTTAACACTAATTTTGTACTGAGATAGTATTGATTAATTACACACCACTTCTAAGTCTAGCTCTACCACTAGATCAAATGTAAAGAGCTGCGTCTTACATGCCATTTTATACCCCGCCGATAACCATTCTACCCACACCTATAGAATACTCTTAGTTGAACATTTACATGAAAATGGCTGAAATATAAAGCTATCACTGAATGCATAAAGCGTTGCATTATTACAACGGCAGATTGCTATTCGATAAAACTATTTGCAAAACATTGCAACAAAATTGTTTTCAGTTATAATGTTACGTAAGAATTTGTAAGTGCATAATACTTATTTTTGTACTTTTTTACGAATTTACGAATAATTAGTTTTTGAAAGCAAAAATAATTTATTTGACTGCGAGGGAAAATCTCTAAAATATTTACTTATAGGAATAAATTTTTAACTTCGAGTATCTATCGTCTCTTAATGATCACAATCCCTTTGTAGAGAAGAGTGGCGTTAACAGTAAATAGTGTAGTCCATGGTATGTCGTACCATTTTGGGCTTTCGAAAACACATTTTCTCCTACCTTTTTTTTTTCTTAACTGAAGATGATGGCTTGGAATAGCCTCGTCATTATCACCTAACTTGCGGGGGAACGGAAGGCTCTCATTCCTAAGCTCCTACCCAATTTTCATGCATTATTTTAGATAAAATAAGAATAATTAAAACCGGACATGTGCGAGTCAACTCGGGTTCCGGATTAATATTTGTAAAATACACGTTTCGTGTAAGTTTAATATTAGGTTTATTATGATTGGCTCGATGAAACAGTGGTTAGTGACTCAGGTTTACTATCTACGGTTCCAAGAGTCGTGGGTTCGATTACCACTCGGAACAAATATTTGTGTGACGAACATCGTTGTTTGTTCCGTGTCTGGGTGTGTTATAAAATATATTAAAGTATATTTGTGTATCGACTGTCGCTTCTGATTTCCGTAACACAAGTGCTTAAGCTACTTACCACGGGACATATTATGATGATCAGATCGATTTATATGATGTTGAGAAAATATTTAATTATTATATGTTTGGTTTTTTAAGTGGCAAAAGAAATACTTCACTTGTAAAAATTTCTAACTATCGCGATTCTTAAGGTCCAGTATGGTGACAGACACACAGCGAATTCTCAATAATAGGTTCCAATATTTACCCCTAGGGTACGGAACCCTAATAAACCGAATTCCGATTGACCTCTGCATAATACTTGAACGTTAATCGAGATGTGGTGACACGATTTTGTGAATATAATTTCTTCACGATTCTTTTTCTGAAAACTATTCTAAAAAAAATCTAATATATAAAATTCTCTTGTCATAGGTTTCGTTGCCATACTCCTACGAAACGGCTTGACTGATTCTCATGAAATTTTATGAGCATATTGAGTAGGTCTGAGAATCGGCCAACATCCATTTTTCGTACCCCCGAGTGATAAGGGTTGTCCACGCGGACGAAGTCGCGGGCACAGCTAGTAATAGAATAAAAAAATATCCACTTTGATAGAGTATAATTATGAGCTAGAATTCTCGAAGCACAAACTATTCTTTAACAACAAACTATAGTTTACGATCAAGAGGCGCCCGATAGCAATATAGAGCTGTACTCGTACAATTACACATTTACAAGCTATTTATTATGTATACTCGTAAGTAGACGCTGAAAACATTAATTTGTCGTAACAACAAGATAGGTTTATCATCATAATACGGATTATCGTGTATTTAAGGTTTTTACACATGGAAAATAATAATAAAAGAGATATTTAAATACACGCATAAAAAAAATAAACACATATTTTTTCTAAATTATTGAATTGAAAGATGGTGTCAAAAGATTATGAGTGCAAATAAAAACTACAATAGTTTAATAAACTGCATTTTTAGCGTAATATCTATGTTAGCCATGAAATATCTTAGGTTTATTTTAAAAAAATATTGTTGTAGAGACTGTTTCGAATGTTCATTGTTCAGTGAACGAAGTCGCGGGCATAGCATCTAATAAATCAATAATGGAACAAATTCGCAAGACAGCAAATGAGACCAAATTATAGCCAACAAAATCCTCCCGTTAAAGGGGATCCGACAGAAATATTAAGCAAACACCACCTTAATTAATACACACTCCAGCAGCGATGAGTCCCTGCATTATTTATAAAGGAGCATATTTACAAGGAAGCCCTCTAACGGATCAGAAATGATGGAAATTATATAGCCTGAGACTGAATTCTGTTAAATTTAGGTACGGCCATTATGAATTACCCCGTAAAAAGGTTCTATAGCCGTCCGTTAAGCGGCGGACTAATTTGGTAATCAATACAACTTAATTGGAGTTTCGACAATCGGTTAAGACTTTTGACGGAAATGATGGGGACTTTTCAGTTATCTTTTTACATTGATATCTTTTAACGTTCTGTATTATTTTGTGTAGGTACAGGTACATTTTCTTTCTTTCTTTCTTTACTTTTTTATAATTATGACGTTATTGTCTAACGTGGAAGATACACGGTCCATTCGATATGATTGAAAGTTTTACTCTGATGTTTTGTATATTTCATTGATAGGTATGTTAGTCGGTTCTATGTTTATAACTACGTAATAGAAAGTTCAAATAAGTTTTCTAATGCTGGGGCCACACTAACACTATGCTATATCAGTGGCGAGGATGTCTCGTCGTCGCGCCATGATTATATATTTTTATAATTAAAGCATTAACGTTTACGTATCCATAGCCCTAGCATAAGTTGACTAACGAAGTTGTTGACTATGACTACGGATGCGTTTTAAAAACAAAACACGGTCCTACCACAGTTGACGAAATATCATTCAACTTGTGTACACCGGAACGCGAACCCGGGTCTTTGTGTTTCGCCCGAGTGGGTTGTTAGCGCCGCGGCTGGTATGCCTCTCGTGTGACGTCATAACCGAAATAAAAACTTAATTAGAAATCCCCGCTGAATACTAACTTTTTAGTCAGTTCGACAATGCAGCCATTCGAAATACCGGATCTGAATGTTTTGCTTGTTATTCTATTTTCTTTAGATAACTTACACATCTCACTTTTAAAACGTTTATTTTTATTAGAAGCAATCAAACATACAATCAATAACATCGGTCTCTTTTAAACACTAGTATAGGTTTAGGGGTGAAAGCCATCCGCTCCCCCGCAAGTCCGGTGATGATGACAAGGCTACTCCAAGCCATAATCGTAAGTCAGTTAGGAAAAAAAACTAGTATAGGTGAAACTTTAAATTAGAGGGTAAATTGTGAAATAAAAAACTTCAAAGAGTGAAAACTAAAATTTAACCTTTTGAAATCTTTTCTTTTTGATTGGTGAAGTCTTATTACTGGCAGCCTTGAAATGAATCAGAAAATTTGTAGACCAATCTTAATTACTATGTATTTTGTGAAGTTTGACCTTTAAACGTTTATTAATAGCGCCAAATGCAAGGGAGACATTCAATTACTTGTCGACACAGCTTCCGGAGACCTAAGAGCTTCCTTATTAGTACACTAACTTCGACAACGCAATAGGTTCACCAACTTGGTTACTTGCCATGGGTAGATCGAAGTAACTATCTGGTAAAGTACATAAAAAGCGTCGATGGCCGCACTTTGCCATTTAGGTTTCGGTAAGCTTATTTATAAGCAACGGTCTGAACCACTATTCAGGCCGTTGCTTGCCATGCGAGAGGTCGCCAGTTCAAACCCCGCCAGGTAGGTACCAATGTGTTTTCCAAATTTTGAAATTCATATTACGATTATTCGACGCATTAACGGTGAAGGAAAACATCGTGAGAAAACCTGCACACCTAGGAAGAAACTCTAGATTATGTAGTCAAGTAACCCGCGCTTGGTCAGCGTGGTTGACCAAGGCCTTATTGCCGTAGTTTAGGGTAGGCTCGTGCCCCAGCACTGGGGACGTATATGTGCTGAATGCTGCTAATGAAAGAACATAAATAAATGTTTAAAACAAACCCAGTTAGGCTTATTTTAATAATTACCTGTTTAAGTATGTTTTGTTTTGAATAAATACCATTAATCCTTATTTTCTGTATGTACTAACATGAGTTTTTTTTCTGTCACTACGTTGTCATTTGTGTTTTCTGGTTCTAAATTTCACTCACCAACAAATTTTATTTTATTCGAACAGTCAAAAAAAAATCTTTTGTCATCGGTACCCGATAGAGATTCATACTCATTTAGTAAAAAGTCGTTATTTTAATATTACAGACACTTCAATTGTATAAATATCTGGTGAATTTCCACACATGGTCATCTGACCGCACTGATAATATACATATTTATAAAAACATACTAGAATACTCATTCACACCCCGAGACGGAACAAACACCGATGTTAATCACACAAATAATGTCCATGTCCATGTCCAGGTGGTAATCAAACCAACGTCCCTAGGGTCCGCCAGGGTCACTAACCACTGCTCCACCGAGCCAATCAATATTGGTATATATCGTCATCACCATCATCAGCCCATATACGTCCCCACTGCCGGGTCACGGGCGGAAATGTGGTACATATTGATACGGAACTGTTCGTGCGCTCGTCCGACTCACACTTGGCAGGTTTATTAAACACGTATTTATTTAGTTGGAAGCACGATACAGCAACGCGCCGTTCCCCGCCTTCCTTGGCGATACTTCCTGCACAGGAAGTGTCTAGGCGCGATGTCGACATTTGTGTGAAATGAAAATGCGCTAGCAAGTTTGTATTTTCTGGAAGAAAGCTCACTCACTGTAGCTTGTGAATACACAAACTACTACACATAGTGGTGTTGTCCTTCTACCATTTTAAAAATGCTGCGTAAAGCACAAATTGGAAAACAGTGGAAATAGTTCGTAATGTCCATTTTCAAGGTCTTGTATATTATTTGCACAAACACTAAACATTTTATCTATAAAATACTCATTTTGCCTCCCCTGTCTACGAGACTTAAGGCATTATGTTTCTTAATAATAAATCAGCCTTATTACTAGTCAAGTACTACTATTAACCTATACAAATCAAAACCTATAAAAATATACTCGAGTTTCATTCGTAAAATATTTTTTATTTCTGTTATCAGTCTCCTAGTTTTGTTCCGATAAATCGCTAATGCGGATTACTAGTCAGGATAATAGCCCAACATTAATTCGTCATATCCATTGTATGTACCCGGTCACTATCTGCGGGCAAATTTGTGGTAGGTATATAAAGTGAAAAAATAGCTTAGAAATAACAACTCCTGAAGATATCCCATGATCGCTTTATTTTAAAGCGCCATCATAAGATTTTTCCACGGGCCCAAGGTTTTGTTTCGCTATTGCCATCGCGGTTAACTTAGGCCTAGTTTTGGGCAGGCCCGTGCCCCAGCAGTAGGAACGTATATGGGCTAATGATGATGATGATATCATCATCATTATTAGCCCATATATTAGATCTGTGGGATCATTCCCACAGACAAATTGTCGAAATAGATTTATGGGACTACTCTTCTTATATTATGTAAACCTCTATTTTATTTTTTTAATAAATAAAGGAGTACAAGGATTAACCAAACTACAATGGTGACTTTAGATATGTCATCTCCTGAGTAAGAGAAGTTAGGTTATAATAAACATATTATGTTTGGTTAAGTTTAAGATTTCCAAAAAGACTAAATACTGTCTTGATTCTTACCCGTGACCACGAGCGCTGTAAAGAGCTCGAAATGTGGGGTCTATAAATAATATAAATTTAATTAAATAATAGGTGTGTAATTTAACTTACAATACACGCGAGTTTAATCCGTAAAATAAGTTTTATTTCAGACTAAATGCTATTACAAGGATTGCAGTTAAAATAACAGTTTGCTTATGAAAAGGTAGTCCGACCTTATTTATTCGCACTCCCATTTATATTAAACATTCATACAATACTCCAGCTGGGCACTTCAGTAAACGAAGTTGGCCTTTTGTTGTTAGAAATTTAAATCAAAGAAATGCATTATTACATTATAGCCACTGAAGTGAGATTCCTTATATTCTATTCACTCTGTCATTCCCGTCTTTAAACTAAAATGTGTTGAATTCGTAGCTTTTAATTGTAAAGCGAAGGTTAATATAATGGTAACGCCTTTAAATGGTAGTTACATAAGACTTTTCCGGTTTATTTTATCACTAGTAATAGATAAGATATAATAGATGAGATAGATAATAGATGTGTAAAATCTAAGATGTGAAAAAATCGAATAATTGCCGGGAAAACCCTAAAAACAGCCCTTTTCTTTTACATAATATTTTTGACTGGACGAAGCCTGTCGGGTCAGCTAGTTAATAATATTTTTCATACCTACAACTCAATTCAATGAGTTAACGGCACAGAACGCTACTGTATTTTTGCACATACCTTTTTGTTGAAATTCAGAAAATAAAAAAAAAAATAAGTTATATGTAAAAAAGGCAGAATCTTGAATGGTTACGCTGAAAACATCATGTTACCTGTTATCACCACAGAGATTATTATCTTTCAAACACGATGTATCTTGACATATTACTGCATTACACGTTACAATTGGACGCATCACACACTAATTCATCATAAGGTCGTCAACCGATCCGGTAGCAAAGGCAGCTAATGACGTCACTACAATAACTCTCTTATCAATATCGGTAGATAAAGTGGCGATAAATGTTACGTTCCACGCACTATACAGTGGGGCTACCATGAGTTTAAAACTTACGCGCTCGATATCGCCTACGTAAATATGTCTATGAAAATCTTGTACAGCGCCGCCTGGTGGTTACGCGAAGAACCACAATCGGCCAAAACAACTCGATAGGTTTTTAACGTACGTAAGTTTACGATAGCCAACTCATGGTAGGCCCTCAGTACACTACTTAGTTTACAATATAAAGATCAATCGCTTGTCACCGCCGTGCCAAGGATTCGTGCATTTGGTTTTCAATGGGTTTACATGCATAATGCACGATTATATTTGAGATTGACAATCTCCTGTTTACTTGCATTTAAGTCATAACCCCTGATGTCATAATCTGAAAATGTCACATTTCATTTGCCAGTACAGTGAACATAATAGTGATAACTTTGTAAACAAAAAGTAGGGTTAAAACCCTGCCTCAATATTTTTGCACTCAATAACTTTATAAAGATATTATTACATTATGTCCTTATGATAACTTTCTCTGGCACTTCAACCAGTTGAATCTTCAGGAAGTAAGTGGACATTTATCCGCTACTGTTCGCTTCGCTTCTTAATTTAGCCCTGTGAACATTATTAAATGTAGTGGAAGTAAATAGTCTTAAATCATACACTATGTTGTTATTTTCATGACTAAAAATATTGGTTGTTATCTTTAGCAAAAGCTTTATACTGGTGATTAATAACTTTAAGACTGGTGCGGTGGAACAGTAGTTACTGTCTCAGGTTCACTACCCACGGTTCCAAGAGCCGTGTGTTCGATTCCCTCTCGGGACAAATATTTGTGTGACGAACATCTGTGTTTGTTCCGTATCTGGGTGTGTTATTAAATATATTCAAGTATATTTGTTTATCCACTGTTGATTCTGATATCTGTAACACAAGTGCTTAAGCTACTTACCCCGGAATCAGATCAATGTATGTAATGTTTTGTAAAAAAAAAAGTACTTTTGAATGTATTATAATTATAATACGCGCTGCGATCCGCATACCATGCAGGTTACTGGAGGTTCGGACCAAGAGGTTCAGGTCCTCTTTTCTAACCCGTGTCATTATGCCCTTCCAGCTCATGTTTTCCCTCCCTCTTATAATCCCGCGCTCTTTAGGCGGGGCGTGAAATCGTGAAAACGGTAAGTATTAAAGCAGGCCTTGAAGGAAAATGCGACAGGCTCGGTAATGTCTATTGTGTCTGTCGACCTCATTATAAGTGGTCCTCACTACCGATTACTATCAGGTGGTGTGAGGTCATCCTAAAAGTTATTTTTGAATAAAAAAATATTATTTTTTTATACGTAGAATTTTTTTATTTTATTTCAATAGGACCTACAGATATTGATTTTTCCACCCGGGCTTTAATATTACTACACAGACCAGGGTCGTCATAACCTTCCACTGTATTTAACCTAATCTTTCTCGTTAACACCAATACTCGAAAAAAACGTGCCCGTGAATATTTTAGGGCCGTCTATAGTTACTATTCATGCTCCAATAGGCTCAGGAATGTATTGAAAACACTGGATAAGAACACTTTATTATAATAACTACGGGGCTACGTGGAACATCTCGTAACTAAAGTTGAAAAGGCAATTACCTCATACAATTTAATTCATTGTCTTAATGAAAGTATTTAGGTTAATTTTTTACTTTACTTGTTTTGTATTTTTATTATCTTTTTGTTAGAACTTACAATTAGAGTCCACTTTTATATTGGTTTGATTCACAGGCTAAATAGGGCTGTCGACTAACATCGCGCTTGCCATAGCGCTTATCATCAGAAAAAGTTAATGAATAAATGGGGTCGCTCCCTAGTGGCAAACCACTACCTTCCCTATACTAAGGGTTTATAACAAAAAAAAAATTATTTTCCTACCTACCTAACGATGATGGCTTGGAAGAGCCTTGTCATCATCACCGGGCTTGCGGGGGAGCGGATGGCTCCAAGAAAACAAAACGCTTGCGCGATGTAAAAACTGTACAACATCATCCATTGAGGCGAAACGGGACTAAAATTAACAACACTTTGTATCGACTTAAACAGTTAAGTTAATGCCGATAGTAAAAATAAGTTAGGTTTATTTTGGAGATTACATTCTATGTCAGTAATAAATTCTATACTTATTCTGATAAATGTACCCATCCAATATAATTATTCCCCGCCTCCCCTCCCACATTGAAGGTTACGTGGTAATCGTTCCATTATAATCTCGCGAAACACAAGACGATGGTCAATCGCGGTCATGTATGGTAACGGGAAAAGCAAATAAGAACGCCTATGTTTTAATAATAGCTCATTACTAAGTTCTAAGTACTAGACACGCATATGACGTAACAATCGTTTTGCTATACCGATGTCAGTGAAGTCGCACATTTCAAATTAATATTGGTAAATTGTATTATTCGTCCAATTCAAACAGCGTCGTCGATTTTTTTTAAATGTTCGATATTATAAACTGTTGACTGGCTCGGTGGAACAGTGGTTAGTGACCCTGGCTGGCGGTTCCAAGAGTCGTGGGTTCGATTCCCACATACACAAATATTTGTGTGACGAACATCGGTGTTTGTTCCGTGTCTGGGTGTGATTATGTATTTAAGTATGTATTAAAAATAAATACGTATGTATATCAGTTTCTGTCGTCCATAGTACAAGCTCTGCTTAGTTTGGGGACCATGTGTGGAAATGGCCCAGATATCTATTTATTATCATCGTCATCAGCATAATTTAGTTCACTTCTGACATAAGCCTCCCCAAATGCTCGCCACTCCCGCCTTTTTTTGTTACTCGCATCCAACTCCCGCCAATGCTCCGGGTAGTTGGATAGGAAGGATTCTATGCAGATCATCACTCCGCCTGACCTGATAGGGTTTCAGTATATTTTCCGTGACGCGGTATCCAGAACTCGTTTACCCCAGCGATGGTCGATTCTGAACTTGTGCGACTTTAGAATGTTCGGTTTCATGCGTCATAAAGTGCAGGACGCACTGATTGGAGACATTTTGTTAGTTTAGATTAGTCAGTAGTGTGTTAAAGCTTTTACAATATGCCGATATTTGACTGACCGCGTATGGCATTATAAAAAACGACAAGCATTTGGAAACTGGCGGTGGCGTTTGTAATTACGGTATGTACTGACGTATTACACAATTTGCCTCCGAAAGACACCTATGTATTGTTGTTTATATATCTAACGGTGGCATTGCGAATGCACTCGTCGTGAGAGTTTGTACCATTGTCTATTTATAGGGTACCCTAAAAGTTAAAATACTTTGCTGTCTCTACATTTGTGTGTCATTGGGCCAGAAAAACCGCTATATATATAGTATATTCTCTATCTATTTAAGGGGGGCTTTCGTGCTACAAACGAACGTTTTTTACAAAATACATAGCTGTGTATATTAGTTATTAAATCTTTACTAATATTGTAAAGCTGAAGAGTTTGTTTGTTTGTTTGTTTGTTTGAACGCGCTAATCTCAGAAACTACTGGTTCGAATTGAAAAAATCTTTTTGTGTTGTATAGACCATTTATCGAGGAAGGCTTTAGGCTATATAACATCACGCTGCGACCAATAGGAGCAAAGATAAGATAAAAGATAAATGAAGCAAATGAAATAAAATAATCATTTGAGGAGTTATGACAATAAAGAACGTATGTATATGTAACTTAATGATTTGCACCATTCGGGTGCGAGTCCGACCCACACAATTGACTGGCTCTGTGGAACGGTGGTTAGTGACCCTGCCTGGCGGTTTTAAGAGCCGTGGGTTCGACTCCCACTCGGGACAAATTTTTAAAATGTCCCAGTTATTTATTTATTTATTTTATTATTACTCGTCCTTATTTTATCAGCCAATATCATATCATATCATATCTAGGTGCATTATTTTAGTGCACACATTAACAACTTGTGTATTCAAAATGAAAACCATGCTCAAACCATCAAAGCCATACATTTTATTACCGCAATCAAGTACGACAATAGATCTCTTAGGTACATCGATGTTCAATGTAGGCACTATCGACAATTTATTTCGCTACAGAGGGCCTACCATGAGTTGGCTATCGAAAACTTACGTACGTTAAAAACCTATCGAGTTGTTTTTTTCATACGGCCGATTTTAGTTCTTCGCGTAACCACCAGCGGCGCTGTACAAGATTTTCATAGACATATTCACGTAGGCGATATCGAGTGCGTATGTTTTAAACTCATGGTAGCCCCACTGATGACAACATCAGTCATAAACGACTATGCAACAGGAAATCCAGGAGTCATTACCGAAGGCGATCGTAGTTAAGATTACAGATGTTTGTGTACAAACCTGCTATCTACTATATCTGATAGTTTAACCTTCACTATTAAGAAATGTATTGTTGTTTTTAAGACTTACAGTCGTATACTGAAACGACAGTTTTGAATGTGCGAATTCTACTTCGACAAGTAGATAAATAAATCGGACAACATCACATTCATTGTTGTAATTTCAATTAGTATCTAAGGTGGAAAACACAAACTTAAATTCAAATTTATTTTATAGATATCTGAACCGAATAAACAATTATTATTGTATGATATTTTATTCTCAATAACACATCCAGACAGGGACCAATACCGATGTTCATGACACGATATTTTGTCATGGATTTCAATGCGCTATTAAGCCAGTCAAAAATTAAGAGTTCGAAACTTAGAAACTTCGAAAATAAATTATGGCTATTTAAACGTTTGAGGAATTTAAGTAAACTATTGACTGGCTCGGTGGAAAAATGGAGAGTCGTGGGTTCGATTTCGATCAGGATCAATTTTTGTGTGACGAAAGAAAGTACTGCTTACTAAGTATGTAATTATCCATAGGTACGTTTATTTGACGCTCTTACAGTAAAGGGAAAACATCTTGAGGAAACCAGCAAACCTAGGGAGAAATTCTGAGGTGGGCACAGACAACCCGCCCCTTACCAGTGTGGTTGACTATAGCCTAATTTAGGGTAGGCCCGTGCCCCAACACTGGGGACATATAAAAGTTGATAATCATGATGATGCTATAAATATTTATTAGTGGACTATTAATAACTTTTCTGAATTAGGTTTTCAGAACTTTATAATCCGTTATTTACTTTATTCAAGTTAATACACTCCATCAGTAACTTATAACACACTGAAACATCAAAGCGCATGTCCTTGCTACCATTTAGAACGGCTATTCATTCGGGTCGACGTACGGGATGTATTGAGACATACATATTTTTAGATCAAAACAGTAACACAAAAGTATTGTTGCCGATCCACTGAACTTGTATCAATGGATTCGTAAATAAATAAATAAAACTGGCTAAGTGCAAGTCAGACTCACGCACAAAGGGTACCAACTATGTAAAAAACACGTTTATTGTTTGGGGACCCCCTTAATATTTTATCTTTTTAATTTTTAACTAGTACAACTTAAATAAACAAAAACGGAAATACATTATTGTAAAAATTTCGGCTTTTAGCTTGTTTGTCACGATTTATGAGATACAGCTTGGAGACAGACAGACGGATGGCGGAGGTTTAGTGATAGGATCCCTTTTTTACCTTTTAGGTACGGAACCCTAAAAATGGTTGAATATCTAACTACAATAGTTACATTACTCATAGGAAAACATTGTATCGGCAAGTATGTTGCAGAGTTACAACGAATTATGTTGTATTTTATTGGCTGCCTTGTTCTTCTGTTGAAGGTAAGCACTGCGGAAAGTAACGACGTAGATGCAATACACAATTATACTCAGAATAAGTTTAAGACCAAGAAAGACGTTCCACGACCAAATAGGTCAAATCTCAAAGGGAGGTCAAATCAAAAGTACCCGTTATCGACTAGCATGCATGAAGAGGTTGATGGATGTGAAAGAAGCGAAAGTGATGAGCTAGGACCGTAGCACATGGCAGTAAGGGATCGCTGTCTACCCCTCTTAGAGGAAGATCCCAGAGCTGCCAGACATCACTTATTTTCTAATGGACAAAATATATACGATTGAGTAGTGTTGGGGTGTACTATCATCATATGACTAGTTGCTACCTTGACCAGACGGCCATTTTTCAGATATCAACTAATCAAGGTAAGTACATAGAAACACTGCTCACCTCACTTAAATTCTGATGGCTAATTTTAACATATATTTCACACAATATCATTAAAAATCAGGTTTCATTACTCCCAGACACATGCGGTCGGCGGTTTTACCCGCACTTGGCCAGCATGTTTGGCAAAGGCCTTATCACCCAAGTTTAGGGTAGGTAGGCCCTTGCCCCTGCAGGGGGGCGTATATGGGCTGATAATGAATAAATATGGTTCTTAATTTGTTGTGTTCAAGTTATTTGTGTGTTCACCAGACATGACTGCTGAGCAGAAATGATCAACGTTCTTAAAAGTTATTTTGTTCAACAGCTATAAATTTAACGAGGTGAGGAACTTGTCGAAAATTCAATAAACAAAACCGCTTAAAAGCTGTGCTAATCGATTACAATTCAAACATCGCCACAACATTTGAGTTCACACAGATGTCTGCCTTTATCAATTCCCGACAAAAATAATATGTCCTTTACATTTAAGTTCCCACATATTACCATGCCGACTGGTACAAAGGCAAACGAGTCATCGTGAAATCAACAAACGAATTAAATTAGATCAGGTAAAAGCCGGGAAATGAATCCGGTACCAACCGCACAATCTTTCCGTAATTGAACGTCCTAATTTGGTTGCTTTTTTTTTCAATAAAAAAAGGTTGGCTTTGAAAACACAAAGATTTAATATTGATAATCTCGTATTATATACGGGTATACGGGTAAGCGACCCCGGCTCCTCGAGCTACTATTGACTCAGTTCAAATCATCCGAGGCGATAGTATCCTTCCTCCCCTTTACCTTCCCCCGTCATATATCCTACTCGTGGGAACGCAATGACCTTGTTAAAACAATGCACAAGGCAGAATGGCGGCGACGTGGTCCACAACCCGTCACGTCACGTTTCCACAGAGGTGAAAAGTGGATCGCTAGAAGTGATGTCTGCCTACCCCTCTGGGAAAAAGGCGTGATTTTATGTATGTATGTATGTATGTAATCTCGTATTCGCTGCTCCTGTTTGTCGTTTCACGTGATATTATTTGTATTACTTAAATTAATTGATGTCGTATCTTATAAATATATCCGTCTCAGCCGGTATTTATCTACTTCCTAGATAAACTTTACCTAAAATAATGATTTAGTATCGAATCTGTACTTTTTTCAACTTTTCCCAACGATTTTAAAATACAATTGAGACAATATTTGAATAAGAAATGACAAAGCCATTACAGGTTTTTATTAAATGATTACCTACCCAAAAACGTGTGTATTCCATTGATGGAGGAATCTATCATTTATCATTAAGATAATTTATTATAATCTTAACGAAATGAAACTTTTAGTGTTAGACAACTAAAACAGTTCGGGATATTTACCATGTTTCACTATTTTATAGAGTTCCCGATATTTCGGCACTGTTGTAAGCGCCATGATCACAATGACATGTCAACTGTAGAACTGCGAAAATGACGGAAGACTATTTTACCCTATAGCGCTACCATGGGTTAGCTATCGATAACTTATGTACGTACGTTAAAAACCTATCGATTTTTTTTATTCCATTCTACCGATTTTAGTTCTTAGCGTTACCGCTAGAGGCGCTGTACATTTTTTCATAGACATTTTTTACATAGGCGATATTGAGTCTGTCACTTTTGAACTCATGGTAGCGCTAGAGCTGGAGACCGTAGAAGTCTTTCTTCATCCTCATATTGTTGCTTGACATAAATACAAACTTCATGTAAGTAAGTCATGATGATAATTCGAAAGAAAATCCGACCTTAAACCGCGACCTTAGTCAATAGATCTTCGAAATATAGCAAGTGATAAAATTACCTTGTCACAACACAGGAAGGTATGCTTTACCGCCACGGACTGTACATAATCAAAATATATCTTAATGTAAGAGAATATAGTCCAAATTGCATAGGAATGGTAGCTAGTGTGTTGCTGAGTTTGCCGCATTAGCCTAATCTGTCATTGGCTTGAGTAACCACAATACAAGAATGGTAATAAATAGAAAGGTATAACTTGATTTTTTACATCTTTTGAATGCTGCATGGTCTATTTCAGGTCATTCATTTTACAAATGTTTGGTTACTTCTTTTTGAATTAAATAACGTGAGTCTTTAAAAAAAAGTTTTGCAAATTTAACATAATTGCTCTCCTGCCTCATTTTAGTTAGAGACAATATTCATACAACTACTTCTGTGAACGCAAGATAAAAAAGTAGGAGAGGCTACAAAATTAGCTACATATTAAGCATCTGTCAACACATATTTGGTAAGATGCGTTTGCGTAACACCCAGAACACGTA
The DNA here is from genome assembly GCA_039566165.1 of Maruca vitrata. NCBI lineage: Eukaryota > Metazoa > Arthropoda > Insecta > Lepidoptera > Crambidae > Maruca > Maruca vitrata. The sequence continues at coordinate 5,625,373 of CM076911.1, forward strand.
GTAGGTATCATACTATGTCAAAGACACCATGGAGCGAAAATAAACTAGTTCAGATGAGACGATATTCCATAAAGACTTCGTAACAATAACAATAAATACCTAAATAAATACTACGTAAAATCACATACATTGACTGGCTCGGTGGAATAGTGGTTAGTGACCCTGGATGGCGGTTCCAAGAGTCGTGGGTTCGATTCCCACTCGGGACAAATATTTCTGTGATGAACATTGGTGTTTGTTCCGTGTCTGGGTGTGATTGTGTATACATATAAGTATGTATTTATATATACATATATAAATACACACGCAGACACGGAACAAACACCGATGTTCATCACACAAATATTTGTCCCGGGTGGGAATAGTCAAAGACGACCCTGGAACCGTAGGTAGTGAACCTGGATCACTAACCACTGTTCCACCGAGCCAGTCAATAGAAATGAGAATTGGATATCTCTCGCTTTTTGATCAGCTATGTGCTGAAATAGGAGGATAAGAGGGAATATGTCTTTTAGTACCGATAATATAGGCACTATTATTTGTTATTCTGTACAATCAGTTACTCAGCCCTCTTACGTCGATACTAACTTGGCCACAAGACTCACCGCTGTTAAATGCATCACTGTGGTTGGAGTAACAACTGAATTGTGTGATCTGATAACACAGACTCGGATGCATTTCCTTTAGTGTCTATTTCGGTACCGCTTTAAGCACGAGTGGGAATGCTTTATCTTACATTAGATCCATTTGGTAACGCTTCACCTGAGTGAGTGTACGATAAGTTTCGAATTACAAATTCTCAACTAAAGTTATTTGGGTCCACCGTTGAGTTTATAAGTTAAGAGACAGTTATGTTATAGTGGCAGTTTTATTTCAAGCAGTTTTAGCGACAATTGAAAATTAGATTTCAGACGTGACAGATGCAAAATAATGCTGTGTATACTGTTTAGGAATACTGCCCAAGACTAATAATTAAACTGTTACAAAGCTATTCTTGTAATAAAAGTAATACGTTCGTGTTGGTACCATGTAAAATCAACAAATAAAGATGATCTATTTTACAATGATAGTGGATTAACCACTGATAATGTTATTACAACGGATCATATAGTTACATAAATAAATGAATTGCTGAGCAATTTATTTGACATCAATCCGAGATTTTATTACCCGTTGCAATAAAAAGAATGAATGAAATACACATGATACTATCATAAAAAAGAGTTGTAAAATAGAAAACACGTGCATTATTTATGATTTTTAAAATTAACCTCTACGTATTAATCATACTGAACCATGAATATTTATGAATGAACACTCTTTGACGCATGACACTCGTTAAGTTTATAATGAAAGGTGAAATGTTTTATAAGATAACACCTACTCATAATGAATTTCTAATGTGTAATGTTTGAATTATTAATGGGAGATACGACTTTTCGCGCATTTGATTCAGTTATGCCATACAGTTTCCTTGAAATCTTTAACAGCCCGATGGCTGTTATTGCTATTCGATAATACAGTAAGTTTGCTTTAGTTTTTCCAAGTCTAACATTATTCGTTGTGAAGAATGCATTCGTTATTCATCACACCTACAGTACCTTTGTATTAGAGTGTTAGTTACAGCCATGTGTGTTGTGACTGAAGCATTATTTAAAAGGTGGTACGGTATAATGAATGAAGGCCAAGAAAACACCTCAGAGAAGCAAGACGATTGACAGCTGTCGTGGAGTTAACAAAAAACTATTGCTGCCTTGATTGACCACAGTAGAACAACAAACAGAAACACGTGATAGCGAAGGAAAACAATGTTAGCATTGTTTATTGCTTAGACCAGGATCCTACTGCTAGATTTTGTTGGTATCTTTTTATTAAGAGACCAATTGAAATGGAATTAAGTAAAGTTACGTATTTTATATATGTAGTTTGCCTAAAATTAAATAACCTATAATAAACATTTTGTTTTCATACATTTTGGTTAAGTTAGGTAAATATTAAATACAAGGTGAAGAAATAAAAAATAATGGCTCAAATTTTAAATTAACCACAACAGTAAGGCTATTTGATGGTTAAACTATTTTTAACAGTTTATAATTTTTTTCTCAAATAAACCTTCAATCCATTTGATTAACATGTAAATAACTTGCTAATATTAGAAACCAATTATTTTATCAAGTATAGTATAAATATTATCAGATCAGATAACAGTGATAGGAAATAGATACAAAAGTATGATCAATAGGCTCAGCCTAATATTAACTACATAGTAGGGTGTCAAACCTGTACTAAGTTTAACTCATTAGCATTTACTCGTAAATAATCACTATTAGTGCAACACAGTTGTATACTATGTTACTTCTTTATACTAATGATTTTAAGTTTGATTTGCCTAAGGTATCATTAAAAGTTAATATGATTGCTTCTACCCACACGACTCTGAAGTCATTTATCAGTTTTTATATTTACTCTACTTTCCCAAAAAACTTTATATTAAGTTTTTTTATGCCTTAAAATTATTCTTGAAGTTTCTTCACAGTCCCTTCTACAGCTGTTATGTGAAAGAGTGACAAGTATTCTTCAATCTATCAATGAATGCACACTGTCCAACTTTTGTTGTAGTACTAGCGGCCACCCGCGACTTAGTACGCGTGGAGTTAGTTAGTTATCGTTATATTTTGAACAATATAAGAAGATGCCTACAAGATATTTTATTATTTATAGACTATGTGTCATTTAGAGAAGCTTTGTTAAGTTTCAACAAAATCCATGCAGTAGTTTTCGCGTGAAAGAGTTACAAGCATATTACCCATCATCTCTTATTTTAAGTAGGCAAGTAGTTAAAAGTACATTTTGTAGGAAGTAGGATATCCGTATAGGATTATAAGGATAGTAGATATGTATTAGATCAATAAATGCTATGCATTGAGGCATAGCTTGAACTGACTCTCTGCTCTCTCATGCTGTGGCCCTCAGTCGCTTGGGTAACCGGCATTTTCCGCCTTTGTTTCAAAACGAAGGCCTCTGTGTAATTGCTGAGACAAATCCGTTTGATTTATCACGCCCGCTACGTTGAACACCGATTGTCCGTCTATGATGAAATATTCAGTGAAAAATATTGCTAAACAATTATTGGATGGAAGAATATTGAACGGCGAACCAAGGAGAGCATTGATACTGATGAAAATAATGCTTGAACAATAATATTCAAGCATTTCAAAACTCTAGCTTCTATGAAACACATCTTAAGAGTATTTTTTAAGGAAAAACTTTACATGTCCCTTTTATTTATAGATTAGGGTAACACTGGGCTAGCCATTCAGGCCTTATTTCGTAGCTCAATAAGTTAAAAGATTTGTGATCAGTATAATTCATTGCCTAACCTGAAGTTAAAAAAAATAAAGCTATTATTATTTATTTGTCCAAACTGTTTTACGTGATTGTCATTACAACATTAACCAGTCAGACTACAATAATAAAACAATTATGTACTTGAAATGTATATTAATCTGAATGAGACGGCAAAGTAAAGTATGTAATATATGGGTCAAAATCAGAGAGGTCGGCATTTTGGGTTTTGAAATATCTGAGAAATGAAGTTTTCTTTATAAGAAAATTAACATGTGGAATATGTTGTGTCATTTGTCATGAACCTTTCCTGTAAAGAGGCACGCACACAAATATATATTTTAGGAATTATACCTGTTATTAATAAAAATGGCAGGGCCTTAAATCATTTCGGGAACACTTTTAAACATTTTTTAAATAATAATATAATCAACGTTTTTAATAATCACCGTCATGAAATTATAATTAACCTGTCCCTCTACCAGTAAATGTTGTCATTTTGTATATTTTTATAATAAAAAGACTTATTTTTTATATTACTCTCCCTAGATTTTCTATTAGTGTAAATTTCGTTTCAAAATTTTAATTTATTGTATACATTTGTGCAATACGTTATCAATTAATGATATAAATACAAATGTTTAAAGGTCATTTTAGGATATGTATGCAAGATTTAACTTTAACCCTACTCATTAGTGAAAAATCTGCCATTTTTGCGCTGTTCCCGAACATGATGGGAGTGTTCCCAAAATGACAATTTTTAATTATATTTCATTAACTTTGCGAGTAGGCGTATCAGTATTCTTTTGGGATACCCTTTCTTCGCGTCTTCTGTTTCTCTGTACTTTTTTTTCGCAACTTATCTATAATTTCTTTGCATTTTCTGTATTTTATCTTTCTGTTTTTTAACAGTCCTGTAAGCTCTCTTGAGCGCGCTCTTTCTTGACAAGCGATTATCGCTTTCTGTCTCATTTTCAAAATCTGGTGGGCTATTACTTAAGATATTTACCTATACATCTTTTTTTTCTGTCTTTACTTTTGAGATTTTTTTCTCCACGACTTTCTTTGTTTCCTCTTCAGTCTTTCAGTCATATCACTAACAGTCTTAACTTTATTTTCAGCCTTCTTCCTTTGGTAATATTCTCTACCTTTCAGTCTCCTCATCTCTTTTTGTTCAGGTGTCATTTTATCTAATAAATTGCGTTTCCTTGCATTAGCCTTTTCGCGATGTTTTTTGTAAGCTATTCTGTCCTGTTTTAATCGTTCTTTTTACTTCTTTTTTATATTCCATGTTACTATTACTAAGTGGTTACCTAAAATAAATAAAAAATGCATTGTTATATGCATTTTAAAGTAAGAAAGCGTCATTTTGCCCGTTAATCGTCATTTCGAGAACACCAGTCATATACAAGAACGTTCCCGAAATGATCATTCCCTGAATGACTATCCGATGAATATTTTCATATCACGCTTCATGCCGCTATGTTAGATATTGGTTTTTGACGTGGAGGAACACGTGAACTGTAATATTTATAAGAATTTAGCAAAAAGTATGGAAATTATCGGAAAACTAATCACCAAACAGCGTTCCCGTAGTGATAGGGAATTAAAGTACGCTGCCCACATACGAAATTAAAACGTACTTACCAATAAAATCAATTATTTTTTTCAAAAAACACGACTCGCGTCATGTCCTTTGACTAGTAAATTTCACCCTATTGCTCGCTAACGCCACCTAGCGCGTTCTGTTTGAATTATATCGACCGATATCCATCGCGTTCACTGAATGATTTCATAAACGTCAGACAGCATTTAAATAGTAAAAATATGAAAAGTATATATTTTAGCTATTTAATTTATAAATATATTCGTAATTTAATAATTTTCGAAGCTAATATTAAAAAAAATACAGTTTTAAGTCTTAATTGTAAACATTTTTGACTTGTGTCAACTATGAAACGTGGTATAAGGACGCGTTCCCGGAATGACTATTTAGGCCTTTTTAGTTTAAAATCTTGTAAAATATTATTATAAAAAAATTAATATGATAAGTGCCTTGCAATTATGCGCAGAAACTTCATTTGGAAACAAGTATTTTAGCTATACCACGTTATTTTATTAAGAAAATCTTTGTCAGAAGCATGTTTCCCACCTCTCTGATTTTGACCCATATATGCTTATTTAACGCGCTCAAATGGTAAACCATTCCGACACAAACACTATAGTAACACTTCTTCACACTTCAAAATAATGTTTACCTTTTCCAGTTGAATATTAAATCATTTAACGGGTAAATTTACTGCTGTTGCAAAATAGTTGACAGTCGTGAATTTCACAATAAAACGATCTATTGGTATGAAACATGACGAAACTGGTTTTTTGTAAGGATACCTACAGATAATAGCAGCACGGGACCGCAGGCATCATCTCAGCAAGATAAGCATATCCCAACTGATACATTAAGACTGCGAGGGCAAATTTACATTAGGATGAGTCGGCCTTGATATCTTTCCACTGCATGATTCACGTAACGCTTAAAATCCGAAAAGAGTATTTCTAAAGACCTAACGCAGAAGTCACGAAAAGAGACGTAGCAACGCAAACATTGGGAGTAAACAAATCCATATGTTAATCTAGCCGGGAATATGTGACATTTGCGTGTGCGCATAGTTTTACGTTGGCCGTGCTCTGTAAAACCGATCAAGTACTTACAGTTGCGCGGGGGTTGATCGGTTGGGAAGAATCGGGCGCGATCGGGAGCGGTCGTGCGCGCGCGTGAGACGTCCGCTCGGTGCGAGCGAGGCCGCGCTACTGGGGCCGCGCGGAGACACGAGGCTCGCGGGGTGATAACACTGATAAGCAGAGTGTCGCGTCATATCGGTAGGGTTTGCCGCTAAGACGTTGCACTGAAGCCGAACTCCTGCGCACTGAAACTGTAAATGCACATAGTTTTTCGTATAGGTATAATTTACATTATTTATTTCATTATTTCGCTTCTTTTGGTATCCGTGTAACTTAAGGTTAGATAGGTTGAACTTAGCCTTTCTTATAATTAATATTGAAGTTTTTACCGAACATATAAACTAGACCAAATCAATTAACAGCCAAGGATTTATCAAATGAACTTACACGGACGCTTAAAACCTTGAAATAAAATATAGTAAAAAACAGAATTATAAATTCCAATCGCAGTTTTTAACTAGCTGTGATAGTTATTTTAAAAGGTGTACACGTACACAGGTTAATCTCCAATGTTACCTCGGCGAGCGCCATTTTAGCGGCCCAATGACACAAACGCCTGTAATTTGACGTAACGCACCGTTCCGTTGGTTGCCCAACCGCTACTCACTACAAACGGTTGCCGTGACCTGCGCACGCGCTCCACCAACCACCATGCACTTCCCATCGGGGACTTCACACCTTTAAACCATTAAATGTGTCAACAAAACTCGTCCTGACTTCAGAGCCTACGCTATTAAGCGCACCACGGGTGCAAGAAAATTATCAGTGTTTCTCAAATGTAAAATGCAAGTGTTAAACATAAAAACCTTTTTCTCTCACATTTAATAAAAAAAACTAATTTAAATATGTTGCTTAGTTTTAGGGATCGCTTAGGATACAAAAGGACAGAAAAATAGCGGGAACTTGTTTTTTGGTATGTAGTGATAGTGGTGCCGGAAAAACCCACGTACGAATCTTTGCTAACTCTTAATAATAGTAATATTTATTTATTCCAGAAATGGGCTGATGATGATGATGATCTATTAAATAAGCTAAACTTCCATATCGGTAAGCTTATACACATTACGTAATACAGAAACACCATTTAATACTCCAATACTCACTTCACGGGAATGAGAATGTGTTTTTATTGAAGAAAAATAAACAAAAATAAATGTATAGCGACGAAAACAAGAAAATTTTTCAAAACCCTTAAAATGAAGTACGTTTGTAATGGAACATTATAAAAATCAACTATATTTTGCAATGGATGACGTTGAATATCATCTGGTCTGTGTAGCCCATAATGCCATAAGCTGGAATCAATATAATTCGAACCTGGACACTAGTGAAATTCGAAAGGGGCGTGAAAAGAACTAGCCTTACTATCACTATTTTGTAAACAATCTATTTGCAAAATTCTCATTGCAGTATGATCGAGGGCAAGCATAATGATGTGCGCCTTTTTTTAGATGGACGTACCCAATTTGAAAAAAAAAATCGAATGAAATCACTTTCATCGATTATGTACTTGATGTAGTTTTTTTAAAGTAGTTAACAACAAAGGGATACATGACGTCATAAGGTGGTGACGTTGGCGTTTTGAAGGCAGGTAGGTACTAGACTTGTGATGAGGGTCGGACTCAAGTATTTATTGAATTTCGCTAGGATCGTGGGTTAAACGGTTAACTGAACTGGATAAATATCAGAATACATACAATACTGGACCTCCCTGAGTCTTACTGTGGGCCAATAATAGTAGACACCAAGATTGTCCATTTTTTTGTTTTTTTTAGAATATTATGCGCAGTGACAGATTATTATAATTTATTTACCTGATTAAGGTAATATTTTTCATGAAAAATAATTTATTATTATTTTTTATAAATAAGTAATAAGTATTATTTTTTAATAAATAAGTAATTATTACACAGCATTATTTTCCCGATTATGAAAAAACACTTTTGCTACGGCTATTAGTAGCGCTACCATGAGTTTAAAAGTGACCAACGCAATATCGCCTATGTAAAGTGTCTATAAAAAATAAACAGCGCCCCTAGCGGTAACGTTAAAAACTAAAATCGATAGTATGAAAACAATTATTCGATAGGTTTTTAACGTAGCGCTACAGCACAAAAGAATACTTTAATCTATTACCAATATTTTAAACATGAAGAGTTTGTTTGTTTGAACGCGCTAATCTCAAGAACTACTATTATGAACTGAAAAATATTTTTTAAGTTGGATAGATCATTTATCGTGGAAGAGTTTAGGAGTGCACCAAGGAGCAATGAAAAGAAACAATGGAAAATATGTAAAAAACGAGGGGAAACGCGGGCGATGTCGCTGGCACAGCTAGTATATAAACAACACACACAGAACCGGAACAAACACAAATGTTTCTACCGAGAGGGATCTATTGCGGCATCAAGCCAGTTAAACAACATAATATTATCTACAACTAATAAAATAACATATATGAACTGGATTCTGTTCTTTTCAAATGTTAAATGACTGGAGCTTTAATTGTTTGTTATTTAACTGCCTCGTTCGTCTATTGGTAGCAAGTGCTGCGTTAGGACCGAGAGGTCCCCGGTTCGAGTCCGGGGTCGGGCAAAATTTTGTGTGAGTTTTTCTGTAATGAAATTACTCAGCCCGGAGTAAGGAAGTTAGGGGTTGAACGCCCGTGCCTCGGAAAGCACGTTAAGCCGGTGTTCCTGCGCCCGATCTCTCATCGGTCATGTCGGATTGCCGTCTCACTTTTTGTGTTTGCGCGCACACTTGTGCACTATAATATGTCCTGCGCACTTGGCTGATCTCAATTGAGATCGGCCGCCATGGCTGAAATCAGTCGGACGCCTTATATTATTTTTTTTTATTTAAACGCACGTTTGTTTTTCTTATAGCAAACCACTAAAGCTTTATGAAACTGGGCTAATTTAATAAAATGTTAATAGGTATAACATTCACTATTTTACTAACAACTGCAAAGCGTATCGGAAAATCAAAGAGAAAAACTACACGTCTTTGAATTGTAATTTTGCTAAATACAAAGGAAACGCAACGTTGTGTAACATTTTTCCTTTAGCGAACAATGTTATTGGTAGAAAAATATATGACTATGGGTCTTAGAAACTAAAACCGCAATCCTTACTTAATATTATAAATGCGAAATTCTGCGAAAGTAACTCAGTCTGTTTCACTTTGACGCATAGAATACTGAACGGATGTAAAATGAAATTTGGTACAGATATAGTCCAGAGCCTAAGAAAGGACATAGCCTACTTTTTAACCGACTGCGGACGGAGTCGAGGGTAGAAAGCTAGTACATAATAATTCCTGTCTGCTTGTTAAGTATAAAAAAGACGTGTGGCACTCGGGGACTGCCGCGGTATAGCTATTGCATAGCATCGTCCGATTTCGGAGCAGCTCGTCTCGATTCGTGCGAGTTTCGTGGAGTCGTACAATACGTCTAACCGCACGCACACAAACACCGTGCCGAAGTCTACCGAACTGAAACGACGTTAGACGATTGTGAGGTTTTTTTCGTTACGGAATTTCTTGGTTCGGTCGCCGCGCTCAAAGCCCGCGATAAAAGCTATGCAATAGCTTAATAACCGCATTAAAACCATCACCTGAAAAGTACCATTTGGCAATCAAGCTAACAAGATGACTTAAAAGCGCATGCCAATTTATATAACAAACTCTTAAAGGTACAAAACACAAAAGTATCTTACAATTTAAACTTACACGAGCCAGAGCATGACCGATGTTAAAACAGTGTCGTTAACAAGCAAGATACCCACTAGATAATGGAAATGGAATCGCATTCACAGCTCACCCAATGGCAGTTAAGTATCTCCAAACTAGCTGCTGGCCGCCAAACTATGTAAGTTTATCTACTATCTAGATTACTGCACCCGAAATTTCGCACGTATACACCGTGAAATTTTAGTGGTTGTTTTCCCGTGGCAGAACGATTTGCCTTAGTAATACTATCGAATCATGCAAATTATTGCTCAAAAAAAAAATTGTCTTTTTCAAATTTTCAAAATAAGAATTTTCCAACTTGAAAACGAGAGAAGCTATCGTTCTTTTATAAGATGTGACGTAATTAGGTACTGCTTGCCGCATGAAATGCTTGCCGATGCTTTAAGCTAAAGAAGTTCGACACCCTAAGTCATAAAGCGGTTCGAACGTGCTTTCGAGTTTCGGCTAAAGCTTTCGTAAAACCGGCATTTATTGATTTTAACAAAAAAGAACTGCACAAATCTATTGTACTACTAAGAAAGAATCATTTTACTGCGTACTGTATATGTCGGTATATCGAAGACATAGCGGGTTTCTTTTGTAGGACAATTGAAAATAAACGGATCCAATATTTGTATGGGTAGTACTAAAAACTAAGGAATTATCTGTGGCTCAACCAAAACATGTATAAAATATTGTTTTAAACCAATTTATTTTCATTGAATAATGTTATTAGAACTGTTTCTAGTTGGTCACTAAAAATAATATACGTCTGCATATATTTTCTGAACAAAATAACAGTTTAAAGAGCGTATATATACGTAGCTGACGTATGTATGAGTAGTGTGTACGTCAAACATCTTTTGAGGAATATAAAAAAAATGCTTTTTAACCAATCGCGAGCGGCCATGATTAGTGTAACCCAGTTGATACCTCGGACAGTGAGAACCTATGAATTGCTACTCCTAATATGGCGTGTAGGTAGACCCTTAAACAATTAATGTAATTTACGCAAAAGTCTATAATCTTATGCTGTAATAGCTCGCAGGGAGATGACAGATTTTTTTAAACTTTCAAAGCCCACGAATTTAATGCATTAGATCTTAATAGTATAACATGAACTGGAGACTTATCGATGTCGCAGTCGGATTGTATAATTCGCCGTATTACATTACCGCTAGCCATTATCAAAAACAGGGCCGTTATGTATTACGGCGGATCAACGATTAGCCGGATTGAATAAGGCTGAATGAAATTCCGCCGGTATGTATTCGGCGCTAAACGTTATTTAATGCGGCTAGCCGTAATGTCAAAGAGCGGGTCATTACCCGCCTCTTTGACAGTTTTTAGTTCCTATGTTTAGCGCTCGCGGCGCTGCCTCTCATAACAACAACAATGGCCTCGAATACAAAAAAGGTTTCACAAAAATGTGATTTTAACAGTGGTTTTAAAGAAATAAACAAATACGAGTGTAAATAGTGACTTTAAGAATAAATTTGACGTGCAATTGAACTGTTGCTATTCGTCTGAGTGTGAAACAGTTAAAAATCCATGGACAAAAGAACGAGTTTTAGAGAGAGGTTATATTGCATATCAAAACCGCTAAAGTGGCTATGGATTCTAGTATTCGGCGGAATCCTACACAGTATTATTGGTGCAAAAAATATGTCCTCATGAATGTTGCTGGTGAAGATTATCTTATCTTGAAGAAAAATAATCCTGAGGACCATACCATTCGCGTAATACCCAAGGAGCAATATTTCGATACTCTGATGGAATTTCATAAGGAAATTGGCCACGGCGTGCGAGACAAAATGCTGTATGCCGTACAAAACAAACTTTATATTTAAAAAAAGGCCATTGAAATATTTGCCTCCCTATGCCCAACCTGCGAATCAAAACGCAACTTACCAAAGATTTTGAATTCTGTGTTCTAAATAAGTAGGTACTCGAAAATACTAAGCCCAAATATTAAGTGTATTACTTACTTAGTTTCTAATTTTTAATTACTTAAAAAAAACTTTAGTTTTTATATTACCTATGTATTAAATACTTTCGCACCTACGCAACACAAAGTATAAACCATACCGAGTATTACATACCGAGTAGGTACATAACCTTTATTTTTCTCATTAAAATTGATTTTCAATTAAACCATGTTTTATTTTGTTATCACATGACATAGTCACCCTAAAATATTGAATAAAGTGCAATACGGCTGATCGTGAGTCGCCAAGATGTAGAACGTATCGTAATGACAATACGGCTTATCGTTGATCCGCCGTAATACATAATGGCCCTGTTTTTGATAACGGCTAGCCGTAATGTATTACAGCGGATTATACAATACGACTGCGACATCGATATATTTTGGATACTATACAACATACCTATATGACTTGTAGCATAATAAAGAATGAGATTTTTAAATACAAAGGAACCTATTAAGAAGTTTAAAAAAATCTATATAGTAGTTTTGCGTAAAATATTAAAACATGAAAACATAAAATATGCACATACATCCACACATAAAAATACACATTTAGGTATAATAATATTACTAAGAATATGACATATACATCAAAGACATTTCCACACACGGTCATCTGACCCCAAACTAAGCAGAACTTGTACTATAGGCGTCAGAGACTGATATAATACATAAGTATATATTTATAAATACATACAAACCCAAATAATAATATTCCCAATAATATGCATTATTCCAATAATAATGCTTATTTTCAGTGCATACTTGACAAAGCTCACTTTAAATCCACTCTATACTGTATAATGATTTCAAAGGTTGTTTATGTCTGAAATCTTGTAGCTTTTCCTCAACGTAAATTAAGGCTTTGTAAACAACTCTAATGGGTCCCGTCCGCTTGATAAAGAGTTTTTTTGTTATAGGAAATCGTCATTCTCATTGATAAGTTGCTTATGTTTTATAGTTCAAGTTTAATTATCTATACAACTAAACAAAATTTAAGTGTCTGTAATAAATATCTTAAATAACGACTTCTTACAAAATGGGAATGAATCTATGTCTGTCTGTTTGTTCCTGCTAATCTCCGAAAAGGCTGAACCAATTTCGACGGGAATTTTATTAATACATAGACAATTTCACAAGGTACTTTATGGGCAATCTTAATTTTCACATTTCCACGTGGACGAAGTCGTGGGCGGCCGCTAGTATTGACATAAGCAAACCGGTCAATAATATGACAATTTTACCGTACCTACTGAGGGTTAAAACTAGCTTACCTAAGCCTGTGATTTTGTTTGTGATATTATCAAATCAAAATTCTTCAAGTTCCACATGTTATCGAAATAACAATAGGTTTATCAAAATCCGACCTTATTTTGCGTATTATTAGTTGAAGAAGACATTTTGACAAGCGATGAGATGACCTAAATTGTAGGTACTTTTTACTATTGCAACAACGCTCTGTACACTTTGTGAAGAAACTATTGAAACATAACTGTTTTCATCTAGATAAATATCTAAAATAAAAGTAACCTTTCCTAGAGATATGCGTATATGCCCACATACACAGTACAAAATTCAAAGATTGAATATAATGTACCTCAATTATCTAACAAGATTACGTATTGTCTTTGGTTTAAATATAAGGGCGGGCGGCTACAAACTTTAACGTTTTGTTTTAGAAGTCTCAAATAGTTTACAAGTATTATAAAACGAATTAACTCATATGTGCTAACGAGCGGCTAATATGTACTCGTTAAGGTATGGATGCAAACTTGTTACAACTGAGTTGATATGAATATGTCCGAAAGAGTTTCGGAAAAATTCTGAAACATCTACTACTTACAACAACTTAAAAGCCACTCTATAAACACCTAATTTATCGCCAAATCAACGCTCATAGCAGAGAACTGATTAAAAGCGTGCAAGTAGACTTCAATTTCAAAAATTCGATACAATTCTTTTCAATCTACTTATTTCAAACTTTTTATATACCTTTTTTTTACCTACTAATAGCCCCTTTCATGTGATATATTTATTATAGGAGATTAGGTTGATGACGTGTCATGGTGATAAATAATAATAATTGTAAAATAATTTCGTTTTTTGTGTACATAATTTTCAGGCATTATCTTTAGAGACCAAATAGGGAAAACCCCATTTATACTGGTTTCACAACCGCCTATAGAATTTTTACAGCAAATTATTATAGTTGAGTCACATTGCGGTTGGTCTTGTGAAGGATATTTATATTTTATGATGAACGTGTATTTATTAAGTGAAACTCCTGCTCCTGATTGTTAATGTTTTAATGCAAACATGATAGAGGTTATTTCAAAGATTTAAAGACGCGGTAGTTAATAAAATAAAATACCTAATCGTTTAAAAAAAATTAAAAGGATCATTTTAAACTACTACCATGTTTTCCAACCCTTTAATCTTAACCCGGCTCAGTAGGGTATTTTGTGCCAGTGCGCCTTATTATGTGAACATCACGACCGCTTCCCAACAGATGGAGTGGGATCCGCCTGAAAGCTTTTTTAAAAAAAAATATCACGATCCCGTTCACGGAGTTAAAAAAAACAAAATGTCAATTCGATACTTTCCAGCCGCCGCAAGATGGCGTTATCTCCCATAGATCCAGTATCGGAAATAGAACACTCGAAGCAACAGTCCGATCTGTGTTTAATTTTAGCGAAAACGTGCGCCGTGCGCGAGCGCAACCCGGGTCAAAGTAAACAACTAAGGTAATTATAATTTTATGACATATTTCATTCTAACACTAAAGACCACCACCAAGTGTACTCCCCCGAATAGCTTAAACAAACCGATTTATTATCTATTTAGTAAATTAATTGTTGAAGCTTTGGATACCGGCTTCTTACAGATCCTTCCAAACGATTTCTACATCATCTTAACATTATAGTTACGTGAGAACTAATTAAAATTTAATTTGAATAGTCCTTACATTTTTACAATTGACTTTTAAAGTTACTAATCTGCTATATTGTATGTATGTGCTGACTTTGTACCTAGGACATTCCTATAACATAATTAGTACCTATTGGAAATCTGATCATATTATCTTAGCATAATGCACTGATTAAAATTTGAAATTACATATTTCCATAGAAGGTGTGATAATCTAACTTTATTAATATCTGAATAATATTATGCTTTACGCATGAAACTAATAGATCAACGCAATCCATACCTACTGCACGTACTAATTAATAAGTACGTAGAAAATTGTCTCACAGTGTAACCATTCCCATTGCTTATCACGCACGCATATTTTGATTATAGTGAATACCTCAAAAAGGGTTTAGAGCACACTAACATTATTTTAAGATTTCAGCGAATAACTAACATTATTTTAAATAAATAACTGCAACGTACAAGGACCTCGCACAATTGTGAATGTTTAAACTAAAATACCCCTATTCGAAGTAAGGGGACACTCATATTAGTTCTGGTGCTGAAGCAGTATGATTTTATTATTATAAAATTAACAGAATTGTATCCGTGATGCAAACTATTAACGAATTAAATTAAATAATTTGTAAAAGTTTTCAGCGATTCGGTGAGTAGTTCAAAAGTATTTTTAACCACACTATTGTGTGGTAGTATTACTATTCTACTATAGTATTTCAACTCCACTATACGTAATTAATTTGGTCTTACACTTACTGTAACCTACTACTTTATGTTTAGCGTGATGTCTCCGAAATGTACATATCACAGTTTGCGAATTGGCTATGCATATTATTTATTTATTTATTTGTTTATTCAAAATCCACAGCTATTGATAATGTTGTGAATATTTGGAAACTTTGGCAATACGAAAGATTATTGTTATGGAAATTGTAGCATTACAGCAGTCACCTTATTTGAAATTACCATTGCTTTGCTTTAGGTATAGTATACATTTACCTTCCACTGAAACTTTTTAAAGAAATGGCATTAAAATCCGTTGCGTAAATTTAAAGATTAAGAATACTTGGGGACCGTCACTCAGCGGTAACGACTTTGTTTTATCCTATGAATTGATTAATTACTGTTATATGTCATTATTTTTTAGTATGAATAGTGTATAAATCATATAGAAATTGCTTTAAATATTTTAATAAAAATCTACAAACGAATAACAAATAATATCACCGACCAATAAGGAGATAAGTAGGCAAATCAAAAGGTCCATAGGTCCTAGTAACTAGGGTTTGGGAAGTCTCAACTATTTTAAAACCCCGGGACTCCGAGACTTAAGGAATAACTTTTTTATCTATTTATTAGACATATCACATAATCATAATGGCTTAAACGTTAATTTTAATGAATAGTTGTGTAATCATGTGTTTTTCACCTTTTAAGTGATATAATATAAAAAGGATTTATTTTATTTTATATGATAAGTTACTGAATAATAAAACCGATATGGTCCCATTTGGAGAAATGGCACTTTTTGATTCCTACAACTTTGATTTTCCATGTTTACTAAACATATAGTAAACATGAAATAACTAGAATTAACATCACAACAAGCTTTTTTAATTGTTTGAAAGTAAACATTTTCGAAAATCTTGTCTCGTCTCGAGTCTCGACTCGAAAGTCCCGGGACACGAGACACTGAAATTTACCAAAAGTTACGGGACTCCGAGACACGAGATGACACGAAACCCAAACCCTAATAGGCACCCTATTCCGCACACAAGATTAATTTAACTCCCTACTTTGTACGTTTATAAATTCATTTGTTCTCTCCGACAGCGCCGTTTCAATGCGCAATTGACATTTAAACAGTACACTGGAAACGTCCTAGTTGATAAAAATAGACGACAAATTACTGACACTCTCGCTCTTTATCCCTCTAAATATTTCAGACAGGAATTCGACGGCATCCGATTATTGATCTTCGAGTTCGAATAGAATTACATGAAAAAACATTGATGAATAAATCAGAAAAAAATTTAACTTTACCAATAGATATAAATAATGTTCAATTCGTATGTTTCGTATACTTTTATCACAAATGCAATCTGATGTTACAATTTTAAACTCGTGACCCGCCCTCGATTTTCCTCAGGTACCTATATTAATTATTATTACATAAAAACCTTCTTTCCTCTTAAATCCCTCTATCTATTAAAAAATCGCATCAAAATCCGTTGTGTAGTTTTAAAGATTGAACCATACATAGGGACGGACAGACGCGGGAAGCGACTTTGCATTATTATTAGTGATTATAAGTGCAGTTGATACTACAGATTAATTTGACTGTTATCTTTTTCTTTTTATCGTATGGTTGATGAACGACCTGGTGTCAGAGTTTTTAAACCGCCCGTAGGCCTCTGACATGGCTTCACACACCGTTGAAAAATTTCTCAGGTGTGCTGGTTTCCTCACAATGTTTTCCTTCACCGTTAAAGCGTCGAATGATGGAAAATGATGGAGGCTAGAAATTTCAAATTTTAAAAACACATTGGTACCTGGCGGGGTTTGAACTGGCGACCTCTCGCATGGCAAGCAACGACCTTAACCACTGTTATAATAAAAATGTAATGCTATATTTTATGTTGATAATAAAATAAATAGATACAACTTTATTATGTAACACGATACCACTCATATTATCAAGAAAAGGAAACAAGAAAAGATCAGAATCAGAAGATTCTGATCTCAGAAGACATTTTTTGTTTTCCTTTACGGATTCGAGCAAATATTTCCATGCACTGAAATTTCTAGATCAAGTTTCTAGTAATTTATTACACCCGTCGCAGAGCCTCGCTGGCGGCGTGTCTATGTGCTTTTCATTTACATAATTCTCCATCTACCTGTAAACTCTGTAAGCTGTGTAAACGTCATAACAATGTTCAGTGTAAGCACCTCTTCCGAGCTATTGAATCTTTGAAATTGTCATGGCAAAATTAACGGCTTGAAAAGTTGCACCAATAATCAAATAATATCTAAAGGCTCACATACTACTATGGAGTATACCTAAGCCCGGTGTTAACTCAATGTATTTCACTCGTTATATCTGTATTCAAGAGGATATAATATCTTTCAAAAATATTCAATAGGTGAATTTGAAATAAGACTGTTTTTATGAACAAAAAGCAATTGACATTGTTTTGTTTCTTATTGATTACGATGACTATGACTGACATTAGCGGGTTATAGTTTATTTTGAGCTGTCTCTTGGAAATAATCGAGCAATGTCTTAAAAAAGTCCAAGTACATTTTTTGATGAAAAAATAAAACATACATCCAAAACTTACCGAACTTCAATATTTCAAGATTCGCTCGAACTTTCGCAAGATGAAATCTTTATTTAGTTTACTTGGAAAACCTCAAAAGTGGACTCAGAAACTTTGATCATTCTGAAATAGTTCGAAACTACATTCGTCTAGTTGGAATACAAAAAAAACTTGAATTGCTAAAGTCATGCCACTATTTTATTTATTCTACAAACTCGTGATATCAAATCAATGTAAATCTGCACAAGAACGCAATAAATAAAGTGGTCGATTTCCATAAAGAACATCACTTTTAAATAAAAAAAGGTACATTTAAACAATTTTCAATAACAAACTCAACTCTTCTTAGTGAGCCGGAAAAAATTATAATAAGTCAAGCAAGAAAGAAGCAGCTGTATAAATTGCATTCTTTGAAAGAAATTGAAAAATATTTTTCTGATGGGATCTCCAGGGGTTGAAAAAGTTAATTGATCACAATGGTTCAATTTAACAGACCACCTCGTTTGTAAAATAAATACACCTTAGCATTGTGATTCTTTCCGGTAACAACGTAGCAAATAATGAAATCCGGATTGAAAATACTTTAGACATTTCAACTTAGAATTTAACATTGGAATTTGTCTCCGGGCTTAAAATAAGTCAGTCGGTTGAAGCATTTTATAATGAAGTCGATTGAGTGTTTATACCAGAGCCGCTCTAAGTTGGCCGATTTGCTACATGTCAGACTGACTGCACTAGTCTTTGAGTATAGAGCCACTGGAGATGCCTTACACTGGCGACCCCCTCCGGCAAAGTACATTGTGATGTGTGATGTCACAAAGTCAAAAAAGCGACTCGACATTTGAATGAATCCTTCACTCCCTGCAGTCAGTTGTATAATCCGTTTTTTACTTTAATTTTGAATTAAATAAAAGGTCTAAACATATATTTAAATCTTGTAAGATGAATTAGAAAAATTACTTTTCTTTCCTCTGGTCATACGATATTGAAATTTAGTCTGAAAATGAAAAGAAATTCTGTGACTCCCTTAGAGATATTTTTAAAGACATAGATATTTTAACCGTATCCTCTCAGTACATTTTGGACTGTATCTTATATGTTTACAAGAACAAACAATCATTTAATATCGGATCCTCACCATTTTAACACCAGTAATAAACATAAGTTTGCCGTTTCAAGGCTCAGGCTTCAAAAGACTGGAAAGTCGTTCTTGGGTTTAAGCACAAAATTGTTTAATAAGATCCCACAAAATGTTATTGAATTACAATAATCAGTACAAGATAGTTCAGTTCATTCACCAAACTGATTTTAAATAAATAAATAAATAAATAAATATTACACAACATCACATACATTGATCTGATCCCGTGGTAAGTAGCTTAAGCACTTGTGTTACGGAAATCAGGATCAACAGTGGATACACAAATAAACTTAAATATATTTAATAATACACCCAGACACGGAACAAACACCGATGTTCGTCACACAAATATTTGTCCCGAGTGGGAATCGAACCCACGACTCTTGGAACCGTAGGTTTTGAACCTGAGTCACTAACCACTTTTATTTTATTCTTTGTGTGATCACTATTTTTTTCGTATGTGTGTTGCGTAGTTACGTGAAAACTTTGTTTGTGTGCGTGTATTGTTTGAAGTGTTGAACATTTTTGTAGTGTGCGTTTATCGTTACAGCAAAATTTGTGTCTGTTGAGTTATTAATTTTTTGGTGGTGTGCTGTACGTGTTTACCTCGCCCCCCGCTAAAAGTGGCGAAAAAATTTGTTAGAAGCGTTGACGTTATGGCATCTCCAGTGGCTTTATACTCAAAGGCACTAGTGAGGGACAACGGTAAAATTGCCGAAGTATATAAATAACAGTTATTTCCACTTTATAACCAAGCAAGGTCTAATTATAACAAATTTTTATTAAAAACATTAATTCACATCCAAAAGATTGAATTTAAGTTCCTTAATTATAAATATATTTATTTTTAAAATACAATACTTATTAAATCCTTCATCCTATTTTTAAAAATACCTGGTGAGTATTACCCACTATGTCACTATGAAAACGTGTCAAACGGCGTAACCTTGTAAAAGCGTAATACAGAGTGGAAATTTTACGTTTTCTTTTTATAATTCAATTATTTTAGGTAATAAAAGACAAATAACTAGATAATTATACCGGAGCCGTTCTTAGAAGACTGATTTGACACTTTTTATTTTATATTTTGCATTTATCCTTGTTAAGAGGAACATATTTACGCGAATCATAAAGAACAACTTTTAAAAATAATACGTTATTTCAAAATTTCAAATGCACATAATTATATAATTACTAGCTGTGCCCGCGACTTCGTTCGCGTGGACTACAGGATTTAACATATAAAAGTTTATCCTGCTAACTCTCGTTCCCGTAAGAATTTTTCAATATCCTGTTCCAACTAAGCTTTAAGTTTACTATGGTACCTGCATGCCAAATTTACAGCATCTAACTTCAGCGGTTTAGATTTTTCATACAAAAGGATTTTCCCGATTATTCCCGTTCCCGTGAGAATTTCGAGAATTCCTTTCTTAGTGCACCTCTACGGTACCTAAGCTACGTCCAGTCCAAATTTCAAGTGCCTACGTTTAGCCGTTTAGGCTGTGCGTCGATATGTCAGTCAGTCAGTCAGTCAGTTTCTCCTTTTATATATTTAGATAAGAACCCGGCTTGGCTCGGGTAAGATGTGATTCATAATAAACATCGAGGAGCAAAATATAGGTAAATATTTCCGTAGTCATCGGTTCTTCAAGGAATACTAAAGGATTAAACAGGACATAGATTCTTTCATTGAGTTTAATAAATCTAGTGAATAAAAATTGCAAAAGTTTTTATACAATAAATTTTTAACATTTAAAATTAAGGAACATCAATCAACAAAACAAATTGCAATGAGTACTAATCCTAGAATTTGGCAAAGGTCCTTATAAAATTATATTATCTATTCTTCATCAGTATCTGTTATCGCCCTGAAAGAGTATATCATAAAAAATGTGTCAAAAACAATGTTTCCGCGAAACGTCAATGACTGAAGAAAAATAGTTTTGATAATATTCACTCAATTCCGGCAAGATGGTGACTGTGATTCGTCTGTCAACACATTTTGAATTTAGCAAAATACTCGACAATCCGAATTTTGCGGATATATGTTGTCGACTCGAAATCATTATTTTTTGATGTTTTATTATTCATGTAAGGTTTTAATCGAGTCTACCGTACCCCTTGACGAAATTATTAATATAGAAGATTACTTTGGAGCAAACATCTAAATCATTAAAACGATTGTTATGGGTAAACTATAAAAGGTAGACATATGCTCTCGCGGACATTTTTAAAGATAATGTTAAGATGAACAATTCATCCATAGAGCATTTTTGTATAACTTTAACTATATGCTCAGCGCACGCCACGGAAGGCCTCAGAAACGATACTTTCCCCCGTTTTTGAAACATTTTTAAAACGGAAACGGTTACTGCTCCACAACTATAGGACCTAGCGTGATATTATATAGCCTATGTAACTTCTGAATAATGCAGCTTTCTAATGGTGAAAAAAATATTGCAATCGGTCCAGTAGTTTTTGAGTTTATTCATTACAAACATACAAAAATACAAATCTTTCCTCTTTATAATATTAGTATAGAGTATAGATTTGTCTTTTATTACCTAAAATAATTGAATTATAAAAAGAAAACGTAAAATTTCCACTCTGTATTACGCTTTTACAAGGTTACGCCGTTTGACACGTTTTCATAGTGACGTAGTGGGTAATACTCACCAGGTATTTTTTTAAAATAGGATGAAGGATTTAATAAGTATTGTATTTTAAAAATAAATATATTTATAAATAAGGAGCTTAAATTCAATCTTTTGGATGTGAATTAATGTTTTTAATAAAAATTTGTTATAATTAGACCTTGCTTGGTTATAAAGTGGAAATAACTGTTACTTATATACTTCGGCAATTTTATGTTGTCCCTCACTAGTGCAGTCAGTCTGACATGTAGCAAATCGGCCAACTTAGAGCGGCTTTGGTATAGAAATTATTTAATCAAATTTGTCATATGGATCCCCCTTTTATTAAGTGTCATTGAATCTTCCTCGCTTTGCTTCGGGTATATTAAACCTTCTACTTGAATTACTCTAACTAATTAAAAACCGCATTAAAAAAACATTTATAAATTGTAATTTAGTTTTAGTACAAGCAATGGGAAGCGACTTTGTTCCATACTTTATATAGTGACTAGCTTTCCGCCCGCGACTTCGTCCGCGTAGAGACGTTTAACGGGTAAAATATCACTTCCTTATAGCGCAGTTGGTTCAAAAGTAGCCTATAACCTTTCCTAGGCTCTGGACTATATCTGTACCAAATTTCATTTAAATCGGTCCAGTACTCTATGCGTGAAACGTAACAGACAGACAGACAGACAGACAGAGTTACTTTCGGATTTATAATATTAGTAAGGAAGTAAGGATATTAGTAAGGATAACTTAAATGTAGGCAAGTCCGTCACAACATAATAAGCTGTTATATTATTATATTCGTATAATTTATACTTGAACGCAAGTAACATTCAAAACAATTGCAATTACTTATTTAAATGAACAAAACTTGTAACGAAAACACTCTGATGATTCAAGTTTGCTTTTATCTCATGCAAAATTTTCTCGATTCCAAATGGATATTGGTGGAATCCTGTAGCACTCTAATCCACCTAAAAGGATATGTCCAATTCTCTCTCAGCATCTCTTCCATACAGAGCCTAATGGAGAGCGCACCTGTTGTTTGCATTCAGTAAAAGTTTCTCGTCTTCGCCTATTTTTTCATGTGAAAGCTTTTTGCCGATATCTCTGAGCAAATTGAGCGCGACATTTCTGCAGGAAGGTCTAAATTTTCCTACCGTCTCATTGACCTCTTTGGACAGTTCTTAGAAACGAGACATCTGTGTTAATAAGGCTAGTGAATGTTGAAGCACTTTTCTTAATGATTTTGATAGTAACTATTAGACATATTTGTGACCAAGACAAAGTATGTCCAATTCAATTTAGGTGTTAAATCTTACTTTTTTACTTCACACTATAGACGCCGTTTGTCGTAATTTTTAAATTGTCCAGTAAATGTCGTACTTTCTACTTTCAGTATCTTTTCCTGCGCCAGTAGACAGCGATATCAAAAAAAAACCGCAGAACTGAGTTGACGTTCGCTTTTTTTTTATTCCAGGTCGCAATGGCGAGGGTCTATGAGCAGTTCGACCCCGCCTTCGCGGCCACCTGCAGCGATGTGACGCTTTGCTCCAACACCAAGGGTTTCTTCAAGACCCTCGTTGAGAACATAGTAGCGCTTGCCGAGAATGATGATTGGCTGCAGACCTTCGAGAAGGTGGAGGAAGGGAAGAAGGTTGCCGCGGTGATGGATAATAAAGAGGTTTGTGGGAAAAATATAATAAATCATAAGCATTACACGTCTTAATACTGTGGTAAGCAGCTCAAATAAAAAAAAAAACACCAATGTTCATCACACAAATATTAACCTCAAGTAGGAATTGACCTCACGTACGACCTGACTTGACATTAGAGGGGGGCACTATCCAATGCACCATTGAACCTGTCTAATCGGTTTTACCACGTCTTCTGTTTATATTGAGAATAAACTCCAATAATCAACAAGACCAGTCAACAATGAGTTGTTTTGAACAGATTGGTAAAATTTAACAATTATACGTAAATGATTATAGTGAGGTACACTACGAAGAAAACCAGTTTGAGTTGTGTTCAATGTCCTGAATCGCCAACGACGTTCATTGCAGATTATGGAGGCTCTTAGCGAGGTGTTCTCCAGGATAGAACCTATCCATCGGGGGAAAGACGGCAGGGTCTCTTATGAAAGGCGCTTGGCGGGCCAAGCTGCGCTGAAAGAAGGTGATCTGAATAAAGCCCTTTTACTCGCAAACCAGGCTGTTCTTCGGGCCCCGATGACAGGTAACTTAATAACCCAGCTGGCCCAGCGTATTTCGGCGAGTAGGAAAATTCACAATCCTAATCTAAAGCACCCTGCAACAGCGCACTGAGTCTGCTGCAGTGTGGATTTAATTAGGTAAATGAAAATTTATAACATTTTGATGCGCTCTACAAATACCCGTATATTAAATAGTAAACCGAAAATCATACAAATTGTGACCTTAATTTATATCCTTACTAAAATTATAAATGTGAAAGTTTGTAAGTATGGATGTATGGATGTATGTATGTATGGATGTTTGTTACTCTTTCACGCTCAAACTTCTGAACTGATTTTTATGAAATTTGGTATGAACCCAAGACTCTTGGAACCGTAGGTTTTGAACCTGAGTCACTAACCACTGTTCCACTGTTCCTGTGTTAATTATAACTATACATTGTCTCAGTATCGCTTGCAGTAAAAAAATAAGTGTTATTCAACATTTAAACAAGCTGTTTGAGACAGAAAACAGGGAAGGACCACATAAACCAATATTGTTTATGCTTCTAAATCGTAAGCCTTCAAAATTTCTCGACTTCCTGTTTACCATTCCGTTCCCTTATAACAAGCCTGGCCCCATTTTCTCGCTATCAAATAACTTCTAGAGTTTATATCGAAGAATTTTCATTGCATTTCAACTCAAATAGAACGAAACCAGCGAAGAACATAATATACTCCTATACATATATCTCCGGGACCTTCTCTGGCTCTGAATTTTCTTGTGAATCCAGAAACAATGATCTTTAATGAAATAATGATATAATTAATTCCAGTGAGCTGAAATTTATGTTTTGGCTACTTAGGTACTAATCTTGCCTAATTAACAGAATTAAGCACTCAAAATAATTTATTTAAGGTAACATTCATTTCGCAACAATTCTCTCTAAAAGTAGACATCGGAACATCTCTAACAATTTACCAAACCGAGGTAGGCCTACAGTTTATAACTTCAGGCAAGAGACGTTTCCCCAATTACAAGCGATGTAGGGAAATCGTTAACTTGCGGACTTATTTGTCGTAAACAGTAATGTCGTGCAGAATCCTCCGACGCTTCCAACTAGCGGCGTAACAAGCGTGTGTCGCTTTGCAGGTTTCCAACGGTATCGGGCGCCATCTAAGCCCGCATTGCAATATAACCGGGATATTTCAAGATAACTCCGTTTCGAAAACTCGGGTGATACATAGTCCAAGGTCGTGTTGGCTGTGCGTTGCCGATTTTCTTTTGTTTTATGATGTATTAATGTATACATATCCAAAAAAATATCAAAGTCAAAGTTTTTATTGCGAACTAAGTGTTGTTACAGGTGTTATCTTCATCGTTATCATCATCATCAGCCCATTCCTGTCCTCAAAGAGATCATGGATAAATACGCCATCATAATTAGGTGTTTTACGAGTATGCCGTATGGATGGATAAATATACACCATCGAATTAGATTCGTCTAGATTTAAAAGTATTATGAGTAATATATAAAAGTTTGCTAAAATCATTGCTGATAGATTATAATATCGTTACCAATACATATAATTTACCATGTGACCGCAAATAAATTATTTCCATTGCATAACTCTAACGTAGCTGTATTTCGGGCATAGCACCAACCCCTGTATTAATTTCATTTCAAACAACCCATTTTACTTGCGAGTGAAGTTGAAAAAATTTAGTTTCGGTTTCATTAGTAATATTGATTCACTTAAATCTTACTGCTTAGTGCTTATCAAAAACATGGCAAGCACAACAACCACAGTTAAATGCCCTATGAATTTACAATATCGTAGGACTCGTAATAGCTAATAATATGAGAAGACGGAGCCAAGACTAGGGACCGCTGACTTTTCTAAAGGCAACCCAACTATTCAGCAACATGGAATTGCATTCTCACTACGCTAATAATTCCGATGCCATTGCAGACAAGTTCGACGCGTCTCTGAATGCCTTTGCTTTTCCTAGGACTTTCTGCGGCTTTCGGTACCATATGATTTTTAACATGTGAATATTTTACTACCTAACATTTGCCTGGGAAATTCAGCAACTTGAAGGAGTGAGATGTGCCAGTATGTATTTTCACGCAAAGTGTAAAAGTGATACCCACAAGGTGTATTTTTCTTATGAACATTTTTCTCTCACATGGCGATGGTAATGTCCGTGAAATATAACTTTTAGGCTAATTTCATAGTTATTAAAACTTATACATTGGAAGGTTCACAAATTTTAAATTTTGAATCTCAAATTAAAAATGTAAATATACAACACATAGCCTGGAAAGTGCCTGAGTATTAAAGTAAGGAACATCTTTTACAAGATGCTAATCTGAAAAGACGGAAGACGGGCGTCTAGTAAATCTAAAAAAGAGGTCAAGTGCGAGTCAGAGTTGCGTATCAGAGAGTTCCAGACAAGCATGCACATGTAATTATATATTTTTTTAACAATATTTTTCCATACATAGAAACTCGTATCATACATGAATGTATGCATGCATTTACTTACATGACTGAAAAGCCGGATTTTCATAATAATAATGAAAATATTATTGTTAGAGGACTAATTATGTTAGATAAAATACCATTCAAACAAAAATTTATTTAAAAAACATCGATTGTTAAAGTCTAGGCTCAGTACGGTTACGGCCAACACATAGCTATTTATTTATTTAGATAGAACAACAATTTTCCTCAAAATAGTTTCTCGATAAAAAGTGTTATTAATATTCATTTTAGCTTGACATTCCCGTATAAATATGTATTGGCAATCAGCTAAACAGAGAGACAGACGACAAGTGATGCTACACACATCTACGACAATTCCGTTTTTATGTTTAAGGTTCAGAACCCTAAAAATGAATGCTCAGGAAGTAAATCCCTTAATTAGATTTTAAACCTAGCCAAGCTTGCTTGGCGCTGCCATGACAAAGTAAATCCTCGTGCTTAAAACCGTTCCCCATTTAATGTGTATTAAATTAAGATGTTACTGTAACAATTATTTAAAACTTACTGTAATTCGGACCGAATAGTATGATTAGATCTAGAACGACTAAGTAAATTCAATATCAAACCAAACCTACGTAACTTTAAAAAAATATATCGGCATTCTTTTGGAACTTTTGTGTCAGCCTCTGTTTCTATAAATTACATACGCTGTAATTTAATAATCCTGCTTTAGTTAATCTCAGTCTAAAATTAGCTCGATTCCAATAGTTTAGTCACCATTTACTCGTTTTGTATTTTAACTAATTCCGATTTGAGTTACAAGGCTCTAAGGATGTATTGTAACGATCACACTAGAGAGAAAGTCGTCATTATCTAGCATGTTTAAATTAAAAACAGCATAGAATGGAGCGATGGGGTTAATAAAAGGCAGGAACTCATCGGGAAAGGAGGCTAAGACCCATGGGACCGCTATCTAGACCAACGGGTAGTGGGCCGATGCACTAGATATTAAAGTAACTAATGCACATAAATCTTACGTCAGACACTTCGATCTGATTAGAAAAGAAACAAGAGCAATTTAAGATATTCCCTATTTGCAACATTTTAAAATTATTAAGTGTGGCTTTATATTATTATAGTCATGTTATTGGGTTTTCACGATGGTTACGCACTACGATCGATCCAATTCCGATACGTCTTCAAGAAATGACGGTCCTAAGAAGCCGTAGAACTATTTCTCAATTCATATTTTCGGGTTTTGGCCGCTCTAAATTCGAATTTTCTGACTCTTCAGGCGCTTCGTTTAAAAGCAAGCTCTCATGGTGTGGGTGGCATGCCTAATAGAGTTTATCTAATATGCCTGTCCATTGTTTTGCTTTTTAACCGACTTCAAAAAAAGGAGGAGGTTCTCAATTTGTCTGTATGTATAATATTTTTTTTTTTTTTTTTTTTTATGTATGTTCACCGATATTTTCGTCAAATATAAACGGATTTCAAAAATTTTTTTTTGGTTGGATAGAGTTTACTTTCGAGGTGGTCCCATTTTCACCAGTCTCGGATCTGATGATGGGAACCAGGAGAAATCGAGGGCAACCTTCAAATTTTATAGGGACATGTACCGCGTTTTGCATATTATCTGAAGTCATATTGGCATTTGCTTCTGGCTATCATAATCTTATGATGCTGGGCTGATGATGGAAGGTCAACTCCTTAATAGTTATGAGTAAAAGAATAATTCTTTCAATACTGAATACATATTAAGACTACTAGTTATAATATCAGAAGCATTACAGGTGAGCTAAACTATTAGGTTGACCAGTCTAGGGTCTGATGATGGGATCCAGGAGGAATCGAGGGCAACCCTCAAATTTTATAGGCACATGTACCGCGTTTTACATATTTTCTGAAGTTATATTGGCATTTGCTTCTGGCAATCATAATGTTATGATGCTGAGCTGATGATGGAAGGTCAACTCCTTAATAGTTGGGAGTAAAGGGATAATTCTTTCAAATCTGTGTACATATTAATACTACTAGTTATAATACCACTAGAATTATAGGTGAGCTGAACTAATAGGGTCCAATCTAGGATCTGATTATGGGATCCAGGAGAAATCGAGGGCAACCCTTAAATTTTATAGGCACATGTACCACGTTTCACATATTTTCTGAAGTTATATTGGCATTGCTTCTTGTAATCATAATGTTATAATGTTGAGCTGATGATGGAAGGTCAACTCCTTAATTGTTTGGAGTAAAAGGATAATTCTTTCAATACTGTATACATATTAAGACTACTAGTTATAATATCAGTAGAATTATAGGTGAGCTGAACTAATAGGGTGCTAAAAATGTAACACTAAAAAGGATGAAAAAAAATTGTAAACAAAAAAAAAATTGAAGGCGGTGCCAATTAAATTTTTGAGGAAAACTGCATGAAATATAAACGGCACCGCCTTCAACAACATATCAAATTCATACCCAGATTAATGTTCGTATTATATTATTTTGTAATTTTTAGTGAGTCGGGTTTTTGAAGGCGGTTTTTTTTTTGTTTACAATTTTCTATCAGGTGGAGTTAGGTTATCATGAATGTCCGTTATAAAAATAATACTAAACACATAGTTTCACGGCTACTCTGAAATCTGGACCGTCTTTTCACATCATCCGAGATGGAACTTATTCAGACCGGCCGTAGCACGAAGCTGCTCTTAGGGTTGTACTATGTATAACGTGTATCTACAACAGGTATCCACTAGGAGTATTTGACACGAATAGCCCTAGTACTATCTATAGACTGACCTTCCATTTTGATGTATGTAGATAAATTCTTTCAGGTTCTGATGAAGCGATAGACGGAGGTGTCTCCTTAGCCCTAGCCCTTTGGCTCCGATCTGAAGTGCTTCTGCAATCAGATAAACCCATGGCTGCTCTGGAAGACCTGAAACTGGCTCTCAAGGAACGCCTTCCAGCGAAGATGAGGGCTCAATACTATTGGCGTATGGGACACTGTTACAAAGGCAAGTGTTCGTTTTCTAAGTAAGAAATTTATGAACTTAATGTATGTAAGCAGTACTTAATGCAGTTTATGTCACCGTAAAATTGTAAATTGAACGAGATTGTGAACTGTCAAAAAATTGTGAATCGTAATATACTACTTACAATTTAACGTATTATTGTTCGTCAGATTGTACTCTATCGGAGTGATACGTTTACAATCTTATAATTGTTAAATTATCAGTTGTCCGGCCACTAAATAATCAAACATACACCACACAAATAATCAAGCCACGATTTTTCGTGTCAATAATATCATCATCTATACTAGAAAAATAATATTTCACTTCACGATACTTACCTATTCAGAAAATCTTTGCGACCTGTAAGTATCTTAAACTCGCCACGACCTGAAACGATATTAAACTTAGCTAAACAAAACCTACCCACACCCCGATAACCTACATTCCAAAATACCATCTACATTTACCAAAGGGAAATGACGCAGCCATTCGTATTCAAACAGAAAAGAATCGATTTGGCAGCTGAAACAAATGACTCTCATAACTAAATCCATATTGGATTTTGTTCATTTGTTGGATCATCCAATTAATGTGTCTTCCCCCTAAGTTCCAAGTCAGCCATTACTCTGAAGCTAGGACTGACATGGAATATTTTAATGCTAATCCTTTCTTTAAAAACACTTTGAATCCCTTTATTATTATTGACATTTTAAATGCATTACAAACCGTCAATGTAAGAATAGGAGTGTATTCCGCTAAAGATACAAACTTTTGGCAAGAATAGCGATTGTTAGTCATTACAGAAGTGTCATTAGAGGTGCATTTCTAATAAATATATTAACGTTAAAATACCACGACCATAGCACGCAACTATGCAAGTGTACCAGAAACACGAAGTTAGTGGATACAAATTCTTAAACTGACTGGAATTAAGAGGCCCCCGTACCCCGCCTCCGGGGGGGTACGGGGGCCCTTCCGTCCGGCGGACTGGCCAACTCCGACCCGCACAGCTCAATACCAATGCGAGACTCCGCGCCTTGTCTCGTTGTTGCCGCAGCAATGGTTTCCTCTTTCACGTCCCCCTTTCCCTCTAATCTCGATGGCAGTACAACAAACGCAACATCGTTCTACAGCGGCACCCCAACTCCCCACCCCCTCGCTGTTTGAGGTGGAGTTCACTAACATCCGTGGACTCCATGCAAACCTCAACGCCGTCCACCAACACCTCGAGACGGCGAGGCCTGCGATGTTGTTTCTGACGGAGACTCAGATTGGCTGCCCTGCCGATACGGCATACCTTCGCTATCCGGGCTATGAGCTGGAAGAGTCCTTCCAGCCCAAGGCGGGTGTGTGCCTTTCGTCAGGGCGGACGTCTGTTGTGTCCGTCTTCACTGCCTCGAAGACCCATCCCTCTCCATCCTTGGTGTGCACGTGGATTTAGGCTCTGTGAGCAGAGTCTACGTGTGCATATACCGGTCCCATAAAGGTGACACTGAGACAACTCGACTCTTCGACCATCTGAGTCAGGCGGCAGACATCGCTCAGGCGCGGTTCCCCAATAGCGAGCTGGTGTTTTTAGGGGCATTTAATGCCCACCATGACACCTGGTTAGGCTCCCCTAAAACAGACCATGCTGGCCGGACCGCCCACGCATTTGCTCTCACGCATGACCTGACGCAATTGGTACTCCAGCCCACCCGGATGCCTGATATTGTCGGTCAAGCGCCCTCCTTGTTGGACCTTCTGCTGACGAGCCACCCATCCGGGTACCTAGTGTCGGTTTGTGCCCCGCTGGGGTCCTCCGACCACTGCCTGGTGGGTGCAACAGTGCCATGCACCGCTCCCCCACAACCCGTGGAGGTGACGCGGAGACTGTGGCGCTACTCGTCGGCAGATTGGGATGGTATGCGTGAATACTTCGCATCCATCCCTTGGGGGCAGAGCTGCTTTGGAGGAAGTGATCCCACGGAGTGTGCAGCGGCTATTGCGGGTGAGATCAGTCTTGGAATGGAGTATTACATTCCATTTACTGATGTCACCTGCGGTCGCAAAGATGATCTCTGGTTCAGTCGTGAGTGCGCCGCAGCCGTTGAACTGAAACGGACGGCGTACCGCAACTGGGCCGGGGCTCATGCACTTGGGGATCCTAATATTGCCTCGATTAAAGCAGCCTACAACAATGCCACCAAGGCCACCAAAAGGGCATACAACAGAGCAGATGCCCAGCGAGTTGCACGTGTTGGCCAGGACCTTATTAGGCATCCCACGGGTAGCCGCTCCTTTTGGCGCCTGGCTAAACATGTGCAATCCAACTTCTGTCTGCCTTCGCTGCCCCCGCTGAAATATCCTGACGGTTCGCTAGCTCATCAACCGCAGGAGAAGGCAGATCTGCTTGCCAATCTTTTTGCGGCCAATTCCTGCATCGATGACGGTGGAGCACAGCCGCCTAAAATTCCACATTGCGGTGCACATATGCCTGAGATCCGAATCAGGCAATGTGATGTACGTGCTGAGTTGCAGTCACTTGATGTAAGGAAAGCTAGTGGCCCGGACGGTATTCCAGCGTCAGTACTCCAAATTTGCGCAGCGGAGTTGTCTCCAGTACTCACACGCCTGTACCGCCTCTCTTATACCTCGGGCATCGTGCCCCGGGCTTGGAAGGAGGCGAATGTTCAACCTGTACCCAAAAAAGGGGACAGGTCCGATCCTGCCAACTACCGGCCCATAGCTATAACCTCAGTACTGGGTAAGGTGTTTGAGCGGATAATTAACGCCCAGCTCATCCGCTACCTAGAGGATCACTCGCTGCTGCATGACCGTCAATACGGTTTTAGACCAAAACGGTCCACGGGTGATCTTCTAGCGTACGTTTCGCACCTCTGGGGGGAGGCTATGGAGAAGCATGGCGAATCTATGGCAGTTAGCCTTGATATCGCTAAAGCGTTTGACCGTGTATGGCATCGTTCGCTTCTCTCCAAGCTCCCGGCATACGGTCTGCCACCTCGCTTGTGCGAATGGGTTGCGGTTTTTTGGAGGGGCGCAGGATTCGTGTCCTTTGTGACGGACGCACTTCTTGTTTCCACCCAATAAATTCCGGTGTACCTCAAGGTTCCGTTTTGTCGCCGACATTGTTTCTGCTGCATATCAATGACATGTTGTCACTAGGCAACATTCATTGCTATGCGGATGACAGCACTGTCCACGCACGTTATTTCGGAAGACCTGGGGTAAAGCAGACCGAAACCGAGGAAAAGAGGAACCTTCTTGTCGCCGAGCTTGACGGGGTCTTGGACCGCATTTCCGAATGGGGCTCATGCAATCTTGTCGAGTTCAATGCCAAGAAGACACAGATGTGTCGTTCTTATAGTAAAGTGTCTCCTTTCCTTTCCCATCCTACTCTTCAGAGCACCCCCTTACCAATACAGGATAGCCTTAGCATCCTTGGCATGGATGTTCGCCGCGACCTAAACCAGCGGGATTACATCGAGAGCGTCATTAGAACAGCCTCCCGCAAACTGGGGATCCTGAACAGAGTGCGGCGATTTTTCACACCGGTGCAACTCTGCCTTCTTTATAAGGCACAAGTTCGCCCATGTGTGGAATATTGCTGTCACCTCTGGGATGGCTCCGCAAAATACTTGCTCGACGCCCTCGATAGGTTGCAGCGACGTGCTATCCGTATTGTCGGTGATGTAGAGGTGTCCGAGATCTTAGAGCCTCTCCAGCTACGTAGAGACATTGCCGGTCTAAGTGTTCTCTACCGTCTCTATAATGGGGAATGCTCTGAAGA
The DNA here is from genome assembly GCA_039566165.1 of Maruca vitrata. NCBI lineage: Eukaryota > Metazoa > Arthropoda > Insecta > Lepidoptera > Crambidae > Maruca > Maruca vitrata. Next base: position 5,658,704 of record CM076911.1, read on the forward strand.
GCTATTCCAGCTAGTCCCTCCCTCCCCTTTCCACTCCCGAACGACACGTGCTGGACAGCGCTGCCATCCACATACAATGCAGGCGCTGGTGGCTCGGACTAAGAGGTTCTGTTCCTCTTTTCTGCCACGTGCCATTAAGGCATGGAATGCCCTTCCAGCTCATGTTTCCCTCCCTCCTATGATCCCGGGCTCTTCAGGCGGGGCGTGAAACGGCATTTAAGCAGGCCTTCAGGGTGAGTGCGACAGGCTCAATACGATCTATTGTGCCTGTCGACCTCATATTTGGATCTCACTACCGCTTACCATCAGGTGGAGTGAGGTCATCTTGTTAGCCTTTTTATAAAAAAAAAAAAAAAAAAAAAGGTAGTAATACGCCCCCAGTTCCCATAGATCCGCAAGCTAAACATACGCGCTATCGCTTTACTAACACTTGAGGAAATTTAGCGAGTCATCTGTTAAACACGGCCAACAAGCATTGTTGACATGACTTAAGAGGTTTGCTAACTAACTATGCAACGGAACCAGTGTTGAATATAGTTACATCTCAGTTCTTGATAGTTAGTAGTTAGCATTTAGTCTAGACTTGCACAAACTTTGTATTAAATGAACGTAAAGGGATCACCGTTAATTGTTCCGTTTTCTAACTAACATTATTGTTCATTGATACGGTAGTAGTTAAGTCCAAGAAAGTAACTGCCTCGTGGATCCATTGGTAGCAAGCGCTGCGTTAGGACCGAGAGATCCCCGGTTCAAATCCGGGGTCGTGCAAAATTTGTGTGAGTTTTTCTTTAATGAAATTACTCAGCCCGGAGTTAGGAAGTTGGCGGTTGAACGCCCGTGCCTAGGAAAGCACGTTAAGCCGGTGGTCATGTCGGATTGCCGTCTCACCGAATTATGAGAGTGCACTTGTGTTTGCGCGCACACTTGTGCACTATAATATGTCCTGCGCACTTGGCAGATCGGCCGCCATGGCTGAAATCGGTCGGACGCCTTATTTTAGTAGTTAAGTTAGATTTGTTACTTCATTCATTATAGTTTTTTATATGGTGACAGTTACGTTAGATTTGGTAGTTAATTCAACAAAAGATTTTTCTTCTCTATAAATTTCAAACTTTACAATACGGCATCCATTGCTTCTTATCGACAAATCACCAGAGTAGTTTAAATTCTACATATGCATTAAATACACATACAGTTAATTTTTTTTTTTTGAAAAAATGTTGAGATCAAATATCTACCTATTTTGTACACATCAAAGTAATTACTTCAGTAAGACCTTATAGTTACAGTAAACCTCACATCGGCAACTTAAAATCGACAAAACTGTTCATTGTATACGAGGATAATAGGAAAACTTCGGGAGTTAAAAGTCAAACATAAGACTTAACAGTATAGTACCTAACTAAACTCATTTTACTGGCATTAGTCTCACATATAGGAACAGTTTTATGAAATTTCATTACATTTCTTTCTTTATGTGTACAGCGTACATTTTTGTTTAGGTCCCGTACAACTAATGCAACACTAAATTTATTTCTAAATAATACCGATCAAAATTTACTATCGACTGTTATCAAGAGAACGCCGCAGAAGGAAATTATGCAATACTTTGACTTTTAAACTTAATAGTATAAGTGACGATTTGGCCCAGCTATCAAGGAGCTGGTAAGTGCTAGTCTTGGATAGAGAGCGGTGGACAGGTTTGGAGGAGACCTTTGCCCAGCAGTGGGGTGGTACGGGTTAAGTAAAAAAGTTGAAAAAAAAAGGACAAGTAACTCTATATAAACATACGTTTCTGGGTCATAATCTAGATCTAGAATATTTATTCATAATAATTTATGATTATAACCTGTTGTGTATGCCATAATATAAATAAATAAAATACCCACAAAATATTTATTTAGTAGTTATTTGTTCGCTATGAGGTGTATCCAGCCTGTGAACGAACATGTAGAGTAGAATATTAAAAGTTAAAATAGTCATTTAATTTGATTATTTTATTAGTTGTATTGAGATGTATTTAAACAAGATAAGTAAATATACAAGTGACATCGTTGAAATTGTCAACTGTTCCTCACAGGACAGGCTAAGCCTAGTGTGAGGACCGGTAAAATTGTTTTGTAATGCTTATTATGGAAATAAATACATTATTATTATTATTATTATCTTAGGAGCCAATAGTGTCCCGGTGTGACATGAGTCCCTGACCTTAGCTAGAGCTTATTAGTTACCTCGAGACGGTACGGTAGGCATCCCAAGGCGATATTGTGAACATATTTGATTACAGGGGCAGGGGAGCCGACCCGGGCTAAGGTCTCGTACGAGCTAGCCGGAAGGTTGCTAGCCAATAACGAAGAAGCCAAAGCACAATTGATTAAGGACGTCGAAGGCCTGGACTACACCGCCCAGCCGAGGCACCCGCCAGATAAAACTAGTGAGTTAGATTCTTTACGGTATCCATTCTCGATGATTTATTTTCAGAAAGAAAAACATGTATGAATTTCCCCTTGAAGATCAATACAAGAGAGCCGAATGCGATTCAACTCCGAAAAAATTTCGGACTTAGTGTTATTGAATAATTTAAAATTGCTTTAAGAACACTTCTAGAGAACACTTTGCTCTGAAACGTCACAATAATATTAAAACCACCAGACAGGAGTCAGAAAGTTCTTACATCTTAAAGCGTTGATGTGTTAATTGTCTACCAATTGGTCCGCAGAATTTCAGACTGAGAAAATAGGAATAAACTCATGCACACATTCAACGAAGCGGTAAGATTAAAACCGGTCTGTTTGCGGAAACATCCATACAAATTCTACCCTTCTTAATATTAGTGAGCAATCAAATAACGGTGCCAATATTAAGGTATTGATGCTGGTCTGGTCCGTCTATGGGTTCTGTCAGGATTACCTAGTGCAGTTGCCTCCCTAAACTAATCTAATTCTAAGCCGTACAAGTGCGATGAGGCTACGAGCTTTGAGGGTTCTGCATAAAGTTTGGAGTAGGCAATATATTCATACATTGATACCTACAGAAGTTTGAAGAAGTACTACTGTGGAACATTATGGTGACTTAGTCACACCACACCAAGTAGTCACAGTGATTGCAACCAAAACTAACATTGTCAGTAATTTGTTCACAGAAGTAAACGTCACAGGTGGAGCAAAACAAAATATGCCGGCCCTGTCTAAGTTGCTCAAGATTGCCGAAGAAGAAAATAAGGTACATAACTAACTATACAAACCAAATCTGCTTCGCAATGCTTCCGTCAATATTTTTTATATTTCAAAAAATCTCGCTTCGTGTGATGGGCCCCAGGTTTTATACAGGCATACCACTTATTTTAACCTAAGGAAACACATATTGCAGATTGAGCAATAAACAACACCCTAACATTGAATCCTCATCCATCACTCTCTAAAAAGCCACCTTATTACCATCGACAGCCCTGCTGAGGTAACCCTAAAAAGTCCAGCATATTTTACCGAAACAGGACGACCCTCTCGCCCTCCCCCCATCGCCCGCGGCCATCCCGGTCTCCCCCTCCGGACCACCGTCTGGCTCGATGCACACCGGCAATCATAATACGAGGACTTATTTACTGAGCGGATGCAGCTACTTCCTTAGCTGTAAACATTATGTACGGAATGCGAGATATATCCGGCGCGTTTAGTACCAGAGTTACTGCGGCAGGTGAAAATTCAAAGTTCTGCATTTGCGGAGTCCGGAGCGTACGAATAGACAAAGTGTAGGTAAAGGATGTTTCGATGCGTTGTCAATAGCGAGCAATACCAACAAGAATTGTCAGTTATTCATTACTCTCTTTAAATTACATAAACAATTCTCCAAATAATTACAAGAAAAATTGTAAATATAAATCACTTGATATATTTATTTAAAGTTGAGTTAAGTAAACACTTACATAATTTATTACTTAAGTTGTATCGGAAATAACGCCATAAAAACGAAGATATACTCCGGAATTAGGAAAAAATTATACACTTTGAAACACCGGAATAGTTCACCTGTACTATTCCGGTGATAAATTGTGATAGATTTTTTGTGCTAAGTTTACGTTTAGATTAATAAATTTTATCAAATGAAAAAGTTTAAACCTACAGAAAAGTAGCTCAGATCCTAATCAGGGCTGATAACTTAATCAAAAATCACTAACATTCTAAAACGTGCAAAGCATATTAGCTATTATGACTCAAAAATAATAAAACTAAACGATAGAACTCGAAGACTACAGGAATGTGAAAACATGTGAAGTGAATTTCCTTAAGCGATTTAATCTCCTCTCATCTCTTTAGGGAGGGTCCACCCTCTCGCGTCCGCTGCACAACGGAAAACAAATATTAGTATGAATGAAGATCCCTGGACATACGTTACAATTAATATTGTTCAAAATTTTTATATTTCGAATGTTTAATGGCAAATTTGGTTTCTATTTCAATTTGTTTGCTTGTACCTACTTCTTTCTTAAGAGATGGCGTTATTGTATTCACTTTGAATCGCGGTATCAACATTTTCTATAATAAAAGATGGACCCCTGTATGCTCGCTATAAATTGTCTTGGAATCTTGGATCTGATCTTGTCTTTCTTGTCAGTTAGCCTTCTTGCCATAACCTAGGGACCATCACACATACTTTACTGTATAGTCTCGACTCACATAGTTAAGCTCACTTAGTAATAACTTTCACAATCCCGGGTGAAAATTAAACTTTCATAAAATAAATATGAGATCTTTTGGGCTTGATGAATTGGACTGGAGTGCATGAAACTGTAACAAAAAGGTTTTAGGCGTCAAAGACGACCGTGTTATTTACAAAGTAGGTGAAGAAAAATCATTGAATTGTTAAAGCGGCGGATTAGACTTTTATCACTCTATCCGAAATTTGGTTGGGTCATTCATTTTCCAAGTTAATCGATTAGCTCATAACTGTAAAGTAGCCATAGTTGCTGCGTTATACTTCTTATTTATGTTTGTTGTAATCTCGACGGTGTATTCTCTAGTGCCGCTATTTTTAAAAGACAAGTATCGTGGCTTCGATTTCCACTCGTGACAAATATTTGTGTGATGAATATTCGTTTGTTCCGTGTCTGGGTGTGTTATTTATTAATTGAGTTTATTTCTGTTGCTGTAATTGATTTATCGTTGTTGTACCACTGTTATTTATTTACATAGACTAGATAAATGTACGTGAGTGTTGTTCTGTAATATGAATTTTCTTGATTGACTCATGTTTTAAGGGCCGGTATGCTGTTGCAAACTCTGCGATAAGATCTGGGGACGTTCTCTTGGTGGATAGCCCTTACGCCGCATGTCTGCATCCAGATAACTACGGCACCCACTGCTTGCATTGCTTCAAAAGGTGACGAGGAAACTGTTTAAATTCTACTATACCATATCATATTGCGAAGTTGATAATTGCGATTTTTCCTTCCATAAAACTCCGTTTCGTAATCGATATGGAGGGCCGAATGATAGTTTTGTAAGTTTTTCTGTGGCACACGATGAAGCTCGTAACTGTAAATTAAATCGTAATTTATTGTGTATATTGTTGTCTATTCCATTCCGTTTTCTATTCCATTCTATTAAAACCGTCGATGGCCGAGTGGTTCAGGCCGTTGCTTGCCATGCAAAAGATCGCCAGTTCAAACCCCGCCACATACCACTGTGTTTTTCAAATTTGAAATTCATATGTACGATTATTCGACGCTTTAAAAGTGAAGGTAAACATTCGGTAGGAAACCTACATAACCTAAGAATTTCTTCGTAGACAGGTGGCTACGAAGAAATTCTTAGGTTGTGTAGTCAACCAACCCGCACTTGGCCAGCGTGGTTGACTAAGGGTCTATCGCCCTAGTTTACGGTAGGCCCGTGCTTCAACAGTGGGATCGTATATGGGCTGATAATTCTATTTTATTCTTAGATTGGAAGATTGCGAAGAAGAAGCACCTGTGTGGTGTCCAAAGTGTTCTGCCGTGGTGTTCTGCAATATTCAATGCCGAGACACAGCAGTTTCCACGTACCATGCTCATGAATGTCAATTTCTCGATCTTTTTATTGGTAAGTTTTTAAAGAATTTAAAAATATTTTTTTAAGGCCGTCAAAACGGGAAATTATTCAAGTTGTATTTAGGAGTCAGAAAGGTCCGTTACCAGTATTCATTATACTTCTTAAGCAAAAGGAACAAGGTTGATGTAAATGTATTGTTACATAAAGATTTTTTAATTTTATTACAGGGTCTGGTATGTCAATACTCAGCCACATTGCTCTCCGAATAATCACGCAAGCTGGCCTTGACACCACTTTATCCATATATTCAAAACACTTGTCTAACGAAGTCAAAACCGTAGAGGGCTCTGCATTGAACGACATTGAAGGTGTTTCCAAAAAATCTAAAATGAAGAGCCGAAAAGAAAGATTGAATAGAAGCAAAAAAGGTTTGAAGGCATTCACAGAAAAAATCAAGGAAGATGAAACGGATACTAAAGTGGAGGGCAAAATGAATTTCGAGGAGACATTAGAATTAAAAGCTGCACAGTTTTATTCGCTCTGCGCACATTCAGAACAAAGGAAAGGTGGGGATTATCTTAAAAGGGTTGTCATGGCGATGTTTCTATTGGAATGCTTGAAGAAATCAGGTTTTTTCAAGAATTGCGACCCAGAAAATATTGTTAGAGGTAAGCAAGTCTTGGAAGCTTTATTTTATTTTTTTTAATGGCCGTTCTAGATCGTCTTTGCAATTGTAGCAAAAATATTGTTTTGCATATTATAACGAGGTTTAGTAGTATATTTGCACTTTTTTAACACGTTTAACTCGTTAATAAATACAATACATATTTGTAAGATTTTAATAAAAACATCGCATTGAAAATGAAAGGCGCGTTGTCTGCGCTGTCGAAGTATTTACAAGCATGTGCCAATTTCAGTAATGAACTTTTGCGGGTTTAACTTTAACGAAATAAGAAATTAACTTTTATTTTATTTGTCCTTATTTTACATGTAATCAGTTTGGATTCGTTGCGTATACAAATGCACATCATTTTTTTTTTCACTTTACTAAATGCTCAATCACAAGTACTGGCATTAAAAACCTTTAATCACTGGGTTTAGTCTTAAACTATAAGAATGATTCTAGTGTAATACTATGGCAAATAGAAGGTCCAGACGTCTAAAATATTTAGAAAAACGGAAAAAATTCAACTGCCTCACCGCGGCCCGGGGATTCGAACACCCGTCCTTCCGGGAATCGCGCCCAGACGTGCATTACCATCACACCAGACCAGCAGCTATTAATTGAAGCCGTCGAATTTTTCCCGTATATGACCTGTTAGCCACAGGTGGCGCCATCTACTATCAGTGATACACACTGACAGCCGTAGACATCTCATTGCAGAAATGTAAACTACAGATACAGTTACAGATACAGTTTTTTTTCCGTTTTTCTAAATATTAGTTCAGCTAGTGCAAGCTTTAGCACTTAAAAAATTTAAATTTACAGACGTCTAAAAGTCAGTTAACCAACTTTTAAAGTTAATGAAACTGTTAATATTTTAAATTGCAAAAGATAAATCACAACTAATCTGACCGGTAACTTTAAGACAGTCGTGATCCTGCATGCTGAATAGGTACACCAACGGATGTTATAACTTTTATTCCTTTTTTAAATGTCAGCCTTCGCCAAGCTCACCTAAAAATTTAAGGAAAGTGCAACAGATTGTTTTATTTCCAGCCGAAACGTCAATCTGCGAGATGATCGTGAGGAACCTTCAAATACTGCAGTTCAACGCCCACGAGATCTACGAGACAATTCGCGGGGAACACTCGTTCACTGGCTCCAGGCCTGTCTACATCGCCGTCGGGATCTACCCCACAGGAGCTTTGTTCAACCACGAATGCTATCCGGCTGTTGCAAGGTATTGTAAAATATAATAATAATAAGTATGACATGTGTTCTCATTATAAACTAGATTATGATTGCGCTATTCTAACGGATAACACAATATGCCTGACATAACTCTTGTATTATTCTAACATCATGAGTCCACAATAATAGAGAAAGTTAGAAAATATGACAGTTTGCAGTTAAGTATTAAAACGTAACAAGAAGCCTCTAAGTTTCGGGCCTGTGCCCCCACGTAAGCCTTCCAAAAGTATTGGAAAGATGTTTCCTTACCGTCCTTATCCAAATGCTATTACTATCCATTTTTTTTTTCAAAATAGACTTACCAAAGCGTACCACATGTTTTTAGGGTTGCAATTCTTATGCTCTATACTCTTTTTCAGCTAAGATGATCCCTGTGACACTTCATTGTGTTCTGAATCACGCATTTTACGTTTGACAAACGAAAATAATTTTATTGCACACTTTTTTCATTTTAATGCGGCGTCATTAGGAAAAATATTAAAATCTTAGGTGAAAAATACTTTAATAAGTGATATGAATTACACACTAGTTCTACCAATTTGTTTCAGTCCTCCTTTCATTTTATTTATTTCAAAGTAATAAAGAGTTATATTTTTCAATGGTATCATGTTCCAGAACAATATAATTTAAAACTGCCAATTTTGTCAGGTAGATCTCAAAATAAAATACCATCAACGTGGTGAAATTTGATAGGTTGAATAACAACAATCTATTTTTTCTATAAAACCATAAATAACATCATGTGGGCGGGCACCTAGACGTCTCCTTATTAGTACTTGAAATTGAAAGGCTAAGCAGCAATGGATTATAAAAGGCGACCATAATAACCCATTATTATCAACGTCTCGGACTGGCATCATCTCCAAAGAAATCCTGCATATGGCGGCGCCTTTGTTTGCAAAGAAAACATGAGTGACATTTACTTGGAACATAACGTGATATGAGGTGATATCGCATAATGGGAAAAATCTACAAAAGATAATCTTAGCAAGCCCTTTCTCACGTTACTAATGAAACTTTTGTTAGCCCTGTATTTACATAATGGGATTTTAATGGGATTCATATACCTACTCATAGGTATTGACTTTCGCCTTCATAGTTTTGCCATCATAAAATAACCTCGGTAAATGGGAGGACTCTGAAAACACTATTCGTACGAAATAAAACTAACTTTACGGATTAAACTCGCGTGTATTGATATTCTAAACATTATTTAGAGATCCGACGTTTCGAGCTCTTTACAGCGCTCGTGGTCTTGGGCAAGACTAAAGTTGACAGATGTCTTCATAAGTGAGTTTAATTAGTCTTGCCCATGACCACGAGCGCTGTAAAGAGCTCGAAACGTCGGATCTCTAAATAATGTTTAGAATATCAGTACACGCGAGTTTAATCCGTAAAATTAGTTTTATTTCAAATGTGTAGTACTCGCGCAAATAAAAATAGACAATACTATGAACACTATTCGTAGTTTATCAGACATTCACATATCATTGCGAATGTATAAATATATCCAATCAAAAACATAAATGTGAAATGAGAGCCAAGTTCAATATTATGATAATTGCCTTGGTTGTTGACTTCAACGACAAAAGAAGTGAGATCTAAATGGGTGCCAAGTTCAATGGTCAACCCAGAAATTTATTTATAAGTAACACTATAACATACCTATCATATCTTCTTATAACATAAGATAATGTATGGTGGTAGCCTATGAAGGTCTGTCTTGGCTAGTTTCTATAAACCTACCAACGTTTAATTATGTTCGCTCGCTAGTTTCTACCAACAATCCAAATTTTCGGAATTATAAAATAAAAACCGACAAATACTTGTAGGTTTAGAACTTGCGACGGCTATAATTCATATATGAAAACTAGCCAAGACAGACCTTCATAGGCTACCACCATACATTATCTTATGTTATAAGAAGATATGATAGGTATGTTATAGTGTTACTTATAAATAAATTTCTGGGTTGACCATTGAACTTGGCACCCATTTAGATCTCACTTCTTTTGTCGTTGAAGTCAACAACCAAGGCAATTATCATAATATTGAACTTGGCTCTCATTTCACATTTATGTTTTTGATTGGATATCATTACTTTTTGTAGAAAAGTATATATCATCGTAACGCCGTGGGTCCTTTGAAAAGGACAAATTCAAAACTAAAACTAGACTTTATGTAGGTACCTACCCTAAGTAATAAATATGAAAACCGACTATAAGTACCTACTCTTAATTGTAAATAAGTAAATATACCAAAATATATACTTAGTGCACTGCCTTCCCCGGTATATAGGCGTGATTAGGCACTGATTAGGTATTTTTGTTAAGCGTTCATAATAGAACCTAACCTAATTATTAAAAAATTGCCAGTTTTTTATTTATTCCTTTGTATTCATGTAATTACCTATCTGCATACCAAATTTTAACTCTCTAGGTCATTTGGAACTGGGTTAGAATTTTGATCTGTCAGTCAGTCAATGATAAAAATGAGGATTTTTGGACATTAATATCTAAATAACTGTTTGAGATAAGCTTATGAAATTTAGAACACATATTTATCTCGCAAGTCACAATATATGAGCCAAATTTGATACGTTTATGTGAAATAGTTTTTGATTTATGAGGGGTTCAAAAGTGGTTCCAAATGGTTCGTGTAATATTACACACGGTGCGGCTCGCCAGTTCTGTTTCTTGAACTTGGCTTGACACACTACCGCGTGTCTAGATCAAACCCGGGTCACGTCAAATGTGTAGGTATGTAGTCACATACTTACACATTTTACGTGATGGTTAAAAGTATAAATATATAAGTATAAAAAAAATATTTGGGATATTTCCATACACGCTCATTTGACCCTAAACTAAGCAGAGCTTGTACTATGGGTACGTACTAATACGTTCATTGATATTTATAAATACATATTCACACACAAACACCGAACAAACACCAATTTTCATCACACAAATATTTTTCGGGAGAGGATCGAACCCACGACTCTTGAAACCGCCAGCCAGGGTCACTGTTCCACCGAGCCAGACACGTATGTATCAACGTAGATAGGGTCATCAAAAAAGATGGATTGATTAAATAATCTCCGATGCATCCTCAAATTACTCATAGTTAATGCATGCTTAGCATCGTCCTGCCAGGCAATCTGTCGTTATCCAAACTTTATCCACAACTAGAACTTTCGAAATGTATAAATTTAAAACTAGCGAGCTCTAGCCAGTGCTCTAGCGCCCGCCCGCGATTTCGAACGCGTAGAGTTAGTTGACGTTATATTTTGGAAAATATCTTTATGGATCGTATCCCTATTAGTTATTTTGATAATGTCAGCTAAGTTGTTGCGAAGGTATTATACATAGTTAATATTTTTGCGTGTAAGATTTTCACGCATATACACCCATCCTCACATACATTTCACACTTTTGAATAAGAATAATGAATTTGATTCATCGTTTTCAGGTATTTCGTCGGTTCTAAGATAGTGCTGCGAGCAACCCGCCCTTTAGCTCCGGGCGAGATCGCCTCCGAAAACTATGGTCATCACTTCATGATGAGGAGCGTCAAAGAGCGACAGAGGGCGCTGGCCTGTCGTTACTGGTTCCGATGCGAATGTATTGCTTGCAAGGAAGACTGGCCCACCTTGAAGCAGATGAATGCTTCTGAACCGCCAATTTATTTGAGGTAACAAGTTCAGCTCTCCTCATGTTATCTTATGTTGTAGCAAGGACCGTGTGAATGGTACACCTCGACCCCCGCTAGGTACCCATCGGTAACTCAAAAGGTCCCTATGGATGGGTTGAAGCGTACCATATAGATAGGCCTCTCCACAATACTCAATATTTGGCTACGAATAGACCACTCCAGAAGTATGAGCCTATGACAGCTCAATGAGTGACATTCACATAGAAGATGTTTCACGTCAAACTCCCCTTGCGCTTGTACCTGTACATTAAAAATATCCCTACAATTGGATTTATAACGATTATCCTGACGCATTTCTTCCAGATGCCCAAATATTTCTTGCAATGGAAAGTTCCGAGCTGGACCCCAGATGCAAACTCGATGTAGCAAGTGCTCAACGAACATAGATAAGGAGTTAGTGAAGATTAACTTGGAGAATATCAGCAAATGCATTGACCAATACCAGGTATAAATTTAGTTCTTCCACTTCCACACGTTCTACTTCAGCTGCTACGACATTTTCGCTGTGGTATTCAACAGTTTTTGGAGATAATTTGGAAATTAATAAAATGATTTTTAGTTATATTTACATAGACCCGCTTTCATTTATTTGTGTAGTGTTTTGTTTTTCGACCCTGAAGGTAATTTTAATGGTCTCTAGTTGACCTTCCGGCAAAGAAAACGTGTAAAGAGTATATTCTCGAAACAAAAAACTAGCGCACATGTATCTTCGAAGAAAGCGATTCATTGCCGTTTATTTACAGACAGGAGCAAAGCAAATGGACGCAGAGTGCATTGAAGACGCAATCACGAATATGTGTGATGCAGTAGACCTTTTCCACGAGGTGGCGCGCGCGCCGCATCGTGAGACGCATATCGCTCAAGAAGCACTTCGATCCTGCTTCTCATCTACGGGAAACGTGCATATAGTCCGAAGTGCAGACGGTGGGGACACTGGCCGTGCCGAATAAGATTTGTTTTAACCCCCGGATCTATGCTTGTATCGACAGCTTCATGCCCTAAATCAGCCGTCAGGCGTACTTATTACTATGGGAATACAGTATCACACAGCTGCAGCTTTGCAGTCACGGCAGCTAATTTGAATACGCTCTATGAACTGCTCGAGCAGTCACATAGAATAGGCGTGACGACTGGGTCAAAATCTTATTATTCTATTTAGTCCGTAAGTTAGTTTATACAAAAATATGGGACACGTATTTTTTTGTTTTTCAATTGATTGAAAAATGACAATATTATAGCTTATCAAACTTCTGGAGTGGGGGCTTGAGACGTCACAGTTACTCAAAAATTATACCTAAACGTGACGTCATACGAAACTTCTAAGCACTATATCTTCATAATTTCTTGTTTGTGAAACAAAATAAAAAATACGAGTACAATATTTTTAAATAATCTAAATAACGGACTATACCAAAGCCGCTCTAAGTTGGCCGATTTGCTACATGTCAGACTGACTGCACTAGTGAGGGACAACGGTAAAATTGCCGAAGTATATAAGTAACAGTTATTTCCACTTTATAACCAAGCAAGGTCTAATTATAACAAATTTTTATTAAAAACATTAATTCACATCCAAAAGATTGAATTTAAGTTCCTTATTTATAAATATATTTATTTTTAAAATACAATACTTATTAAATCCTTCATCCTATTTTAAAAAAATACCTGGTGAGTATTACCCACTACGTCACTATGAAAACGTGTCAAACGGCGTAACCTTGTAAAAGCGTAATACAGAGTGGAAATTTTACGTTTTCTTTTTATAATTCAATTATTTTAGGTAATAAAAGACAAATAATTAGATAATTATGTGCATTTGAAATTTTGAAATAACGTATTATTTTTAAAAGTTGTTCTTATGATTCGCGTAAATATGTTCCTCTTAACAAGGATAAATGCAAAATATAAAATAAAAAGTGTCAAATCAGTCTTCTAAGAACGGCTCCGGTATAATTATCTAGTATTTGTCTTTTATTACCTAAAATAATTGAATTATAAAAAGAAAACGTAAAATTTCCACTCTGTATTACGCTTTTACAAGGTTACGCCGTTTGACACGTTTTCATAGTGACGTAGTGGGTAATACTCACCAGGTATTTTTAAAAATCGGATGAAGGATATAATAAGTATTGTATTTTAAAAATAAATATATTTATAAATAAGGAACTTAAATTCAATCTTTTGGATGTGAATTAATGTTTTTAATAAAAATTTGTTATAATTAGACCTTGCTTGGTTATAAAGTGGAAATAACTGTTACTTATATACTTCGGCAATTTTACCGTTGTCCCTCACTAGTGCCTTTGAGTATAAAGCCACTGGAGATGCCATAACGTCAACGCTTCTAACAAATTTTTTCGCCACTTTTAGCGGGGGGCGAGGTAAACACGTACAGCACACCACCAAAAAATTAATAACTCAACAGACACAAATTTTGCTGTAACGATAAACGCACACTACAAAAATGTTCAACACTTCAAACAATACACGCACACAAACAAAGTTTTCACGTAACTACGCAACACACATACGAAAAAAATAGTGATGACACAAAGAATAAAATAAAATCAGTTTGGTGAATGAACTGAACTATCTTGTACTGATTATTGTAATTCAATAACGTTTTGTGGGATCTTATTAAACAATTTTGTGCTTAAACCCAAGAACGACTTTCCAGTCTTTTGAAGCCTGAGCCTTGAAACGGCAAACTTATATTTAGAAAAACGGAAAAAATTCAACTGCCTCACCGCGGCCCGGGGATTCGAACACCCGTCCTTCCGGGAATCGCGCCCAGACAAACTTATGTTTATTACTGGTGTTAAAATGGTGAGGATCCGATATTAAATGATTGTATGTTCTTGTAAACATATAAGATACAGTCCAAAATGTACTGAGAGGATACGGTTAAAATATCTATGTCTTTAAAAATATCTCTAAGGGAGTCACAGAATTTCTTTTCATTTTCAGACTAAATTTCAATATCGTATGACCAGAGGAAAGAAAAGTAATTTTTCTAATTCATCTTACAAGATTTAAATATAACATATGTTTAGACCTTTTATTTAATTCAAAATTAAAGTAAAAAACGGATTATACAACTAACTGCAGGGAGTGAATGATTCATTCAAATGTTGAGTCGCTTTTTTGACTTTGTGACATCACTAGCCCCCGTACCACTGTATTCTTGTTTATTTTTTCTGTCGTTTACGTATCGCAACGACTTTTTTTTTAAATGGCAATTCTTCTTAAATACACGTTTAAAAGTTAATAAAAACACTTAGATATGATACTAAACGCGCTCTTGTTGCGAATTTGAGCTCTCGATCGCCTTTTACATGAGAATACTGCACAACTAACCATTTTTCAAGAGTAACGTCACGCGACAGGGATCAATGCAAAATGGCGGTGGTGCAGCGACAAGTAGTTTTATTAAACGTGTTTGAACAGTTGACCAATGTACTTTGCCGGAGGGGGTCGCCCGTGTAAGGCATCTCCAGTGGCTTTATACTCAAAGACTAGTGCAGTCAGTCTGACATGTAGCAAATCGGCCAACTTAGAGCGGCTCTGGTATAATTATACTTTTTTTAGTCGTGTCGCCTGTCCACAGGTGGGCAAACATGGATTTTTTTTCCACTTATCGGTAGGAATATATAGACAGGGGCTTGAATGTCTGTCTAACCCTCCCTCTCACTAAATAATACACTAAGGACATGTTCACTGCACCCGTAAGTTTATTATTGTCATTCCCAAGGGCTAGCAAAGGGCTAAAAGACTAAATGGGTTAATTCATTTTCATACAATGAGATTAAAGATGTCCATTCTTCTTATATGTTGTACCTAACTGTACTAAGCTAAGTGTGTTATGTTCATGTTACCGTTATGTTACGTTATTGTTGAAATAAAAGACATTATTGAATTGCAAAGGTTATTTTTTTTATTTTTGTACGGAACGAGATTACACAATAAGAGTAAATAGGAATAATACAAGTTTTTGCAAATACATTTGGAGTACATAAATAGGCGATGCAACTCCCTAGTAAAATTTGACACAAAAATCGCAAAATAAATCGCAGCGCAGTTATATTCGCGATGCTAAGCTAAATCTACTATAGACATTAACGATTACGTATTGCGAAGACCAAAAATTGCAGACGTGCAATAACACGTAACGTTTCTTCAAAACCACGCAAATTGAACAGTCACTTGAGTTAATTCAATGTAAATTACTTGTCTACGGTTAGAACTCGAAAAAAAAATGATAGAATGCTGTCTCCACAAGCATACGTTAATTCGATGCTTATCTTGCCTTCCCCATGACTAAGAAGTACATCACATAATTAACAATGCTTTATTTGAAGACCACCACATCTCAGGAGCATATTGTCATTTGTTTTAAGTTACCGCATGTGTAAGAAAGGTGCGACCCGTTTCAATTAAGAAGCAGTAAAACTTTCATCAATCAGAATCATATGCGTAGGAGTTTATACAAACTTCCACTCTGCACCCATCTGGTGCACAAACGTTATACGATACAAAGAATACTACGAGGATCTGATGCATCTAGTGGCGTAACTATAGGGTGGCAGAGCGGCAAACTGTTAAGAGTCCCCGATCAACGAGGGGACCTCGTCCCTAGAGGCCGGATTATTCCCAATTGTCCCCTCTAAACTATGTAGTAGTCTTAAGTAGAGGAATATGGGTCAGTTAAAAATTAACAAAAATAAGTAAGTAGGTTTAAGTCTTAGTGGACCTCAAAGGACACAGTTTAGAGGAGACCAATGGGAATAACCCAAGAGGCCACGTGCTCAGAAATGGCAACTATTTAGAAGATCATAGAGTTGCTATTTTTAAAGCCGCTAAAAATAATGTGCCACTGTCCCCATGTGGTACAGTTACGCTACTGGATGCATCCTACGGATACGCGGCTTCAGCAAGTAAGTATAGATTAGTTACGCGGTATTGGGTCTGCAGTTTTTGCCCTTGTTGGAGCCTAAGGGTTTTCGAAGAAGGTCTTGCAGGCGCACTCCTGGGCCTCACCGTCGCCCTCGCCCTCACCAGCGCTGGAGGCGGTCCTGCGAAGCGTCTGGACCTGGGTCTGCAGGCCGAGGATACGAAGCTGCGCCTGCTCGAAGTTCTCATTCAATCGCTGGATCTGGCACTGCATGCGGCATTGCAGCTGAAATTTCGAAACATATGCTCGTAAGGGTACATACGATGATTTGCTTGGAGCAGTCTCGTCATCATCACCGGACTTGCGGGGGAACGGATGGCTCTCACCCCTTAATATTTTCCCACCAAATCTCTCCCCTCAAAGGCGAGTCCCTTTAATGGGGCGGCTTGGTGTATCCAAATGGTAAAATCCCAAAATGGTAATAAATGTTTTAACCCCTTATGTAAGATGTTGCATGTGCACCGATTATAAAATCTAATGTTTCTCATGCAAATTAAAACAAAGTCGTATGTACCTGTTTCCACAAGATAGCCTTAAAAAAATAAAGAATAATTACTTATTATGACATGTTTACACGAGAAACCTTACTTTCTATGACTGTTATTGTTTTAATCATCTTCTAGGTATAAAACGCTATTGATTGTTATATAAATTTTTGTAGGCGTTGTTGTTATTTCTGTCACAATTGAGACACGATTAAATATCACTCTTGACAATTCGCAGATTATTTTATATGCCAATAAAATAAAAACCCGGTCATTCCACAAAAAATATTATGTTACTTAGTACACTTCCTACGTTGAATGGAAAAGTGTCTATCGTTGGGAATTAGAAGCTAGAAAAGTCAAGATGTTTGGTAAATTTTCATCATATTTTTACCTCTTCGCGGTCCTTCTCAGCAGTCTTCACTTGGGCTCTGGAAGCAGCCAGTTGCCTCTCCAGCTCCGCTATAGAAGTCTGCATACACCTGCCGAGCAAATTATTATGTGTCATAATTATGAACTTATTATAATCTCACCCTCCAACGTCATTTATTTAGGTTCTAAAAATAATTTAAATTCGGTAAAAGCATATCTACATCACATACTACACAATTTCGGTCGGTTATCTTTGTTAACACAAAGTTAGTCAATACCCATTGTTTTTCTTGAAGTAGTATACCTTCTTTGGCTTTTCCTTCACGATGAATTTTAATTCGAATATAAATATATTTGTTTACATACATTTTGGTAAATGTTATATTTTAATTCGTATTTTAATTTAATTTAATTCTAATTTCAGCTTTCTAGCTATCACGGTATATAAGATACAGCTTGGAGACAGACAGACAGAAGGACAGACGGAAGGCGGATGCATAGAAATTGAAAGTCGGTACGGAACCTCAAAACCCGGCTGTGCGCGGAGTCGGCATCGGGTGAAGGAGCGTTAAAAAAAAGTAAAAAACAAGGCGACTCACTTGCGAATGGTCTCGGTGCGCTCGTTGGCGCGTTGCAGCGCGCGCGCCGCCTCGTCCCGAGCGCGGTCCAGCTCGCCGCCCAGCTGAGCGCACTCGTGCATCTTCTCCTGGAGTCTCTTCTCGTTCGCCAGCACAGACTCCTCCATTCGGATCACGTTGACCCTGCGAATGCAGAACGATTGAGAGAGTACTCGCGATGCTTGAGCAAGACGATTTTCTTTTGTTTCATTAGAAAACTGAAACTGTCCGGGATATTACCATGTTGTTTTGTTTTAATGAGCTCCCAATATTTCGGCACTGCTGCAATGCCACGGGTGAACTGTAGGACTGCGAGAAGGTGCTAGGTTCTTTTGTTTCGTCTAACGGTGACGTTGAAGTGTATGTTGCCAGGATTTTTTTGTTTGTCGCACATTTTTTCAATAAATGGTTCCAGCAATCGAAAACATGTTCGAGGTACAACAGTTTAATAATTATCTACCCCTTTTAAGGAAAATATTGTTATCTCTGGAATGTGTACCTATATAAAATAATATAATTATATTTCAAACAATATTTCACGCTGTTCTATCGGTTTGCTGAAATTTCTTTCGTATGTTCGCCATACTGAGGAAATACTCAAGGCACTTTATTTTTGTTTTATGTTACGATGAGTATTTGCCGCTGGTCCTTGGCTGGCATCTTATAACTAGCCTTATTATCATAACAGAACATGCAGTGGAATGTAAAGCTCCGACACTAAATTGTGTAAGCGACAAATACCTGAGCGCGCTCTCGGGCATACGTAGCTCCCCTAACGGTTCCCCGTTAGGGGTACTTCGACTCGACTTACCAATTTCAGTCCAGACTCCCAATGAAACTGATTAAAACCATATGGAGGTTGATGTAAGTAGTTTTTGTTGTTGAATTACATCACTAATTTTTCAAAGTACGGTCGTTAAAACTGTTGATTAAATTTATATCAAGCTGCTACATTTGAAATAGAGCAGCAAAACTTGATGAAAAAAACGCAGGTCACGGAACTAGCCCGTTATACTGGCTAGTTCCGTAACTCGACGACAGTCCACCTATTTTGAGTGGGGAAAGAATGTAGGTATTGCGACAATCCAAAACAACTGAGGCGTGGCTGGTCAACGATAACAGATGGCAGGACCCCCACAAATTGAATCGTAATTGGTTTGTGATTGAATGTGAATTTTTGGTTACAATTGCCGTACTAAATGTGTCGATAAATTATGTTACAATCTAATAACGATTCCATTTTCCCTAACTGAACGGAGGGTCCTCAGGCCCTCACATCCGACTAATTAACAATAAATGGTTCAATTTAACCATTAAAAACGTGTGATCAGTTGAAATAAGGAATGGATGTGTACACTTCTAGATGGTGGACGAACATGATATTGATATTTTTCAATAGTGCGTGGATGACAATGGATCAATCATTTTGGAAACAACTAAGTATGTATTGAAAGGTAAATATGGGAGACTTACCAGATGAATGCAATAAAATGTGGACAAAAGATTCAGTGTTTCACAAAGCTTATGGTCAGATGCGTGCGTCCAGAACACTAACTAAGGGGTGAATGCGATAAGAAAATCGTTCAGGTACCTATGCACTAGATCTAACGAAGGCGTTAATTAATAGAGGGACATACATTTCGGTGAAAAATTCTAGGACAACATGGGAGATATTTTTTTAAGCTGTTTAGGAAATATTCACTGTACTGTACACAATAGATCTGCATAATAATCGCCCTTCGTGTGCGTTGAGTCCGCAGTAAATCCACGGCAAATGTATTATACGTAGAGGTTCTTATTTTTCTGGATTAAAATCCCTCGTCTGCACAGGCCATCAGGGGTGACTAACTAATGATGAAATACTTACTTCAGCCTTTCTATCTCGCTCTTGAGCGTCATATTGGTCTCGGTGAGCTGAGATATTCTCTGCTGCAGAAGCGCCATCTGTTTCTCATCTGCACCCTTCTCTGGCGGCTTTTCCGGAGTTTTCAAACTATTGTGCAAGAGCACATGCACCTAAAAATGAAAGATAAAAAGTATTTTATCTCAAACTTAAGAAGACTTCTTCTTCGTCTTTCGAATTCGGTAATATATGCTCTATCACTGTTCACAATCACTTATGCTTAGAAAGATACCTTTGCCTACAGTGCCTACGCTCGAGGCAAACACGAAACTAATTCCGTCGTGTTATGAATAGGGTGAGATGAAGCGTACACTCAAATGTCCTGCGATATGTGTCACCACCACAGACGTCGCCCGATTTCGCTTACCATGTCTCTGACACTCCTAGGGCATTCTCGAATGTAAATTTAATGCTAAATTTATCTAATATGTTGGTAATACCTCAACTAAGACTACATTCTGGATATGAGCAGATTTAAACCGATTTGTTTTCTCCGTTCTTTTTTTACTTATTCAATGTACATTTTGGAATCTTGTATATTTATTTATTTTTAATATGATTTGATAATATCCGATGTTTAAGACTTTCCCAAAGCTCATAAATAGGGATTATTACGTATATTTTATTGTATTAACTTCTCGTTTATTTAATCAATTTCTTTAAGACGTTCCTGAATATCCCTGTAGGCTTCCAAAGTGTGTGGTAACTATATGAAGACAATACGCAAGTAAATATACCTGGATGACGTGGGATGTGTTTCACACACGAAGCTAAAAATATTAACCGCCTACGCTAAGCAGAAACGAAACGTGTAGGCTACATTTATACTCGATATAATAAAAACGTAACGGATCTCAGTCTGTACATAGAAAAGGAAAGAGGAGGAATGGAAAGATTACAGGAGAAGTTCATCAAGGCAGTAGTATCCAAAACAATGATTTAAGGAGTACCTGTCTATTTATCTGTTTGAATGTGCAGCATGTTTGTAGACAATTGCGTATGAAATCAAATATTAAAGGTGGCCATAAAAGTCTCCTCTCCAAATCCAGCTTTCACATGTAATTGACTCATCGCATTATCACCTCTTTTCACCTTCCAAGCAAGATGTAAAGAAGAAGCGCAATTTCATTGCCGTCATCCTATTTTTTATAGAATCAAGGAATATGCTTACTTTCTCCCTCGCACAATTCAACTCCCTGGCCAACTGCTCAGCGTTGTGCTCGGCGATTGCTTGAGCCTGCTGAGCATCCTTCAACCGCATCTGAGTCGCTTTCAACAGGTCCGGGATGGGCGCCAGCTCTTGCAACTTTTCTTGGAACTTGATCTACAAAAAAGAATTTAATTTAATGATAAATCACGCGAGATCGCAAACTTATGTATAGTGGATACAAACCATTTCTCATTCTTATTCCTATACAGGAAAACAAACTCAACTCATACAATTCTTGTAGAGTTAAATTTTTTATAACACTTGTCAAGTAAGCATATCAATAACTTCGCTAAATCTTATACGCTACCTATAAAAATGGTACCAAATGCAATCTGAGCAAAACATCACAAGAGAATTCTAATTTCAAAAATTAATATGGCTAATATTTTGGCGTCCAACCCAAACCCAAATTACCCCAAAGCTCGCTTATGGTAATGCGCCATGATCTTAAGCTACGACTTTAGATAAGTCATATCTTTTTTAAATCGTTATCGATAATAATATAACATACCTTGACCCGCTGAATTTCCAAATTGATCTGCTCGCTTATTCTCGTATTATCCATATCCATCATGTCCATCTGACGGCGTTGCTCTTCCACGAGCTGCTGGGCTTGCAAATACTAGAAACATCAGATGTTAATTAGCCTGGGGTTATCAAATAACTATAAGTTTTAAACCTCGATATTCTATACCTTGTGGTACTAATACTAACTATCACCAGTATTTTTTTTATTTATTTATTTATTTATTTTAGGAAGATCAGGATTTACATTATTAACATAGGATAATAATAATAACAATTAAGAAATCACTTATAGATCCTCACAGATAAAAATTTAGTACATAAAAGAATAACAACAGTTAAGAGCACATTCAAAGTCACATTGTAATTTTACCTATACATAACAAGAATAAAAATAAAAAAAAACAGAACAAAAATCCGATTATGATTATTGAGATGCAAAGAACCGCCTGCCCATAAGCCGTCCAACCGTTGGTACGCCAGTGTTGAAGAGATCTAGGTCGAGTTCTTTACTTAGCTTGTTAAACCCGTCGCACACACGCCATAAATAATTGTTCTGCCTATAACTGGTGTTCACCTTCGGAAGGGAGATTAATGGATTGAATCGCAGAGGCTTATTAGGTGTCCTAAATGCTAGGCTGGCGAGAACCGATTCCCGTAAGACTTTTATATTGCTCATCTCCCTGGAGGCCAAACGGCAGAAGATATTTCTGCCACTATGTTTTGTTACCCTAGCTAACTACCACTACACACACAAGCCATTTCTTCAACATTATCTTTTCGAATGTGACTTTTGAATACACTCAAAACTCAGCGACCAGGATTTGAACATTTAACTATCTTCTCGGAGAATCGTCTAGGACTGTAGTTTCCTTATAATATAAAAGCTACTCAAAAGACAGCAACAAAAAGCCCACAATTTTCATTAGTTAGTTCAAAATCAACATCAATATTAGGAAAACTCGAAAAAGTACCTTAACCCTGTAATCTTGGAGCTGGTCGTTCTGTTCCTTCATGAGCATTCTGAGCTCGTCAATCTCCTCCCTGGCTTCCCTGTAGCACTGTTTCAGCGCTCTCACGTTGACCTCCTGCTCAAAGGCCTGTTCCTTGGTGCCCATCATCATGTTGGTATGCGTGGCCAACCCTTCAAACTTCATCTCCAATTCTCGAAGCTTATTCTGCACTTCGCGGTGCTGGCATCTCTCCTTTTCTAGTTCCTCTTTCTTCTTTAGTAGTTCTGCCCGAAGCATAGCACACTAAACACGAAAAGACAGTTTTCATTACTGTAATAAGATCTCATCAAGTCGTTGCATCTTGAAATGAGTGCTTGGTGTTGATAAATAATGAACAAAACAGTTCTACAAACGATGAATAATTCTTTTCAAACATTGCATATTATGAACAAATTTGTTGAGTTTAATACTATTATTGATTATTGACAGGAATAAAGATTGTACAAAAAATGCAAATATTATAGCCTACCTCAGTAACTTTGGTTTTGAAGTTTTCTTCCGTTTGCTTGAGCTGTATCGACAGTTTTGCTACTTCTCTCTCCGCAGGAGTCTAATTAATTAAAGAATTCAGTATATTATCGTGTTACTCACTAAGAAAAATTTGCACGTGTTTTTCATAACAATATGAACTACACAAAACCGCAGGCCATTTATGAACTAATAATAAAGACTGAATAATTCCAATTATGCACTTATTTTTGTGGCCATTTTTATGCGGAGAAAGAACTGTTACTTTCATTTTATAATATAAAATTCTCGTGACACAATGCTCGTTCCCGTACTCCTCCCAAACGGCTAGACCGATTCTCATGAAATTTTGTGAGCATATTGATTAGGTCTGAAAATCGGCCAATATCTATTTTTCATACCCTAAGTGATAAGGATTGTCCACGCGGACGAAGTCGCGGGCACAGCTAGTATATGATATATTTTTGTAATTTCACAAATTCCTACTTATAATGCTTCCGAATGTGGTACTTTTTTTTAATATGTGGTATTATTGCTTACCGGGGGAGCATTCGGGTTGCATGGGGCTGGACACGGAGGGCAAACTCCACACTAAAAAATAACAGTTATTCATTTTAATCACTGCATAGTATCAAACAAGTCACTTCCTGCTATCTATGAAGAGTTAATATTTATTCACTAAATCCAGAATGAGACTCCCATCCGCCTGAAATAGTTAATTAATATGTCTAAATCTACAGCGATTTGTGGGTACGTACCTGACGTTACCTTCTTGGAAAACAGAGTGTCACAATATTTTCTCAAACCTTATTTACTTCGGGACAATGATAATACGAGTACAAAGATACTGTGCAAGCTTTTATTTCATTTTTTTATGACAAATCTTTTGCGACCTGTATAAACAATACAATAGGAACATATTTCTCAGTAATTTTGACCTTATGTTATTTTGACCGGTCCACTAGTAATAAAAGATATTATTATCTCAACCAGAGAGAGTATCTTTTCATTAACATCTTCCACAACAGGCATCATAACCGTACGACGTGTAACTGACATCACTCAAACGGCACGGCTCATTGTGCTTATATACAGAGATGAACTCAGTTGTATATCTGATAATACCTGTGATTATCGGATGGTAATGGATTCCATTGTGGTTGGGATATCCGATATCTTGCTTGCTTGGATTTTGAAGATAAAAAAATATTTACACATGTATAAGCTACCAATAAACTACATAGATACTGTCGTTGCAGTCAGCTGCCACTGTATTGTTTTTTTTAATAATCATCGTTAATTGAAAAAAGATGTGGTTTTAAAATTTTAATAATCCTATACAAGAAGGAGTGCAGATGTAAGGAGAAAAGAAGATATATAAAAAGATTTATAAAAAGTGTTAGAAAATCATTACCTAATTAGGAAGAACAGCTGGTAAGCCTTTACCTGTATAAACGCCTGAAGCGAAATCCTCGCAATGATATGCAAACAAGTACAATCATTAATATTTGTTTTTAAGGTTCCGTAGTCATGTCATGTCTATCGGTCTGTCCGCGGACCAGCGGTCTTTTTTTTTCCTAACTGACTTTCGATGATGGCTTGGAGTAGCTTCGTTATCATCACCAGACTTGCGGGGGAGCACAATAGTAGTACAAAAAGGCTGTAATTTTGTATACCTACATTATAATTTCGCCAAAAAAAAACCCTTCCATGTGTTACATTTTGTTTAACATAAAGACTTTGCATGCGCTACATTAAGCCACATGGTTAGAATTTGTACCTATACCTACACTATATTATTTATTAAAAATGTATGTACTCACTGCTCTCGTCATGGGCGGAACGATTGGACCACCGTCCTGCAAAGGAAATGGTTTTACCAATTAATAATACCTACAATTATTCAGGACCAAACATGACAAGACACGACATGTGTTTGGGTAACACATGTCAAAAGTCCTTGAAAAAACTACATGCATTGCAACATTGGTCTAATTTGTTGCAACTCGACGGAGAGGTTTCCTATTCAAACACTAAGGGCCAATCTCGTTTGGAAAAATTTCGGGAAAATGCGCTAGAAAGCTAAGCCCCGTAATCGTCAATGAAGTCGGCATAAAGCTAGCAGACAACATACTCATAGTGCATTGGTAGCAAATGCCAAATTTGTGTATGGTTTTTCGGCACAGGCACGCCTGTGCCTCCAGAATAAGCAGGTAGTTCTGCATCTGATCTGCCATCGGTCATATCGGATTGCCGTCAAACTGAACCATGAGAATAAGGGAACAGAGAGTGTACTCGAATTTTCGGGTTATGTAGATTCCATCCATTGAGAAAAAGGACGGATATCTTATTTTATTACTAGGTAAAATTAGGGGGGACCCCCAGGGATCTTTTGTGTTACCCCTAAGCCTACACACCCACACCCAGAAATGAAATGCATTATTGCAATAACGTACTTAGGTCTGAGGTGCCTGTATTCTTCTGGTTCGGATAAGCCGTTCCCAGAAGTCTGAGCCTGTGTCTGGCCCACTGGCCAGATATACAGTGACATTCACATAAGAGATGTTTCATGTCTTACATTTCTCTAGGGCTAGTTTACCGGTTGTTTGAAGCATGTATTGACGCCGCCGCCGCCACGGCACGCGCCGCCACCCTTCACGGAGTCCATCTCGACGCGAATATGACGCACCTCCACTTCCAACTCGCCTAGCTGCTTCTCCTGTCCCCAGAACAAAACCACTTATTAGCTAACTATAAGTGTCGATGGCCGAGTGGTTAAGGTCCTTTCTTGCTATACGAGATGTCGCCAGTACAAAACCCGCCACGTGCCAATGTGTTTTTAAAATTTGAAATTCATTTGTACGATTATTCGACGCGTTAATGGTAAAGGAAAACGTCATGAGGAAACCTGCACACCTAGGAAGAAATTCTTAGGTTGTGTAGACGACCAACCCGCACTTGGCCAGGGTGGTTGACTAAGGCCTTTTCGCCCTACTTTAGGGTAGGCCCGTGCCCTTAACAGTGGGGACGAATATAGGCTGATGATGATTTGCTAAATCGGCGGGGCTTAGCTAAATGGCAAATATTCGAGCAAATATCCTACTGTCGACAACTTATGTAAACTGACCGGGACAGGTACAAAAAACTACACCATAGCCACTTTCCCCCACCAAGGCTCCATTGAAAGCAAAACGCTATCTTTTCCCACAAGTTGGATTGTAACCGCTTTTATAGTTATCAGAACATCACATTAAGATTACGAGCACAATTTCTACTGCGACTGTCTTTTTGAAGACGTTATATGTCATATTTCACGGGAACGGGATAAATAGTAGATCTATCCTGTTTCAATCTCCTGGTTTTAAGCTCACTACATCGTATCACTACATAGTATAAATCAAAGTTACTTCCCAGGTCTGTATGTATGAATGTATGCTTAAATCCTTAAATCTACGCAGCGCATGTTAATGGAGTTTTTTTAATAGAAAGATGGATTCAGGCTGAAGGTTTTAATGCATAATATTCCCGAAGCTAAGCGAGGGCGAATTACTAGTTCATATTATAAGCAAGGAGATAGTAAGGATTTCAAATAATTTTCTAAAGTTTCATAATTGCTATAACTCGAAAACCATGAGCTCTGAAGTAACATAATACTGTAATAGTGTGTTAAAGTTCAACTAGCGATCTCACAAGGTATCATTTTCGGCACATCGGGCACGCTTGTGGAATTACCTACCTCACTTATGGGAAACGTCCAAATTTGTTGGCAAACTTTCCGGACACTCCAGCAAAGTCTGCAGAGTTAATCTGTCCGGGGCACTTATTACTTTCGCGATGATATACCTACACTTTTACTAGTTCTGATATTTATCCTCCAAATATTAAGTAGCAACGCAGATAATTGTTTGTTTTTTTCATTCACCAACTTCAGACTAGATTCCAACACAGAATAAATTACATGTTTGGACTGTTTTCTTAAAGAACAGGTAACATAACACATATAGGTACAATAACGTAGATTCGACCAGTGGTGGCCATTATAGCTTCACTGATCCACCACATGGAAAAGTGGCGTAAATTAGTAGACTTGGTGGAAACAAAGTCTACTAATTTACGCCTGGGCTTAACCCATTCATGTCCTTTTTTCCCGTATTTGTTATTTTTCATCTTTTGGGACAATTCGAGCTGTGCTTTCCTAGAACTTTAAAATATTAATACCAATTTTAGTTTAAATACGCACGAGTTCAACGGTAGAGGTCTTGTAGTTTTCAAGTTTGGCAATAAGCTTTACGGCTTCCACGTTTTTCTCCAGCTGAAAATAAAATATATTTTCTACACTTATATCTGTAACCTACACCCCACCTTTGACGAAATTCTAAGGTTGTGTAGTCGACCAACCTGCACTTGGCCAGGGTCGTTGACTAAGGCCTCATATAAAAAGGACGCTTTTTAAGGGTAAGTCCGTGCCCGAGCAGTGTGGAAATATAATATGAGCTGGTGATGATTTTTACACTAGATTTAAAGCCGTGAAAATCATGCATCTCTGTAGCATGAGTGTATCCAATATGGATAGATTACCTACCAGATATTTAGTAGTACTAAATAGTATATCATATACTATAATGTGTGTCATACTCGCCGAATGGATTCGAATTAAAGAATACATTAAAAATTTAAGAAGAAATTATATAGAAGAAAAAATCAGAAATAATTGAAAGGTCTAAACCGAAAATTGCTTTACAAACCTGAACACAAACTTCAGTATCCGAATCTTTTTGTTTTGTTATCTGTTGGTTCATCGCAGTCGCATCGCCCTGCAAAATACAAATGGCCTTAAATTATTGTTTAAATAACGATTAACGAAGTTATCATACGAACAACAGTATAATACACCAAGACACAAATTGCGTTTAAATTTTATCACAATTGCAGTTGTTCTATTGTTAATATCATACAAAGAGTCCTCATTACTCAATTACGTAGAAGTTACATGAATCAAAAACATTACTACTCTCTCAGTGTTGATACCGATGCTTGGTAGACAACACAAATCTATGTTAATTATCTGAATGTCCTTGGTCGCAAAAATTGTGTTGCTATTTTGATTCGCGTAGGTATTTGAAGGGCATAATTTGTCAGTTCCGTGTTTGTTGATGTTTTTTTTATTTTTGTAACAACTTCGTGTTTTGTTTCTGTTATAATATATGTACTTCTATATTTATGGACAAAGTTTTTTATTTCAAATTACTCGAGCAAGTCTATTACAAAAATCGAGTGCGTTAATTTGTAGATCTCTTTGTTTAAGTATTTTAACTGAACGCATGGCCATCCAGTTATACTCACCTGGGGATTGTTTTTACTCAATTTGTCGTTCAAAATTGTGTTTTCCTTGTTCATCATTTTCAGTTCTCCCTGAAGCCTCTTGATCTGCGCTCTGCATGTCTCCAAATTCTGGTCCTTTGTCATCAATTCTTTGTACAGAATGTACCTACAAAGTGAATAAATTAGACACTTACCTGAGTTTATCCATGATTCCACTTCTCGTTCCTTACAGAAACATTATTTATTGTGATTTTTATCTAAAAATTGACGCACATCGTGCGTGACTTAGTTATGATGGATACTGGCATTTCTAAATTGAAGTTCCATGTTCCAAATTTGACAGGCATTGACCAAACTGCCAGTGTCACATATTTGAAATAAGCCTAAAATTACCGAACTTTTAATAGCAATAAGGTTTAATATCTTAAAGATAATTATTCTCGTGTCACAGTTTTCGTTGCCATACTCCTCCGAAACGGCTTGACCGATTCTCATGAAATTTTGTGAGCATATTGACTAGGTCTGAGAATAGGCCAACATCTATTTTACATACCCCTGAGTGATAAGGGTTGTCCACGCGGACGAGGTCGCGAGCACAGCTAGTTTTATTTATATTATTTGTTGGAAAACAAACTCAGTGTGCTAATTTGTTTTCAACAATAACAATGCTCTACTTTACTATCAAATGTGTATACATGTTATAGGCAATGTGTATAATGCAGGCATTCTATACAATGCCTAGGAAATGTATAGAATGCCGAGGTTGCTTAGGCAATGTATGAAATGATACTCAATGTTTGAAGTATTTCACACTTTACCTAGGAAATGTATAGAATACCTAGGCATTGTATAGAATGCCGGTTGAAGCTTAGGTAATGTATTTAATCGATTTGTCTTCTCCGTAATTTGGTTAGCTAGATAGGTACCTACTAATCTTTTGAGAGCTGATTAAACATATTGCATTTTATCGGTTGGTATGCCAAGTTTTTTGCGTATTGAGCGTGTGTCACATAAGAGTTCTAAGACAAACTAGTTTGGCCTAAGCTAAACTAGTTTTTCAGTCACAGGTTTATGGGTGGTTTAAAACAATTTAACACAAATCGGACTCTTTCTTTAACTCAGTCTAGAATGCCAGGAAGGCCTGAGCTCGCAAGTACTACATAGTTTATCCAAGGCCAAACGAGTTTGTCCTGATATCGGTCCGGTAATATCTAAATATATAAAAGAAGAAACTGACTGACTGACTGACATATCGACGCACAGCCTAAACGGCTTAACGTAGGCACTTGAAATTTGTAAATAACGTAGCTAAGGTACCGTAGAGGTGCACTAAGAAATTAATTCCCGAAATTCTTGCGGGAACATATTTTTGTATGAAAAATCTAAACCACTTAAGTTAGATGCTTTATATGTGGCATGTAGGTACCATAGTAAACTTAAAGCTTAGTTGGAACAGGATATTGAAAAATTCTTACGGGAACGGGAGTTAGCAGGAAAAAACTTTTGTATGGAAAAATCTAAACCGCGACAGAAATATGATTGAAATTTGGCATGCCTTAATAAACGAAAAGCTTACTTGCAATGCGATATTGAAAAATTCTCACGGGAATAAGAGCAATTGGGAAAAACCTTTTATATGTAATATCTGTAGTTCACGCTAACAAAGTCGCGGGCATAGCTAGTGTATGTTTATGATCAACAAATTGCAACTACATATCTAGATCACATATCTATCTACATATCTAGCCTAGATATCACTGTTCTTGAGTTAAAGCCTGGTGACAGATCGACAGATGGACCATTTATGGGTTAATGGACGGACTCAAAACCAATGCTACCTAACCCCTCTACGCAAAGCAATTACATATTATTCAAAATATACCGAGGTTAAGGTTGAATAACTCTGTCTGAATCCTTACTAATATTATAAATGCGAAAGTAACTCTGTCTGTCTGTCTGTCTGTCTGTCTGTCTGTCTGTCTGTCTGTTACGCTTTCACGCATAGAGTACTGAAGCGATTTAAACGAAATTTGGTACAGATATAGTCCAGAGCCTAGAAAAGGTTATAGGCTACTTTTTAACCGACTGCGCTATAAAGAAGTAATGTTTTACCCGTTAAACATCTCTAACCACTGGACGGATCGAGATGAAATTTGGCATGCTGTTAGATGTTATAATGTAGGCATCTGTTAAGAAAGGATTTCCCGAAATTCCCACGGGAACGGGAATTAACGGGAAAATCCTTTTGTATGAAAAATATTAACCGCATAAGTTAGACACTTGAAATTAGGCATGCAGATACCTTAATAAATTTAAAGCTTAGTTGCAACAGTATATTATAAAATTCCCACGGGAATGGGAGTAATAGGGAAAAAACTTTTGTATGAAAAAATCTAAATCGCGTAAGATAGATGATTGAGATTTGGCATGCAGGTACCTTAATTAACGTAAAGCTTACTTCCAACGCGATATTACAAAATTCCCATAGGAACGGGAGTTATTGGAAAACAACTTATGCATGTAAAATCCCTTATGGGGTTGAAATATATTATATAGAGATAGAGATATACCCGAAGCGAAGCGAGGGCGGGTCGCTAGTAATAAATAAATAAGAATGTTTAAGGTCCTACCCGTGGTCGTTCATTATACACATTACCTGATGCACTTCGGGCATTTTATACAATACCTAGGCAATGTGTGAAATTAATCGTATTATACACATTGCCTGAACGTTTTAGGCATTGTATAGAATACCTAGGTAATCTATACAATACCGGATTATACACATTGCCTATAACATACATACAGTTCAGATTATAATTGAAGGCTAAGTAAACATAATTATGTTGGATAGGTTTCTAGGATCAGGTTGGATCGTGGTTCTGAGAATATCTAACTTTCTAACAATATAATCACGAGGGAATCCAGGGAGTTAATTTAGAATCAGAGCTAATTTAAAACCAATCAGAATTATATAACTGACAAACTAGCTTGATTCGAGGCTGAAATTTTCATTCATCACAGATCCTCTGTGACAGGTCAATATATTATGTACTTGCCCCAAGGATATCATCTGACCCAGAACCTCGTTATATCTTCCAAGGAGTTGACAATCCTTCAACTTCAAGAACGGTGATGTTGTGGTAATGTATGACTAAATATGTCCGAGAGTATTCCGCCAGGTCACGATTTGTCATGGTCAAAAAGGAAGTCCTCGAACAGGCTTCGCACCCAGGTTGGTGGAAGCAAGAAAAACAGGCTTACATCAGGATTCATCGACTCGAAAAAGAGGCTAATGTAAACTTGAACTTATGTAATGTAAACTTGAACTTGAATTATGTACGCTTGAACTGAAGTAATATAAACTTGAACTTGAATAATGTACACTTGAACTGAAGTAATATAAACTTGAACTTAAATAATGTACACTTGAACTGATGTAATATTAACTTGAACTTGAATAATTTACACTTGAACAATTTACACTTGAACTGAAATATTATAAACTTGAACTTGTATAATGTACACTTGAACTGGGGTAAATGTAAACTTTGACTCGAGTGCTGAACTGGTGTAATGTAATATTGAACTTGAGTAATGTGAACTTGAACTTAAGTAGGTAATGTAAACTTGAACTTATGTCAGACCTTTTAACCTCTAAATCGGCGTTGTCTGCAACCAGCTTCTCTTGCATATCGTAGCTTTCGCTCAGCTTCCGCGTCAGGTCAATCTCCTTCAAGAAAACACGGTTTCCGTTAAAATTTGTATATTTTGCTATTTTTTTGTTCACAATTTTGATTTCGATTTTCTATTGAGTTATCTGCGTTTGGTACAGGATATGGGACGTACGGATTTGCTTCGCATCGGCGGGTCGCAGACCACCACTCCTGGGGCCTCGGAGGTCCCGCCTCCCGCCAGGAGCACGGTGGGATGGTTCATCTTCATTTCGTGGTACATCGGCGGCTCTAAACAATAAAGCATATAAAATTAAAAAATCATCACCTACAATGATCTGATCTGTGATAATTAGCCAGGTGGAGATAAAATTTGCGACTACAACCAAAATTCGAAAATTGGCCTAATTATATATTTTCGGAATTCAAGTGGCAATTTTCATACAAAATAACGCACTGCTATAAAGTCATAGGTATGCAGCAGAGCATTGATTTTCGTGCTTATACATAATGTTTAATTATGAAATTCAAAATCTAAAAGTTTGCAGTGCCTGAAAACTATTAACATCTAAAATGTTACACTTGGTAAAATAACTATACTTTGACTCCGACTTTAGCTTTGTCCCTTACCGTAAACGCAGCCCGGAATGTACTCTCGTTGGCGTTCTTCTTTCGGCTTCTTGAAGGTCGCCACTTCAGCCCCGACCAACTTCTGAACGGTCCTGGTCAGCCGGTCGAAACGCTCCATTTCTCTGAGGAGCAGCTCGTTCCGATCACCCAGTTCCTTCACATCCGCATCGGTTAGAGTTGTCTTCTGAGAAATAATGGGTACACGTTAAACCAATATTTTTAACAGAGTTAAAAAAGGTGTTTCTCAGTTGGACCTGTTTCAAGTTCTGTCAAGATTTTCTTGAGATTGGCTAAACCAATTAGCATTACAACAATTCTTGTCACATAATGGAAAAGATTTTTGTATTCTTAACGTCAGGAATGCATTCACGCAACATCTCGAGCCGCCCTAGGTACGGGCGACGGGGTCAGTCGCGCTCGATCCCTGGGAAGGGGGACCCATACCGACTAAACATGATGGTGGACCTTTCGCGCGTGATTCCGAAAGACAACGGGCACCCCAAAGGGTCAGCGTACATGGGCGAGCTCGGCCCACCTCGGGGAGCAGTAGACCCCCTAACGACGCCACAGACTACTGTGCCCACGTGATAAGGGCACGGTCGTCGTCTGTCGCCTTCGCTGGCCGAACGTACCCCACTATTTCACACCCCGGTTTAGCACTACGTCTATCCAAATGAGAATCGTCTGGATTTTCTCTATTCCCATCTTATTCAGAATCTTATCAATCTACAGAGCTATATCAGGCTAAATATAGGACACTTTAGGTATTTACAGTCAGAGTGATACATTAACTGTTGTTTTGTTTAGAGCGCAATAAATAAAATATTGGACAAACGGCAGATACTAGGTAATCGTAATTTGATAATATTTATCTGACATTGATAATTTGACTGTTTATGGAGTTCAGCAATGGATAACACACCACTACTACTACTTAAATACTTCTATATCTAACTAACTTATTACCTTTTGTATTTCCAGAAGTCTCGCTCGGGAATCTCTTATAATCCTCGCACTCTTCCTGGTGTCGTGGTGAATATCCCGGATCTGTCTTGACAAAGGATCATCCATGTCCAAACCTAATGGAGAACCTGATACAAAAGCATATAATATACTCGTAAATTCGAATTTTACACTTGTGAATTGTTGTGATACTAATAATATAAGTGTAATATAGATTCGCAATTTCACACTTTTGTATTGTTCGCTTTGTCAAATAGACTTTTGATACATCATGTGAATAAATCTAATACGTTTTGAGATTACAGTAGGTAGGTACCAAATTAATTTAATCCATAGTTATATTGATTGAACAGAATAGAATACCACTATGCTTTATTTTGCTACCAACAATTGTATATATGTAGTATACTGGTACCGTTAAGTCATTTAAAGCTAGGTAAAAATCAAAAAGCAAATCTTGAAAAACAGAATTCAATCCGAGCGAATTTGCAGAGCTTCGCAAAACAGTGCAGCTATTTAATTAACGCAAACTTAATTAAGCTAGCTACTGAAATGTAATTATTACTCCACCACTTTAAACTGTTAAAAGAAATGCCAACAGCAAACTATTACCGGCGCGTCAAGTTTACCACTGAAAGCTTTCATTTGTTAGATGAACGAGGGAATTCTCGACAGATGTGAAAAGGCCTCATTTCTAATTAAACTATGCATTTGTTGTGCTACTCCGGGTTTCACGGCGTGGCGGGATGAATGGTATTCTTATAATGAACATCGTGTTGAAAGTCAAAGGCAAAGGAATTATTAATTTACGAGGCGGCCGTGGGCAGATCTGCCCCCGCGTTCAAAGTGCTCTCTACGGGTTGGCCATATTGCCAGGTCCTTGAGGCGCTCAGAATAATAAATAAATAATTATTACATACATTGATCGCAAATAAATAATAAATATGAAACAACATACATTGACCTGATACCGTGGTAAGTAGCTTAAGCACTAGGGTTACGAATATCATATGATACATAATGGTGTACACAAATATATATAACAAAAAGCGTCGAAGGCCCAGTGGTTAAGGTCGTTGCTTGCCATGCGAGAGGTCGCCAGTTCAACGCCACGTAACACAGTGTTTTCAAATTTAAAATGCATAAGTACGATTACTCGACGCCTTAACGGTGAAGGAAAACATCGTGAGACAACCCGCATTTGGCCAGCGTGGTATACGAAGGCCTTGTCGTGATCAACCCAGTTTAGGGTAGGCACGTGCCCCAGCAGATGGAACGTATGGGCTATGATATAAAAGGGGCAAAACGCATATCTTGATGTGTCTTTTTCAAGAGTACTTGTATGGTAAATAATAAGTGAGATTGTAAGATAATAGCAGACAAATAATAAAATTAAAAGGGACCAGCATACACGAAATAATCAAGAGAAATAAATCAACAAAAGTAATAACTATTAAACACTCCAAGGTGTCACTTTTTGCGGATGATCTTAAAATATATAGACCTATTAATTCAATTAGTGAGACAAAACTGCTTCAGGAAGACCTGGATAGTATTGTGAATTGGTGTTATACAGGGTGTAACAGGAGGGGTGGATCATCGTAAGTCAATCGATGGGGGACTTCAATACCTATCGATATAACCCCCATGTATGTTCAGCGATTTTCAATAGTTCCAAAGTTATTGAGATTTCTGTGAAATGTTTTTAAGAAGCCGGAATTCTGTATAAAAGTCTTCACTGTAGCTTAACTACTGGACCTGCTTGCATGATTTTTTTTCTAGAAATAGTTCAATAGTGGGTCTTTATAATTACGATACCGATTTGAGTCATAACACTATCATATTGCAGTAAAAAAATTATTCTTCACAAAAGTTTTACGAATCGAATTGTGTCTACCAACTTTCAAA
Organism: Maruca vitrata; assembly: GCA_039566165.1. Classification (NCBI taxonomy): domain Eukaryota; kingdom Metazoa; phylum Arthropoda; class Insecta; order Lepidoptera; family Crambidae; genus Maruca; species Maruca vitrata. The sequence goes on from CM076911.1 coordinate 5,694,397, forward strand.
GCCTCCAGTGAAAAAAAAGTTCCTTTGTTTTTTTTCTAGAACTTATTTTAAAAACTACCTACATTCATGGATAGTATACCCTGAAAATTTCATACCGCTACTGCCAGAGCATCAAAACGAAAAATGAACACGAATGGCACAGGTGCCATTAATCAGTGTTTTTATTTTTTATGTAAAACTTTAATTTAAAAAATAAATCGATATGTTTCAGCAAATTTATGCTATGTTAGTAAAATTAGTAGCAGTAATTTTAAAGAATTGCAAATTAAAAGGGTGAAAATCAAACAAAGAAAATTTAAATATTTTTTGTCAATTATTTTTTTTACAGTAAGTTTTCATAATGGGCAACATTATTGGCTATGCATATACTACACCTTTTTACAAAGGTTTTTCGGATGTTGCAAAATGCTACTACTACATTTTGCCTTATCACAATTTGGGCCCCTTAAAATTTGACAAAAAAGAAGCATTCCACAACCTCCAAAAAAGCTTTTTAAGAAGGTCTACGCTATGCATAGCCAATAATAATGCCGATTATAAACACTTACTGTAAAAAAAATAATTAACAAAAATTATGTAATTTTTCTTTGTTTGATTTTCACCCCTTCAATTTGCAATTTTGTAAAATTACTGTTACTAATCTTACTAACATAGCATAAATTTGCTGAAACATATTGATTTATTTTTTAAATTAAAGTTTTACATAAAAATAAAAACACTGATTTAAGGCACCTGTGCCATTCGCGTTCAATTTTCGTTTTGATGCTCTGGCAGTAGCGGTATGAAATTTTCAGGGTATACTTTCCATGAATGTAGGTAGTTTTTAAAATAAGTTCTAGAAAAAAAACACAGGCACTTTTTTTTCACTGGAGGCTTTGAAAGTTGGTAGACACAATTCGATTCGTAAAACTTTTGTAAAGAATTATTTTTTTACTCCAATATGATAGGGTTATGACTCAAATTGGTATCGTAATTATAAAGACCCACTATTGAACTATTTCTAGAAAAAAAAATCATGCAAACAGGTCCAGTAGTTAAGCTACAGTGAAGACTTTTATACTGAATTCCGGCTTCTTACAAAAAAATCACAAAAGTCTCAATAACTTTGGAACTATTGAAAATCGCTGAACATACATGGGGGTTATATCGATAGGTATTGAAGTGCACCATCGATTGACTTACGATGATCCACCCCCCCTGTTACACCCTGTATAAATAATATGAAACTCAACCCTAGCAAATGTTTCCATATTAAATATTCAAGAAAGAGAAAGACATTTGATACTGTGTACAATATTGGAGGTATTTCCTTACAAGTAGTCGATTCAATAAAGGATCTAGGCGTTACTATTGACAATCATCTTAAATTTTCCGCCCACATTAACAAATCGGTCACCAAAGCTGGGCAGATGCTTGGATTTATAAAAAGGAATACCATAGGATTTAATTGTAAAACTAAAATTATACTATATAACGCATTAGTCCGCAGCCACCTAGAGTATGCATGCACGGTCTGGAACCCTTACTATGCAGTGCATTCGCAAAGAGTGGAAAGCATTCAAAGAGCTTTCACCAGGCACATTGCTTTCTCTACCAGAAGCTTCTCGCATAGAAATCCTTACCTGAAGCGTCTCAACAAATTTAAAATGATCTCTCTTTTTAACAGAAGAATCCTGTTAGGTTTGTGTTTTCTGTATAAGGTTATTAATGGCCAAGCCCTATGCAGTGACATCCTCCAGCGCATAAATTTCACGGTACCCTATCGCTTTCCTAGAAAGAAAATTTCCAAAGTATTTTCAATTCCATCTTCTAGAACTAATCTCGGTTTTCAGTCCCCTCTAAGCAGAATTATGAAAGACTATAACTTAATTTTCAATAGATTACCAGATCTGGACATATTTAATGACTCTGTTGCCAAATTTAAAAATAAAATATTGTGTTCAATGTTAGAAACTTCCAAATAGCCAACTTGTCAATTGTAAGTCAATATTATTATTATTAATATTAATTTTATTTTGAATTATTATTTCAGTATTATTTTAATATTGTTAAAGTTTAGATTTATGTATAATTTGAGGTAATATATTGCTATTCGAGTACATTTTGCTATTCATGTATGTAAGTTCATAAGTAAATTAGTAAATTGTTTATATGTTATAAGTTTATATTGTTAAAAGTTGTACTCACCTGTAACTGATGCATGTATCAGAACCTAGTTATAATGAGTGATTTATGGATATAATGTTTATGCATGTATTGTTGGTGTGTCATATATAAATAAATAAATAAATAGCTACGATAGAAAAATAATAATAATAAAGGCACTGATAATATTTTTATTAATGCATGCGAAGTCATTATGTACCTAATAATGTTATGTTTTAATAATATGTTTTGCAAGCTATGTCTTTCTTGTTTACGTTTCAAGTCAATCTTTATATGTACCAGAAATACTACTACAATAACAATACGTCAAGAGAGCACACTATTCTATGTCCTCCTAGTCTACACAAATAACAGTGGAGTTTGATTCAGTACAATGAAATGGCTCTGCAATATTTCTCAACAATATGTTTCTACGAAGGAAGCGCATAAAGTTAAGTCGGATGCAACGAATAAAAATAGACGAGAAACTAGATTAACTTACACGACCGGGATTTCTGGAATAAAACACAATTTAAGATTAATAAACTATGTACTGTAGGAGCTGGATGCGAGTGGCCGAGGATAGAGAGAAGTGGCGTGCATTTGGAGAGGCCTATGTCCAGCAGTGGACAGGAATGGGCTGATGATGATGATAATGATGATGATGATGAACTATGTACGCTGGGAGATGAGTAGAAGAGTTATAAGGTATTGTTTTGTTTTCCTAACTACGATGATTTTTTTTATAATAGGCTAACAAGATGACCTCACTCCACTTAATGGAAAGCGGTAGTGAGATCCACATTTGAGGTCGACAGGCACAATATGATGATGATGGTTCGTAGTAGCCTTGTCATCAACACCGGACTTGAGGGGGAAGCGAATGGCGTTCACGCCTAAATGAAATATTATAATACCCACTCTTGGAAAGTCCGTTATCCGCCCGAGCAAATAAATGAAAAGCCAGTGAAGTGCGAATCGAGCTGTAAGGATATGCACACTTGTATTGTGTTGATGTTTTATTAAAAAATTGTAGTTCCCATACAAAAAAAAATCTTATATAGATTTCACTCAGAACCAATATTGGGACTTTCCCTCTTACTTGTACTGCAAAACTTACGTCTACGCCAACTATCGTAAATTTGATTTAATTTGCGGCTGAAAGGAAGTACCTTGGAGGTATTTGTTCACATATGAAATTTACCAATACAACTCATCAAATGACAAGGCATCTTTAAATTTCCTTTATTTAGAAGCCTTTACCTTACAAGCAGTTACCGCACACAGTTTTACCTCCTTCCGATCTTAAGAAAAAGAGTCTTAACAAACAGATGGCCAGCAATTAATAATCCTGTAAAAAGTTTCCGCTTTTCTATTTGTTTGAGGCCCGGTACCCTAAAGACTGCAAGCCTAAGTCTGGCTCGCAAGAATGAAATAGGAATAAAGGAACTGCCAAGATGTAATATTTATAAAGAACTACTTTAAAACCTCCGTTCGCGTCCTTATAGAGAAGTCAGTCTCTGGCAGCAGTTTAAATACTTTTAGCGTGAAATCATGACAGAAAAGGAAAGGATTTTGTAAGAAGCACTGTAATAAGGATGTTTGAAAGGTGAGAACCATCTGCTCCCCCGCAATTCCGGCGATGAAGACGAGGCTACTCCAAGCCATCATCGTTAGTCAATTAGGAAAACAACTAAAAAAAATAATTAAATCATACCAAACAGGTGACGGCTTAACAATGTCGCACAACTGTTTCGCAACAAAAAAAACAAAAACTTTTTTTAAATTCCTTACCAAACCCACGACCGGATCAGGTAATCGGGTGTTCGGAAAAAATATTAATTACCTTTTTAAATTCCTACTGATCACCGGATGGACTCAGGTTCGGAATAAACGCGGTAAGGTACTTCCGTAAACACACTCTCGTGAGTAATGGTGATGTTTCTCATGGTACTTACCATGTTGTGATGGCGCCGTATGAAAGGTCTGGCTCATAGTTAATAAGTAGTAACAGTATAAAGCAAAGTCGCTTCCCGCGTCTGCCTGTATGTATGTATGTAGTATTGTCTATTATTTAAGCGAGCACTACACATTTGAAATAAAACTAATGTGAATGTTAATCTAAACATATTATAAAGAGATCCGACGTTTCGAGTTCTTTACAGTAACTGTCTAGCCCGTACAATAATATATTTAAAACTTTAACGGTTTTTGATAGGGTTTTTTTAATAGATAGAGGGATTCAAGAGGAAGGTATGTATAATGTATAATGTATAATATACCTGGAGCGAAGCGAGGGCAGGTCACTAGAAACCGTACCTTAGACATGTTACCGCGCGCGCCTCCCTTCGCGTTCTCTTTCCTGCTGGCGTGACCTTCCTCCTTCTGGAGCCTGCACCTGTGCATCTCCCGAACAGGGCTCGGCGACGGACGCCTCATGTCCTCCGAGCTGGTGGTGGTGGAACAACGGTCGTCTCCGGTGCACTTCCGGTCTACTAGCAGCTGCCTGACTTGGGCGCCATCTTGTTTCACTGGCTGCAAGGGCAAACATAGTTTCGTATGATTTTAAGCTTTCGCGTTCCAACATAAATATAAACATAGTTTCGTTCGTAAATAATTAACAAAAATTTAAAGTGAAAAACTGAAATCTTCTTCTTTATCTTTTATTGTGTAAGTTTTCGATATAAGATTGTTTACCCATCAGCGAAGATACTAGTATTTTTTTTTTAGGTTTATGAAGCTACTCGTAAGTAGGAAGTTTAATCTCGTATGATCAACACGTTATAATAACTACATTCAGATACAAAAAGTTGTTTTTCTAAAGAAAATAAAATTATGCAGGTATGCAGAAAATACGATACCGAATATCATTAAAATACAAAAAAATGAACGTATCGCACAAATTCACAAGAGTTATTTTATTTTTAGGAGCCGATTGCAAAAGCGGAGTATAAACAAACATGGCAGTTCTAATTAATGCCTAAGGGGAATCTGTTCTAGTATTCAATTGCAAAATTTTAAGAGCATTTTCCGATTCTAACTCTCTACGTAAAAAGGCTACATGCTTCCTTTGCAACGGCATTTAATAATGAACCAATTAGCAGCAAAACTTCAGTTTCGACGTTCAACTCTGAAATAAACAAATGAAATTATCGACAAATATCCGTGGAGTGCTTTTTATATTTAATTATTTTTTGATAGGATGAAGGGTTTTGTAAAATTCATTCATCTTCGACTGAATACCTAAGATTCAAAATCTGGAAGGATCTATTTCTCGTGTTGTCATAATAAAGGTTAAGTATTTCTTCGGAGTAAAAGTAATTAAGCATCTAAGTTTTGTAAGTAATTTAAATTAAAACGTAAGTTGGCCGCTGTATCTCACTGGATAGTAAGATCATCTGTGTTGAACCCGCTTACTAGAAAGAGTGAGATTGTGTTCAAAAATTGTTTCATTATACGTCATACGTCAAATTGTTTCACTGGTAAACCGGATTTGGTATTGCTGACGGCTTAAGTATTCGCCTCATCAGTAAAGTCACAAATAGATCAGCCTTCAAATAATCTTATTATACTAAGCTTTCCGAAGGATTTTAGAACGTTAACCCCGTAACTATTGATCAACTTAGGTTTTGTTTTGAGGTATAAAAACTAAAACAAATCGCTCTCACTTAAAACTGCTAGCCAGATTTGACACATTTTGGGCTTTAATTTTTTCCCCGTGGTAAGAAGCTAAAGCACTTGTGGTGCGGATATCATACAGTGGATACACAAATAAACTTAAATAATATAAAATACACACCAAGACATGGAACACACAGTGATATTCGTCAGGCAAAATTTGTCCCGGGTGGGAATCGAACCCACGACCCTTGGAACCGGCAGCCAAGGTCACTAACTACTGTTCCACCGAGCCAGTCAAATTATTCCTTAAACTCCAGGAAAGCTTCATAATGTCAGAAAAAAAATCCGGAATCCGGAACTACACAAAACACTTACAAGTCGCGACTCCGAAATCGAATGCCCACCACGAGGTGACTTGCCACCGATGACCTCTTTGACCTTGCTTCTGCGCGCACAGACTTTGTCCAGGGCCAGGTCTGGTGAGCTGGTGGTCTGGTCCACGGAGGCCACACTCCTCGGAGATTGCTCAATTCGGGTACCCACGCGTGTCTTGGGTAGGAGTTTCACAGACTGCAAGACGGAGGATTTTGCATCAATTATTTCAACGGAGAGCTGTATCTAACTAGTGCCTCCCTCCCCTTTATACTCCCGAACAACACGGACAGTACGCGCATACCATGCAGGCACTAAAGGCCCGGACCAAGAGGCTTAGGTCCCCATTTTTGGCCCGAGACATTAAGACACGCAATCCCTGGATGGCCGTTCCAGCTCATGTTTTCCTTCAAACGGGGCGTGAAACGGAATCTAAGGCCTTCAGGGAATGTTGGGGTAGCAACTTGCTCAATATGGTCTATTGTGCCTTTCGTACTAATGCGTTACTCACGACCGCTTACATCATGTGGTTAGGTCATCCTGAATGTGTCTATACAAAGTCCTATTGATGGGCTAACAATAATCACCCTCTTATATTAGTAACAGTACTTGCTTCAGCTGAAAACTGTCATATTTCTTTAGTTTGGTACGTGATCCTAATTGTATTTTAGTGATCCTAATTTTATACGATTGTTTGAGGAAATCGATAAGCTAAAACCTCATTAACTTATTCATCCTCGCATATCATTGAACTGTTTAATAGTTTTTGCACATTTGGGTAAAAGCCTAGTTAAACATTTGGTAGTAATAGTTCCTTTTATAAACAACTTTATGCCATAATAATAAGATGAATCGATTTTTTTGGTATTGGCACGGAAAACATAAAATCATAATAAAAATATGTAATATTCCAAGGTGATTTTTATAGAATAAGGTATTTGTTTTCTTACTAAGGTATTTATTTAATGAAACTGTACTATGTATGTTTATTGTTTTAATGTTAATTACCTTACGTGTTCGGTCAAGGATTTTTATTGTAGGTGTGTTTCTTAATTCCGTTACAGTTTGGTATTGACAAGAAAATTTCATGGCCAACCTGAAACTCATTAACAGCGGCTAACTTCCCCCATAAAATAGTTCCTAGTAAGTTTAATATGTTAGATGCGAGTTACCGGGACCAGGCGGGAGTGGCGAGCATTTGGAGGGACCTATGTCCAACAGTGGACTATGATACGCTGATGATTAATCTCGGGCGGCTGCTGAAAATCAGCTGTTTGCTCTTGCTGCTAACGATTTAGCAAAATATCGCCTTTTCCCATTGTTGTGACATAATCCAACAAATTATACTTTCTGTGTTTTAATTTTGCAATGTACAACGTTCTAGTATGTACATAGTATTAACATTTTATGTATTAATTTTAGCCTCTCAAATCAATTATAATGTATTGTACCTCTTCTAATATGTAATTTAATATTTTTTTATTTCATCATTATCATCATCAGCCCATTCCTGTTCACTGCTGGACATAGGCCTCTCCAAATGCACGCCACTTCTCTCTATCCTCGGCCACTCGCATCCAGCTCCTACCAACCGTCCTGCGCAGATCGTCACACCACTGTTATTTGCTTTATTTTTTATTTCCGTATGTTAAAATGTGTCATTTATATATCTATTAAAGTTGTTAAGCGATGAACTACGTCAAATGTGTCAAATGTGTGTGTTTTGATGATTTTATGTATTTTCAGCAGCTGCCTCTTAATACTGTGACACTGTCATTCTGCTCGACACCACGAGTAGATAAAGCCGGGCTACTATGGCTACAGATAATATATAATGGCGAACCTAGCATCTATTGAGCAACCTTAGGCTGATAGGGTCGCGCTGACGACACGCTGATCTTCGGTGCCGATAGATTTTTGTATCGGGCGTCGACGCCGACCAGCATTACTTAAAAACGCCCCTATATACTGGACCTTAAGCGCTGACGGTCAGTAAAATCATCCTTAGAGCACCGCCCATAACGGTTAACAGTGAACGGCTCACAGTTTGCGACGTTTTTCCCTTGACTCATTCTGTATGCACCTCAAACGAAGCGTCTAAGCCACACAGTTTAAGATGTATAGGGACGCAAAAATGTACGTGTCTCACTGCTGGGCAAAGGCCTTTCCCAAGCCTCTGCAAAATGGTTTTAATGTACTAAAGGCAAAAAAATTTTTTTTTTACTTATTTTAATGTTATTATTTATTGGATTTCATTTTTTTCAGTAATCTGTAATCTAAAAGCAAAGCTCCATTCGATATCCATATTGTGAACAAAGAGGTAGAATATGTAATCTGCCATTTTGTAGTGGCGGCCATATTGGATGAATTACTATTTGTACTACCGAATGTATTAAATTGCATTGGTATGTTGCATACACGAAATATGCGTACCAAATTGTAGATCAATCCATCAACAGGAAGGGGCAAATTTCTATGTCTAGATTTGACCCACGAACAAATTCTAGAGCGAAATAAAACCGTTTAAAAATACCGCTCACCTTCATCACAAACCTTTACACAAAACACAAGAATAGAAAATACACATTCACGAAATAAATAAAGCAAAAATTGACAAAACCGTTTGTGTCAACTTGACACGAAAAAGTGTCCAGGAAATTGCACGTCGCGTTGTTGCAAAAAGTTTTTATTGTTCGAGTCATATTATTTTTAAGTTTTCCTTTGAGTCCCGCCCGTGCATATATAACTACGAGGAACTACGAGTATCTGGGACATGATATTAAATATGAGAATATGATTCATATTGAAACATTCCCCGAGCACGCATTGCTGCTGCGTGGGATAAATGGCGGGAGGTGAGCGGCGTCACTTGCGACCCTAAAATGCCGGTTAAGCTGAAGGGACAGGTCTATAAATCCATCATTAGGCCTGTTCTCTTATATGGCAGTGAAGCATGGCCAGTACTTGAGCGGCACAAGCAGGAACTGCGGGTCACGGAGATGAAGATGCTGCGCTGGATGTCGGGAGTTACGCGAGCAGATCGCGTAAAGAACTCCCGTATTCGCGGCAGCCTTCATGTTCGAGACATCGCTGACAAATTGCAAGAGTGCCGCCTACGTTGGTACGGTCATGTTTTACGGAAACCGGCAAACTACGTAGGGAACAAGTGTCTAGCTATGTCGCTACCGCCAGGTCCCGGCAGAAGGGGAAGGCCCAAGAAGGCCTGGCTTGACGTCGTAGTGGATGACATGCGTGCCAACAAACTCTCCGTGAAGGATGCCGAAGACCGCGCGAAGTGGAGAGATAGAAGTAGGAAAGCGGACCCTGGGCTCCGCAAGGATGCAACCGGGAAAACGCGGAGATGATGATGATTGAAACATTCCCCGAGTTTATTAACTACTGTTATAAATTAAGTTTTTATAAGATTCAGCCGCTTTCTTAGGTTGACAGTAATAGTTTGTCCAGGACATTCAGGGCTCGTGTACCACTAGCGCTTGGCTGGTTTATTTTTAATATGCACCAATATCGACAAAACATTATCTAATTACCTTAGTCATTTGTCACGACTACACACATATGAACAGTTACAGTGTAAATAAAACACAAAATGCTTATCACAAGCGCAATATTACGTATTACGTAACCCATAAAGGTGAGAATGGCTTAACAAAATCCCTTCGAGAGATAATACGTTAACACAATTATAGTCGCTCATAAGGTTTCCACGTTTTCGAAGGCATCAGTTCCTTATCGTCCAGGGTTGAGGAAGGAGTATCATCAATCACCAGTATGGCTCAAGGTAAGACTTTCCATTTGTTTAATATTCTGTAATACATATTATATTGTCAAAGCTTCTTATATGTGCAAAGCGAAATTTCCAATAAAGGTAATTTAAAATAAATACTAGGTATGTAAAAACACTAAAGTTCATTGTAACTATTTTTCCTGTTGTAAATGGCCAATAACGAGAGTAAGTATTAATAATTTTGTAGGAGCCCAAATTAATATTGACCTCCAGCTAGAATTAAAGGAGCGGGGGGTCACCGATTGTAACCCCTTTATGTAAAGCAAGGAACATAATTACGTTTTCATAATTGAATTTCTTATGCACGGCTATTTGACGTTGACCGTATAGGAAAAGATAGTCACAACAAAGTGATCCTATAAGGGTTCCGTTTTTTCCTTTTGAAGTACGGAACCCTAAGAACAACATAATTTCGGCGTACTGAGTAAACGTAGTGCACTCCAAATTACGTCTTTGGAGCACAAAATAAAGATAAAGAAAATAATGTACCACGGAACAAAAACTTGTCCTCAGTGAAACATCAAATAATAAACATTTTCTTATGAAACCGGTAGACATGGCGGCCTCCAAAATATAACTAAAACGTTTCCGTTTCCAAAACAAACAGTGACATACGAAAGATAAATAGTGTTCTTAAAACGTATCCCATGAAACATTTAAACCGTTCAGCCGCTGGCTCTTTTCCAAATTGCATATTTTGCTGCGGCAGAAAAATGTACAGTTAAACACTATTAAGGTCGTGTACGTGTAGGTTTTAAGGGGTTAAGATTCATACTACACACTAATGTGCCTTAATAACTGTACACAAACACACTGTTATTACACTGGATTTTGTATATGGAAATATAAGTTTTGTTAAACGACTACAATATCCGTCTGGTATGTTCCTTATTATATCGTACGAGAGATCCATAGAAACTAATTTCATCATCATCATTTTCCGGCGCAACATATATACTTTTTCCACTCGGGCCTGTCATTCGTCAGCTCTGTGTCTACTCCTTTCACTCCCATATCATCTCTTACGCAATCCATCCATGTCTTCTTCGGCCTTCCTCTACTATTAAGTCCATTGGCATTCATACTCATCATTCTTCTCTCATCATTCCATTTTTTTTTTAACTTATTTTATAAAATACAAAGTAGATTTTAATTGAATTACCTCTTTTCTTATAATTTATTACAAACATGAAAGTAGACATAATCATCATCCTAATCCTTATTCTTACTAATTATAAATGCGAATGTAACTCTGTCTGTCTGTCTGTCTGTTACGCTTTCACGCATAGAATACTGAACCGACTTAAATGAAATTTGGTACAGATATAGTCCAGAGTCTAAAAAGGACAAAGGCTACTTTTTACCCGACTACGCTTTAAACTTCTTTAACTACGCTTTAAACTTCTTTAAAGCGTAGTCGGGTAAAAAGTAGCCTTAGTAATGTTTTACCCGTTAAACGTCTCTACGCGGACGGAGTCGCGGGCGGAAAGCTAGTTATAATATAGATTATCCAGGTACAGACGTTACGTTATTTTTTATTATTCCTCTATTCTCGACGACGGTTGATCCAAATTATCTGTATCATGTGAAATTATCACAGGCAGATAACATAAAACACACAATAGAATGAGGCCAAGAGAAGTCTCGGCACACATGTTTAAGTGCGTTATTTACTTACTATAGGCACTCATTGTCCTAAACACCTTTTGGAATAAGAAAACTGATTACGCCCAGAATATTTACCATGGTGAGTTGTTTTAATGAGCCAGATATTTCGACACCGTTTCAAGTGCCATGACCATGGGTGCCGTAGACAAAGTAACAATATCGAAACGATAACGAAGTTCGAAAAGAATAAAATGTATGGGATTGACATTACACAGACTACAAGACAAATCACGTGGTCAATCCCATACATTTTGTTCTTTTTTGTAGCCCCCAGCACGGTAAATATCCCGAACATAATATGTAATCAGTTTTCTAATAGGTAACCATGATTGTTCAAAGTTATAATATATCTTTTAGAATACCTAACTAACAATATTAGTATGTCGTAACCGTTAACACAACAAGTAAATTATGTGGTTTAAAATAGGGTCTTGTTAACCCTATCCGAAAACCGTGAATCGATGGAATACAATTGTAGATTCGCGGAGATCAATAGATTATCATTGATACATAGGAACACACAGCCAAATTTAGTATAATACTAGCGGCCGCCCGCGACTTTGTCCGCGTATTAAACCCCCCCCCCCCCCCCCAATGAACCCCATGGTGGTTGAATTTAAAAAAAAAATAGCGCTGGTGTCTAGTGCCAGCTACCTCCATACCAAGTTTTATAGAAATCGGTTCAGAAGTTTGAGCGTGAAAGAGTAACAAACATCCATACATCTATATTTACAAACTTTCACGTTTATAATATTAGTAAGGATTATTTTTCCAGTCGTAACATCTTTGTATTCAAGTGATAACTGGTAAAGTGCATACACAAGGTATGTCATTTCGTACTAGGTTGTATGCTGGTGTATTAGTAGCTAACGTTCCATAAAGACCGAGTGGTCCCCGATTCCAAATTTGTGTAAGTTGTTCTGTTAATCAGGAAGTTGGCGGGCATGCCCGAGCCTCAGTTAACACTTTGATCCGGTGGTACTGCGAATGATCTCTCATCGGTCATGTCGGATTGTCGTCTGGGCGAAATTATGGGAGTAAGGGGACCAGAGTGTTGTGCCTGCGGGCACAGTATGTATAAGTTATATCAAATGGTCGCATTAAACCGATCACTATTACAATATTATAGTCTAAACAACCTGAAGTTTGAGGGAGCTTGTTTTGATGATAAAATTAGTAAAAAATTTATTGATTTAATTATAACTATTTAGGTTTCAACCTACATGATTATAATTATAACAACAACTGCAAAACCGTCAAACAGTTTGAATGCATGATCAGCGGGTTTGCATTATCTTTTTGTTGCGAATTTCGGACGACTACTCATTACATACCAAAGTAACAAAAGTTTGGGTAAACAAAAGCTTTCAAATGCGTCAAAGCTAACCAACAGATAGCTATTAATGCACGCGCTAGTGCGGTGAAGAGCCAAATTGAGTCGGTCACTCGTTTATTTTGATGTCAAATAAACAAATCACCTTTGATGTGGAATCTGTGCCCAATTAGCTAACAAATTGATACCTAATGGAAGTTTGGCCAGAACGGTTTGCGCGCAACATGCGTATTAATTTAATTAGTTATGAAAGTAATCAACGGTATATGTGGACAGTTGTAGATAGATTATTTTTAGAAATGGATAGGGTTCAAATAAACTACGTGTCCAAGAAAAACGAACGTCGTAGCGTCACATACGCTTGCACATGTCATATGGAACTAAATCCTTACTGCCTTTCCATCGCAATTTCACGCCTCAATAATTAAACCGATTTACATGAAAGATGAAGTATGAATTTCGACTTGTTAACCGAGTTCACTTCAGTTTGTGATTAATAAATAACAATTTGCACGTATTGCATCGCTTCTATTAGATATGGAAAATAACAATGCATTTAGTCAATTATTATGATTATCAATATGCACCTGAAAAATGGACAAAAAGTAAATAATATTAATTTATTGGGCTAGAAAGCGATGAGTTTTGCCAACGCAAGCGATCATTTAATACCTACATTGTACAAAGAACGTGAAAGTTACATAAATCTCCGGTTTGTGCCCTGTTTCTGTAAAACGGCTCAAACCAGTCTGCCTGAGTATTCAGACTACGATCGTGAACAATAATCTTTTTGACTTCGCTAAAGAAGTTACCTCAACTTTTTAAATATTAATTGAAAGAGATCGCAAAACAAATATATGGCTTCGAGAGCAAAGCAAAGTGGCAGATGTGACGTACCGACCGAAACGAGCGGCTAGTCTCAAATGGACATGCGCTGGACATGTTGCCCGGAAGGACGAGTCGTGGTGCAAGCGTCTCCTTGAATGGAAACCGTGGGGTCAAAAACGTCCCCAAGGTAGACCTCAAATGCGTTGGAAGGATGACGTGAAGAAAATAGCTGGCTCGAATTGGATGCAAAGAGCTCAATGTCGGGAAGGATGGAAGAAGCTGAATGAGGCCTACACCAAAATGGTAGAGAAAGGCTAAAGAAGAAGAAGAAGAAAGGGTTAATAAAGAATTACAAAAAATATTTATGTAGACCGTGTATTTAAAACACAACATGTGTGCATTATTTACATCCGAGTTTATGAGAAACATAACACACAAAATATACCTCGAATCGGTTTTTGTAATAGAAGTATTTTTTTTATGTAGGTTATATCTGCCTACGTTCCTACTGAAGGAATATTTCGAATCTGTTTTTGTAATAGAAGTATTTTTTTTATGTAGGTTATATCTGCCTACGTTCCTACTGAAGGAATATTTAATTTATTTAAATCTCCTATAATTGAGTCGATAAGTGATTCAATGTCAAGTACTTTCCTAAGAAATAGCTATTTAAAATTGTATGTTAAGCTATTTTGCAAAATCAATTAATGTGTTTTAATTATAATGAATTGGTAGGCAATTGATAATATTCTTTTTTATATATTAAACAGAAATTATACATTTTTATATAACCAAATAAAAAATGTAGTTCACCATTTCTTTTTAGCCTACTGTAGATGATCCCTTGGAATTTTATTTGACTCTCAATACAAATTGTACTAACGTCACGTCACGTTTCCCACAAAGGTGAAAAGTGGATCGCTGGAAGTGATCTCTGCCTACCCCTCTGGGAAAATTTCCCACAAAGGTGAAAAGTTGATCGCTGGACGTGATCTCTGCCTACCCCTCTGGGAAAAAGGCGTGATTTTATGTATGTATGTATGTAAATTGTAATAATAATAAAAAGTTACCGAACTATTGTAGTCTAAACTATGTAAAATTCTAGGATACGTGGAATTTTAGTAAACATTTATTGAAAATCATCACCGTAATACCGTTATTTTGTGCAATGTGAACGATTAATCACTATCAATACATAGTATAAAACAAAGTCGCTTTCGCTGTATGTCCGTGCATATGTATGTAAGCATGTGCTTAGATCTTTAAAACTACGCAACGGATTTTGATGCGGTTTTTTTTAATAGATAGATTGATTCTTAAGGAAGGTTTGTATGTTAAATTTACCCGCAGCGAAGCGAGGGCGGGTCACTTGTATATTATAAAACAAAGTCACTTACAGTGTCTGTCTGTCGCTATGTATGCTTAAGTCTTCAAAACTACACAACTGTTTTGATGCAGTTTTTTAATAGATTTTTTAATAGGGATTTAAGAGGAAGGTATAATATACCCGAAGCGAAGCGAGGGTGGGTCACTACTGCTTCATAATTTGCTAGTAGCCGCCTGCGACTTCGTCCGCGTTAAAAAGAAGCTCTTTCACATGTTTCGGAGATTACCGAGAACAAACAGACAGACAGATAGAGAGACAAATTTTTTTAAAATTATATTTTTGTTTTTGTTTCCTGATGTAGATTCATACCCTTTTAGTAAAAAGTAGTTATTTCAATTTTACAAACTGACACTTCAATTTTATTCAGTTGTATAGGTGTATAGATTTGACTTCATCAGAATCTACCGTTCAAAAACAATACATTGGTTGAGAGAGAAGGTGTTAGTACATTAGTTACTACCTCATTGTTGAAGTCAAATTAAAACAACGGTGACGCAGAACTAGACCAACAAACAAATAATCCTTCCAAGGTCACGTCATATCTTCAAGCATTGTTTGCTTCTAATGTTGATGAGGACCGGTGACTCCGTGTACACAACTATTGATACGGTTCGAAAATTGTTTCCCCCGTCCGCATATATAAAAACCTAATGATGGCTTAGTGTTTGTGTGAGTTTAATGTGAGGAGGACCCGTTTGGTCGACGGATGAGCGGAGGCATTCTATCACTTAATTCGAGTGTAGGTTTCGTTGAAATGAAGTCTTTAGTGTGTATCTTCGTGTTGTTCTCGTTCGGTAAGTGATCCTTTATATTCCTTACTTATGCGTAGCGAATACCTTTAATATAAGCTAGTAGCTGACCCGGCGCATTTAGTAGCGCGTATATTTTTTTTCTTTTGTGAAAAAAATCATTTATATTTTATGTAATATAAACAAATATATTACAATTACAAATAAAAAAAAACATTTTCTGAAAGCAACTAACACATAAAATATACATCTAATTCGTTCAGTGGTTTGGCAGTTACATGCGTGCATTCATATAGGGGATTTTGTGAATTGCGGAAGCTATGAAGTACTCGTAAGAACACAAACTTCAGTGAAGTCTGTAGTTTCTGCCAGGAAATTGTCGCACCATGGTAGTTACCAATAGTAAATTATAATATGTCAGGGGATACCAGTTACAACTATCTGTCCGGTGGTTGATGAAAGGTATACGGGTAAGCGACCCCGGCTCCTCGAGCTAGTATCGACTCAGTCCAAATCATCCGAGGCGATAGTATCCTTCCTCCCCTTTTCCTTCCCTCGTCATATATCCTTGCTACTCGTGGGAACGCAATGCCCTTATTAAAACAATGCACAAGGCAGAATGGCGGCGACGTGGTCCACAACCCGTCACGTCACGTTTCCCACAGAGGTGAAAAGTGGATCGCTGGAAGTGATCTCTGCCTACCCCATTGGGAAAAAGGCGTGATTTTATGTATGTATGTATGTATGTAAATTATAAACTTAAATGAGACGTTGTCAAGGATTACCGTCTAGTTTTATAACACTTATTATACCTATAATGACCGTGTTATGATTGTAATCAGTTTGCATAGGTACTTTATATAAATAAATAAATAAACGTCGTCAGTTGAATTTGCTGCATACCTATTTGCTAATTTTTTGTCACTTATTCCCCTTTAGTTTACATCCTCATTTTGCCTCTTTGAAACGTTTGTATATGTATATTTTTTTTAAATCCTGTTTGTTCATATCATTTCATATTAACATTCTTTTAATTTAAGTAAAATTTGTTTCTATGTCTTCAATGTTTTAATAATTTATAAAAATACATTTCAATACAATTAAATTGATGAACCATATTCGACCATTGCATTAAGATACTATTAATGATCACATCTTCCCTCATAATATTATATTTTTTTTGTACTCGTATACAACTGTTAATACACTGCAAAGATACACGCATACAGAAAAAGGTTGTTGATCTCAAGACGAGTTTTGGTCAAGTATAACTTATATAATATGACAGGCAATCATGTTTTCGTGAACAATCAACCAACGGACTTTTGACTCACTTAGGCGGTATGTTGGTTAAAAAGTGTGTGCGTTAAAGCCCTAATGATGCATATGCGATGTCTTAAACACTAATCAAGTTGCAACAAATACCTAATAACTAAATTTACTACCCTAAACTAGGGCGATAAGGCCTTAGACAAGCACGCTGGCCAAGTGCGGGTTGATTGACTAAACAACCTAAGAAATTCTTCGTAGGTCACCTCCATCCTTCGTAGGTTCCTCACGATGTTTTCCTTCACCGTTAAAGCGTCGAATAATCGTACATATTATGAATTTCAAATTTGAAAAACACATTGGTACGTGGCGGGGTTTGATCTGGTGACCCCTGTAATAGCGAGTTTTAAAAATAATTGACAATGCATAAATTTTACAGTAATTAACTATATAATACATTAATGAATGTAAAGTAATTTAATAATGTTGATATTTGGACTATGGTTAAGATTTTGGCATGTAATAATGTTTAAACTCACTGGCGTTTTGGGTAACTGTGAGAGTGGAAAAATAAATAAATAATAAACGGGACCTACCTATCATTAATGTTATTGGTTGTTATAATGTGTTATTACAACTGTAATTTACATAGTAAAAACCTCCTGTCGATTATATATAAAAAAATAACTAGCACTACACACTATCACAGTAATTATAGTAGGTGTATGTATTGAAAATTATTATTGATATGTATACTCCAATCGAGATGTGTAACCTAAGTATTGATTATTAAGTACAGGAAGTTTTAATAAGACTCATACATACTCAGACAATACGATCTTCATTATGTTCTAACACCAATCATAATCTGACTTAAAACGTATGATGAAAAAATACTTATACCTACAAACTACTAGTAGTAATACACAAGACACAATAAATAGTCAACTATTGTGTCTATGTCGGTATTTCTATGTCATATGAGTATACATAGGTATACATAGGTGTATACATAGGTAACAGTAATATATGTATATATATATGTGTATGCAGTAAGGTATACATTTGCTGGTATTATCGCGTTAAGACCTACTCAAGTATAGATTAAGACAATAGAATGTCATATTATCTAACGAATAAATCGCTAATTAACAGGGTTTTAGCAAATTTATTTTGATTCACGGTTATTTTATTCGCTTTTGTTTTGCGAGGTTATTATGATAAAAGGATTGGTGATAACCTGTTTTATATGTGACTGTAGATTAATCAATTCAGCACGGATACTGAAATTGTACTAATTCATCCTTTAATTTATTTATGAACCATGATCCCAGGTTGGAACAGGTTGCCTCTGTTTTGGGGCACCTTTAGTTCGCGCTACCTGTGAAACGGCCCCGCTTTCGAGCAAGTGAGTACGCGTACTCTTCTAAGTACATACTAGACTATAAGTCATGGAAATTCTAGCTTTGCTAAAATGACGTAGGTCTGGCGGCCCTGGGATCTTACTCTATTAGGTTCACTTACAATTTACGTATCAATTCTTACAATAATCAGATATTATGATTTATCTATATTATATGAGGTCGTCAGTTCCAACCCTGACACGTAACAATGTGTTTTCAAATTTTCGTAAGCAGTAAAAAAAGATATCTAGAGGAAACCTGCACCCCTATGAAGAAATTCTAAGGTTTTGCAGTCGACTAACCCGTGCCCGTGACATCAGTGAGGACGTATATGGGCTGATGTTGATGATGACGACAGCATTAGTAACAGTTAACTGTTACCTACTAATTGATCGAAATTGTAAACGTAATTGAAAATTGGTCGTAATTTTTTTTTTGGTATTTCTACAAGTCCTACTCTAAGCGTTGCGCATTGTTGAGAAATGGAAAATCCAATGGCAGTCGTACATAAATAACACACCCAGACACAGAACAAACACCGATGTTCGTCATACTAATATTTACTAAAATCACAACCAAGTAACATGTTCCTAACATAAAATCTCTCTTATCTGCGGAAGATCTCGGATTCAGTAATGAATAGGACCGTTAGAGTGAGCCCAATCAAACCTCCATCCACAAAGCAGACTGCCGATACAAATACCCTTGTTCAGGTTTCACGCATTGCATTGGCTAATTGCGAGCATTTGGACCTGTCCTTTCAATTATAGTTTTGTTTCGAATATTCTCTGCAATTCACTGCAGTCATCCTGTAAAATGTTGTTATGTGTACTTTACGCAAACGTAATCATTTATCGCGCACTCAAATATCAGAGGTGATTAACAATTCGTAGAAAAAAAATATTATTTACATTTTATCGTTTAATAATTCATTAAAATCGTTCGGTACACGAATTAATGATTAAGTAAGTTAACAGTATAAATAACAATTATTGTTAAATAAGTTTAATTAATTCATTATATGCAGTTGCTTAATGAACTCGCTGTAATCTTTATGAAGCAACTATTTTTCGCCCCCGACTCCGTCCGCATGGAGTCGTTTATGGCTAAGAACATTACTCCCTTATGGCAAAGTAGGTGAAGCCTTTATCCTTTCCCAGTTTTTTTAGCACCTTTTCATCATCACCGGACTTACGGGAGAGCGGATGGCTCTCACCCCTAAATATCATTTTCCTGTTTATAGACTATTTGTGTGCCAAATTTCAACTTAGGGTTGAATGCCATCCGCTCTCCTGATAGTCCGGTGATGTTTCCAAGGCTACTATAAGCCATCATCGTAGTAAAAAAACAACAAATTTACATTTAAACGGCTCCATACTTTTAGCCTGATCGCTGGATTACAGGCACTAATAGTCAGACTTATTTTCTCATTTATACTGGATATTAGTAAACTAAGTATTAAATGCAAGTTGAGATAACAAACGCTGTGAATAACCTTTTAAGCCTACCACGTACAAACACTTGTTGCAATTATGTCATTTAATCTGTTTTTTATGTTTGTTCCTTATTAAAGAAACCATCAAACAAAAATTTCAAGTTTCAACTTGTTGACAAATGTCTAATAACGTGTTTTGCCCATTGAGATATTATTACTCTGAATTCGTAAACACAAAAACCTGTTGAATTAAGCCGTTTTTATAGAATATAAAAAAAGATCACCATTCCACATGAATCACTTTCGAGCGTTTTTAGTCCACGTGATTATTTGTTGTTTATAAGCCACAAAGGTAATAACTTGTGAAGTTCTTTAGCCAATTTACACGTGACTTTGGGCAGCGGTTAAAAATACGGGGTCAGTGATCATCAGCCAAAATTATGTTTATCTCTCGTGGAAGGATGCGAACTCATGTCTTATGCACTTGGAAATGTTACAAAGAACATCATACGTACAGAGGAACGTTTAGTTATGCACTAAAAATGTTTCATCATCATCATCAGCCCATATACGTCCCCACTGCTGGGGCACAATAGATTTAGTACTATGTAATTTTTAATGTTTAATGTGTTTCTCTCATGGTGCAGAGCCTGATAAGGGCAACTTAGTTGTTAGCTCACATTATTTTTGTGACCTACAATGCATTTAAACATATACTTAGTAATAATATTTTGACTTTGACACGTTATAATAAAATTGTATCAACGAGTTATCTAAATCCACAAAATAGAAATTATTATAATAACTTTGAAATAACTTCTTATGTATATTACGTGTATGCATTCCAAAAAAAAATTGGCCTTGTATTTAATATCCATTTAAAATGGACGATGGAAGTGAAAGATATAATAATAAAATATTATTTCAAAGTATAATATTTAAAATGAATATGTAATCGAAAATTATATTATTGCAACTGACTATATGTAAATTGTTTTCTAGGTAGGTAATTTATATTGACAATTCAAAAATCCCCGGCTTGGTATACGTACCTATGTTTACCTAACTTATTAATATCGTCTATCTACATATATCTTTGAACCGGATCAGCATTTTTTTAAGTAGTATAATAATTTTGTTTTTGTGTTTTTATCGGTCCGCAAGATAATAATCTTTCCTTAACGCAAATATTTTTTCGGTGGATGGGAAAAAGAAGAGTACAACTTAAATGGCGTAGACTCAAAAAAATGGGCGCTTAAGCAATAAACCGGCCAAGACGCGCGACTGAATGTTTCCATACCAATTTTGTAAATAAATAATAATTAGTAAACAAGCAATGACTGGCTCGGTGGAACAGTGGTGACCCTGGCTGGCGGTTCCAAGAGTCGTGGGTTCGATTCCCACTCGGGACAAATATTTGTGTGATGAACATCGATGTTTGCTCCGCGTTTGGGTGTGAACTTGTATTTAAGTATGTATTTATAAATATCTATGACGCCGATAGTAGAAGCTCTGCTTACTTTGGGGTCAGATGGGAAGAAATGTTTGTTGTATGGGAGTCCTTGAACATTAGCTTTTTACTCCTCCTGTAAAAATGTCACCTATCTGGCGATAGCCATAAACGGTAATAATCGTTCTTGATAGAGCCTGGTGATAGAGGGACTAGGAAAGATAGCGAAGTCGTAGTACCTAATAGGGTCCTATTTTCACCCTTTAGGAATAGAACCTTAAAGATTCATAATAATATCTTGTTTTTTACCTAAAATATGACTGTGGATTAGATATTTTAATTAAAACCAGCTAACATTATAACCAAATATAAATTTTACATTGATCTCACATGCGTTGATCTGATTCAACGGAGCAACATGGTAGTGGTGGTTTGTGTAAACAAAGAAATATACTTAAGTAAATACCTAACCTAACGTATGCAAACTAGCATCCATATTTAGCTCACAAATATTTCACGCAAGCTATAATCGTACACTACTCTTGGAGACTATTAGAGATTGTAATTACGTATAATATAACCAGTGACCCGCCCTCGCTTCGCTTCGGGTATATCTATAATATAAAAATTAATCGCATAATGTGTTGGTAAGCGCATAACTCAACAACGCCTTTACCAATTTGGCCAATTCTTTTTTTTAAATATTCGTTTAAGTCCAAGGATGGTTCTTACGGCGAGAAAAATCGAATAATTGCCGGGAAAGCCCTAAAAACAGCCCTTTTCTTTTTCACATTTTTTTGACAGGACGAAGTCTGTCGGGTCAGCTAGTTATACATAAAAACCTTCCTCTTAAGTCCCTCTACCTATGTATTAATAATTTAAGCATAATAGGGACAGACAGACGCGGGAAGCGACTTTGCTTTATACTATGTAATGATGATAATAATTGTTGTGCCTACAGTAGCGCTCGCTCTACGAGCTATTCCTACCCAAAGGGGATTAAGTTTTAACCTCAAAATATTAACTTCGTATTTCATTGAAACCATTATTTCGGCGATGCATTTGCTCCAACCGATAATGCTCTATTGAATATAACAAACGTAACTGGCTATTAAATGTACGCCGTGCCACAAACCCGTGCATTCGCCGCGTCCCCCTCTGACGGATTACCCACATTCGCTAAAATGGTCGTTGTTATATTTGATTCTGCTAATAATAATATTATTCCACTGTTCACAATATTATTATTCCTTTGACTGGCTGTGCGGCGATATCAAATGTAAGAGGGATTAAATATGGCGGATGCGGTCCAACCAGCACAGAGGCATAATGTTAAAACTAGTAAAATAGGATGCGCCCTGATTGGCAATTAATTTTACAATATTTGTATTAATTTCATGACGGTAATGTCTTGATTGATTGACTTGTTTACCTATATACTTTTAATGACTAATCGTAGAATTAGGGAGCGTGTAGTTAACGGGAGTAATAAAAAATTATATGACGATATAATTTTTTTTCGTAAAAACATTAGAATGAAGAATTAATTGAATATTTTTAACGCATTATTGTTCATTGAAATAACTTTCGAACTAAATTCAACACTTTACAATGTTGGCTGTTGTTCACATAAATAAATTAGTTAATAACTAATATTCACTTATGCACAAATTGGACATAAATTGATATTGGAACAATGTACAATTAAGTCATTGAATACACAAATGACCAGAAACGGTCATCAATTAAATTTTTATTGTTTCCAATTATCGACGTTTATATACCTACTAACAACTATAACAAAGATCATTGAATCTAAATATTTTATGACGACATGACACGCAATCCGTGCTTAGGCAACCCAGATTATTGTACTTAGTGAAGTTAATTGAAGAAGGTGTTTAAAAAGGAATTTCGACAAATTGCATCCGCTAATAATCCAGATCTAGATTAATGCCTAACCCTATTATGGATCGTTTCTGTTGTAAAGCGGAAAAATATCCACTTTTCCTATTGACAGTTAGGATTTATCAAATGATCATGGGCACAACTTAACACCTACAGGGAGTGATGGCTTTACTCATTGAAAGACTCTGATCGGCAAGTCTTTGCGAGCAATTTTTCTAGTCCTGCGTCTGTCTGTCCCTATGTATGCTTAAATTTGAAATAGAGATATCAAAGAGGAAGGTTTTTATGTATAATATACCCGAAGCGAAGCGGGGGCGGGAAAAGTTTGTGATTCGAAAGTAGAAGGACTGGGTGTATGGTTTAAGTATTTTACAAAAAAATATAGTTAAGAAAATCGCTATTATTTGCTTGGTACGTAGCTCCGGGTAATTTACAAATGTACCTGTTCGCCACTTCCTAATGCCATATCATCATCATCATCAGCCCATTCCTGTCCGCTGCTGGACATAGGCCGCTCCAAATGCACGCCACTTCTCTCTATTCGGCTCCTACCAGCCCGTAGGAGCTGGATGCGAGTGGCCGGGTTAGGACGGCTGTCCTGCGCAGATCGTCACACCACCTGGCCTGCGGGCGTCCTACACTACGTTTGCCGAGACGCGGTATCCACTCCAGAACCCGTCTAGCCCAACGGTTGTCGGTTCTACGGCTGATGTGGCCAGCCCACTAATGCCATACAATTACAATAATGCAATAGTTTATTAATATATTACTTTTACACAGCTTTCTCTTCGCGCTTGTGTGTTTGTCCTGTGAAGAATTAAACGTTCCTTACAACTTTTTTCTATTGAAGTAGTGAAAAATGTTTTGCTCCATTATACTAAGTGGGAGGTGATAGTAAGTTGCGTAGGCTTCAAGATACGTACCTAGTATCTTAAAGGCTATGTTTTAAATAAGTATAATGATATTGTTAATTGCCTTCTTTGTTATCAGCTCTTCATAACGTTTGTTTTTTATTCTTTTTCTGAAAAGTATTAAAGTATTTTTACGATCAAATTAAAGTTGTTTACATTTTCTTATTATGTAGTTCCATGTAGTTCGTATGGTGCGTCAATTCAAATAGTTTTTTCCTAACAAACGTCGCTCATAAATAGTTGTCAATGTTAGTCCAGTCAAATTAGGAAAAATCTCGGAATTCGAGATACCCAGCTGTAAGTCTGTAAATACTTAGATATTGACACCCTAAAAGTGTTCTCAAAACCTACATATTGTAGGGTGTACGCAACTATTAAATTTTCAAGGTCAAATGTCACAAATATCAGTTTTATGAACTTTTGAGCGAAACGGGAAGTTTTACCATAAAAGTGTGTAGGAGAAAATTACTTATCTTCTATTTATCTATAAAAATTGTCTGTCTGTTTATTTCTAAGATTCACCATTTCAGAGATACAGCGATGCAAATAGTTGAAAAAGTTGTATTTTCAAAAGCTTCCAGGCCCACGTGCGATTGTGCTAGACAGTTAAAATTTTCACGAATGATGTATTTTAGTAGCCTCTATAACATCTAATACTAGAAAAAGCTTAAAACCAGTGTTTTAGTGGGTTCTCATACAAAAACTATGGTTTTTTTTTCTCACACTTGGCCGGTTTTTAACGTGGTTACCCCAGTAAACCTATTCCAGACGACACCTTTTATACATGAAGAACACGTTGTTCATAAGGAAGCCTAGTTAAATAATTGTTTGGTGTTGTTTTCAGTATTCAGAAGATTTAAGATTTCTGCGTTTCATTAAATTAAATTTGGTTAATATGGATCTTCACTTTCATAATCGAGTTGATGGACAGTTAACATTTTTAAAATGTATTTTTTTTTCAGTTATACTTCAAACAGAAATTCTAATAATTGGTTATTTCGTATTTTTTGACCCATAATAAGCAGTTTAAATGTACTGAAACGTATATGTATAGTACTAAAAACAACATAAAACAATTATTTAACTAGGCTTCCATATAAACAACGTGTTGTTCACGTATAAAAGGTGTCGTCTGGAATAGGTTTACTGGGGTAACCACGTTAAAAACCGGCCAAGTGTGAGAAAAAAAAAACCATAGTTTTGTGTAAGAACCCACTTAAACATTTAGGTTTTAAGCTTTTTCTAGTATTAGATGTTATAGAGGCTACTGAAATACATCAGTTGTGAAAATTTTAACTGTCTAGCACAATCGCACGGGGGTCTGGAAGCTTTTGAAAATACAACTTTTTCAACTATTTGCATCGCTGTATCTCTGAACTGGTGAATCTTAGGAATAAAACGTAGAGACAATTTTTATAGATAATTAGATGATAAGCAATTTTCTCCTACACACTTTGATGATAAAACTTGCCGTTTCGCTCAAAAGTTCATAAAACTGATATTTGTGACATTTGACATTGAAAATTTAATAGTTGCGTACACCCTACCATATGTAGGTTTTGAGACCACTTTTAGGGTGTCAATATCTAAATATTTACAGACTTACAGCTGGGTATCTCGAATTCCGAGATTCTTACCTAATTTAAGCTTAAATGACTGGACTATGTGGCCTGTTGATTTTTACTCAGTTTTCATTACACAACCTTGACAGGGACGTCAAAATTTCAAACCTGTCTCATTGTTATTGTTGTTGTTCTTGGACTGCCTCGTTGGTCCATCAGTAGCAAGCGCTGCGTAAAGACCGAGAGGTCCCCGGTTCGAGTCCGGGGTCGGGCAAAATTCGTGTGAGTTTTTCTGTAATGAAATTATTCAGCCCGGAGTTAGGAAGTTGGCAGTTTAACGCGCGTGTCTCGGAAAGCACGTTAAGCCGGTGGTCCTGCGCCCGATCGCTTATCGGGCATGTCGGATTGCCGTCCCACCGAATTATGAGAGTAAGGGAATAGAGAGTGCACTTGTGTTTGCGCGCACACTTGTGCACTATATAATATGTCCTGCGCACTTAGCTGATCTCAATTGAGATCGGCCGCCATGGCTGAAATCGGTCGGACGCCTTATTTTATTTGCCTTATTCTTGTTCTGGGCTGTATTGATACTAGTCGGTAGTGGACGGTTAATACGAAATGGCTTATAAATATTCATAAAGGGTGGGGCTCGCGTGTGTCCTTGCGCAAGCGCATCGCAATGTCTGCTTCAGATCACGACAGGGCGGCAATTACCCTAAACTCCTATTCATTTAACTGCTACAGTATTTCACCTCTGGACTTGACCAACTAACTTGATTCCGAGCGACCTCGATTGGCCACCTTTTTATCGGGATAAAAAACGTAGGAATATAAAATCGGTGTAAGAAAATCTTTACATGCGACATAGGAACTTAAGAACATTTGGTTAACTATAAAAAATATATGATTCCACTACAAATAAATATGACATCTTTTACTTCAGAGCTTAAATTATGAAAGTTTTGTTGTATTTATAAAATTACCAGAAATCTGTACAGTAGCAATAAATGTACCTACAACTCTGTTGTTGTAGGTACATTTATTGCCACAAATTTTAATTGACCCCCCGCGCTCCATTACCTACTGGGAGAGAGGGCTCTCTTTCCGTGGTGTGTCAGATTCCCTGGCCAATGGTGAAAAGATATTAAAGGTCATTGGTCGGCTCCTGATTGAGGTGAATTGCCCAGAGGTTCTACCGCCTAAACACTGCGGTGTGGCAGGAAGCGATCTCTACCCCTCTGAGATAAAGGCGGGATTCTATGTATGTATGCAGCCTTCGCTACCAACCTTTACGATTGAACGCGATACGACACATATACCTATAACTCAATTCCTCATAGTTTCTCCCGCATGCATTGTCAATTATAATACTTACCTATAAGTATGATTTTGTGCAGATAATGTATCTTGCATTGTTGCCATGGGGTTTTTCAATGAGATTGTTTATAATTATTTTCTATGCGGGACTCAATAGTACTTACCAATGTCAAGTAACATGACGTTATTTACCCTTTTTCAGTAATAAAAAGAGCTTTAATTAGTCCATTCAAATCTACTGAGATGGGCATCTGATGTTTAATTACCTTTTGTGTATCCTAAAAAAGTAGATACAACACGCACGTACAACAATTAATTAAACTAAAACACTTGTTTTTCTTAAGATTCTAAATACCTATTCCAATAATGTTTATCACTTTACTAGAATAAGTTAACAAATAATGTACGTATTTGCCTTAAAATTCAATGAAAACCATAAGAGAATGGTTTTTAGTTTTTAAACTCTTATTTTAAATAGAGGTATTACGAGTCCAATCCATATATCTTAATTCTACTATTAAGTGTGTACAAATGTTGATAAAGTAGAAAAGACCTATTAAATAACTAATAAAATATAACGAAATCAAGTCAACATAGTGCACGTTCGAAAATGATTTCTGTATGCAAAGACCCTTACTATCGGATGATCCTTCCTGAAATGGTACCCTCAGAACTAACAATTGTTCACCCTTAAATTCATCCCAGACCTGCAAACTGACAATAGAACTGTGATTACATAAGACGCCTTCAATCTACATTGGCTGGAGTCAAATGCGTTGCTCTATGTTATCGTAATCGCCGCAAGTTTCAGTCTTCAAGTTATCTTTCAGTGTTGGATTAAGGTACTCGATATCGCTATCGACAATTTTCCAGTAAAATAAGTTGTTTGTTTGTCCGATAAATTTGGCCGTAGCAGCCAATCTCACAAGGAATCAATCAACTACGCAAGACATAAGTGTACGTGTTAACACAAGTGAACACTCCTTTCTAGGACTCTTATGTTCGATGAACCTTCAATCAGGCACAGGTCCGCCAGCTTAAATGAGGCACAGACATTACATGCATTCACCAACTTCCTGACTCTGAGTAATTTCTTAACAGACAAATTTACACAAATAGTCATGTCTTCGAACTCAAGAGAAACAAGGACCTCTAGGTCCATAACGGGCAGAGTTTGAAGTTCAGACTGTGTATTTAAAATAGCACTAATATCCGAAGCGTTCATGCAGAAGACAGGTAGCTATGATGTACCCGTAGGCGCAGCAGAGAGGTAGACAACATGTAGGTAGCTAGACATGTGTTCGAAATGGATCGATAGTCGCCCGAGGACGTTTGATAGTTAGGGGTAAACACACCCAGTATTTACCTCAGAATTTGACAATATATTTTATCCCCACATTCCCTTTAAAAAAACAATATCGATAGTTGTATGATGCAGGGGTCGTGTTTTGTTTATATGATTCATGATTTAGTTTTTACATCATCAAATCTACGAATGGTTCATATTTTCAGCTAAAGTACTAACTTAGAGATAGGTATATAACAACTGATAGAAGTTTAGACCAAGATACATAGAGAAATAATTGTGGTATATAAAACTGGATAACTTTAATATTTACCTTGATAATAAAGAAATAAATAAATTACAAAATTTATTTATAAAGGCGACCAAATCTCACTTGGCGATTATGATTGACTTACGCCTACGATTGATTAACGCCTTATCTTTTTAGTATAGAGTATCCTTGATAAGAACTTTACTACGATGAACAGTAATGTTAGTACCTACCTTCATAATACGCACAGTGTCATTGAAGTTAACAATTTCTGAGTACCGTTAACTATAGTCGAGACACTTAATCACTTATAAATGTCTATGTCAATAACACATGCTCTCATATCTGTGACCGACCTACTACATAATAGGTTCAAACTATTTACAAACTAAATAACTACTAAGCGTATGCATTGATTGCACACCGGCAGGACTAATAATCTGTGGCTAAGTTTTCTGACTCAAATTTACCCTATACTTACTTCACTTAGTCATATTTGCAAATCGAAAATGTATATTTAGGTACCACAGAACACCAACAACATAACATTAAAATAATTCATATATTTAAGCCTACAGTATTGTCTATTATTTGCACGAACACTACACAAGACGCGCAAGACTACGAAAAGACTCGACCTTCTGTCTTCTGTCTTGCCCGTGACCACGAGGGCTGTAAAGAACTTAAAACGTCGGGTCAGTAAATAAAATGTTAAGAATAACAGTACACACGAGTTCATTACGTAAAATTAGTTTTTCAAATAACGATAGGTTTAAACTTTCGTTCCTTCCATTAGATTTAATAATATTAAAATGTGGGTTAAAGACAGTAGTACCTGTGTAAGCCATGTCAGAGGCTTACGGGCGGCTTAAAAACTCTGACAACAGGTTGTTCATCAACCATACGATAAGAAGAAGAAGTAGTACCTGAATACTTTGTGTTTGCATGCAACCATGATTGGTGGAACCCAGTCGAAACGTTGGGCAGTAAATAACTATGTATCTATTTTTTTTATAGTATGATAAAAATTCTTAAGATGTAAATTCATTATGACTCTATGCTACCCCACTGCTGGGCAAATGCTTTCCCCAATTTACGCCAAATTTCCTGTTATCCTGCTAATTTATACATCTAAATAAATAATATCAGTAGGTATGTGCATTTTATTGCTAAATACAGTCACGTGTTAGTGTACCTGCCATTTGTCATTATAGTCGTTAGATAGCCAGACGTGCACAAACTGACACGCCATTCAACAACATTAGGGGGATCATTAATCTCAGTAATAATAATTCAGACAAGAAATTAGAGATAACTTGTCATATACAAAACTCTTAAGCACTAGCAAGAATACAACATTGTTTTTAATCTATTTCTATAGACCATTCGTTATATCAATTTTATTTTTGGTTGTTTTTGTAGCAGCAATACAAAACATTATCTGGGAAAACTTCACTAACTATTGCCAATTTTTGTTCCTAAGATGAAGAAAGACGGATGAACAACGATTTGAGTACGGAACTCTATAATTTTTTTTCTTTTATTGAAAAAAATATATTTAATTTACCAGCTTTTATTTATGGATTTTGCTGTCTATGGATGCTGGTGCAGTTCAAAACCATAAATGTTATCGAAAACTCTTACTTGGCCTCATGCATCACATCACTATGAATTGAATCCAAACCAGATGCGCTAATAAGAAATTACTACACGACGCACCTCAGACAATGTCCACAGTACGGCAACTCCGTACAGGATGTCATACATCAAAAACAAAACTTGTGATAGAAAAAACTATAAAATTTACATAAAGCAAAAATACAATCACATATTATTTAGTAAATCTTCTCTGTTGCTTAGAATTTTTCGCGGTTTTAAATGTCTTGTACTGAAGTAAAATTATTTACTTGTCTATTAAAGGGAAGTATCGAAAATACCTTAAGTAAGTTTAGAATAAGATATCGGACTAAAATACGATTTGATACTTTCGCGCCATTATATTCAATGTTAATTTGTATGAGTCTGTACGCGATATTAGGAGTAGAAAATACGTAGCTACTTACTTGTATTGTATTGAATTCGCTTGCGACCATGATAGGTGCCATCCAGTCGGGCAGTAATCAGCTAAGCTGCTATATTTATTATTTGCTATTCCTATCATCTTGATAGCGTAAAAACACTATTCACTAAGAAAATTTACATCAGGCGTGTCAAGCTCTTTCAGTCGTTCATTACATAGAACCACGACCACTTCACTGGTCACTCTATGTATACTGTGCTTCAAAGAGACCCAAGCAATATTGCAATTCAGATTGCTATAGCCGAATGTCATTACACGTCTAAACCACATTTGATCGACACACTATTACAAACGGTAAAGCACTGTCGCAGCACAAAGCCACAAACGGAAATGAGCTAATTTGGACATAATAGAGTTACAAGTAAATCTCTGGCATATTGCAAATCCAGCTGATTTGGCATTTGCATTTATTGCCAGTCCTAATCGAACCGTTTATGAGATAATCGCTACATAGTATAAATCTAAGTCGCTTTCCCTACATACGTACACACACAAATATTATCCTTTCACATTGTCCTCATCTCTGCGATTTTGTAAATTGAACTCTTTGACTTAGTTAACGCAAGGTTCAAACAAATCCCAGTATAGTAAATATTGGCCTACTAAAAAACGCATAAAAATCATGTAACAGTTTTTTTTATTTTTTTATTTAGCCTGTTCTGTCCCACTGCTGGGCAAAGGTCTCCCCTAACTCACTCCAAAGCTGTCAATTTTCAGCCAAGGCTCACCAGTTCTTCTTATGGGCATCTAGGTCATCTCGCCTAGAAGAGATGTAACAGTTATCCCAAATTAAACCTACATCATTTTAACATTCGTCATTACAATGAGCCTCATTTACTTTTATATTGGAGCATTCATTCAACACTTGCATAAAAGGGACGATGAAGTCAATTCATCCCACATTATGAATCGAAGCGCCGAACGGTAACTTCATAATAATAATAAAACCAATTGAAACTAATGAATTATTCACGTCACAACAAACATGAAACGCCAATTAATGTCAGTGTATATTTCTGCTGGATACAATAACTCCAATTTTATGAATGCGATCAATTCGGATGCTCATTTAAGCCTTTTTACAAGCTTTTTAACTGAAATGTTGATAATAAACTACTACATAATATTATGTCAAGTCTTGTGTAAATAGCATATCAGACGTTCTTAGTAAATACAAATGTGACTTATATTATAAAAGATCTTGCACTAGACGTATTAAGTACAACTATGCAGGAAACCTCGTATATTGGAGTTTACCCTAGTGCCGCGAATTATTGAAGTAACATCATTGTATGTGTATGTGAGTATTACCCCAGCAGTGGGGACGTATTCGGGCTGATGATCATGTGTATGTATGTTTACAATCAACATTCAGTAAATATAAAGGGTACTTAATGATACCTCGAGACGCAAGGCAATATGTTGACGATCCATATCCAAGAATAGTGTGCTACGACCTTAATAGGGACGAGAAAAGTAAGCGCAAGCCTTTATAAATCACTTCAAGAACCCAGTCCCAGTTTCTCACGACACCATTAAAGCACCCATTATACTTTATTTTCTAATAAACTTTGATATTTTGATCAAAGTCAAAGAACAGATTATGCGTGTTTTATGCAAATCCTAAGGCTTAGTAAATATGGACTGCAATGGCCCCGTTGCATAAACAGACAAGCCGACAACGATTTATTATGTTTTCAAACAAAAACATTAGGGGCCATGTCTCTGAATAATATATAATTCAGGCCGCGATACTCTAAGTAAGGGTTTCCCTTTAATAGGGAATAGGAATAACGTGTCGACTATTAATTGAGGATCTCTTGAATTGTTCCTAAAAATGTAATTGCAATTTGTGTTTAGATCACATTGTTCTATTGTTATTTACAAATTGATTGGCGAAGGTAAATCCTTTCATATAGGCTTATCTAGGTTAACTAAGTTAGATGGGCTTGTCGTTTGTACTTTCCCGTTTCTTCCTTTCCTATAAAGTAGATAATAATAATTACAAAGTGACAGGTAAATCACAACCTTTAACTGTCATGCAATAATTAGCATAATCATAATATTGCCATTGTATACGCGATATCTGAAGAACGGTGGTCAAGTCCCCGTTCATAGGTCCGGCTCGGGTAATAAATGAGATTTTTTTTTAATTTAAAAATTTCCGTAATGTCACCAATTATTATGGAACGATTTATTACAGGTGCATCGATGTGACTGTAATGAATTAAGGATCAATTATATTGACGACTTGTGTCAACTCGCATTTGGCTAAACATTTTTTTTTTAATTATTTACGAGTAGCTATCGAATAGTGCAAAAGGTGGGACTAACTAATCCACACAGTCCATGATCGCAAACTTATACGAAGTATCTTAAATGCTTTTACCCAACTGCGTTTACCCCTTCCGTTGAGGAACTACCGACGAAAACGATCACACACATTTTGAAACATATTGACCGAAAAAAAAATCAAAATAGTATAGACTTCTATCGCGTATTGTCAATTTTGTATGAAACTAGTGACACGTCCTCGCTTCTAAATAAATCTTCATCTTAAATCCCTCTCTCCTCCCTCTCTATCTATTAAATAAAAACTACATCAAAATCCGTAGAGTACTTTCAAAGATTTAAGCATACAAAGGGAGACAGACACGGGAAGCGATTTTGCTTAATACTATGTAGTAAAGTCTTTTTTCTTTTTCAAATATATAAAAATACTGTACTCCTTGTCTTCTTGCGTTTTACGTTCTATCTCAACCATGTCTTCCTCAGTTTACACAGCAAAAACACGTGCCTAATCTATTTTTTTTTCGTTATCTGAAAGACATAGCTGAATAACTACAACACTGTGAAAAATATTCCTCAATATTAATACAATTTAAGTAAACTTCATTAAGTTAGTTCATAACTTTAAGTGCGACGTGTCAAATAAATAATATAATTTTGTTTTAAATGTTTCCTTCGGTTGACTAACTTCTTATATGGCAGAAAAGATTTTGACGGGACTTTTATTGGCAGGTAGCTGATGTTAAGGAGTAACTAAGACTATGTTTAAGTTAAAAAAATTCAAAATCCTGTAGGTCACGCGAACGAAGTCGCGGGCACAGCTAGTAAATAATATAGGCTTGTGTATCTAGGATAGTACCCTATACAAATAGTGAAAATAGTCACAGTGTCGCGGTGAGCGGGCGCGTGCGAGGCTCCGGCCTAGACCGTGGGGAAGGCCGCGCATCCACCGGTCACGACCGAAACGCAAAGCGGTGGCTAGCGTGGTGCAAGGGTTGAGAGGCCGCGAGAACGAGATTTAGTTCAATATTATTTGTTTAGTAAGCAAAGTCGCTTCCCGCGTCTGTCTGTCTGTTTGCGACTTTAGTTCACTCACCAAGCCACTAGATGGCAGTGTATACAAACGCAAGCATTACCTATTAAGTACAGTATAACGTAGTTAAGCGTTACGCCGCTAGATGGCGTTGCGTGTATTTTGCATCACGCAAGCGTTATGTTTTCCGAATAGGATAAGGCCAGAACAATGTATGAATAAAAAAGAACACTCGATCAAGCTACATTGTTGTTTAATTTCGATGATAGAAGCTCCCTCAGTACAACAGTTCAAACTTTAGAACAACCAGTACATTGTCCCTATGTATGTATGCTTATATCATTAAAACGATTGGATTTGATGCGTGTTTTTAATGGATAGGTTTTTATGTATGACATACCCGAAGTGAAGCTAGGAGGGGTCACTAGTTCATTACTATGGTTGGTGTAACCCAGTCGAAACGTCAGGCAGTAAGTAGCTATGTATTTGCTACTCCTAATATCGCGTGTAGACCCATGAAGACTAATATTTAGTGTAATGGAACTTGAAAGTCTGAAATCTTGCCATATTGGATATTTACACATCATTACATATTATACAAATAACTAGGTAAAATTAACCTTAACTAACTAAATAAATTCATTCTTATAAATAAAAAATATGACCCAGATCGCTGTCCAAATTTAAATCAATATATTTGTTTACATGAGACGTCTGTGAGGATTCTAACTTCTTCAACGCGTCTTCTCTCAATATATTTAAAGCTTTACATAATATACAAAGGTGTTGCTAAATAAAAGTTTCACTTATGGACTTTGTCGGCTGCAGCAAATTTATTATGAGAGAGGAAGGACTTTTTATAAGAAAAAAAATTTAGGTATGTACGTAGGTATGTATAATTGTTTAAAAAATCTTCTTGTAGACTGTATGTGTGTTTTTACGTGTGTGTATGATACATAATATACACATGTAAATAATACACCGACATAGCTTGTAACTTGGACCACGACCCATATTATCCACAACAAATTGTTATTCGACGATAATCGCTGTCTAGTTACATAATAGCGTGTCTCTTTCGTGTTTGCGGTTTCAGTACTTACC
Organism: Maruca vitrata; assembly: GCA_039566165.1. Lineage (NCBI taxonomy): Eukaryota > Metazoa > Arthropoda > Insecta > Lepidoptera > Crambidae > Maruca > Maruca vitrata. The sequence continues at coordinate 5,729,622 of CM076911.1, forward strand.
ACTTACACGTAACAAATTAAGCAAGTTTAGAACGCGAAATAAATGGAATATACATTCCAAACCTAGAAACTTTTGTACTCGCATAATGAGAGTCATTAACGAGTCTCATTAATATCGGACTATTATCATATCTTAATACTCCTTGATTTGGGTTAATAGAAGTTTAGTGGTCATTTGAATGTCGTGTCGTATCCCAAGTCAGTGCAGTCATTAATAGTAAATAAATGCTTAAACATAATTAAAATTAGCTAGAAATATATATCACAGTGCACAAGTAAGCGCGCAAATACAAGTACACTCTCTGTTCCCTTACTCTCTTAGTTCGGTGAGACGGCAATCCGACATGACCGATTAGAGATCCAGCGCAGGACCACCGGCTTAACGTGCTTTCCGAGGCACAGGCGTGCAACCGCCAACTTTCTAACTCCGGGCTGAGTAATTTATTTACAGATAAACTCACACAAGTTTTCCCGACCCGCACTCAAACAGGGGTCCTTTCGGTCCTCACGCAGCGCTTGCTAAACGTCACAAATACTCATGGTAAATAGGTATCATACTCTACATGCTATGTGTATTGTATATCCTTTCACGTATATTGAAACTACGCTGCATTCTGAACGCTGCACGTGACTGGAATCTAGATTGCTCTAGGCTGCATCAATTCTGTAACTGAAGTGCTAGTTAATAACACATTTACTTAGTTTCAATGTGTGATTGCGGATTATATCAAGTTGATCTAGATATTTGTATAACCACATAAAACATGCTAGGTACTAATATTGTAAATGCGAATATTGGTATGCGTGGATTTGGTTTGTTTGTACCCGCAGCACAAAACTAATGAAAACTACCAATTATAACTTTACTTCACAGTAATAGCTTGTAACCTTATATGTGTACATCGCAATAATACATGGGCTCACAGCTCTTAAAGATGTATTGTATAATATCCAAAATATAATGATTAAGTGTTAAGAAAGTCCGAAAAATCTGTCACCTGCGAGCTATTCCCAACCTGCGTCTCATAATCTGACTATCTGAAATAGTCTCACAAAAATGCCTTCTGTGATAAAGACTTATATTTTATGTGTAAGTTAATATAAGCGTACTATGGTATACTATGTAGAACTCATTTGAAAATCGCTATTGTTGCTATCTCAGCGGCTAAGAATATAGAGTAAGGTAACCTGAGTTATTTGAATTAGTGACCATGATCCCAAAGGCTTGGTTACAAATTGGATTACAATCGGACTGACCTACTTTCACAGTATGTTTACATTATATTTATAAATGACCAGTAGCCCGCCCTAGCTTCGCAAAGATGGAGCTTTTTTTTTTAAAATTCATAGAATTTTACAACTAAATTTTTAAGCAGATAGATATCCACAACCCATTGAACTGAAATTTAATATATGTACACGAAAAGGTTTTATGATAAACCATGATTATTTATTAGAGGCCTTAAGCCAGGATGATTAGGCTTTAGTCAATCACGCTGGCTATGTGGTTAATCGACTTCACAGAACTCAGATTTTTTCCCAGGTAGGCAGGTTTCATCGCGATGTTATTCCTTTACCATAAGAGCGTCGAATAGATGGACAGTACGCTTGGATTACACTTTGTTTGTTTGTCATAAAAAAAAACCTGTTTCATGTATTATTATTTTTATTTTTTTCTCGTCGTATGGAATTTTTTTTTCTTTGTGTTGTATTGCTTTCTGATTGTATTCGTCCATAGTTTTTATTTTTTTCCCTCTTATCCTTCGAAGGTTCTGCCAGAATATCAGCACCGACGCGTCCATGCGGCTGCTACGGCACATGCTGAGGCAGAACCTTTTGATCATAAATATATTTGTATGTGATTGTTTTGTATTTTTAATTTTATGATCAATAAATGTTTTCTTCTTCTTCTACATGCAAATATCTTTTTTAGGGTTTTTAGGGTTCAGTAGCAAATATTCGTATTAGGTTGGCAGAATGGCATTATGTTTGTTGCTTGTACAGAAAATCAGCCGAAAACAATATTTTTTTAAGCGCTAACTTTTTACCTGCTCTCTATCCACTTTTGGTCGTTTATCGCATAAAATATTTGTCCTTTATTTCCGGGTCAAAAAGTAGCGTCAGTCTCAAACTGTTCAATAAACCTAATCTAATTAAAATAGTTAGAAGTTTTCGAGTGAAAGAGCGAAAGAGAGACAACATTCGCATTTATAATATTAATGAACAAGTCAGCTGATTTTGAACAATTAGGCGCATACTTATTCAGAACGTTATTCAATAAAAATCAAAGAATCAAATAATATTACTTACAAATAGGAAGCTCTTTTTGAAAAATAATTCATTTTCATTTCATTTTTAAATAAACTCAAGACCCCAGTGTACCAACAAACGATATTGAAATACCTAGTTTTATTTGCTTCATACAATATTGCGTTACTTGTTTTGATTTCCCTAAGGAAAGCCGTCCGCTGCAATGCCGATTGAACAATCTAAGCTAAAGTAAACGCGAACTCTTGACATGTAATCACACCATAAACTACGGACCGGAAAAAAATTAACAGTTCATTAAATAGATAATATCCTGTGTTGAAGTTCACATGAGTTTAATGACGGCTATTCAAGGTACTGGGCCTTTGCTTTATAAAATAGTTTAAGCCATTTAACGACTAATGCGATTAAGATAAAATTGCTTCTACTATCAAAATTATTACTTCCTTGCTTTCTGCGTCCGCGGGCTATCGTTGAACGTGAAAAACCTTCTGAATCCTTATCTGTGTACCATTTTTTTATCTAACTAACTACGATGTAGTTCGGAGTAGCCTTGTCATTATCACCGGACTTGCGGGGGAGCGGATGGCTCTCACCCCGAAAATACCATACATATTTGATTCGAGTCTAGCCCGCGACCACGATCGCTGTAAAGACCCGAATTAGTTTATTTCAAAAGCAGTAAATTGGCCGGCGTAAAAAGAGTGACATACAGACGGACAGAGTTACTTCCGTATTTATGATATTAGTAAGGACAAGGCAATCAACGAAGCATAATATCAGCCCGAATAGAAAAGTATAATATCAGTCCTCTGTAGTGATGAGGACTAAACTTACTTATTAACAAAAAAAATCAAAAGCTCTTTAAGCGCTAAGTTAACATAATTAGTTACTAATTACATAATTCAAAGATACACCTTCAAATCATTAACACCAGTGTGGCCGTTTAAATCTTCCCGTAACGAGGAATTGAAATCCAATCGATTGCTTCATAATTGTTTCAACCTTAGACTTCATTTTTCCATAATCAATATTAGCGTGGTACGCCCATAAACGATTAGTTGTGATCACCTTGTAAATTGTCTGTTATGGTAATGTATCGGTGGACGAAACGAACGGAACCCTTATTGTTAACTAGTGGATGTGAAAACGGAGCTTACTCTATTTTATATCCATAAGCGGAGTTTAGCATTTAGAGTATTAGTAAATATAATAAATAGGTACTAATGTTTGTATGTAGATACTTGTGTTTGTTACTCTTACACGCGAAAAATACTAAACGGATTTGGATGAAACTATACAGCAATATTGCATACATATGCAATATAGGTTAAACTAAAGATATATTGTCCAAAATTAATTGATAACGGTTTTAACATTCGCTTCGTAATCTGTTGGAAATACACCTTTATCGGATGATAATATAGTTATTCCTTATTATGGACCAAATTACCTTAAAAACCTCACTCAACTAAATAATAGGTAAAGATGATTTTATATAAAACTAGCGACCCGCCCTCGCTTCGCTTCGGGGATATCTCTATGTCTATGTAATATATTTTAACCCCGTAAGAGAAATCTATTTTTTTATCTAAAAAAAGCCTATGACACTCAGGGATAGTGTAGCTTTCCAACAGTGAAAGATTTTTTCAAATCGGTACAGTTGTTTCGGAGCCTATTCGAAACAAACAAACAAACAAAAAATCAAACCTTTCCTCTTTGTAATATTATATTATATTATATTACATATTACATTGACTCCCCCGTACCCCAGTGACGCTTACATGGAGCCTACATCGCATGCTGGCTAGCTGAGCGCGGTGGCGGCAACCTGACGACTTTTTTCTAATACTTGCATTTTTAAACTCGTGATATCTTCCGAATTAAATGTCCGAATTGAATAATTCAAAAAGTAAAAAAAAGGTATTGAAGCCGTCTTGAATATAAAGTAATTTATTTTGATAAGGATTAATACCAAGGTACAATAATGCCGCCCTTTCAAGCGGCGGCATATAAATTAAATTTTTAGAATAAAAAACCGCTTGCTGTGACATAACTATAATATTTAGACATATGCTGTCGCGACACTTTTTGTAGATAATGATGAGTTCTGCAAAGTCTTAGTAAATGGTTTTGTTCTATCTTCAATAGTTTTCGCAGCGCAGGCGACGTAAGGAATTTTTCAAGTCTATTTTTTACACCTTGGGTTACATTATTGGAGTTTTAGTAAGGATCCCTAATTTTTTTAAAAATATAATATAGCCTATGTAACTTCTGAATAATGCAGCTTTCTAATGGTGAAAAAATTATTGCAATCGGTCCAGTAGTTTTTGAGTTTATTCATTACAAACATACAAAAATACAAAAATACAAAAATACAAATCTTTCCTCTTTATAATATTAGTATAGATGGAGCTGATGACCTTTAATCGTCATAAAAAAGACATACATTTTTTCCTTTAAATATTTTATGTGTACTATACGCGTGTGAAGTCGCAGGCGACAGCTAGTAACTCATAATTAGTTAACTAATTGTGGATTAGATTGATTTCTGTGGGCAGTGACTTGTTACAGCAAGTTTACACACTTCCGGACTATAATGGATTATTAATATACTAGCGACCCGCCCTCGCTTAGCTTCGGGTATATCTCTATCTCTATATAATATATTTCAACCCCGTAAGGGATTTTACATACTGAAGTTATTTCCCAATAACTCCCGTTCCCATGGGAATTTCGTAATATCGCGTTGGAAGTAAGCTTAACGTTCATTAGGGTACCTGCATGCCAAATCTCAATCGTCTATCTATATCGCGGCTTAGATTTTTTCATACAAAAGTTTTTTTCCTATTACTCCCGTTCCCGTGGGAATTTTACAATATCCTGTTGCAACTAAGCTTTTAATTTATTAAGGTACCTGCATGTCAAATTTCAAGCGTCTAACTTATGCGGTTAGTATTTTTCATACAAAAGGATTTTCCCGTTATTTCCCGTTCCCGTGGGAATTTCGGGAAATCCTGTCCTAACGGATGCCTACGTCATAACATCTACCTGCATGCTAAATTTCATCTCGATCCGTCCAGTGGCTGTGACGACTTCGTCCGCGTAGAGATGTTTAACGGCTTAAACATTACTTCTTTATAGCGCAGTCGGTTAAAAAGTAGCCTATAACCGTTTCTAGGCTCTGGACTATATCTGTACCAAATTTCGTTTAAATCGGTTCAGTACTTTATGCGTGAAAGCGTAACAGACAGACAGACAGACAGACAGACAGACAGAGTTACTTTCGCATTTATAATATTAGTAAGGATATTTTGAGCTTCAAATGGAGCTTTCGTAATAGCTTTTGCTTTGCTTTTGTCATGCACTTACAAAACTTGATACATAAAAAAGTCAAAATCGCGGCGGAATTAATGTTTAAAATGAATCTACAAACTGTATTTTATTTATATCCCATATAAAATAATACTGTGACATACGAAAAAAATTTACATTTGTGGCGCATTGTGAACATGGTCAAACAATGAAGAAATCATGTCGAAATCCTTTCATTGGTTTCATATTTTTGTAGACTTCAATGATTACACTGAAAAAGTGTTAGGTTGCCTAATTTTTTTTTCTTTTAACATGGTACTAATACACACTGACATCACTCTCAGGGATATTTATTAATTATTTGTGTGACTTTAAACTGTCATGGTTACACACATCAGAAAACTAAATATGTCCTGGATATAATCAGGGGTCAACCGTGTCTGTGCCGAAATATCGGAAACTTGTCATTAAAAGGAAACATGGTAATTATTCCGGATATATTCAGTTTTCTAGTATTAATTATATATTTCACAGCCTTCTTTTATTCACAAACATTCAAAACTTTTATCTTTATAATATACCATACTACACAATAACTTTAGAACAAAAATCCGGTACTGACTCGGACAATACTAAATGAACGGCGACGGGTAGTACATTGTATGTAGATGGATATACAGATATAGCTGCTAGTGTCCGAACCAAATATTTGAATAGTAAACAGGCACGCTTTGATCTAGTACCGTTGGAGCAGTTACCACCATTCCAGAAATAATCCGGGCAACAAAACTTTATAATAATAGGCTCTCGGGCTGATTTGGCACATGCTGAGGCCCGTACCTCGTTGACTATTCCTTATAGTCCCTAATCTATGTGTGATTTCTTTGTTTGATTTGAGTTTTGTGTCTTTTGTATTTATGTACCGTGGCAACTTTTCACTTTAAGGCTGATTTTAGAGTCGCACTGACCACACACTGTCCGTCAGCGCTGAAGGTCCAGTATGCATAGAGATATAGGGAACGTTTTTAAGCATAATAGATAAGCAATCTATATCTTTTCATACCGAATAAATCAGTTTCTTTTTTCTTTTTCATTCAATCTCGGAATCAAATCAGAATAAATATTGTAATGGTGAGATTTATTTATTGACCAAGTTAAATTATACCTCGTCTATAATCCGTGACAAAACTATATCCTGACCAACTGGTCATGACAAAGTATTGTCACGGAGAACTGAGAATTCAATGGGATATTATTTTATGTATAAATATGTACTACCAACTCGCACTTGGCCAGCCTGTTTGACTAAGGCCTGATCGCCCTAGTTTTGAGGTAGGCCCGTGCCCCAGCAGTGGGGACGTATATGGGCTGATGATGATCATGATGTACATTATTTTATATAAACACCGAATTATTCTGACCGTACAGATAAACAACTGCACCTATACCACATAGTAAACAGTGTTTGGCGATCAGTAAATAACAGAAACTAACTACACAAATTCTCTGCTGATGTATAGAAAGTTAATAGTCTGTTTAATTTGATTCTAAAAATAACTGAAAAAGTGTTTCAAGACCTAGGAATGTGTGCTTATCTAACTTATAATGATCATTAACATTTCACAGTACGAGTAATAATGAACTTTATTAATTTGTTTATCCTTCAAGTGAAATCCTCAAAGGATCGAAAAGTTGTGCAAAAAATTCGCACTCAAGAATAGGCTGATTCAGCGAATCAAGATTCGTGGTATCTCTATAGGATCTTCCCGGCTTCATCCGTGAAGAAACCGCTAAGGGAATCCCATACATTTGATACTGATGACTTGATAGTTTTATATATTTTGATATTTTATAGAAATTCTCCCTACCATCATACCTCGTCATCACCTTATCTGCTTTAAATTTAATTATAAGAAAATAGGTAAAAGTGATACAGTAATAAGTTATACATATTGTATCAACTAAAACTATCTAACTTCAGTAAATACGAGGTGAGAGAGACTAATTACAAAATAAATGCCTTTTGTTTCAGTATACCTAAAACAACACTACTAACTAACTGGTCTAAAACACTTAAAAACAATGAATGACGTTAAGCTGAGTTCATCAACTGGCTTTGTTTAGTTATTGACGGGTTATTCCGTATTCATCCTATGTGATCTCATCCGACGTGAAACTTTTTCCTTACTCATCCTAATTTCGTTCCTTAATCATCCCAAAGCAAATATTTCAATTTTTAGTTCCTTATTCATCCCAAAATGATTCCTAGCTCATCCTATAACAAAACATTTTAAAAATAAGAATATTTTGTACGGTCGGAATAAAAGTTTAAAATTTAATTTAGTCGTTTTGTCAAATAAAACTGCAAAAAGTCTGATAAAATAATATATTTATTTATAAATGTTGAATAAAACAGTTAGGTATGTTTATTTTTTAAAATTAAGAATAATATATAACATATTTTTTATATGATTAACACAGCAATATTTTTAAATTTTGACAAACAAGACTCAATCAACTTTGATTTAAAAAACATCGTCTTCCATATGTAAACTGTATGATTTTTTAAATACAACTTGAAAAAATACAACTTGGTGACTCATTATTAGATGTAAATGAAACCGTTACTATTATTTTCTTTAATAGCACGTGCAAGTTTGGCTTTCGGTTTTAAGTATATTATATTGAATATTATGTTATTTTCTTGTTTTAACATACAGATTTCTTTTTATTTATAATAATAGTACATATTTATATCCAAAACCTATAAATAGTTCACTTTCTGAAAATGTTTTGACTTTTGATTTTGCTAACCATACTTTTTATTGGAATATTCACCTAGTGATGAGAAAAGACTGCATTAGTGTTGTGTCAAGACAAAATCTAATAGGATGAGCTAGGAATACTATTTTAGGATGAGTAAGGAAATCGGATGAGTTCACATAGGATGAATACGGAATAACCCTTATTGACAGCCATAAACGAAAAACGTGTTTATTAACGTGTCCATACAAACATATTACACGGGACAAACTTCGGTGTTCATATTATTGTTCATCACACAAAATATGGGTCGCGAATGGCGCGAATAACTTTTTTCTTAACTGACACACGATGATGGCTTTGAGTAGCCTCGTCATCATCACTGGACTTGCGGGAGAGCGGCTGGCTCACTGCCCTTAAAATAACATATGGCTGCTTACCGCAAAAGACAGGTATACAAATGCGCCATCAGGATATAAGTGTATCGTAAATTACTATTATCATTATCATCCGCGTACCCTCTGTTGGGGCACGTGCCTACTCTAAACTCAATCTCAGAATTTCTTCCCATGTGTTAGAAAACCTAAGTCCTGGCTACATAAGCGGGCAATGTTTGTACTACTACCTATCTACAATCTTTGTCGTAGTCCTAAGTAACGGAGTAAATAAATGGATAAATAGCGAAGTAGATAATTTATCTTAATTTTAAACGCGTTTGTCTATGCCTTAAATTTTTTTTCGCTTGCACAAGTCTAAACACAAACTTGGCATCACTTATGCCCTTAAGATGATAGATACTCCATATTTTTTAAGTGAACAATGTATTTAGAAACTATCGGAATAAAACTAGATTACGAGCAATTCTCGCGGTTATAAAGGGCATTCTGCCAATTATACCAAAGCCGCTCTAAGTTGGCCGATTTGCTACATGTCAGACTGACTGCACTAGTGAGGGACAACGGTAAAATTGCCGAAGTATATAAGTAACAGTTATTTCCACTTTATAACCAAGCAAGGTCTAATTATAACAAATTTTTATTAAAAACATTAATTCACATCCAAAAGATTGAATTTAAGCTACTTATTTATAAATATATTTATTTTTAAAATACAATACTTATTAAATCCTTCATCCTATTTTAAAAAAATACCTGGTGAGTATTACCCACTACGTCACTATGAAAACGTGTCAAACGGCGTAACCTTGTAAAAGCGTAATACAGAGTGGAAATTTTACGTTTTCTTTTTATAATTCAATTATTTTAGGTAATAAAAGACAAATCTATATCTATACTAATCTATACTAATATTATAAAGAGGAAAGATTTGTATTTTTGTATGTTTGTAATGAATAAACTCAAAAACTACTGGACCGATTGCAATATTTTTTTCACCATTAGAAAGCTGCATTATTCAGAAGTTACATAGGCTATATAATATCACGCTAGGTCCTATAGTTGTGGAGCAGTAACCGAAAATGTTTCAAAAACGGGGGAAAGTATCGTTTCTGAGGCCTTCCGTGGCGTGCGCTGAGCATATAGTTAAAGTTATACAAAAATGCTCTATGGATGAATTGTTCATCTTAACATTATCTTTAAAAATGTCCGCGAGAGCATATGTCTACCTTTTATAGTTTACCCATAACAATCGTTTTAATGATTTAGATGTTTGCTCCAAAGTAATCTTCTATATTAATAATTTCGTCAAGGGGTACGGTAGACTCGATTAAAACCTTACATGAATAATAAAACATCAAAAAATAATGATTTCGAGTCGACAACATATATCCGCAAAATTCGGATTGTCGAGTATTTTGCTAAATTCAAAATGTGTTGACAGACGAATCACAGTCACCATCTTGCCGGAATTGAGTGAATATTATCAAAACTATTTTTCTTCAGTCATTGACGTTTCGCGGAAACATTGTTTTTGACACATTTTTTATGATATACTCTTTCAGGGCGATAACAGATACTGATGAAGAATAGATAATATAATTTTATAAGGACCTTTGCCAAATTCTAGGATTAGTACTCATTGCAATTTGTTTTGTTGATTGATGTTCCTTAATTTTAAATGTTAAAAATTTATTGTATAAAAACTTTTGCAATTTTTATTCACTAGATTTATTAAACTCAATGAAAGAATCTATGTCCTGTTTAATCCTTTAGTATTCCTTGAAGAACCGATGACTACGGAAATATTTACCTATATTTTGCTCCTCGATGTTTATTATGAATCACATCTTACCCGAGCCAAGCCGGGTTCTTATCTAAATATATAAAAGGAGAAACTGACTGACTGACTGACTGACATATCGACGCACAGCCTAAACGGCTAAACGTAGGCACTTGAAATTTGGACTGGACGTAGCTTAGGTACCGTAGAGGTGCACTAAGAAAGGAATTCTCGAAATTCTCACGGGAACGGGAATAATCGGGAAAATCCTTTTGTATGAAAAATCTAAACCGCTGAAGTTAGATGCTGTAAATTTGGCATGCAGGTACCATAGTAAACTTAAAGCTTAGTTGGAACAGGATATTGAAAAATTCTTACGGGAACGAGAGTTAGCAGGATAAACTTTTATATGTTAAATCCTGTAGTCCACGCGAACGAAGTCGCGGGCACAGCTAGTAATTATATAATTATGTGCATTTGAAATTTTGAAATAACGTATTATTTTTAAAAGTTGTTCTTTATGATTCGCGTAAATATGTTCCTCTTAACAAGGATAAATGCAAAATATAAAATAAAAAGTGTCAAATCAGTCTTCTAAGAACGGCTCCGGTATAATTATCTAGTTATTTGTCTTTTATTACCTAAAATAATTGAATTATAAAAAGAAAACGTAAAATTTCCACTCTGTATTACGCTTTTACAAGGTTACGCCGTTTGACACGTTTTCATAGTGACATAGTGGGTAATACTCACCAGGTATTTTTAAAAATAGGATGAAGGATTTAATAAGTATTGTATTTTAAAAATAAATATATTTATAAATAAGGAACTTAAATTCAATCTTTTGGATGTGAATTAATGTTTTTAATAAAAATTTGTTATAATTAGACCTTGCTTGGTTATAAAGTGGAAATAACTGTTACTTATATACTTCGGCAATTTTACCGTTGTCCCTCACTAGTGCTTTTGAGTATAAAGCCACTGGAGATGCCATAACGTCAACGCTTCTAACAAATTTTTTCGCCACTTTTAGCGGGGGGCGAGGTAAACACGTACAGCACACCACCAAAAAATTAATAACTCAACAGACACAAATTTTGCTGTAACGATAAACGCACACTACAAAAATGTTCAACACTTCAAACAATACACGCACACAAACAAAGTTTTCACGTAACTACGCAACACACATACGAAAAAAATAGTGATGACACTAAGAATAAAATAAAATCAGTTTGGTGAATGAACTGAACTATCTTGTACTGATTATTGTAATTCAATAACATTTTGTGGGATCTTATTAAACAATTTTGTGCTTAAACCCAAGAACGACTTTCCAGTCTTTTGAAGCCTGAGCCTTGAAACGGCAAACTTATGTTTATTACTGGTGTTAAAATGGTGAGGATCCGATATTAAATGATTGTTTGTTCTTGTAAACATATAAGATACAGTCCAAAATGTACTGAGAGGATACGGTTAAAATATCTATGTCTTTAAAAATATCTCTAAGGGAGTCACAGAATTTCTTTTTCATTTTCAGACTAAATTTCAATATCGTATGACCAGAGGAAAGAAAAGTAATTTTTCTAATTCATCTTACAAGATTTAAATATAACATATGTTTAGACCTTTTATGTAATTCAAAATTAAAGTAAAAACGGATTATACAACTGACTGCAGGGAGTGAATGATTCATTCAAATGTCGAGTCGCTTTTTTGACTTTGTGACATCACTAGCCCCCGTACCACTGTATTCTTGTTTATTTTTTTCTGTCGTTTACGTATCGCAACGACTTTTTATTTAAATGGCAATTCTTCTTAAATACACGTTTAAAAGTTAATAAAAACACTTAGATATGATACTAAACTCGCTCTTGTTGCGAATTTGAGCTCTCGATCGCCTTTTACATGAGAATACTGCACAACTAACCATTTTTCAAGAGTAACGTCACGCGACAGGGATCAATGCAAAATGGCGGTGGTGCAGCGACAAGTGGTTTTATTAAACGTGTTTGAACAGTTTACCAATGTACTTTGCCGGAGGGGGTCGCCAGTGTAAGGCATCTCCAGTGGCTTTATACTCAAAGACTAGTGCAGTCAGTCTGACATGTAGCAAATCGGCCAACTTAGAGCGGCTCTGGTATAATCCAGAAAGACTTTTTGCCATTTTAGCTCAATATAACAACTGTTAGACGCTTGAAAAACACATTGAATATTCATTTGTATGCAGATTTCACAAATAAATAATAAAACAATAAAAATATTATGTATGTATGTATGTATGCAAAGAAACCTTCGTGTGCGAGTCCCACTACGCACTTGGCCGGTTTTTAACAAAAAACTTCAATCCATCACTTTTTGGGTACTGCATTCTTCCTTAGTGACGTATCCAAATCTACTCGACTGTGTTATTTTTTTATTTGAATTCAAATTGTAATATTATGCCTACAAAACCAGTCCCGACAACTATTTTGTTTATCGAGACTGTTAATCTTGTTTGCATTTTTGCCCCAGTACCATTAATTTGCGGCTGCAATTAACGCGGACATCTTCGGCTTTATGAATTGCTTCTTCCGGTTTATATAAGGAGATTGGTTTGCATTACATACCTATTAAATCGTCATATTTCCTACAAATACACGTGGTTAATAAATTAATGTCTTTTCGTATCCCCTTGGGTTCTTAATTCGAAGGTTAGCAGATTCCTGTGTCCTTAGCAGGCTTGTATGGGCACTGTCACTATGCCTACCTCCTGTGTAGTGCTGTCAACGGTATTTAGAGTCTAAACAATATCAACAATGCGCAGTGAGGCTTGCGCAGTGCTGGCACACGGACCGCGCGGAATTCTTGTTTTTTTTTTATCTTTGCGAGATGAAGGAATTGAATGGTAAGTCGTTATTTGCTGGCGGTTGTGTTAGACGCGAACGCGTGTTTACAATTTATCGATTTGTTTTTTTTTCTTTTTTTGTGATTAAGAAAACCTGCTTGTGTTTTTAATTCAAAAGAGTATGAGAACACTAAAAAACAACAAGTCTGTACTTTTTTTATGTTTATTTTAGATGATGTTTTGTCTTTTACATTAGCAACTTATTTTATTAATTACTACCTGTGCCCGCGACTTCGATCGCGTGGACTACAGGATTTGACATTCAAAAGTTGGTTCCCAATTTCTCCCGCTCCCGTGGGATTTATTTCAATATCCCGTAGTAAGTAAGCTTTACGTTCATTAGGGTACCTGCATGCGAAATTTCAATCATCTATTTTACGCGGTTTAGATGACTATGATTACTTCATACAATTCATAACCGATGTTAGGCATGGATGGCAGTAATGTTTGTACATTATTTCATTCAAGAATTTGCACTCCAATTATGTCATTGATACTGCAAATAGATTAACTTTATGAAGGTATTCTTCTAGATATTAAAAAAAAATATCGCTTTTTCCATAAGTCTACTCGCAAAGCCTTTGAAATATTTCAGCCAAAACGTGATTCATAAGTTATTTTACTTAGTCATATTTAATGCAATGTTGTCTGAGAAAGACAATGTGTCTATTGTATTGAATAGATAAATGTTTACCGTCTGGTCAGAAGTGAGTGAATATTTTATATAGTAATATATGTATTATTAAAACAATGATGATAATAATATATGTCATAGACGGTGAGTAAGACTGTTCTAAGTTTGCATGTATATTATTATACTTGTGACCCGCCTCGTTTAGTTCGGGTGAATTTTACATTAAAACCTTCATCTAAAATCCCTCAATCTATTAAAAAAAGCACATGAATATCCGTTGCATAATTTAAAAGATTTAAGCATACATAGGGACGGAAAATGCGACTTTGTTCTATACTATGTAGTGATAAATGTAACTAACAATTAAACAGCTGTTTTGTATCTATATGTATGTATACCTACAGCGATGTTAGTTAGTACCATAATGTTGCCCAAGACAGGTGTCTCTCAAAATGTGTTTTAGTATACAGATGTATTGGCTGCTGCGATTCAAGCAATTATGCTTAGTGCAGAATCGGTAAAATAAAGATTTATTATCATATTATTATTAAAATCTCTCCCTAAACATAGGTGGTCCAAATCACCTTTAGAACACATAATAAGTGCCTTAACAATGTTCCGTGTCTGGGTGTAAATATGTATTTAGGTATGTAAATATCTATTTTATCTATGTATATATATCAGTCTCTGATGGCCAAAGTACAAGCTCTGCTTAGTTTGGGGTCAGATGACCATGTGTGGAAAATGTCCCCAGATATACATTTACTAACTAGTGGTCCCAGCGAATTTCATACCGCCAATACTATAAACCTTCCCTGGAATACCACAAACATTTTAAAACCAAAATTACTTAAATCGGTCCGGGCGTTCTCGAGTTTTAGTCAGACTAACGAACAGCAATTCATTTTTATTTATAAGAAGAAGACTAGTGGTCCCGGCGACTTTTATACCGCAAATACTGATTCTTTTTCTAAATTTTCTCATTGAAGCCTTCCCTGGACTACGACGAACATTTTAAAAACTAATTTACCTAAATCGGTCTGGGCGTTCTCGAGTTTTAGTCAGACTAACGAACGGCAATTCATTTATATTTATAAGAAGATTATTTAATAAGCAATAAATAGTATTCATTGTATAATCTTACCTTTGGGGGTGAAGAAATGGTGACTTGTATCACATTTTTATGGAAACCTGATACCAATTGTATTTAAGTACGGTAAACACTCTGTAACCTACTTGTGAGAGAGTGAGTGCGACAGGCTCAATATTATGGTCTATTGTGCCTGTCGCCCTCATACACGGATCTCACTACCAGTCATCTTGACTGGCTCGGTGGAACAGTGGTTAGGGTTCGATTCCCACTCGGGACAAATATTTGTGTGACGAACATCGGTGTTTGTTCCGTGTCTGGGTGTGTATTAAGTATATTTAAGTATATTTGTGTATCCACTGTTGATTCTGATATCTGTAACACAAGTGCTAAAGCTACTTACCACGGGATCAGATCAATGTATGTGATGTTGTGTAATATTTATTTATTTATTACTACCGCTTACCATTAGGTGGAGAGTCATCTTGTATGCCTATGATAATAAAAAAAGAAAAATAAACGTTTATATAAAGTTTTATTATCCACGGCCATGTGATAACTTTATTGACAATAGGTACAGATCACGGTCAAAACTGTTAACGATAAGAAATGTTACTTATCACTCGTAACATTGCATTATTGAAACGTAACTTTAACTTGAATTTTACTTTTTTCATTTCTTCGTTCGGTGGCACAGTGGTTAGTGACCCAGGCTCACTAAAGTTCCAAGAGTCATGGGTTCGATTTCCACCCGGGACAAATATTTCTTCGTTCTACATCGTTGTTTGTTCCGTGTCTGTGTGGTTATTAAGTATATTTGTGTATCTGTCGCAGTCGTATTGTATAATCCGCCGTATTACATTACCGCTAGCCGTTATCAAAAACAGGGCCGTTATGTATTACGGCGGATCAACGATTAGCCGGATTGTCATTACGATAAGTTCTACATTGTAGGGTGACCACGTCATGTGATAACAAAATAAAACAGGGTTTAATTGAAAATCAATTTTAAAGAGAAAAATAAAGGTTATGTACCCACTCGGTATGTAATAGGTTTGTACTTTGTGTTGCGTAGGTGCGAAAATTTAATACATAATATAAAAACTAAAGTTTTTTTTTAAGTTAATAAAAATTAGAAACTAAATAATACACTTAATATTTGGGTTTAGTATTTTCGAGTACTTATTTTGAACTCAGGATTTAAAATCTTTGGTAAGTTGCGTATTGATTCGCAGGTTGGGCACAGGGAGACAAATATTTCAATGGCCTTTTTTTGAATATGAAGTTTGTTTTTACGGCATACAGCATTTTGTCTCGCCTGACGTGGCCAATTTCTTTATGAATTTCCATCAGAGTATCGAAATATTGCTCAACGGGTATTACGCGAATGGTATGGTCCTCGTGAGGGTTGTGAGGTCACAAACATGGAACTCCTCCCTCCCCCCTGTCACGATATGTCACATTTTGTGGACCCCCTCCCCCCCCCTTGAGGTGTGACGTAATTAATGGATCGTCCCTCAGGATTATTTTTCTTCAAGATAAGATAATCTTCACCGGCAACATTCAGGATTCCGCCGAATACTAGAATCCATAGCTACTTTAGCGGTTTTGATATGCAATATAACCTCTAAAACTCGTTCTTTTGTCCATGGATTTTAACTGTTCCACATTGAGACAAATAAAAACAGTTCAATTGCACGTCAAATTTCTCACGTATTTGTAACGTTTATTTGTTTAAAACCACTGTTAAAATCACATTTTTGTGAAACATTTTCTGTATTCGAGGCCATTGTTGTAGTTATGACAGGCAGCGCCGCGAGCGCTAAACATAGAAACTAAAACCGGCCAAGTGCGAGTCGGGCTCGCGCACAAAGGGTTCCGTAGCAGCAAATATAATAAACTTATTATAAATTACAGTTAAATCAACCTATCTCAAAAACTATAAGAGATACATTGATCAAACCAAAAATCGTTGAAAGAGTTAATTAGCATGCATCACCTCTATTTTTTTTAGAATTTTATACCCCGTAGTTATAAAAATAGAGGGGGGGGGACATACTTTTTACGACTTTGAGAGCTGATATCTCAAAAACCGTTCACTTTAAGAAAAATGTTTTTTAGAAAACTTTATATCATTTTAAAAGACCTTTCCATTGATACCCCACACGGGTATGTACATCGAAAAAAAAAATTTCATCCCTCAGTTACATGTATGGGGGGCCCCACCCCCAATTCTTTTTTTTACTATTTAGTGTCATATTTTTGTAGCGGTTCATACAACACATATTCCCATCAAATTTCATCACTGTAGTACTTATAGTTTCCGAGTAAATCGGCTGTGACAGACGGACAGACGGACAGACGGACATGACGAAACTATAAGGGTTCCGTTTTTGCCATTTTGGCTACGGAACCCTAAA
Organism: Maruca vitrata; assembly: GCA_039566165.1. Classification (NCBI taxonomy): domain Eukaryota; kingdom Metazoa; phylum Arthropoda; class Insecta; order Lepidoptera; family Crambidae; genus Maruca; species Maruca vitrata. The sequence goes on from CM076911.1 coordinate 5,747,176, forward strand.
AAACTGTCAAAGAGGCGGTTAAGGACCCGCTCTTTGACATTACGGCTAGCCGCATTAAAGAACGTTTAGGCGCCGAATACATCCTGGCGGAATTTCATTCAGCCTTATTCAATCCGGCTAATCGTTGATCCGCCGTAATACATAACGGCCCTGTTTTTGATAACGGCTAGCTGTAATGTAATACGGCGGATTATACAATCCGACTGCGACATATCCACTGTTGATTCTGATCTCCGTAACATAAGTGCTTACCTAAGGTCCACCACGAGATCAGATCTGTAAGTGATGTTGTGTAATACATATATACAAAAAAAAATACTATTTTTAAAACTGTATTACTTCATCATCATCATCATCATTAGCCCATATTACGTCCCCACTGCTGGGGCACGGTCCTACCCTAAACTATGCGCTTGTAACAATGACTTAATGATAAGCCCGATGACCTAGGTACGCGCTATATGACAATTTCTTTAGATCATGCTTATTTTCATCGATTATATCTCTCTCGTAAGGTCAATTACCTAGGTATTTATCCGCATTACGAATACCTAAACATGTACGCACTGAGTAGATTACCTACTGTATGAAGCCGGGTTTAATTGCAGAATGTTATGGCTAAAATGATACTAAAATAGTATAAATGTTTACCTTTAGGAATTCCCCTTCCTCGTTTAATAAACTAGGAAATATGACATATTCTCATGCCGTTTAAGCATCTATAACTTTCACTGCGAACATGACCTCAAAATATGGCTGGAGCCTGATTCAAGATACATTCATGAAAAAAACTAAATGAACTCAGAGTTAATAGCGGGCTAAATATAGATACATTTTTTGTTGTCAAGTTTAAAATACACGCCTACCAAAAATGCACAACGCTTGCCGAGTATGCCTAGCGTACGTAATGATATGATGATTTTGCAATATTCAGAGAATATATATATGCATAATGCATTAATGCATTTTTTTTCTATTAGTTAGTTTTGTCCTCCTCTGAAATGTCAGAGGAGGACAAAACTAATAAAAAAAAATGCATTAAAAATCTCACATAATATCTACTAGCTTTCCGCCCGCAACTTCGTCCGCTTGGAAACCCTATTCGCGCGAACTCCGGGATAAAAAGTAGCCTATAGATGTGTTATTCTGGGTCTACAGATACATACAAAATTTCATCGTTATCGGTTCAGTAGTATTTGCTTGAAAGAGTAACAAACATCCATCCACACATACAAGTATTCACGTTTATAATATTAGTAGGAAGTAGGATTCTCCGCGCTATAATGTCTCGGGCTTAAGCTTGTAGATGTATTTAAAAGGTACGATAGGTAAAATATTATTTGGCTTACTATACTATTATGCGGAAACCCGAAACCGTCTCAAATATTAATGCGAAATAAAGTGAGGACATAATTCCTTTCAGCCATAAAATAAACTATTCATGGGTCGCTATAAAACTTTTCACCGTTTATAGGATTTGGTTGATTTTCAATGGTGATTAAACTTATTTTGATAGAATTTCATCCGACATCGTAGTTTTTGCATTTCCCATATGGTTAAATACATACTAACTTACAATTTGTGCTAAATAGAAATTATTTTATTTTTATTCTTTTAACTTCCCTTGAAGGTACTTGTTATTTAATTAGTAGGTACGTTACGTAAAAGTAGTTAACCTCAATAATTATAGTACCGTTAATATGATACTGTTGTGTCTAAGACAAAGTTTCGATTTCAAACACAATCTAATTAATCCGAAACCGTGTATCTTATAACATATGAAAACTTATACAGTATAGTACAATAGTGACTTCTGGACCATTGGTGGCAAGCGCTGCGTTAACAGGATGCTTAGACAAAGTAACAATATCGAAAAGATAACGAAGTTTGAAAAAAACAAAATTTATGGGATCGACCATGTGATTTATCGCGTCTAATGTCAATCGCATACATTTTATTCTTTTCGAACTTCGTTATCGTTTCGATATTGTAACTTTGTATAAGCCCGCAGGCTAACTAGAGGTCCAGGGTCTGAAACCAAGATGAAGCCAAATTAGACTGTATGGCGAGACAGGGAGTCGTTGGTACACACCGCCATGCTTCGCAAAGCACGTCAAAGGACCGTGAAAGTGGTGGAAATGTGCTTAATTAAATGTGGGATTATAATTATTTATGTACAATCTTCGACCAAAAATATTTTTACAGAGGTTAGAGACCCTGACTGGCGGTTCCAAGAGTCGTGGGTTCGATTCCCACTCGGGACAAATATTTGTGTGATGAACATCGGTGTTTGTTCCGTGTAGGGGATAGAACATATATTTATAAATATATATCAGGTGTCAGTCTCTGACGCCCATAGTACAATCTCTGCTTATGATGTCAGATGTCCGTGTGTGAAAATGTCCCAGATATTTATTTATTTTATTATTTATTAATGAATTTTGGCCTATGTATAATTCTATATATACGCTCTATTATTGCGATTGCAAGTCATGTAATCTCCTAATCTAGTTAGTAGTCAAGCAATTGCGAGATATTAATTATAATATAATCAATGGCGCCAATCCGTCAATGGATCCGAATCCATTGTTATCATGTAATTGGTATGCAATACGCCTAGATCAATTGCAACTAAGTGAAAGGCTTCACTGTATAAACCACTGTAGTTGGTATTGCTTGACAAGGCATGCTCTAGACCGGGCTAAATATAGCTGAACTTTGAAATTTCGCTGCATAAGCTAGCTTCATAAAGCGCTTACTTAATTCTGTACTAACGAAAGCGCTTCCGTAAATACTTACTAAAACCAGCATTGGGAATTTAAAGCGCTATTTGGCTAACCAACAACAAAACTTGGGTTGAATCGGCTTTGAAAGATCCAAACTTCAAAAGATGTACACGCCTTCCATTGTCAAAGTTAGCGGTACGGAAAGGAATATGTGCCTAGAGATTAAATTTCTCTGTATAAATTCCTACCACAGTTTGATGAATATTATGTTTTTGAGCTATCTACACCTGGCATTGAATGATTACTGAAAACCACACTAGATCCAATGAGACAAAAAGTTCCAGAATAAAAAAAAATCTTTGTTTTGGGTACTATTACCTTGATAAAGGTCGAAATATAATATTTTTTAACATAATATCATCCATGTACAGAGAGCGATCCGTTACATTTTCATAATATGTATAGAAGATTTATTTGTTCACTTTAATAATACAATGAATTTCTTTTCCAGGTTTGGCGAATTGCGAAAAGTACATAGGAAGGCGGAGAGCAGTCCCCGTGATCTATGTACAAGGGTCCCACTATGAAGTTGGTTTTGACACTGTGAGTTGACTTGTATTATTTTATAGTCCAGTCATTTAAGCTTAAAATAGGTAAGAATCTCGGAATTCGAGATACCCAGCTGTAAGTCTGTAAATACTTAGATATTGACACCCTAAAGGTGGTCTCAAAACCTACATATGGTAGGGTGTGCGCAACTATTAAATTTTCAAGGTCAAATGTCACAAATATCAGTTTTATACACTTTTGAGCGAAACGGGAAGTTTTATCATAAAAGTGTGTAGGAGAAAATTACTTATGATCTAATTATCTATAAAAATTGTCTATACGCTTTATTCCTAAGATTCACCATTTCAGAGATACAGCGATGCTAATAGTTGAAAAAGTTGTATTTTCAAAAGCTTCCAGGCCCTCGTGCGATTGTGCTAGACAGCTACAATTTTCACGAATGATGTATTTAAGTAGCCTCTATAACTTCTTATACTAGAAACAGCATAAAAATAATGTTTAAGTGGGTTCTCATACAAAAACTATGATTTTAATGATCACACTTGGCCGGTTTCTTAACGTAGTTACCCCAGTAAATCTGTTCCAGGTGACACCTTTAATTCATAAAGAACACGTTGGTCATATGTGAGCCTAGTTAAATAATTGTTTTGTGTTGTTTTCAGTATTCAGAAGATTTAAGATTTCTGCGTTTCATTAAATTATGTAAATTTGGTTAATATGGATCTTCATTTTGGACATCATGGACGTTCATAAAAGAGTTAGATGGGCAGTTAACATTTTTAATTTTTTTTTTCAGTTATACGTCAAACAGAAATTCTAATAATTGGTTATTTCGTACTTTTTGACCCATATTAAGCAGTTTTAATGTACTAAAACGCGAAAGACTTATACAGCCTAAAAGTTGTCTCAAAACCTACATATGGTAGGGTGTACGCAACTATTAAATTTCAAGGTCAAAGGTCACAAAAATCGTTTCTTTGCGCTTTTTTTGTAAGTATCTAATTTCCTATGGGTTTTTTGCCATTTGTATTTTTGTCATTATTGTAGAATACAAAATTCTCTACAAATTTTGTTTAAAAAAAAATTCAAGGGTGAACCGTTTTCGAGATAGAGGGCGGAGAGCGCGCTCATCATTTCAGGTAAACCGGTGCTTACGGTCAAAAACGCGCCATAGTTGATGAACGATCGATTAATCAGTGATTATAAATATTTGTAAATTTTTATTAACTATTATATTATATTTTATCATTTTCTTTATGCTTTAAATCTATATCTATTCAATAGTACCGATCACCGTTTCCTAAAATTGAAAACATTTTAAATAGAAAATAATTAAGTGCATCTTCTTTAAAATCTGAAAATATTAAAATCCTTCCACTACGTCAAAAATTATACCTGGGAGTTATACGGGCCCCTATTATACACTAGGGACCTTTCTATTTTAAAATTATGATTATTATCATTTATGTTATAATCCTAGATGCTCATCCTCTGAATATAAGAGTCTTCTAGAAAAAAAGACTTTCAGAATTACAACTCCAGTAACTAAAACTACTTTGTCGCACCGCTTCAGCAGCTTTCTTTCACCCTACATCTATATATATAAAAGGAGAAACTGACTCACTGATAGACATATCGACGCACAGCCTAAACGGCTAAACGTAGGCACTTGAAATTTGGAAGGGACGTAGTTTAGGTACCGTAGAGGTGCACTAAGACAGGAATTCCGGAAATTCTCACGGGAACTGGAATAATCGGGAAAACCCTTTGGTATGAAAAATCTAAACCGCTTAAGCTAGACGCTTGAAATTTGGCATGCAGGTACATTAGTAAACTTTAAGCTTAGTTGTAACAGGATATTGAAAAATTCCCACGGGAACAAATGTGAGCGGGAAAAAACCTTTGTATGAATAAATCTAAGCCGCGAAAGATACATGATTAAAATTTGACATGCCGGTACCTTAATGAACGTAAAGATTACTGGCAACGCGATATTGCGAAATTCCCACGGGAACAGGTGTAACTGGGAAAAAACAATTTACCACCTGCTCCAGAACATTTGCTTAATGCATTTTTACTTTAAGATATTTTTTAATAAAAAGATAAATTCATGATTTATTTTTTTTTTTATCATGTTAGAAGTTATTCAATATTAATTAGGTTTTAATACAAATGTAATTCCTGTAGTTTCATTAACAATTCTGGAATTACATGGGCAGGTAAGTGTTGTTAAATAAATTAATACTGAATAAATAGTGGATATGTTAGGAAATATGATAGTTTATAAAAATTGACAAATATTCTCGTGATCGTTCATCAACTATATATATGGCGCGTTTTTGACCGTAAGCACCGGTTTACCTGAAATGATGAGCGCGCTCTCCGCCCTCTATCTCGAAAACGGTTCACCCTTGAATTTTTTTTTAAACAAAATTTGTAGAGAATTTTGTATTCTACAATAATGACAAAAATACAAATGGCAAAAAACCCATAGGAAATTAGATACTTTAAAAAAAAGCGCAAAGAAACGATTTTTGTGACCTTTGACCTTGAAATTTAATAGTTGCGTACACCCTACCATATGTAGGTTTTGAGACAACTTTTAGGCTGTATAAGTCTTTCGCGTTTTAGTACATTAAAACTGCCTAATATGGGTCAAAAAGTACGAAATAACCAATTATTACAATTTCTGTTTGACTTATAACTGAAAAAAAAAATTAAAAATGTTAACTGCCCATCTAACTCTTTTATGAACGTCCATGATGTCCAAAATGAAGATCCATATTAACCAAATTTACATAATTTAATGAAACGCAGAAATCTTAAATCTTCTGAATACTGAAAACAACACAAAACAATTATTTAATTAGGCTCCCATATGACCAACGTGTTCTTTATGAATTAAAGGTGTCACCTGGAACAGATTTACTGGGGTAACTACGTTAAGAAACCGGCCAAGTGTGATCATTAAAATCATAGTTTTTGTATGAGAACCCACTTAAACATTATTTTTATGCTGTTTCTAGTATAAGAAGTTATAGAGGCTACTTAAATACATCATTCGTGAAAATTGTAGCTGTCTAGCACAATCGCACGAGGGCCTGGAAGCTTTTGAAAATACAACTTTTTCAACTATTAGCATCGCTGTATCTCTGAAATGGTGAATCTTAGGAATAAAGCGTATAGACAATTTTTATAGATAATTAGATCATAAGTAATTTTCTCCTACACACTTTTATGATAAAACTTCCCGTTTCGCTCAAAAATGTATAAAACTGATATTTGTGACATTTGACCTTGAAAATTTAATAGTTGCGCACACCCTACCAAATGTAGGTTTTGAGACCACCTTTAGGGTGTCAATATCTAAGTATTTACAGACTTACAGCTGGGTATCTCGAATTCCGAGATTTTTTCCTAATTTGACTGGACTATTACCTATCTTGTGATATCGCTGCCCATGAGAACTCAAGACAAGTTGTTCAAATCCCTGTCAGTCAGTCATGAATGTTAATTTTTCCCAATTTATAAAGGAGACGGGCGAATCTGGGCCAATCGTGTACACAAATAAAATATTTATCAATATTTTTTTCTTAATTTTTAATTTTTAATCACGAAATATTTAGCCATTTTACCATGGGATATTAAATAAAATATTTAATCATAATATTATTGACTTTCGTTACTTCCTAGCTTTACTGTCATTTTTTGACAATGTTGCCAAATGAAATAAAGTAATGATATAAATTAAAAAATGATATAAAATAGAAAATAAAAGCAATGAAAGTGAATAAAGTGTGTTTGTCTTTAGATTATGTTTTAAAAATACGTTTTAAATAATTAATTATGTAACAACGTTTATAAAAACATTGTAAAAATAAATTGATCAACAGGTTTATTTTTTTTCTTGTACTGGCAACAAAGTAGACCTCATGTTACAGGTCGGTTCATGGAAGTTGACCACAAATGGCGGCCGATGCGCATGTGTGCATTCATGAAGAAAATACTTAATACAAAAAAATATTTTATTGTAATTGAAATAGTATAATTAATTGTCTAAACTTATAATATACTTAATATACTCGTAATTATTGTAGGTACACTTATTTAACTTATTAACTTTAACAAAAACAACGATAACTTAACAAAACAACGAAAACTTAACATGTCACAAAAAATATGAAACAAATATCTTAAAGCAAAACACTTTTCTTTTCAATTGCACTTGACTGCGCTGACAGCGTGTCGATGTCGCAATTGACGAATAGCGATTGAGCGGCCTGCTGCAGTCCATTACGCGGCGCGCACGCACCAATAGCGTCGCTCCAGTCTTGACGCATTCCGCCCGCCCCTCACCCCGCACCTCAACTGGGACCTAAAAATCGCATTCTGCGCATTGGTCATCTTTCGTGAACCAAACTGTACATCAAAGTCAAACGTCAAACTAAAAAATCATCACTGGCTTGAACTTACGATAGCGGATATTTCGTTTTGTTGTGTTTTCGTGTGCTTTTATTATTCAATTAGTATTATTTTGCGACGATAGATTCTGATGGTTATTACGAGAATACAATGACTGATCAACGACTTCATTGTATCAATTGCGGCATAGCTAGCTGGCGGCGGATTACGTCAAAATAGAAGAGGAAAGCATAATATTATTGTTCTTGCTTGGTAGGAAAATGAAATGTGGGCTGCTGTTGTCACATAATGTCCATAATATGGTACCTAGGCTGGGCGAAACATCAAGAGTATTTAATACCACCTGCACAGTTTTAGGACGATATTTTAATTGTTTCTTATGAAATAGATGATCAATAAATAATTATTATGAGAGAAATGTGTTCTTCATTCATACTTATACCCATCTACTTACACTAATATTATAAAGAGGAAATACTTGTATTTCTGTGTGTCTATTTGTATGTTTGTAATGTATAAACTCGAAAACTACTGCGCCGATTTCAAAACTTCTTTCACCATTAGATTCACCCTGAGTAAAATAGGCTATATATTTTATCCAGATACGGGAATAAGTTGCCCCGGGACGCGGGTGAAACCGCGGGAAACAGCTAGTCTTTTACAATAATCTTAGAAACCGCAATGTGTTAATGTGCTAAAATACCTACAATCTGATAAAATCTAGTCAGTAGTAGTCTTTATACAACGTGAGAGCACTGAGAGTTTGTTAGAATAACTCATTACGAAGCCAATTATAACACCCTATATCTTTTTTCTCCCGTGTAGCAGTTGTAAAAAAGTTTATTTATTTTAAATGGCAGTAATATCAGAATTAAATAGTGTAGTAATTGTTGCTGTACAGTCAGGCCCAATTTTGTATGGACGTTCGCCCGTCTCCTTTACATTGGACCTTTAAAAATAAAATATTGTGTTACTTTTTAAGGGTCTCGTACCCGTCTATTACTAAGACAAAGTCTTCGTACGTCCATCTGTCACCAGGCTGTATCTCAAGAACGCTTTACCTAAGTTGACATTTTCACAAATGATACATCTTTTGCCGCTATAGCTACAAATGCTCAAAAAAACGAGCATTTTAGGAACATTTAATTTAACCATGCAATGAAAAATAAAATAAACGTAATCTTTACAAGGTCGGTACGGAAACCCTCGCACTCCCACTTGACCGGTTTTTTAAATTCCTTGACACCCCAATTACAATCGAACACACCTTTCCCTAATTAGAACGGTAGGTACTTAGCTATTGTGTTAAGTACATTGTTTATTGACCTTCTTTCTTTAATCCGCCCTAAGTACCCACTTCAACTTACGATTTTATCTAAATTTTGCTAGATATGTAACCCTTCAGTCGAATTAATGTTATACTACGCCATACGGGTAGTTTAATCGGCATTTGAATGACTCGGTGGAGCAGTGGTTATTGACCCAGGCTCTCTACCTACTGTTCCAAGAGTAGTTGGTTCGATTCCCTCTCGGGAGAAACGTGTCTGTATCCGTCAAGTATATTTGATATCCACTGTTGATTCTGATATCCGTACAACACAAATACTTAAGCTACTTACCACGGGATCAGATCAATGTATGTGATGTTGTATGAGGTAGTATTTTTTTATTTATTGCATAAGGTGATCACAATTTCTATAAACTACACGACAGATGATATGCGGACGTACGGTGCTGTTGGACCCTAATTACCTTCACGCACCGAAACTTATAACACAATTCCGGTTTTTGTCACATGTTATTTTGTCACTCAAATTAAAACCCAATTACATTGATGTGCTTCCAACAATAGTGTTTTTTTATCCTTATTAGTTAACTACATTATTATCCCGACGAGTTTGCGTTTTTTCTTCCGCTACCACTAATACAATCATCCATTAGTTCTTGACCTTACATCCAAATATACAATGAATAAACTATAGATACATATGTTGCCTCCATAGTAATTTGCGTTTTAAATCTGTGCCCTGCAATTTTTGACACTCTACTGATATGAAACAAAATATGAGAAAAGCACGCAAATGAAACATACATACAAACATACGTAAAATCACGTCTTTTTCCCAGAGGGGTAGGCAGAGATCACTTCCAGCGATCCACATTTCACCTCTGTGGGAAACGTGACGTGACGGGTTGTGGACCACGTCGCCGCCATTCTGCCTTGTGCATTGTTTTACCAAGATCATTGCGTTCCCACGAGTAGCAAGGATATATGACGGGGGAAGGAAAAGGGGAGGAAGGATACTATCGCCTCGGATGATTTGGACTGAGTCGATAGTAGCTCAAGGAGCCGGGGTCGCTACATTATTAAACGCAAATGAAATAGATAGCTATATGACAAGGTACCTTAATTAGGACAGATATATTATGTCTATTTTATCGCGCGGTTGTAACATATCTGCCTGTTGTTAATTATAATATCATTGCATGTTTATGTACAGCGTGCAATTCTGATACTAGAATTGAAGAGATTGTTATTTACTCATTAGTTCTTTTAAGCGGGAGTGCACATTTTAGTCTATGAAAGAAAGAAAGTAAAATTAAAAAAAGAAATTATGTAAGCCGAAAAGACCTAATACATTTATTTTTTGAGCCCCTACTAATTTCTGTTCAGAAATCGAAATCCAATTGAAATTATTTCCATTCATTCAATAATTGAGACACATAGTCGGAAGGAAACTAACTAATCCATTGATTGAATGTCTCAAATCAATTAAGTATTATGTGACTTTATCGTAAGCGCGAATTAATTACTTCCTTGTGTTTTAAGTGATAAATTAATTCAGTACAGATGTAAACTTATTTCGGAAATATGTAGTAGGATTTTTAACATTTTGATCGGTCTTAATGGCCAAAAATTTAAAGATAACTTGTCCTTCCTGATCCAAAATTTACATACAACGGTCCCTTTTTACCCTTGAACGGTAATCTTGATCATTATAACCATTTGGTTCCCAAGTATAGTAAATTAAATTGCTTAGTTATTAATCAGTTCTAAAGTAAGCTACGTGTGCAAACGTGCAACGAACTCTCGAATATTAGCATGATATGATAATTAAGTAATTGTAATGCGTTTAAGAGATACGAGTAATGTCACGGTCATTTATGCTTGTTATGTTTTTATTACGATCGGTGTTAAGCATTGTATGACTTGTTTCTACACATTAAGTATAGTAATATACACAATGCATACAAATTATCGTGCCAGTACCTATGGTTATGCATTATGCCGACTAAGGCATACTAATATACTAGGTATTGGATCCACACAACGTATCTACTATATGCAAGCATATTTGTAGGTACTAGGTTCTATCCGCAACTCCGTCGCCATGAAAGATTCAACCTTTTTTTATAGCCTTGTCGGTTTCTACGTTTTTTAATTTATTAAGTCTAAAGGCTGAGTTACCCTTCACGGTCCGGAGTAGGGTTGCCAACACATCCTCGGCGAAATATAGTATTTTTAAAAAATGCTTCAAAATATATAGTACACATCTAAAAGATATAGTATTTTGAATTGAGTTGAAAATTATCAATTGGAATTTAATTAACTGGCAGCACATAAAGTCTGTGGAACGAAAGGCGCGTTCAAAAATTGCAAAATATTTATTTTTATTCGATTAAACATTGTTGCCATAAAGGCTTACATCTGTTGCACAAAAATATAGTATTTTCGCGTACTATATCTTTCTTCAACAGTATATAGTATGGAGACCCGAAATATAGTACAATACTATATATTATAGTACGGTTGGCAACCCTAGTCCGGAGACAGACTGCGGTCAAAAATCAAATCGGAAAATTGACCTTGTTGTTTCATCAGTCAGGTCAGACGGGATTTTTGGCTGACTGTACCTATGGAGCATTGGTATTATTTGTTATATAAAAAAGCCTTATTAATTACTAAATTTTGAAAAATAATAATAAGATACAGATAATTATAATGTATTTTTATTTGTTGTTCTTGTGCTATTAAAGCTCAATGTAAATTTAAAATTTGAAATAAATCGTATTCGTGACCCCGCCTGAACGGAGACCCGTTCATGAATGCATGATAATGTATTTTGCGTGGTCCGAGAAAAACACATTTTTATTTCTTACACTTCTTCAATGTTGTACCTACCTACTATAGGTAGGAGAAGGTTCTCTTACTAATTTATTACCTACTTGAGTACACCACTGGTCATTTGTGTTAATAAATTGTAAGACTTGAGATCTATTTGTACCACTGTGCAAAAGGTCATAAACGTTTATTTCTCTTTAACTAAAGGAATCGGAGGTTAATTAATACCAATTGTGAGTTAAGATGCATACTAAACAGACACGTGCATTTGAAATCACGTTTCTATGGTGTTCGTAGTACCATATTATGTTTATGGCTTGCAATGTTATGATTAGATTAATCAGTCTTTAGTAATATTATAAAGGTATCCGTATCCGTACTATTAGTGTTTATGAGGTATCCATTGCAGTTGCGCAGAGACATTACTGGTCTTTATAATGGGAAGTACTCCATTCTACTCCCGAACAACGCGTGCTGATCAGTATTGCCATCCACATCCATTGAGGGTCTGGTGGCCCGTACCAAGAGTTTCAGTTTCTTTTTTCTACCCCGTGCAGAAAAAAGGTGCATTGTGGCATGGAACCTACCAGCTCATGCATTCCCTCTCTCATACAATCCCGGGCCCTTCAGACGGGGTGTGAAACGGCATCTTAGCAGGCCTTCAGAGTGAGTTCGACAGTCTCAATAGGGTCTATAGTGCCTATCGACCTCATATGCGGACCTCACGACCACTTATCATCAGAAGCCATCCTGAGTCTTCTATAAAAAGGGGATTCCATTACCTACTTATTTGAATTTGAAAAATTCTTTCACTACTGTGTTTCTAATTATACTTGTATTAATATTTTGGTCTTTACTAGAACTGCAATAATAAATGGTGATGGGAACCCAATGAGAACTACAGATGTCAAAATTATTATAAATTGTTTACAACCCGTATGCGGCGAAAATGTTGACGATTATAAAAAAATCATAAGACTTTAGACATTCACGTTCCATTATACTAAATATTACACTGTCCCAACGTCGGGAAGTAAGTAGCTCTGTATTTGCTACTCCTAATATCGCGTGTATACCCATAAAGACTAATATTTTAGACAAAATCGTGTCACCAACAGGGCCGGACTTTCTCATCGATCATCAAAAACTTCATCGCGACCTATGGCAACCTGCGAGACTTCGAGAAGGAATACAAGACGGAAGCAGGAAGGAGGGCGTACGACATCACCCTCGGGAACATGAAGAAGAGATACCCTTACTATGTGAAAGAGATACAGGGTGTGGCGGATGGCGCCAACGTGCCATTCCACCAGGTAAGCATAGAGGTCTGAAGGTAATAATAAGTATCATCATCGGATGATGATTAGTGGGGACATATATGGGCTGATTCCAAAATACGGACCCACTGCTGGGGCACGGGCTTACCCTTAACTTGAGCGATATGGCTTTAGTCAACCACGCTGGCCAAGTGCAATAATAATGACAATATTTATTTACCACCAACCGCCGTTCACGACTTTGTGAACGGCGGTTGCGCGTGGAAACGGTTTTGGCAGTAAAGATTTATTAAAATAGTTATAATGTACCTTGTAAAAATAGCTCTTGATTACTGAAAGTCCCGTCGAAGTTGATCCAGTCGTTTCGGAAACAGGCACTTAAATTTTATTTCATTGTAACAAGGTACCAGATTCGAGTCCGAAGTCACACAGTCCGATTATGTCTAAAACTATGTACCTATCCAGTTTTACGATATAAATATGTACTATTTAACCTATTGTGATCAATCTATCCGGACAGTTGTTCCTGTTGCAAATGGACGACCTCATTGGAACTGTGAATGACAACCACATCCCGAGGGACGACACTGGAGGTTGCAGCTCCATCGGTATCAACACTGCGGACAACGTAAGTCTTCATAGTATTGTCTGTACATATTATTACAACTGCCTCGTTGGTCTATTGGTAGCAAGTGCTGCGTTAGGACCGAGAGGTCCCCGGTTCGAGTCCGGGGTCGGGCAAAATTTGTGTGAGATTTTCTGTAATGAAATTACTCAGCCCGGAGTTAGGAAGTTGGCGGTTGAACGCCCGTGCCTCGGAAAGCACGTAAATCCGGTGGTCCTGCGCCCGATCTCTCATCGGTCATGTCGGATTGCCGTCTCACCGAATTATGAGAGTAAGGGAATAGAGAGTGCACTTGTGTTTGCGCGCACACTTGTGCACTATAATATGTCCTGCGCACTTGGCTGATCTCAATTGAGATCGGCCGCCATGGCTGAAATCGGTCGGACGCCTTACATATTATTTGTGCGAACACTACAAATCTTTCATAAAGACAACTGTCATCTTCAGTCTTGCACGCTTTTTACTACATGTAAAAGCAGTTGTCTTAATTTTACTACACCACCCTTTTCTTTTATTTTTAAGTAAAAATACTATACTAATTAAATAAGCACACATTCTTAAACCAAAAGAATAAGGCTAGATTTGCTAGTGTCTTTGGTCCTGTCTTATGCGCCGAGAGGCGAGTTTTATTCCCGCTCGGGACTAATGTTTGTTTGATGAACATCGGTCCGTGTTTAAGTGTGTTATTGTTATAGTTATATTTATTGTTATTTTTATAGTATATTAGACTAGTCGAAGCAATGTATGTGATGAGTGCCTAACAAACAACAGACGATGATTTAATGAATTCTAGAAAAGCCTGATAGAACATACATACACTAACATATTCATACGCATACGTAAATGTACGCATATTAGAAACATAAGCACTTTTAACAAAATTTATCAGTTGTTTCAAGTTGTTTCAAGCTACTTAAGTGATACATCTAATTCTCCAAAATGATGCTCAAATGAATGTATTTCCATCGCAGATTTCAGAGAATCGTTTCTACTGAGAAATCTTCTCGCGAGAAACTTAATGTATATGAATATTCCAAACGCAATGGGATTTTATTGCTGCTAAACTGAAATGAATAGCTATGGCAAAGACTAATGCTAAAAGCCATGGTGTTATAAATTCACTAGTCCTGTTAAGTAGGCTGTTCGGACTTCCGCTGACAGATTTATTTCACATATACCTATTACATATACAATTATTTATGCACACATCACATACATTAATTTACATTTCCTCTATTTTATTTGAATAAGTACTCTAAAAGGCAGTGACATTGAAAATACTCTATGTGAATTAAGGTCAATAAACAAAGTAGATCCACATTTTTGAAAGTGGTTGGCCCTTAAGTTTCCAGAAATGTAATCCACAAACTGTTAAATATGTTTAGCCACTGTTAAATTGGTATTGACATTAGTACCTATTGGATGTCCCTGCTTAAAATGTTTTAATACTTTTACTAATGAGTGGAATAAATCTCTAACGTAAACTCAATTGCAAGTACTTAATTGGGATATTAGTTAAGATAGTAAATAAATCAAGTGACTTCGTATGTGTCACTTTGTACTTTCTCTTAATTATTCTAATTACCTAAGACCCGACCTTCTGTCTCCCAACTCATATCACATTCACTATCTCATACTTACGTATACTCGTTATGTTCAAAGTTATCTACCACTTAGCCTAATTAAGGTCTTATTAGATCGAATCACTACATAGTAAACCTAAAACCAAAGTGGTTCACGTTATCTCTTTTTCATGCCTAAATCTTCAAGACCTTTTTACGTTTTGTATATGTTCTGTTTTGTGCCTTGTTATTTATAAAGAAAAAAAAACACTGCGCAACAGATTTTACACAGTTTTATTAAATAGATAGAGTTAGGAGTATTTTTATGAGATATATGTATGTATAACATATATGCGTAAACCCGTAGCAAAGTAAAGGCAGGTTTCTAGTATTAAGTACTTTTACAATAAAATTTCAATAATCAGAGTAATATTTTCGTTTTTCAGAGTATTCTGGGGCATACAGAAGATGCGTTTTCCGAAACCCTAAATCACTTCTACATCATGTCAGCTCACATCATCCCTACGCGGGAGGATAAGGAACAAGGCGTAAGTCTTTTTTATTTTTTCCGTCACTGACTACGATGATGGCTTGGAGTAGCCTTGCCATCATCTCATCACTGGACCTGCATCTCGATTTTGCCGGAACCGTCTCGATTTCGAAGAATATGACCCGCTTCCCATCGGCCTATCAATTTTGTCCCGATTTTTGACAATATGCGATAGTTCTTTGTGAAGGCAAGTAAAAGGGCGGCAAAACGGCAACCAGATGGACTGCTGACTTTATACGTCGAATGTATTGTAACAAGTGTCAATTGATACTATTTCGATACTTCATGATGCGGTCGCGAGGATTGGGGGTGCCGATTGTCCCGATTTATTTTCCCTTAAAGGTGGCAACCCCGCTCTCACCCCTATAAAAGTTACCTATTAATTTCCTAATTGAATGGCTCTCTAGCCTACGCTAGTACTCTCAAATAACACTTTTACTCTACTCGAATACTTTTTTTTTACCTATTTTGAAGTATTAACACGTTTTTTTTATACATATTTCCATATTCCTTACTCTCTCCTTAGACTAGTTATTGTGTTATATCAATTCTTATCTAGTTAAATCAATTTTTATTACACGAGTCAAGGAAATAATTAAAGGTTAGCAGACACAAGACAATGACCCTTATTTCAGGGCATGTATTGTATTTTTTTTCATGACTTGCTAAATGTGTGTTTGTAAAATTTTTTTATAAACTTTTCCTCATCAGATAGAGTAAAGCCCTTGCAATATTTCCTGTAATTTTTATCCGAAGGTTTGCAAATACATTAAAAGGTGGATAATAAGAAGTACCATTGATAACTAATGTCTACGCTTGTTGCCGGCATAGGGTACATACGTCAATGGCATGCATTTTTTAAATTTAAATTGCTAATTATAGCATGATCTGTTTCAAACATTTAGAAAATCAGACAAAGATCTGCTGAATCTGTGGGTTTAACAAGTAAAAGACGAAAAACTTCAACGTCTACGGTACATTTTCAAAAGGGCGTTGGATAGAATTCCCGAGTAGCGGTTTCAATCGCCGAGGGGTAGGCCCGTCCCAGCAGTGGGGACGTATATGGGCTGATGGTGATGATAGCGGAGTACCTTATTAAGGATTCCGTACACAAAGGGTAAACGGAACTATTACTGAGACCTCGCGTTCCGTCTGTCAATAGGCTGTATCTCAAGTACAAATTTTCACAGGTGATCGATCCGTACCCTATTTCATGGGTTTCTATTGCCGCTATAACAACGAATAAAACTGAACAAAGAAATCCATTTATGTTCGTTTTCCGATCCATATTCTCTTAGGCTGTGGTCCCATGTCTACTGTCTAGTGCTTTCTGCAATGCTATCTTCTGTCGATATAAAGCCGATTCGGTCAATGGAACTTTCAGCGAATAGCCTTATCTGCAAATGGTGGTATCGGTGAAACATTAATTACTTTTAACAATCTTTCGGCGAACCGAGCTGTCTAATATCGCTGAAGAGATTTTCTGGATAACGTTCGGCGTTCTTTAAATGAATACCAGTTAATTGCGCTAATTGTTATTGACTAAGGCCCCATCGCCTTAATTTCGGGTAGGCCCGTGCCCCAGCAGTGGGACATGTATGGGCTGGTGATGAATTTCGCTTTACTACTGCTAACTTGGACTAAGTGGATTTCACCATCTTTTTTGTCTTTTTTAGGCAGTAGAGGAGAGATTCACGTCCCTCTGTTACGCTGGCCATATGCCAGGGTATACGATGGGATTCAACGGGAACGGACTAGTGTTCTCTATTAACACACTCAGTCCATTAATTTTGAAGCACGGATATACGCGTAAGTTTTAAAACATATTTATATTTAACACTTAATATGCAATTGGCGCGACGGCGGTGGCTATTAGTGCTTCGTCTTAAACGCCAACACTCCCACTTGATGTTTTATTTAAGTTACATGTTGTTATGCGATTTAAGACCATCGCGTTTCATCAAATTTAATATTACTTGAGCCCAAAAAGTACTAACATATTATTATTATTGTGTACCAAACCCTTTCTAAAATTATAAATGCAAAGGTATGCTTATTTGTATATTTGTTACCTTTATCCCCTACACAACTTATCTATTCAACAAATCTTCTTGAAATAAGACTATGCGGAAGGATACCTATGTCCTTATGTATGGGGTGTACCTTACAATCTGAAAAACCGGTTCTTTGCATAACCATCTAGATGGCGCTAAATGAACAAGAGACTAGATAGTTTATGCGAATACTATTTTAAATAGCTTGAGTAATATATCTGTTGCCATAGGAATTTAATTTCAAAATATCTTCCGAACCGATTTAAATGAAATTTGGTACAGTCCAGAGCCTGATAAAGGACATAGGCTACTTTTTAACCGACTGCGCTATAAAGAAGTAATGTTTTACCCTTTAAACATATAGAAAGCTAGTAATCTATATATATATATATATAGAAGTTGAGTTCGCTCGCGACCACGATTGGTGTAACCCAGTCGAAACGTCGGGCAGTAAGTAGCTATGTAATTTTGCTACTCCTAATATCGCGTGAAGACCCATAAAGACTTATTTCAGCTAGTAATCTATAATCTAACCGTGTGTATCCAGCACGGACCTTCATCACCCGAGCGTTGCTGGCCGCCAAGAACTTCTACGACGCTGAGCGAGTACTCCGCGACGAAGGACTGGGCATTGGCAACGGGTTTTCCGTGAACATGCTTTGGACCGAGGCGTGGGGCGGCCGGCAGCTCTACAACATCGAGGTGGCGCCTGACGCCGTCAGCGATCGCTCCCTCATCAATGTGTACAAATACGACAAGGAGCCGCTGGTGCATTGCAACAGGTGAGCGGGCTGTAGGGGGTGAGAGACATCTGCTCTCCCGCACGTCCTTGATGTCAGGTTACTCCAAGTCGGTTAGTAAACGCAGGGTTATTAACCCCTTAATTGGTAGCAGAGACGCTACGCACGACATTTATTTTAAGAGGTGTCCTCCATATATTTTTGAGGAGTCCTCGAAAATTTTCGTGATAACAAGGACCCTTTTTAATATTGTTGATGAACAATCGGAGTTTCCTTGTCTAGATATTTGTGTACCACTGTTGTCCCTGATAACCGTAACACAAATGTCTAAGCTACTTAGCAATGAGAACAACGTATGCGATGTTGTGTGATATACAGGGTGTAACAAGGGGGGTGGATCATCGTAAGTCAATCGATGGGGAACTTCAATACCTATCGATATAACCCCCTTGTATGTTCAGCGATTTTCAATAGTTTCAAAGTTATTGAGACTTTTGTGAAATTTTTGTAAGAAGCCGGAATTCAGTATAAAAGTCTTCACTGTAGCTTAACT
This sequence comes from Maruca vitrata, assembly GCA_039566165.1. NCBI lineage: Eukaryota > Metazoa > Arthropoda > Insecta > Lepidoptera > Crambidae > Maruca > Maruca vitrata. Next base: position 5,766,378 of record CM076911.1, read on the forward strand.
ACTGGACCTGCTTGCATGATTTTTTTTACATGAAAAATAAAAACACCGATTTGTAGCACCTGTGCCATTCGCGTTCAATTTTCGTTTTGATGCTCTGGCAGTAGCGGTATGAAATTTTCAGGGTATACTATCCATGAATGTTAGTAGTTTTTAAAATAAGTTCTAGAAAAAAAACACAAGTTCTTTTTTTTCACAGGAGGCTTTGAAAGTTGGTAGACACAATTCGATCTGTAAAACTTTTGTGAAGAATTATTTTTTTACTCCAATATGATAGGGTTATGACTCAAATCGGTATCGTAATTATAAAGACCCACTATTGAACTATTTCTTAAAAAAAAATCATGCAAGCTGGTCCATTAGTTAAGCTACAGAGAAGACTTTTATACTGAATTCCGGCTTCTTACAAAAATTTCACAAAAGTCTCAATAACTTTGAAACTATTGAAAATCGCTGAACATACATGGGGGTTATATCGATAGGTATTGAAGTCCCCCATCGATTGACTTACGATGATCCACCCCCCCTGTTACACCCTGTATATATTTATTACTCCTGCCCTTGCCGTTTTTGTACATAAAAACCTTCCTCTTGATTTAGTGTATAAAAAACCTGTAAAATCCGTTGTGCAGTTTTACAGATTTAATCATACAGAGGAATATAGGGACAGAGAAACCAACTTTGTTTTAAACTATGTAATCATTATTGTTCGTCTTTCAGATACCAGCGCGTGAACGTGACCGAAGTAGTAGGCCCGATTATAGACAGCAGCGCGGCGCGGCTTCAGGCCATTCACTCGCACCCACCACCCAAGGACCGCAAAAATATCCAGGACATCCTGTCCGACCAGACCGGGAAGGTGTTCACCGTGTTCCAGGATAGGAACGAGACCGTCATCAAGACTATAGCGGCTGGTGAGTGGACCCGACGTTTATTCCTATTCCCATATCTCATTCCTTTTTTAGATCGCTCAAAGAGGAATGGGAATAGGAATTGCCCAACTCCGATGTAGCATCTGACATCTCTTACATACATATATTATGGATCTGACTACTTCATCGGTCTATTCGCGGTAAGTTTTAGACAGAAAAGACCCCGGTCCGAATCCAGGGTTGGGCCAATATGTACGATAATTCGACACTTTAACGGTGAAGGAAAACATCGTGGGGAAACCTGCACACCTACGAAGAAATTCCAAAGTTGTGTAGTCGACCAACCCGCACTTGGCCAGCGTGGCTTATCGCCCTAATGTAGAGTAGGCCCTTGCCCCAGCAGTGGGATTATATGAGGACGTATATGGGCTGATGATATAAATTAAAAAATAATGATGATGATTTATTGTTACAGGTATCTTCGACTTAGACAAAAGAACGTGGAGCATCTACATCAACAAGCCAAATGAATCGGAGCCCGTCGCAGTACTTCCCATCACCTTCACTTCAATAGATAATTCCTATTAACTATGTACCTACCAACTAAAACCTAACTACATAGATTACGCGTTTATTCCCGATGACCCCGTAATTTTTCCTGATGACCAGTGGTGGACAAAAAGTGGGTGAGTTGGTAATAAACCGATTAGCGCTGTAACCCAAAATGAGACTTGGGCCCCTATAATAAGAACCTCCATCTAGGCTGGTACTGCGCCACTTCCCGCCGTGTTCGCATGGAGTTCGCTCAGTTCCAAACTATTTACTCTATCTATGTAATTTTTACTAGGACATACCATTTGTTACTATTGCATTATATCTTTCGTTAGGTGTAAAGAAAGATGTATTAAGTTTTCATACCTAGAAAGTATTACCTCTGTAGTTAAATAACTCAATATTTTGAATTGTTAAAAATAATACCGAATAGAAATTAATGAAATGAAATGAAATGAAATGAAATGAAATGAAATGAAATGAAATGAAATGAAATAATTTATTCTGCAAGTAGATTTCATGAAATTCTTTCGCATGTCAAATCACAGGTTAATTAATTACAAATAAATAATAATATGTACAAGTTACATAATTCTTGGATGTCCAAGCGAGCAGCACATCATGTCCATGGATTCTTATCATTCAAATAGTCTTCTACTTTATAGTACCCCTTTTTCAAAAGACAAGATTTAATATAGACTTTAAATTTATACAACGGCAATTCAATAATATTTTGCGGAATTTTATTGAACAATATTATACTTAAACCTATGAATGATTTTCCAACTTTTGAAGCCTGAGTCTTGGAACGGAAAGCTTATATTTATTTCTGGTGTTAAAATTGTGAGAATCCGACTTTTTATTTAATAAGTGCATGTTTTTATGAACATATACGATACAATCTAAAATGAACTGAGAAGCTACGGTTAAAATATCTATATCTTTAAAAATATCTCTAAGGAGTCGCGCGGTCTTATACCATATATGGATCTGATGGCCCTTTTTTGTAGTACAAAAATGGTTTGAATGTCTGTAGCAGATCCCCACAGCAGAAGACCGTATGACATAACACTATGGAAATAGCTGAAATAAACTAATCTTGCCGTTTCAATGTCAGTCAACATCCTGATTTTTCTGACTGCATACGCAGCTGAACTAAGTCTATCTGCCAGAACAGAGATATGAGGTCCCCACTGTAACTTAGCATCTATAGTGATTCCTAAAAATTTTGTAGATTCAGTCAATTCTACAATTTCCTTATTTACTATAATGTTAGTATCAACTTTTCTTACATTAGGCATTGTAAATCTTATACATTTAGTTTTTTTTGCATTTAACAATAAATTATTTTGTATTAAACCAGCGCAGAACTTGCGAGAGGGCACTATTTACCTCGTCGTAGTTATTTTTACCTCTGTCAACCTTAAAAATCAAAGATGTATCATCAGCAAACAGTACCGTCTCACATAGATCCGCAGTTAAGTAAGGAAGATCATTTATATAAATCAAGAACAGTAAAGGTCCCAGAATTGAGCCCTGAGGCACTCCCATGAGAATGGGAGCGCCACAAGAATCAACTCCATTGACATTAACTGTTTGCACCCTATCTTTAAGATATGATTTCAACAAATTATTCGCCTTATCTGAGATTCCATAATGATTCAATTTCATTAGCAATATCTCATGATTTACACAATCAAAGGCTTTTGACAGGTCACAGAAGATGCCTATTGCATCTTGCTTATTCTCCCATGCGTCAAAGATATGCTTGACAAGTGCCACTCCCGCATCAGTGGTGGATCTTCCTTTGGTGAAGCCAAATTGTTTTTTATGTAATAGCTTATTTTCATTGAAATGAGACATTAATTGAGTGTATATAATTTTTTCGAAAATTTTACTAAGTGCGGGTAGTATAGAAACAGGGCGAAAATTGGATGGATCACTTTTATTACCTGCCTTGAATAAAGGAATTACTTTACTAAATTTCATCAAATTTGGGAAATGACCTACCTCTATACACATGTTAAATACGATAGCTAAATGCGGGGCTATTGTGGTTATAATTGTTTTTAATAGTTCCACAGAAATACCCCATAAATCTTCAGTCTTTTTAAAATTTAATTCTTTAAAGGCTCTCAAAATTATTTTGTGATTTACTTGGGTAAATTTAAAAGATACTAAACATTTTTCTACAGTTGCTATAAGGAGAGATTGAGCTTGGTGTGAGCATGAGTTTAGTTTGCTTGTAGTAATTATAGGAATATTAGAGAAATATGTTTCAAAAGCATTTGCAACTTCCTTATCAGAATCAATATGCTTATCATCAACTATGAGAGAGAACTTGTTGTCATGTGTTTTATTTTTACAAGTCTCTTTGTTAATAATTTTCCATGTAGTTTTTATTTTATTATTTGATTTACTAATTTTATCTTTAAAATAATTAGACTTCGCAATTGCACACACTTTCTTAAATAGTTTTGAGTAATTTCTAACATAATTTATAACATTAATATCATCTGATTGTGATTTAATGTCATATAATTCATATAATCTATTTCTACTTTTGTAAATGCCTTTAGTTGCCCAATCACTAAATTTGGACTTGGGATCTTTAGCTTTTATTGTTTTTTTAGTAAAAATCCCATTAAATTCATTAAAAATTATGTCAAACATGTTTTTATATGATACATCAATGTTTTGGTTAAGATTATATTGAAAATGGGAAAATTTATAATCAATGTTTTTCTTAAAGTTTTCTATGCGCCTTGTAGTAATGGGCCTGTATGTAAAATTTAATGAAGGATTGTAATGATGGTGTTCAAATATTGCCATCTGACCACTGTGGTCAGAGTTAATAAAATTAATAATAGATTTATCATTCACTTCACAATTACAAAATATGTTATCAAGGCAAGTAGCTGTTGCAGGAGTTACTCGAGTTGGTTCAATAAATAAATTACTAAGTCCAAATGACTTAAATAAGTTCAAAAACCTAGTAGATAGTTGAGAGTCACTATCCAAAATATTAATATTAAAATCTCCACAAACAACTACTTTCTTGCTGCATTTACATACCTTTTTCAAAACTTCCTCCATAGTAGACTCAAATAGTACATAGTTACCAGATGGGGCCTATAGACACAGACAATGATGTACTGCTCGAGCTCTGCACAAGAAAGCTCAATAGTTCGCTCAATAGAGAGGGATGTCACATCTTTACGGTTTTTTGACGCTAATGATGTATCTAATAAAATAAGTGATCCACCTCTAATGGCATCTTCTCTTGTGAACGAACTAACTACTTTATAATTGTCAATACTAATCAGTAACTCATATTGTCTTAACCAATGCTCTGTAAGGCATACAACATGTATATTCATTTCATTTAAATATAATTCAAGTTCAAGCTCCTTCCCAGGAAGGCCTTGAATATTTTGATGGATAATTTTTAAATTATTATGCTTTCCTTTTGTCCTTACAATTAATTTGCTAGAGTTAACCTCTATTGTCTTATGGTATAATTTAAATTACCTGAAACATTTTCCAGGAATTGTTAGGCAACATGTCATTATTCTGCTCAATAAAAGCAGACTGTGTAGCCAAATTCTTGGCTGAATTACTTATACTAATACAATATGATAGCGACAAAGCTATCTGTCTTTTATAAAATTTAGGAAGATAAAAACTATCTCTTGTCAATAATAATCCTTTGCACATGTCAAATACACTATTATTGCAATCAATTAAATTAAACTTATTATTATTATTAAATGTCATGGTATGCAATGTCATATTCAATTTATACCTAATAAAATTTTCTGATTGTGGCAAACTGTTACTATAAGGAAGTGTAAATAAAATTATTTTATTTACTTCTAAATTATTCATATAACTAAAACTTTTAATCAATTCATTTTTATTTACATTTCCCCTATTTGCAATAAATATTATGAGTGTTGTGTCCCTATTAAAATTAAATTTACTTACTTTTTTAATAATTTCATTATATTGTGTATTAGGAAAACAATAATTATGAATCGGTTGCCCCATAATATTACTCATTAATGGGCCCATATTTTTACCTATTTCATCACTAAACATAACAAACTGGTTATTGGTACTACTTACAAAAGATACCTGTTTGCTACATACCTGAAGTGGATGTGTATAGGAACCATTGGAGTGGACTGCATTAGATAAATTCAACAAACTATCACAGCAGGGTGAGTATGATGAGTCACAAACTGACTGAGAACCATTTTCACTTTTTAGACTTTGACCATTGGTCACTGAGGTATCCAAAAGGTTCTTCAGAGCCAATATGTGTTCCTCATTCTCTTTTTTACAGCTTAAATACCTACTAGTCATGCTGTCCAAGGAGTTTGTCAAACTTATTATCTCAAGTTCTAATTTACCTATACTTTCCTCAGAGGTTGTTATGTGTTTATCTAAAGTTAATGTATATAAATCTAACTCATCACCTAAACGCTGTCTTTCCTTAATACATTTAATTTTATCATATGAGCAGTGTTGCTTTTTAATTAACTTCTGGGTTTTTTTTAATAAATCTATTAATTTTTAAATATTTTCTTAATTTATTCCGGCTGCATTTAACATTTCCAACTGTGGTTGATGGACAGATAGTAGTGTCATTGGTCAAATCTATTGTCACAGTGGGGTTAATGTTAATTGCATCAGGAACAAGGCTGGGTGCACTATCGACTAGCTCGTCAAACAGAGATTGGGTTTGGGAGGCAGTGAGCTCCTGCTTGGCGGTCTCCAGGTGGCTGATGTGGTGGTGGGCCTCCTGCAGCTCCTGCTCCAGCAGCGTAACGCGCCGCAGGTTGTGGACGTACTCCTGACTGCACTCACCAAACCCATCAACAATCATTTGCAATTTGTCCCGTTCCTCAACTACAGTAATATGTTGAGTATGTAGTTCGGCCATATCTTTTTTTAACTTACTGCTCCTATCCAATACATCCAACAGTTCCTTCTCATTTTCATCTCTCTCTCGAATTAATTGTGTAACTTCCTCCTTGGTGGCTTTTAACTCTCGCAAAGCCAGGTCTAGTTTAGTCTCCGTCGAGACGGTCCCAGACCCCGCCTGGCGAGAAATAGCTTTGCTACGAGTCAACATGTTTACAATGTTTATCAAAGCAAAATAAAACAATCACCAGAAATCGCGGTACCAATGAGATGTTTACACAATGTTTTAGGTAATAAATGTAACTTTATCGCGTAAAAACGACACGTAATTAACTAAAATATATTAAATACCAGTCGATAATACTATTTATTAGCACAGATATTAGTATTTACCTGCTTTGAGAGATAAAAACGATCACACAAAATTCAAATTTGCACTGTCATCCGCTTTGTACTTGTCGCTGTTTCACTATCACGAAAGATACTTAGTAATTAAGTTATACTTTTACACATACACTTATTATAACACAGAATAAGTAATTAGTACTATTTAAATGGGCCAATTAATGAGAAAATAAAATAAAATAATTAATTAAAACCGGGACAAACGAAATCAGCTGTCATTCGTAGTGTTGCCACAACCAAAAAATTAGATAATAATATTGTCGTCAAAGTATGTGTGTTACATTAAAAAGTGCCTTATACACCGTGAAATTTTAGTGGTTGTTTTCCCGTGGCAGAACAACTTGCCTTTAGTAATACTATTGAATCATGCAAATTATTCCGCGAAAAAAAAAATTTTTTTTTTTCGATTTTTCAGTATAATAATTTTCCAACTCGAAAACGAGAGAAGCTATCGTTGTTTTTGAAGATGTGACGTATTCAGGTACTGCTTGCCGCATGAAATCGATGCTTAAAGCTAAAGAAGCTCTTCACCCTAAGTCATAAAGCGGTTCGAACGTGTTTTCGAGTTACGGTTAAACCTTTCGTAAAACCGGCATTTTTTGATTTTACCAAAAAAGAACTGCACACATCTTTTGTACTACTAAGATAGAATCATTTTACTGCGGGAAAACAACCACTAAAATTTCACGGTGTATAATATCTACTCGTACCTAATAATGCGAGCTATCTTTACCATAAGAAGTAGATGCTAAGTTTTAAAGAATAAGTAATAAGTAAGTACCTAACCAAATCACTTCAATACAATTTTACTTGCGGATCTCAAACCAACAATGCGTCTTAGAAAAATTTAAAAGTAAAAGTAAAAATGTTTTTTTTAATTAGGTACAGTTAACCTACTACCTAACTATCAAATAATAATGCTACTTCCTGATCTAATTATATTCTACATATAAGTAATAAAAGTGTATTAAAATATTTTAAATTTAATAAAACTTTTTAAACACAAAAGCTTGTTTCTATAAAATCCTTTTAGTAAACAAACCCATCAAGTCGAATCCAAATTGACGGATTATTATGAGTTTAAAAGTTACGGACTCGATATCGCCTACGTAAATATATCTATGAAAAACTTGTACAGCACCCCTGGTGGTTACGCTAAGAACTAAAATCGGTCGTATGTTTCTCCTTTTATATATTTAGATGTTACCGGACAAACCCGATTTCAGGACAAACTCGTTTGGCCTTGGATAAACTATGTAGTACTTGCGAGCTCAGGACTTCCTGGCACCCTAGACTGAGTTAAAAAAATAGTCCTATTTGTGTTAATTTTTTTAAACCACCCATATATACCTGTGACGGAAAAACTAAGTTTAGCTTAGGCCAAGCTAGTTTGTCCTAGAACTCCTATGTGATAAACACTCAATACGCAAAAAACACGGCATACCAACCGATTAAATGCAATATGTTTAATCAGCGCTATCTGCTTGTGACAGTTAAAATTAGGATAAGCTTTCAAAAGATCAGTAGGTACCTATCTAACTAACCAAATTACGGAGAAGACAAATCGATTGGATACATTACCTAAGCTTCAACCGGCATTCTATACAATGCCTAGGTATTCTATACATTTCCTAGGTAAAGTGTGAAATACTTCAAACATTGAGTATCATTTCATACATTGCCTAAGCAACCTCGGCATTCTATACATTTCCTAGGCATTGTATAGAATGCCTGCATTATACACATTATATAACTCGCCTATAACACATATAACTCACCTGTAAATGGTCCCTGTTTGTACAAGCTAATCTCAGAAACGTCTCAACCAAAATGAATGGCTTTCACTGATTCGATGTATTTATCTGAACATTAGTTTAATCTCATTGGTACATAAATAAAAAAGTTAAAATAAATCAGCGACGTCACGTGGATGTAGTGGAAAGCTAGTACCTACCTATTAAATAATTTGTACTACTAATCGTTTTACGTCTACGTATTAGTTAGTAATCTTTGCTGGTGACACTGTGAAATACAGTGACAGAACAATAGCATGAAAATTAGCTTACAATTAGCATAAACGTTACCATGATTCACAAATTACATAATTGATGGACGTAAAAAAAAAAATCAGGCCTTGTACTTGTAACAGATCTGCTGATTTGTCCTCGTAAAACCTATTGATACCTGAACTTTTCAAAATCGGATTTTTGAAGAAGCAATAGTCAGGTAGGTAAATGTTAGGCATCGAAGATAAAAATTAATATATTTTTTAAATAACCAACATTTTAGAAGTACTTACTGGTGCATGTCAAATGTATAAAATGTGTTTTTTTATAGTTATATTGAAATATCCCATAAATATAACATACCTATGTTATTTTAAACTGTCATGGTTACACACATTATATAGAAAACTGAAAGCGCCATGATCACGGATGAACAGTTCACCCGTGATCATGGCGCTTGCAACAGTGCCGAAATATCGGGAGCTCATTAAAACAAAACAACATGGTAAATATCCCGGACACTTTCAGTTTTCTAATACCTGTGTTGATCTCACGGCCGCTAACCATCAGTAGGAGCGAGGCGTCCCTGGTCGTCTATGATAAACAATAAAATAAATAATACCTTTTCCATTGTGTCTGGTCTGTAGATAGCAGCTGTTAATATTTTGTCTGCAGATCTCACGTTCACATCTCGCTGTGTCCTCTCGTACCTAAAGTATAAACGAGTGTCACAAGTGCACGCGTGACTGAATCGCATAAAACCCATGATTGCATTTTATAATGTTTTGAAAATCATTTCCTGACTAAATTGGGCTCTCTCAACTGGGGCTATCGCGTGTGAATTTGATGCTACAGCCGCTAGAGTCGCGTGAGGTCTTCTAAATGTCACATAACCTGGTGTTAGCAGGTTATATTTATTAAGATTGAATTTTGCAATTTATGAATACAATAAAATAGAATACAATAATTGTTTATTTGGGACAGATATCTTAAAATATGGTAACCAACTACATTTTTAGGACCTAACCATTAATACGTGAGGCCCCGCTGAAATATTTAAAAATCTGCAAATAACTTTATTTGAATATTTATCCAGATGAATAGGTAATTGACGACATATCGGTAAGTGAATCGGTCGTACCTACGCGAAAGGACTGTGCTGTCGACGAATCGCACGAAATATTGTGTCGGTTTGCAGTTCTGTGAAGAAACAAATGTCGGGGACTAGCTCCAGCCAAATTAAAATTAAGCTATTAGTCTTCCAGATAAATAAACTTAATATATCTTAAAAATTATAAAAACTGAAAATTCTTATAACAAAATTATTTGTTCTTGGTGAAATAAAAATGTCCTACCTTTAACAGTACTTAACCAATGCTTTCTTACCCTACCAACAGACCTGTTCGATGGCTGCTAATACGTTAGAATAGTTTTGTGTGGAGATTTTGTATTATTATTACAGGGCAAAAAAGGGAAGAACAAGAAGAAAATGGTGATGGTGGACCCTGCCAACCTGGGCTTCACCGCAATCCCTTCGAGAGAGAGAATCAACTTGGGCAAAATTGACTTGGTGATGATTAGAAGTCCAGCTTTTATGTAAATAACACAAATGTCCCAATTGTTTTTATTTTCGATAGATGTCAAATTCAAATATAATTTCAATACCTGGTACCTACTTAGCCATGTACCGTGGAGATTATAAAATAATACACATTAAAGTGTTATACGATTGTGTTCATATCAAATTGATTGCTCTTAAATAAAATCCTACTCAAAAATCAGAAAATATCCCTGCGTCCCCACATACCTACCTATTGACGGCATATTTTAACAGACACTTTTAGTAGTAGGATTTTTTCCGTTAGGGGTGAGAGCCATCCGCCCTCGCAAGTCCGGTGATGATGACGAGGAGGCTACTACAAGCCATCATCTTATGTCAGTTAGAAAAAACAAACACGCAATATTAACATTATCGATCTACGACACTTTTGTTATTAATTTATTGAAGTAATTTTTATAATAGAACTTTGATAGTATTTATTTTATCCATAATTAAATATTATTACCAATACTATTGCGTGGATGCCGCAAACTAAGAAAAGTTAAAAAATACTACAACTAAATCTACAGTAATACCTAATGAGAAACATAATTTTGATATTTATTATGACATAAATGCAACGACGTATGTAAACCTGAACCCTAAAAAAAATTACAAAAGAAAGTCTGTGACCCCGACGTGATTTGAACACGCAACCTTCTGATCTGGAGTCAGACGCGCTACCGTTGCGCCACGGAGTCGTTGATCAATGAGTCGAAATAGCATCATATAAACCTGTCTAACTCGGTGGTGTATTGGATAATGCCATCGCCTCTTGCGCCAACATTCGTTGGTTCGATTCCCACCGGACAAATATTTTTGTGTGATGAACACCGATGAGTTTGTTATTGTTAAGTATTTTAGTTTACTGTTGTTTATGATATCCCTGATACAAAGTGAGTGCCACTAGGAATTGAACATGTATATATATGTAGGAAGCGGGGGTATGTAACTACATAATTAATAATGAATAATACGTCAGGTATATCAAAACCGAGCTAATACTTTATTAATTTCCATAATGAGAACCATATCCATCACTTATCACATTTATCAAAGTATAACCATAGCAATTGTAGCAAATGCCTAAGACATAAACTACAATTAGAGTTTGATTTATTAATTACAAATTGCACAGCAGCAGTTTTATAATTAACGATAATAATTAATTCGACAATCGAATTAATTATCCAAAGGTGTCTAGGATAAGCTATTGCAACGGTACAACGAGTGTTCCGTGCCACGCCAGAGCCAAGACTGCCTGCACTGTTCAAAGTGAGCGCCTTTTATAGTCGAGTCGAGCGGCGAGGGGGAGTGACTAACGACGCAGCTGGTCGGTGACGTGACCCGTGCACGTGCAGCTTGTTACTCATTCTATAATGAAGGCGAGCGATGACTCCTGCCGACACGGCCAACCTGACTAGCGGTCGTCCTCGAACGCTTCAACTAAAGCATGTCTAGATTTCTGTAACAAAAGAATCGTTCGATCATCCTGACAAAATTAATTAGTCCGGTCTATAATGACCCTGCAAATCAATTAGGTCTAGTCTACATGAACCCTTCAGATTTATTACAATTAACCCTTCAGAAATATTATTACAATTAACCCTTCAGATATATTACAATAGTTCTGGTCTGGTCCACATCGACCCTTCGTATATCTCACACTTTGCTCTGGTCCGGTCTCTAATTAGACCCTTCAGGCACTAGTATTGGTCCGGTTCCCTCTCCCTTTTTTTTTAAAGAACCCTTCAACACTAGCCAGTTTTGGTCCGGCCACGTGCCCTTCAAAACTCTGCTCTTTTTTTTTTTACTTTACTCTTTTTTTTTATACCTTACGACCATATAAACCCTTAAAAGACATTTCTTGTAACACATTTTTTTATTGACCAAGTAGTGGGTGTGGATCTCATCCCACTTCTGATGTAGGAAGCGGGGGTATGTAACTACATAATTAATAATGAATAATACGTCAGGTATATCAAAACCGAGCTAATACTTTATTAATTTCCATAATGAGAACCATATCCATCACTTATCACATTTATCAAAGTATAACCATAGCAATTGTAGCAAATGCCTAAGACATAAACTACAATTAGAGTTTGATTTATTAATTACAAATTGCACAGCAGCAGTTTTATAATTAACGATAATAATTAATTCGACAATCGAATTAATTATCCAAAGGTGTCTAGGATAAGCTATTGCAACGGTACAACGAGTGCACCGTGCCACGCCAGAGCCAAGACTGCCTGCACTGTTCAAAGTGAGCGCCTTTTATAGTCGAGTCGAGCGGCGAGGGGGAGTGACTAACGACGCAGCTGGTCGGTGACGTGACCCGTGCACGTGCAGCTTGTTACTCATTCTATAATGAAGGCGAGCGATGACTCCTGCCGACATATACCATTTTCGCGAATTAGTTTTGAGGATTTGGTTAAAGTCTTATAAATCTTTATAGTATGTAGATATGTGTTTTTAGTGCTTCCAATTAAAAATCAATACAGGATTTTTCGTAACGCATAACGTCTTCAGGCCCTAATGTAGGCAAATTCTAGTAAAATTTAGAAAACCTATGAAATATTGATAGAAAATTGTATTTGTGGTAACATACGATTAGCAAGTTCTAACCGCAGGCAACAGATGGCGTCTACTGATAGTCTCCACACATTATGTTATATCTAATACCAACATTAGTATGAACATGAATAACCTAAGATAGCTATCAAAGTCATACATGCCACTCAACACTTTACAGTAAAAAATATCCTCAACTGAGCAATCCTTAATTTTCTCACAGTTTCTATCCATTCAAAATCGAATCAAAATCATAATGTCTTCATGCATATAGGCAATTTACATACACTTATAAATCGTCACATTAGTAATCATAAGATTGAACCATCGGTGCGGCCGATTCTACCGAGATGACTCTGGCAAGAAACACGATAGTTACTCTTTTTTTTTTTAATTTTAATATATTTCTAATCCTAATAATATAAGTTTACGCGCTGTTGATTCACCACGCTGTGTGTACACGGTTTTGGGTTGTAATCTAAATCTATAATTCTAAAGTGCTTTTATGCAAATTAAGTTATGATTATTAACCAGGTTATGCACTATACTACACTAAAAATAAATAAATATTATGCTTATAAAAATACATCACATATCAACGTACCCTAGGTCGAGCCCTTGTGTGTTGATAGTTATATAGTTCATAGACACAAATGGCTTATTAACTTGCAAGTTATTATAATAAACTACATTAATTTGTCAATCTACATGTAAATATCTATCTTGCTACCTGCTGTTTTTTTACTAATGTGCTGAATGAAAGAATATATCAATAAATAATAAACCTTTTAATAACATGATAATATTTTATTAGTTCTATAATAATAATAGTTACACACTAAAATAGTTCTGACATATTAAATGTACTAGGAGAAAAAAAAGTTTTTCTGTTAAATTAATAACCCTCATTAACAGAAGGCGTATGACTTACATTAACATAGTATGTTAAATAAAATAACATTTTGACCTAAAATTATATGAGGACTTGTATGAGAGAGATAAGTCATGTCATTCTACTACCAAGCAGTTAGAAATGTATGCAAAAAAAATCTATTAGAAAATAGCCGAGGATGTTAAGAAGTCTTATTAAAATTACTAAAATAACTATCTCGAGAATGATAAAAAGGTCACTTACATTTTACAACAGTTGACACTCAATTAAAGCCATCACATTAAGCATATGCCACAAGATACTCAGTAACGTAATGTAGATAGTTTAGAATAAAAATTCGCTTTTAGGAAATTTTCAAATATATTAACACAAAATTATATATGCTAACTTAGATATAAGAGATTTAACATAATAAAGGAATATTAAAAGTAATAATTAACATACACAATATTTACGAATTTAATATTTCTAACTTGATATTATGTAATGTGAAATAATTTTGATCTTTTTAAACGGCTATACTTGAACATAACTAACGTTTTATTAATTTAGTACTTACATCACACATAATCAAGAATCCAATAGAATATTTCGTAGTAGGTAGTGATAATCTTATAAAGACAACTATCATCTTTAGTCTGACCATGAGTGCTGTAAAGAGCTCGAAACGTCGGGTCTCTAAATAATATGTTTAGAATAACGATATACTCGAGTTTAATCCGTAAAATGAGTTTTATATCAAATAAAAGTAAATGATTTGGAATGCAAATTGCAATTTATGGATAATATAAGGATGGCAAAATAAGCTCATGGCAGTCAGGATTCAGTTGGTTCAATTGTGCATAGCATCTAGCATCATCAATAATGTTTTCAATTCGCAATTGCCACTTGTTAAAACAAGGTATGCATTTAAATAAACAATTATGCAGTAAATCAACAAATATGTAGGTAAAATTGTTCATAACAAGTACCTATGTACTTTAATTGTCTGAAATACTGTGATGTCAGTGAATATAAGGTGTGAAAAGATGTAGCCAAAGGCGAATTGAGGCCACCAGAATCAGAATGTAGACCACAAGTTGCTTGTTTTATCCTAACTGACTTAAAATCATGGCTTGGAGTAGCCTCATCATCATCACCAGACTTGCGGGGGAGCGGATGGCTCTCACCCCTATTTTATTAGTAAATAGCCAGAATGGCTCAAATGTAATTTTAGTAAACAATCACAAGTGACATTAAAAAAAATTATGTGTCATTATGATTTTTCTACAATATTAATAAAGTATATAGGCCCAGATAACTCGGGCAACGCTATTATGGCCTACATCACTTGGGCTGCTCTTGTTCTGGTGGCCTCAATTTAAGATAGCAGTTATTACATATCACAAATCAACTAATTAAATCAAATGCTACATAAGGATGAACATCATGTTTCTTTGAATAGGATGCTCATCATTATGGCATGGCATTGAAACAATCACTTCTCACATTCAGTTGGAATCATTATTATTTCAGCCTTAGTGAGCATCTATTGAAACTGAAACAGCACTAAAACTGTTGTACCAAAATACATTTATAACATTTTAAATGAGTGATGAAATCGATAACATACTGATATTAGAAAGAAGCTATAGAAGATAGTTGTTGCAACTTAGCTGTAGTGTTAAAACTATAGTTAAATTGTTTAAGAAACCATTTGACAATATTATCCGCCACAGCCACAGCCTCCCATAGGTGGTGGTGGCGGTCCGGATCCAGACGGCCCAAAGCCGCCAAACTTCCTTGATGGTGGTTTGGGAGGTCTGAAAAATACAAAGTTACAGTGATTTTTCACATTTCTTTTATTCTTATTCTCATCCTAAAATATCAGCTTACTATAATTATGTATATCCTAATGAATACCTTTAGATGTAAATACTAATAATTGTACTAATATTATTATTTTTTTATTCAGGATGACCTCCACCTGATGGTAAGCGGCCGCGATGGCAACATATGGGGTTGACAGGCATAATAGTGTCTAAGGAGCCTGTAGACCTTTTGTTGTATTATTCTCATATTACTCATACAGATTAATATTATCACAACTTACCCACTGCCAGGTGGCCGGAAGTCTCTTACATATTTGTCTCCACGGGATGAGAAGTTTGGGTTGATCAGAGTCTGGAAACTGAAATATGACAATTTTATTGTTAACAAGCTTATACATAACAAACCCGAGTGGAAGAAGTATACATGTTGCGCTGAACACACTTAGCATGGGACAAGGGCAGGAGAATGATGATAGTGAAGCTTTATATAGCACTTAATACAATCAATATCACATACCATCAAATAATATTGTTATGATTTCATAGTAAGTAGCTACTTTGGTTTAGTTTAGTTTTCAAAGGTAAAGGAAGCATAGTTCATAGTAGCTAATAAGTAGAAGTAGCTTACACAATGGTGTTATGGATATCATATATATGATTAAAAAACGTCATGTGGACAGAGTGGCGGGCGACAAGTTATTCACAATTATGTAGATAAGGTTTAATACAAAATGTGTTGGTGGCATGTTGATAACAGTTTCCTCTAAGTCTGGGTCATCTCTATAGTGGCTATTACCATAACTCTAACATGCATCCTGTCTAGTATTAAAAAGGTAATATTAAGGAGTTTCTAGAGTCTATTCTTGGTCAGTGATTTTGTTTAAGTACAAACTAAAAGATACTTACAACAGGTAGCAAAAGTTTAGTATGCCCCAAAACAATCCAGATAAACTAAATGGTGTGCTCTTGACTACACTGCCATCTGAAAACGGAAAACATCACTGTTTAAGCTATTTGTTAATTTTGTACCTATGTATTAATATTTTCAACATTCATTAGTCTCTCTATGACATCATCTAGAACTGAGCTGTCCAAACCATGCTCCTGGGGTGACTAAGGCCTGAAATTCAAGTCACAACTTGAATTGATTGAAAAGTTTGAATATGTGGTATAAATACACTTATATTTTATTTAATAAATATTTTTGTGCCCCCTAAATTAATAAGTCAATATAATTGGTCCTGGGTCCCATATTGTTTGGACGGCCCTTATCCAGAACATAAGAATGCAATAGTCATACTGTAAAATCTCTAAACTCCTCTGTTACAAAAGGTGTTAAATGAAGTTTACAAATTGAGATTATAGTAAAGTCAACTCTCACGTTGAGTTGAGCTCTAAAAAACAATGTTGATACACTGACGTGGCCTATATAATAAAATTACTGGCAAAACCTTCATATTTATTTTGGTAAAATAAATGTATACTATTCCATACCTCCTGTAACATATACCATGGTGAATTTAATATCTAAACAAATAGAACCTCTAAGTTTACAGAACAAACACTATCAAAATTTCAGAAATTCAGACCACGCAAACTTCAACTTCAATACATATTTTCATTTTTTCACTATTTTATACTTGATAGTCAAAGGGATCTAGTCCAAACAGCCTCGACTTCAATGCTTTTTTTTATTAATAATTGTATTTTTTCTTTAAGTTCTTGATATATTTTAATTTGATAATTTAATTAATTAATTTAATTATTATTATAATGATCAGATAAGTAAGACTACACTTTCAGATACTTCACTATATTGCCAAACGAGACTGCATAAACTGTACATATTCAAATTCGAAACTGTGAATCGACAGGGTCCATAGTTGAATCTTACTTTTAAGGCAACAACTTTTGTACATTATGGTAAAGCAATAAATATTATGAGTTTGACTTTGAATAGGCTGTCTAAAGGCTAGATCTCTTTGCCTTTCCCTTAAAGGATATATAGAAAAAAAAAACTATTTGACAAATGACATATGTCAAAAATACAAAATAAACCAAACCAAACTTCAATCAAAATAAGCTTATTTGATTTACAATTTATGTACTTTCCAAGTATATTTAAGTATAATTTAGTTTGACGTATCATCAAGAAAATGTTCCTATGATTATTTTAGACACATGCTAATTGGCCTATAAAATTTCATTCATAACAAATATGAGTCTGAAAGGCATTAAATTAATCACGTTTGATGCAACGAACACTGTTTTAAAGTTTCGCGTGCCTCCTTGGAAGTTTTATGCGGTGGTAGCAAGGGGCTATGGCTTCACAGGTAGTGAGGAACTGGTCAAAGGTCGTCTCTTAGACAGTTACAAACTGGTATGGGACAAATACCCAAACTTTGGCAGGTCAAAGATATCTTGGGAAGAATGGTGGACGGAGGTGGTAAAGAAGACATTTGAAGGTCAACTACCTGCTAGTGCTAAAGTTGACATGATGGCTGCCAAGTTGATAGATGAATTCAGAACTGCAAAATGCTGGTCCGTGGCATCTGCTGGAGACAGACTGCTTCATGGAGTGAAAAAACAGCAAAAACTTTTAGGGGTCATTTCAAATTTTGATCCGCGCCTGCCAGAAATATTGAATAATGTCAAAATTAAAGATTACTTTGATTTTATTTTGACATCATACCAATTTGGGTATAGCAAACCTGATAAAAGGATTTTTGAGCATGCTTTGGAGCAATGTGATCGGTTAGTAAAACCCCATGAGGCCCTGCATATAGGAGATGATGTGAAGAAAGACTATGAGGGGGCAAAAGCAGCTGGTTGGCATGCCTTACTTGTTAGTGAAAATATCAAATCTAAAACACAACCTAGACCAAGCCATGTCTTTAAGAATTTAGAAGAACTCAGTTTAGCTGTGGAACAGAACACTCTCAAGCTTTGAGTCATCATCATCATCATCAGCTCACATACATCTCCACTGCTGGGGCACGGGCCTACCCTAAACTCAGTCAGGTGTGGTTTGGTTGACTACACAACCTAAGAATTTTTTCATAGGTTATGTAGTCAACCAAACACAATTTCATAGGCAGGTTTCCTCACAATGTTTTCCTTCACCATTAAAGCATTAAATAATCATACATATAAATAATCATAAATTTGAAAGACAGTGGTATGTGGCAAGTTTTGAACAGGCAACTTCTTGCAAGGCAAGCAACTACCTTAACCACTCTACCCTCAACTCTTTTGAGTATTCATGTCATACTAGGTTCTTAAATTAAAGTTTACAATTAGTATGCTACTCATTTATGAATTATCGAGTGACATACACTTGTTGGTAATATTCTAAATGTGTTACATGTTTATTCAGTGGGAGTTCAGTGGGAATAATGTACATTTAATTCTCGCTGTCCCCCAGGGGTGGACACAGAGTCGTTTTTGAACCATTTGTGTCTCTGTCCACCCGCGGTGGACAAGCAAGGGGTGGACAGCGGGAATAAACATTAAAATGGCTTGATAATATAAATATTTAACAAAAACTAAGATGATATAATTTAAATATTGTATTACTAATAGAACAGTATGTTTTGTATTTAGGATTAGTATCTAGTCAATTTAGATAAATAAAGTCTTTAAGTTATAGTTAATATTTTTGATGTTTATCCAATAATTATAAGTTAAGTTAAAATTAAATGGTACTAAGTATTCATCAGTTTTTATCCCTTTTATACCCCTCTATCCTTCTACAGGTTACTACCTTTTACTACGCAACATGATGCGCATATAACAAACAATTTATATTCATGCTTTGATGTATCACATCCCAAAAGATTTGTAGTAAGATAGTAATCCCATCAAAAACATCCTGTAAAAAACTAGCCAAGTCTCGATGGAGCAAATTGCTCATCTCTAAAAAGTAATGAAATCTAAACAAAATCGTGCCAAGCCTAAGGTTCCTTACTGCGATTTCTTCATTATTATAGTTAGTGTTGTGTGACTTGGCCGTTGAAGGGAACACAAGGGTACATTTTTTTTTTATAGTTCTATTTTGATGATCATGTGTAGGTGAGTGTGTGTCAAAAATGCGAAACTTTGCTCTCGCTTAACTTTGGAACTATAAGTCCCACAGACTTGAAATTTTGGATTTTAAGTATGTTATCATAGGTTACTGGATGATAAAAATTTCAGCGTTCTGGTCTTATCCAGAGGTTCTCAAATAGGGGCCTGAAAATGCGGCGAAACGGTTCCAGTAAAGGATGGTACGGCAGTGTTTGCTTCGCGCTCGACTTGGCGGGGGCACTCCCGTGCCCCCAGATAGTATGAGAAGAGCTAACAAAATACACGCTCATATACTACAATTCGTATAATATCTATTTCTGTATATTTAGAAATGATAAAACATTTATAGCACTTAGCAGGCATTTTGTTATCGTCTAGAAAACGAAATGCCTAGGTATTAATTTAAAAAAAATGATTAAGTGCAAAGGATTGCACTTTGTTATAAGTATGTACTATAATTATAGAATTAAATATTGGAATTGGAATGGAATATTATAGAAATAAATATTGGAAGCTTCATGTAATCTATTGTCGATATATTATATGTTATTTTTTACGTAATGATAATCTTTGAAATTAATTAGCTGTTATGATATTTATAAAGTAATTACGTATGTACATAGTTATTTTTCTCAAATATGTAGTCAAGTGCGAGTCTGACTCACTCAAGTTGGATTACCATAGACAGAAGCAATTTTCTGTAATAAAACCACAAATTTTCTTAACTTTATTCGCTATGTGCGAAGTGGGTGGTGGGGGAGGGCAAATCGATCGAAGCGCTCTCGATGTGACAGAAATGTGAATTAAATCTTAACTTTCATGTGTCAAATTGCTTTAATTTCATAAATTTCCTTGTACCTGTATTGTATTGTAAGTAAAAACGTTAAAATTTGCGATATGGGTCACAGTACATGCTGCTTCAAATTGTAGAAACAATGGAAAAAACAGCTCGTGCAAGTTTTATTCGTTTTCAACAAAAAAAATCAAAAAAATGGACATAAGAGCTGCAACATGCTTGCACTTGCTACTTTGGTAATACACACAGTCGCACTTAACATTTGTAACGACATGTTTATCATTTATCTGGAATTAAAATAAACAATAACATAATTAATATAAATATGCTGACATGAAGCTGACTCAAGTATCCAATTTCTATAACTTGATAAGTAGGTAGGTATGTGCTCACGTTTAATATTGTTTTGTAGGGAGTTTGTGTCACAGAGATTTATCTTATAATCAGAGCTCTCATAAAGATGCTTTGTGCGTTCGTTCTAAGCTCTTTAACTTCTTAAATGCTGTTCTAATACTATTTTTTTCCCTTTTTGCACAGGTTGTGATTGGAAATTTATATCATGTTTTATCCATGCAAATGAAATACTTAAAAATAATATTCATATTTTTGTGAAGTAAGAAAATCACTTGGTTTAATATACACACTCACTTTATACAACTTTTATTTATTTTGTGTTGAAAAACTAGTCGAAAATATTTATCAAAACATCTAGTTGCTACGATATGACATATCAAAACATCTAGTTGCTATGATATGACAGATCTCAAGTCCATAATAGTTGTCGCCACTAGGGGCACTATCATCGCGCACATAGCGAATAGGCTTACTTTATGATAATATCTAAAAACAAAATTATTTCAAAGATAATTATGATTGCTTGTATAAAGTTCTCTCTATCTAACGTTTAATGTTAAAATTTTAACTTTAAAGTTAATTATAACAATACATTTCCGAGGATTAAACTTGTACCTACTATTGGTTTGTCTCTTTATAAATTGGTATCGGTTGCTTTGATTTAGCCGTTATTGATCTTCTTAAATTGATGGAGTCCAGAAAAGCTTGAAAGATCAGATGTCTTTGAAATAGGGATGAGTAATAAATTTTTAATATAGGAAATATTAATTTTCGCTGTCTAATAATGACTGTCGAATCACCTTTATCTAGTAGTTTAGTAGGTCTTCTAGATCTAGTCCAATAAATGCCTAATATAACTTTTATCTAAATCTCAATAATTTCATATTTTGGTAATTACTCTTTCAAAACAATGACAGCAGCGCCATCTTAACCAAAAATGCTTACAAACATCATCTAAACAACTAAATTTTTTAATAAGGGCAACACTGAAAACTGCTGCGCGTCCATGTCAAGTGAGTTTCATCTGTGAAATACGGGATCAATATAAATGCGGAATCTTCACATAGAACTGCAATAATTTGTTTTCCTTGTATATTCCAAACATAAACGGAAAGACGACAAGTTGATTTAAAGTCGGATGTGTGTAATCATCGAATATGTCCTCGCCCACTGCCAGTTACATACATTGCATTGAAGTGAAATGACGGGGCTGTCCTTTATTCGTAACAAAGTGAAGTGGTAACTTGGAACACTCTCAACACGGGCCGAGTGAATTATGTAGTGAGACTGTGGTGATTTTGTGTGGATTGCCGCGTTTGATGTGTGTTTGGGAGATCGCGTGTTATATTATGTGGTCGAGATGATGTGGTTCGTGGCGGTGGCGGTGGCGGCCGTGGCGGCGCTCGGCGCGCGCGGCGAGCAGGTGCTCCTCCTAGACACCACCACTGAGCCGACCCTGGGGTGGACGCGCTTCCCGTACGGTCCGCAAGCGAGCACCCCTGGCTGGCTGGAAGAGTCCTACACAAACTTCGAAAAGCAAATTAACTGGCGCTCCTATGTGGTATGTGATGTTGCGCATCATAACGTAAACAATTGGCTCTGGACACCATTCATAGAACGACGAAACGCAAATCGAATATACATTGAAATAAAGTTTACTATACGTGATTGCTCATTGTTCCCTGGGAATGCACTAAGCTGCAAAGAAACATTCAGTCTGTTGTACTACGAGTTCGACGTCGCGACGCGTGAGCAACCTCCTTGGGAGCCTGAGAGTTACAAATTAGTAGGCCGTATTGCTGCAGGAGAAGGCAGATTCAATACCAACTCCGAGGTAGATATCAACACTGAGGTAAAAAGTATAGCAGTCACAAAGAGAGGAGTTTACTTTGCTTTTAGAGATCAAGGTGCATGCATTTCCATCTTGGCTGTCAAAGTGTACTACATAACATGTCCAGAAGTCACTGTCAATTTTGCAAGATTCCCTGCGACACCAACTGGCAGAGAAGTAACGGTCATAGAGCAAGCAAATGGTACATGTGTAGAAAATGCTGAGACTGCTCCAGGAGAGGCTCCTCCAGTCTACTTGTGCAAAGGAGACGGCAAATGGACTCTGCCTAGTGGTTCCTGCAAATGCCGTGCAGGTTTTGAACCAGACCAAAACAATCAAATATGTAACAAATGCCAGCCGGGAAAATTTAAATCTCATACTGGTGATGATCCTTGCATACCATGTCCTGATTATTCGGAGTCTACTGTTTATGCTGCATCTGAATGTAAATGTGTTCCTGGATTTTATCGAGCTAAGAAAGATCCTAAAAATGTGCCATGTACGCAACCACCGTCAGCTCCAGACAACTTAACTGTTACATTCGCTGATCAATTTTCTATTTCACTTGCATGGCAGCCTCCTCATAAAAATGGAGGTCGTAATGATGTTACTTATAGAGTATTTTGCTCTAATTGTGGTCCTAGTGTTGAGTACAGACCAGCTGCAACCGGCTTAAACTCTACTAGGGTCACTGTTATTGGCCTCGACCCTGTAACAGAATATAAATTCCAAGTTTTTGCTGAAAATGGTGTTACGGAGCTTACAGGGGAACCACAGAAAAAGGTGGAAATAACAGCTGTAACTGAAGCGTCTGTTGTCAGTGTAGTATCTAAACTTAGAGTCCTTAGTGTGGAAAGTGATAAATTATCTCTAGCATGGAATCCTCCACCTATAGATCTGACAGATCCAGATGATACTATAGAAAGTTATGAAGTAAAATGTTTTCCTAAAGATAATTTGGAAAAAAGTGCGAATGCGACGTTGAAGATAACTAAAGAACCACATATTACTGTTACTGGATTGAAAAGAGACACTGAGTATGGTATCCGAGTACGCGCTAAAATGAAGCGCGGTTGGGGCGAATTCAGTGGAATTGTATATGCTAGAACTGGATCAGTTCTTGAAACCACTTTCGTGGGTGAAGAAGAGGGCGCGCAAGTGCGACTTGTAGCTGGAGTAATGGTTGCTGTAGTCGTTTTGTCAGTTGTAGCTATTATTGCAACTGTGCTATTTTTGCGTTCGCGTGCTGATGACGAATGCGATAAAAAGCAACCTAATGATTGTAACGCCCTGAATTATCGCAATGGAGAGGTGTATACTGGCCCTGAACGACCAGCTAAGACTAGCAGTAATGCCACCACACCACTTTTCGCTGGAACCGGCTCGAGGACGTACATAGACCCGCACACTTATGAAGATCCTAACCAAGCTGTCAGGGAATTCGCTCGTGAGATAGACGCGTCATGCATCACAATCGAAGCCATTATTGGTGGCGGGGAATTCGGAGACGTTTGTCGCGGTAAATTGAAACTTCCTGCAAGTTGTGGACAAGAAATTGATGTCGCCATCAAGACACTCAAACCCGGATCCACGGAACGAGCTAGACGAGACTTTTTGGCTGAAGCTTCCATTATGGGTCAGTTTGAGCACCCAAATGTTATATTTTTGCAAGGAGTCGTCACAAAATGCAACCCCATAATGATAATTACAGAATTCATGGAAAATGGGTCATTAGATACATTTTTGCGCGCTAATGACGGTAAATTCAGAATTTTACAGTTGGTGGGCATGCTTCGCGGCATCGCGACGGGCATGCAGTACCTTTCAGAGATGAACTACATACATCGCGATCTTGCGGCTCGTAACGTTCTTGTCAATTCACAACTTGTCTGTAAAATCGCCGATTTCGGGTTGTCCCGTGAAATAGAGTCTGCCGCTGATGGGGCATACACGACTCGTGGGGGTAAGATCCCGGTCCGGTGGACTGCGCCTGAGGCAATTGCCTTCAGGAAGTTCACGTCAGCCAGTGATGTGTGGTCAATGGGAATAGTTTGCTGGGAAGTGATGAGCTTTGGTGAGCGCCCGTATTGGAACTGGAGTAACCAGGACGTCATAAAGTCTATTGAGAAAGGGTACCGTCTCCCTGCACCGATGGATTGTCCGGAAGCCGTTTACCAGTTGATGCTGGACTGCTGGCAGAAAGAACGCACTCATCGACCTACTTTCTCCAGCATCGTAAAAACCTTAGACAAACTGATTCGTTGTCCAGATACTCTAAGGAAGATTGCGCAAAACCGTTCAGCGGATCCGCTAGCGGGCGACACACCTGATCTTAATCAGTTCTCGTCTGTGGAGGAATGGTTGGAGTGCATAAAAATGTCGCGGTACATCGAGAAATTCCGAGCGGGCGGCATAACAAACATGGAAGCGGTAGTAGACTTGACTGTCCACCAACTAGCGTCCCTAGGAGTAACGCTCGTTGGTCATCAGAAGAAAATCATGAACAGTGTACAGAGCATGCGAGCTCAAATTCGCGTTAGCGGGCCATACGGATTTCTTGTATAAATTTTTATTGCTCAGGAAAAGTGAAGTGGTAAAGAGATAGTTTTATAGTGGCTTGTATGTGAACAAACTATGATCTCGGGGTAATACAAGGACAAAGATCTCGCAAAGAGCAATATGTGGTTTTTGATTATAGTGATTTATACTAATGAAAGTGATGCATTTTGTATATTTTTCTAAAAAGGACTGAAATAAGGGTAGACTAAGATAACAGAAATCTGTTCATGAAATGCTAAGAATGAAATATCAATTAAAGTATATAATGCTGTTTTTTACATATTATTTTCTATTTTTATTGTATTGTTGTACTTATTTGTTTAGTGATAATCTTTCATCACAATTGTTCACTTGTACCGATTTGAAAAATCAATAAGCCGGCCTAATTGACTACGAATTGTTTAATAATCACAAATTAAGCTTTATTGTATTGCCGTCTTATGGGAAACTTAAATACAACGAAACAGAGCCATTTATTATTTAATTAAAAATGCCAGTTGAATATATTTTTCTTTGTTTATGGCAACTTGGAATCTGTGAAAGGGAATGATATGGTAGCTAAGATCAGTATTTTGGCTAACATTAACCAGTGTTCAATAATATAAATATACTCTTTCATAATCACTTATATTGACTGATGTTTGTTATTATGATTGCTTTGTATGTAATTTATATTTATGTTGTTTATAAAAATGTACTTAATTTGCAGACTAGCTGTAAGTAAGATTGTGTACTATTTTTTTTATGATACCATGTTCAACAGAGAAAGTACAACCGGTATCTAGGTGACATTTTTTTGTAGGAGCTTGTATGTGAAGTTTCAGAAAAGATAAAAAATATTTACATATTGTAGAATATAAAAAAGTAGGTAGCCAATTTGCTATAATTATTTGGATAAATAATTTTGTGTATATTCGTAAATTTTTATTCCAAAAATTATATATGTGGTAAAAGTGAAGTGTCAAATACTCATATATTTTGCCTGTTCTGTCATTTCCATTTCAGTATAATATTCACTGTAACTTATACTGCCAATGTGATGAAACTGAAGTAATGTACTTAATTGCTGTAATTTTAAACTTGCAACTATACATTTAGTTATGTATTTACCTATCTACTCATTTTTACACGCATGTATATAAGGCTGAATGTATTAATTTTAGTGTAAATTCTTGCTTTAACATATTATATATTTTAATGTAATATAATTATCTCAATGCTCATGCTCAAAGGTACCTCGGGAATATGAAGTGCAGTAAACAACATAATGACAAAGGGTTTATCTGTTCGAAATAATCTTCGAAGTAATAAAATATCCAAACCACTGATCCACACACTTTCTGCTTGTGCATTACTTGTGCAAAAGCTTTAAACTTTTTTGCAAAACTGTATAAGGGAATATTTCAATGTGGACTATTTTCTTGCAATAGCCGTTAGAATAACCATGAGGTGGTTTGTGTATGGGCATTCATTCATACTTATGGATAGTTTATTTCTATTTTTTTTTACTTTTTAGATATAGTTGAGGTACAGAATATTGCCAATATAGTAATAAGAGCTTTGCCTATTATTTCTGCCTTGTGATGTGTTCACAGTGATATAACTGTGACTAATAATAATTTAATGCTATGCGACAAACAGTTTTCTCGAATTATGCTAAAGCTAAGCGAATTTCAATAACAGTTTACGTTTTATTGCTGCAAGCGAAACTTATTTTTTCTTTTTTTCACACCATACTTTTGAGTCTTTGATTTGCAATACACCCATTTTTTAAATTGGTTGCATCATTATATTTTCTTCTTCTCATTTTATGATTAAGTAATCGAAATATTTTAATTGTTTAGAGCGAATTTTTAAACTTGTTGTCTTTCTAAAAATTTACATTTTTTGAAAGTGATGACATAATTTTAAAGAAAATATTTTTGGAAATAGTTTGTGACGATTTTGGATCACTGTATTTATATAAATTGCACTAAAATACACATTGGCTCAGCGTTAGTTATCGACTATGCTATAAATTAATAATAATAATTTGGTAAATAAAAATTAAATGAAAAATGCGTGTTTTCATGCAATAATAATAAACCAAAATGTTCATGCATATCTGTGCTTGATAGTAAAATTATTTGTAAAAAGTTCATTTTAAAGCAAAAGTACAGATTCGCTACCATATTTACGAGATACGATAATTTAATCGGTCTAACTATATTAAATTTTAATGACTTGGTCAAAAACATTTTTTTATAATTACATGTTCAATCAACATATTTTTTTTAAAATTTTCATTAGTAAAAGCTTGTTGTTAATGTCGAGTCTATTGCTCATATTTTGATTATCATATTTTATAGGACACTTTGAGTATGGCACCTAACAAGTAGGTAATTGTCTGACGCGACGGTTTTTTATTTCGATTGTATTTAAAGGAACTTAAACACATTTCTATATCCGTACTTTAAATACAATTTTTACAATACTTAACAGTATGTACCTACGTAAAATTAGTGCTTTACATATTTTTCAAAGAGCCAATGTGTAAATTATGCAAACAATATTTAATAACGCTTAAAAACTGATTTTATGTTATTTGAAAACAAATTATCCATATAGGACCCCCTATAGTAGTATAGTTTAGGTGTCAAATATTAATAGCACTCGTTTTTAAGCATGAGACAAGTTTACCTTAGTTAAAAGATTTGATTCATAATAATGATGAAACAAATTTATTTATACATACATATTTATATAAAATGATACTGGCGATTTGATTACTTCAAGCAGCTTTTAAATTTTTACATCGCATTTTGTATTTAAAAATTCACATGAAGTAAACAATTTGCTGGTGATTGGCAAAATGACTGCAAGAGATTTCATGGTTCAATTAAGCAAGCAATACAAATAATACAATAAGTATTTTAAAAGTATTGGGTTATCTTTGTGGAATTCTTCAGTTTATTTCTATTGCAATAAAATGACGTTGACGGTTTATTCACATTTATTAAAAAAAAATGTAGTAATATTATTTAAATACTTATTGTATTTGCTGTTGCGTGTTATATATAATATCAATGGGCTGGTTCTGTATTTTGTTAATGAAACAAAATTTTCGTTCAGTAAAAAAAATATTTTCTGCATATTGACATTATTTGCGCCGATAATTGAACAAAAAATAATATTTCCTTGTTCTCATACTTCAGTATTTTTCGAAATGCAGAATCGGTCAAAATTAACTAATGTTAACATTATCTTCCACTTCAGTGTATCATCACAAGTAACCCTGAACACCACATTGTACCTTTAACTATTAACAGAAACACCAATTACTCCAAATGCAGTATCCTCGTTGCGTTAGAGATAATAGTAATATAACTATTACACTAATTTATGAACATTGTTGCGATTTATTTGAAATATGTAATATAGATTAAAAGATAGCGACTGAATGTTTCATACTAAGACAGTGCAATTCGAAACAAAAATAGTTTAAATTTTAAATATATAGGTACATTAATATCGTAGTTTTGATGTGTATTTTAATTTCTTTAAAGACGTCGGAACAACGTTCATAAATTCACATGGTATGTACGAGGTTAAAATATTTATGATCCCTTTATTCTAAAGTATTAGCTAGAGTAAATTTAAAATACATATTAAGAAGATTTTTGATACGTTGGATGAAGAGGAACTGTAAAATAGATATAAAGATTTTAATGTCCAGTATTTCGATATACATATTTAATACTAATGCAAAATCCCTTATATTTCTTTTTTGTTCACTTTCGCAGAGTGTAAGGCAAACAATAGAAGAGACAAATATTATTATGTACCTTTGGTGATTTCGAAATGTTGAAAATATAAATTTTAAGAGCTTTTACAGGTGACAAAATAAATACATAGTAACAAAAATAAAATATTAGAAATATTTCAAATTTGACACTTTTCTAATATTTGTTTGCCTTTTACCTTGCTTGTATGGGTGTAATTGTAATAAATTTAAGATGTATATTGTAACTCCGATAATAATATCTACGCCTAAAGCAATAAATTCGCCTCACTTAGACATTTTTAAGTAATTGCCACGTCACCATAATGAAAAATACGAATCAATAGTACCAATCGAGATATTTGTAAGTCGCCTTTACGTCATTGCACTGTTCATTGTGTCTCAAGCGATTTAAATATCTAAAATCTTTTAAATAAATGACTATAATGGAAAGGTCATAGGACCTTTCTGCTAATTTGTGTATGCATTCTGTGCAGTGCAATGCGTAAAGTGAGTAATTTTAGGTAACAAAACATTTGTGATATATCCAAGTAAAATCTATACTCAAATCTAAATGAAGACGTAGTTTCATCGTCGCTTTCGCAGTTTGACGATTTAGGGCTAATTATATTATCTTTTATATTGAAACCATGACATAGTTGAAAAGTAGTAACACCAAGCATAGCCTATAATGGTATAACATAGAGTGATGTTAGATTTATTTATAAGTTTTTTATAGAGCTCGCAGGGGTGTCGATTACGTGCTGGTCCTTCGAGCCAGATTCGAATAACTTTAGTATTGCACCCCTGTAACGTATACAGATGGTTATAGTATAAAACTTAGACAGTTTTAAATCTTTAATATGAATCGGTTTAGATATTAACGAAAGTGTAAGCTTGGCTATAACTTATGTAATAAACTATTGATACTTATTTCGGTGTTTTTATTTTAGTAGTGCCTTTGATCACTTCTCTTTGAAATGTAGATGTTATAGGCAATGTGTATAATCCGGCATTGTATAGATTACCTAGGTATTCTATACAATGCCTAAAACGCTCAGGCAATGTGTATAATACGATTCATTTCACACATTGCCTAGGTATTGTATAAAATGCCCGAAGTGCGTCAGGTAATGTGTATAATGAACGGCCACGGGTAGGACCATAAACATTTTTATTTATTTATTATTCAGACAGAGTTAATCAACCTTAACCTAGGTATATTTTGAATAATATTTTTTTGCTTTGCGTAGAGGGGTTAGGTAGCATTGGTCTTGAGTCCGTCCATTAACTCATCAATTGTCCATCCGTCCGTCTGTCACCAGGCTTTAACTCAAGAACAGTGGTATCTATATATGTAGTTGCAATTTGTTGATCATATACATACACTAGCTGTGCCCGCGACTTCGTTCGCGTGAACTACAGATATTACATATAAAAGGTTTTTCCCAATTACTCCTATTACCGTGAGAATTTTTAAATAAGCTTTTTGTTTATGCATGCCAAATTTCAATCATCTTTCTTTCGCGGTTAAGATTTTATCATACAAAAGTTTTTTCCTGCTAACTCCCGTTTCCGTACGAATTTTTCAATAACCTGTTCCAAGCAAGCTTTAAGTTTACTATGGTACTACCTGCATGCCAAATTTAAAGCATCTAACTTAAGTGGTTTAGATTTTTCATATAAAAAGATTTTCCCGCTAATTCCCGTTCCCGCAAGAATTTCGGGAATTAATTTCTTAGTGCACCTCTACGGTACCTTAGCTACGTTATTTCCAAATCTCAAGTGCCTACGTTAAGCTGTTTAGGCTGTGCGTCGATATGTCAGTCAGTCAGTCAGTCAATCAATCAGTCTGTCAGTTTCTCCTTTTATATATTTAGATTCAGGACAAACTCGTTTGGCCGTTTGGGATAAACTATGTAGTACTTGCGAGCTCAGGACTTCCTGGCACCCTAGACTGAGTTAAAAAAAGAGTCCTATTTGTGTTAATTTTTTTTGAACCACCCATATATACCTGTGACGGAAAAACTAGTTAAGCTTAGGCCAAACTAGTTTGCCTAGAACTCCTGTAACAAACGCTCAATACGCAAAAAACACGGCATACCAACCGATAAATGCAATATGTTTAAAATCAGCGCTATCTGCTTGTGACAGTTAAAATTAGGATAAGCTCTCAAAATATCAGTAGGTACCTATCTAACTAACCAAATCACGGAGAAGACCAATCGATTAAATACATTACCTAAGCTTCAGCCGGCATTCTATACAATGCCTAGGTATTCTATACATTTCCTAGGTAAAGTGTGAAATACTTCAAACATTGAGTATCATTTCATACATTGCCTAAGCAACCTCGGCATTCTATACATTTCCTAGGCATTGTATAGAATGCCTGCATTATACACATTGCCTATAACATAGATAAAATGTTACCCACATCACAATCTCCAATCGTTCTCCGTGATTAATCCTAAAAGTAAAGCTCTACATCTGTTTGCTTTTAAGATAAGAAGCCACCTGGCAAATGGTCAGATTATGATAATTATTTTAAGGAAACTATGAACCTTCTCATGTTTAGTAGTAGTACTTATTTCAAAATATTTTCATATAGGTAAAATCTACTTATATTTAAGAATCCGAATATATAGGATAGTAAACAATCCTATTTGTTCAGTGGGCATAAATAGGTACCCCAGCAAATCCGTAATCAGGAATGAATGGCTCGTCTAGTCATGGCTCTACAACGTAATTTTAAACAGGAGTCACTTTCAAAGACTGCAAACGAGTAATAGTAGGGGAGTCCAATGGGGGATTTCGGGAGTTTCTAAAGCGCGCCAGACCTTCATCAAATATGGGACCCAATTGGTCTTACAATACAAAAGGATACGATTACTTAGTAAAAATATAACACATTTTCGAGCGCGTCAGATTAAGGTAGGTGTAGTAGCGCTCCATTTGATTACATTTTCAACCTTTTCGTACCCACCCTCTAAATGTAAACCATCAGATTAAAATACGTACCTACCACATGGATGCCATCTGACGCGCTTGAGTTGGTATGTTCATGTACCTAACGGTGTTTTTGCATGCAATCCCATTAAAGATTTTTTGTGCAGCAACCCAATACGCGTTAAATCATCATCATCATCATCAGCTCACGTTCGTCCACTGCTGGACATAGGCCTCCCCAAATGCTCGCCACGCTTTAAGTAAAATAGATTAATGACCAAGGACTAGAATACCGATAACCCACGACTTCCATAGGCAGTAATGGCCGTCAAGAAAATGTAAATCAAAACGCACATCACACACATTTACCTAGTTTCCTTTAAGAATACCGGGCTGTTTATGATTCGGCTTCGGCTTGCATCTTTCCTCATCACACAGAGTTCATCTATCCTTCCTTACATAAATTAGTGCCCCCTGGTTTGCCGGTTGGACCGGACTCGTGGCATAACGCCATGGCTGGGTGTGGTGCGTCGTATCGTATTTTTTTATGTGTGCATTAATAAATAAATATACCTATAATATGTGACATACATATATTAAATATTTAAGCTTCGCAATCCAATTAGGTCTATGACGCTCGAGTAAATCCCGATTTAGAGTCAAAGGCTCCCTTACTATTATGTTCATTCACGTGGATTCAAACTAATTAGGCGCGCTATGAGCCCTCAACATATGTATAGAATATAGATGCAGTTCTCATTCGCATGCCATGATAGATGAATGTAGGTATGTAAAGATAATTATATGCACATTGCACATGTCAATGAAACCATGTGCCTCCTTTAAGTTCATGTGAACATAAATGTAGGTACGACAGGTTGATATGTGCTTCTAGCTGTAATCCTATTTTTAACCGACTTCAAAAAAGGAACAGGTTCTCAATTCGTCTGTATGTATAATATTATTTTTTTTATGTCTGATCACCGATATTTTCGTCAATTATAGACGGATTCCAAAATTGTTTTTATTATTGTCACTTCTGAGTTTGTCCCATTTTCACCAGTCCAGGATCTGATGATGGGATCCAGGAGAAATCGAGGGCAACCCTCACATTTTATAGGCACATATACCGCGTTTTACATATTTTCTGAAGTTAAATTGGCATTTGCTTCTGGATATCATAATGTTATGATGCTGAGCTGATGATGGAAGGTCAACTCCTTAATAGTTGGGAGTAAAAGGATAATTCTTTCAATAGGTAAATACTGTATACACATTAAGACTAATAGTTATAAGTAATATCAGTAGTATTACAGGTGAGCTGAACAAATAGGGTGAAAAAAATGTAACACTAAAAAGTATGAAAAAAAATTGTAAACAAAAAAAACCGTCTTCAAAAACCCGACTCACTAAAAATTACAAAATAACATAAAACGAACATTTATAATTATCTGGGTATGAATTTGATATAAGCACAGATAAAATAACTATAATAAGTAAGTATTATGTTGTTGAAGGCGGTGCTGTTTATATTTCATGCAGACAAGCACAGAGTGCTTCGCTTTCCTCAAAATTTTGATTAGCACCGCCTTCAGTAACATTCAAATTCATACCCAGATAATTGTAAATGTTCGTTATTATATTATTTTGTAATTTTTAATTATAGTCCAGTCAAATTAGGTAAAATCTCGGAATTCAAGATACCCAGCTGTAAGTCTGTAAATACTTGTATATTGACGTCCTAAAAGTTGTCTCAAAACCTACATATTGTATAGGGTGTACGCAACTATTAAATTTTCAAGGTCATATGTCACAAATGTCAGTTTTATGAACTTTTGAGCGAAACGGGAAGTTTTATCATAAAAGTGTGTAGGAGAAAATTACTTATCTTCTATTTATCTATGAAAATTGTCTGTACGTTTTGACAGTTAAAATTTTCACGAATGATGTATTTTAGTAGCCTCTATAACATCTTAAGTATAAGACACTTAAACATTGGTTTTAAGCTTTTTCTAGTAAGAAAAAGCTTAAAACCAATGTTTAAGTGGGTTCTCATACAAAAATTGTGTTTTTTTTTTACACTTGGCCGGTTTTTAACGTGGTTACCCCAGTAAACCTATTCCAGACGACACCTTTTATACATGAAGAACACGTTGTTTATAAGGAAGCCTAGTTAAATAATTGTTTTGGGAGCAAGAGTGAATATTTTTTTTGAAAAATTACCTTCTATGCTTGGAATAGAATACAAGGCTGTATTTATTATTTGGTACATAACATGACTTAAAATATGATAACAATTAGTTTGAAGCCAGGAAGTTGGGTGTAGTAGATCTACAGTACTTTGGAAAATGCGGAATGTCTGCGATTCCCGCGTCTGATAAAATTAGATTGCACTAAGCATCACGTTGAGCACACATTGTATAATAAATAATTATATTTGGGTACCAGGGAAAAACCAAATAAAACTGCAAATGTACACAAGTAATGATGACAATTTATTGAAAATTAACATTAACACACATACAAAAATATTAAAATAATACAATATGGCGTTTCTAGAACTAATAATAAATGCATTTTACAAATTAGTATTGGGGCGAACGAGCTCTATTGACTTAAGGTGATTAATTCATTTAACTTTATGTTACAATACGGTATTATCCTAGGTATTTACCAACAAGGGTAAACAAGTCTAAATTATATTTAGTAAAATATATGAGACAAGTATATTTTGCAGTAAAAATTTTACAAGTTATTATTGAGATAGAACACAATAAAGTCGGTACCTAACTACGTCACTTTAGTGCTCACAAGTGACGTAGTTAAACCAAAAACATAAATACATAAAATAAAAAACGTTTATTGCTTCGAATAAAATACGTGTCCTTTATTTTTTAAGAGGATCCTAATTATTATATTTTTTAAATATTCTATTTAAGTTTGAATTCGTGTAATAGGTCACACATTATTGAAAAATCTTGGATATTTATAAACTGTCAAAGCTCGTTCTGCCGAAATTAAGATTTACGCTCTGCTCTTATAATGAAAAGAAATGTACAAATTGTACTCATTAACTACATAAACATTTTGGTCACAATTAATCAAATAATTCTTTAAAAGATACATAACTCCAATTTCCTAGAATCATGAGCAACGATAGGAACTCATACATACACCAACCGACAAACAATCGAAGACACAATAAAAATATTACTATATCGTATGTGAAAGGAGATTGATTAGGGTACTTGAGTGGCAACTCAAATAAATCAGCAACTTAATTTGATGACGAGAAAGCCAGAGAAAGAGAGAGATAATCAAATAGTGACGTCACATTTCTAACAGAGATTTATGCAGAAGTTTCTACTCAATTTTTGTTGCTTCTCAAAATTAGGTGTAAGTGAATATTGTTAGTAAATTTGGTGCCATTAATGAATAAATAAAGCAAGTCCGTCTGATCTTTTTGATTTCATTGAAACCAGTCAAATACCCATCGTAATAGACACCATAATAGTTCTTACAATAAGTACAAAACAACAGAAATTACTTTACTTTTTACTACCTACTGTTATTATAATATTAACTAGGTACCCAGCAAATTTTATTGATCCTCATCTATAGTTCACTGTTTATGGGTTGGCGAAAAATAATTTATAATTGTCATTACTTACAATATAGCCGATTTGTCTAAACTACATAATCTTTGATCACGCCTGCAAGCTTTGCATGAAAAAATATTTAAGGAATTTTCAATCTTAACAAAATTATTTTCAAAACATAACATAGAGCTGCTAGGATTCGATGTTTTCCTTTAACTCGCCCATTGGTAAAAAAAATACACATTAACGTCGAAACCGCACAAATGGACGAGTCAGTATTATACACCGTGAAATTTTAGTGGTTGTTTTCCCGCAGCAAAATGATTCTGTCTTAGTAGTACAATAGATCGATGCAGTTTTTTTTTATTAAAATCAATAAATGTCAGTTTTACAAAAGTGATAAACGAAACATTCGAATTCGAGAACGCCAACTAACGCCAGTAGTACTAGCCGCGCTTCGTCCTGCTAGAATTGTTATTATTATTTAAATAATAAGGCTGTCTGTCCGGAGCAAGCGATGCAGCGGAGCGTCAAAAAAATCTACACTTCTCTTCAGTACAAATAAGTTATTTCAAAAAGGATACTATTGGAATGGGAAAATAATTACCGTTGAATAAGTAGCGATACTTATTTTAACGTTAAATGGTAACGATACTTATTACGGTACGGCACTAATAATCATCGTAAAATACTAACTTTTATTGTAAAAGTGCACATGCCGAACTAACATGTCTCAAAAATTCGTTTCCAATTTATTAACCGGTAATTTTTTTACAGGTAACGTGTAAACTGAAACTGTAATAACAGTAACGTAAATAATAGTACTAAAATAACGTCCGGTGGAGGACAGGCCTAATGATTCGACAGGTTATTGACCGTCCGATCAGCTGATTGATACCGATTGCTGGTATCAATCAGCTGATTTTAACTTACTACCTATTTACTAACAAGTGATTTCCATATTTCCTTCATACTTTACCGGGCTTAGGACCATCGTAAATACTTTGCCTACTAAATTACGAACATAATGTTTTAATGGATAAACATCGGGTCATCAAAAAGAAGAGTTAAGATTGTCTGAAAGTAATAATTTGCTGCTGAATTAGGTAATAAAGTATTTAAAAAATGAAAATCAACGTATTTACACTGATTTGAATTTCCTAACTTACCTTAGAAATTTCACTATTCACAAATTATGTACAAGTACTTACTCTTCCTGGTACCGGAGCAATTATCAAAATGTAAGCCACTGCGTTCCACACACAAACGCGCACGTTTTATCTGGTTAGATTATGATTTTGATAGTGCCTCTGTCACGTCTAACTACATTGAAAGCGTCCACTATCCCAGTTTTCAACTCATCGCAAACTGCCCGTGATCGAGCAGCCGCTGGGTAGCGGTTACGATCGTCCGGTGCTGTGGCACCTGCGGGTTCACATCACCACATCTGCTAGACACATACTCCACATTCGAATAAACATAATGGCGATCCATTTTGACCTCACGGTATCGCGTCACGCATGCGTAGGCGGCGGGCGGCGAGCGGCGTGCGTGCGTGCGCAGCGGACGGCGCACGCAGCGGAACTGAGGAGTCCGTAGGTATCGGTAGTGCGCTCGCGCCCGGTGCGCGGCTCTATCAAAGAGTCGTCGCGGCGGCGGCGCCCTTTGTCGGGGCAGTCCGACAAAGGGCGCCGCCGCCGCGCCGCGCCGCCATTAGGGTAATAAATTACAATCTACGTAGGTAGCTACCTACTATTACTACTACTATCATTTCTCACTGTTTCGAGTTAAATAATATTTTTTTTGAAAAGTTGAGATTTTTTTCTTACGTTTTCACGAAATAATTAGCATGGTTCGATAGTACTACGATGGGTAAATCGTTCTGCTTCGGGAAAACAACCACTAAAATTTCACGGAGACTGGGGAGACTTGATCCCTGGGGAGACTTGATCACCCAGTGATAAATCAAAAACTAAACGCCTTATCTAGTTTTTATATTGGCAACATTAATCTTTGTTGTCTATGGTGAACAAAAAACGTCATTTTGACATCTTTATGTAGGCAACTTCAGAGCAGTACAGCCATTTTTATTTTCCTGTGCTAGAATTTCTTTCGGAAAGTTTTTCATTTGTGTTTTCTAAATAATTGAATGAATAATAACCTGAGTATGTGTCAAAATCAATGAAAGCAGGTTATTAAAATTTGCATTTACATGTATTTAATTTAATTACCGTTTTCTCTTGACATGAAAAATCATTTTTTTTATAAGATCACTCCCGGGTACACTTGATCCCGGTAAGATAATTTGCCAATTTTGTTTTTTCTGTTGTTTTTAATTAATTATAAAATATAAAAGAAAAAAGAGGGTGCAAAACCGCGTATTGGAGGGTAACACGATCAAAGGTACTGCCAAAGAGTATCGACCAGCTTCAATAAACATAACATTAGCTGTTTCTTTGAAAATTTACAAAAACTATTGGTTAAGCATCATTTTGGAGCGCAAGCTATCTGGAATATTGACGAGACGGAGCTGTCCTGTACATAAACCTAAGAAAATCCCCTATGATCAAGTCTACCCGTTACTGGGATCAAGTCTCCCTAAATATGTTAACTTCTTCCTTTTGGAAACCTTTCAGAAAATGCAATAAAAATAAATGTAGCACTCAGAAATATAATAATCAAATAATGGGGAACAATAATAAACAATATTTACTAACTATATATGTATGTATTATTTTCATAGAACTAAATTTGATAAAAATATAAGAATAAAACCAAAATGGGGATCAAGTGTCCCCAGTTTCCCTTATAATGTATTTAATCTTAAATAATATAAATTTACACTTAGTAGTATAAGTCACGATTATAAAGTCAAGACGAAGCAGAATTATTAACTTATATGATAGTTCGTCGATAGCCATTTTCCTGTCCTGACATGAAATATTTTCTCTGATCTAATCACCGTATACGTATCGCAAAGTAAAAACATTATTCTCATCATGTACGGAATGATTCGATCATTCGATAAATCGAACGATATAGGAACTGCATGGGGTAATCGATCAGGAAAATTTTAAATATTAGGACTAATAATATATACCTATCTAAATATGGAAACAAAATGATAATATTGCGATTTAATTACTTAATTAATAACAATAAGATATCGGATACGATCTGCTAAAATATACTTATTTGCGATTTATCTGCCCACAGACATGAGCATTTCAATTGATGTTTCTTTATTGATGACTATTCATATTATTTAACTCAATTTCAATAAGACTATCACTGTACATATTTTACTAAATAACATGGAAATGTGCAAAATTAATTTGTCTGGGCTCTAACTAAATATTTACAAGAGAAATAAATATTTACACAGGGACATAAGTGGTACATTTTATATTATATTCCTTCACCAAAGAGCATTGAATGCTAAGACTAAGTTCAGAGTATTATAAAGAAAATATGTATTTACAATACAATCTCAAAATCATTGTTGGAATCTTAAAAGTATCACGTTTTTCTTCACTTTGTGTTTACAATAAACGTAGGAAATACATAGGTACCATAATATGTAGGCATGCGTATTATGTAAAATGCATACCTACACACATTTCTAAGAGTCGT
This sequence comes from Maruca vitrata, assembly GCA_039566165.1. NCBI lineage: Eukaryota > Metazoa > Arthropoda > Insecta > Lepidoptera > Crambidae > Maruca > Maruca vitrata. Next base: position 5,805,565 of record CM076911.1, read on the forward strand.
CATAATGAGGCAAATGAAAAGCCAAATTGACCATTAAACGATAACTCATAGTCAGCAAAACAAAAAACAAAACCCTGGCGTTTTTCTAAATAGATGTCAACATGGTCCTGTATAATAGTACTATTACAACATTACATACTATTATTATATTTACAAATATGGGTGGAACCTCTGATGCTGTGTAAATGGTTGTGTTGAGTGCAAAGGACTCATCTCTAGTTACAACTAATCGGACAAAAATTGTATTGTATAGTATTACCTATTTATTTAAATATTAATCTTCCTAATTAACACCTAACGATCAAGTTAAACATATATGCAGAATCTAGGCTGTTTAAAATAACCTTCATAGAGCCAAAGCGAAGGCCATTAAAACTAAATAAATAATGAATTAGATTAGATATGCATTGAAAGCTAAACAAATGTATGAACAAAAATGCGTTACATGTTTTAGCGAACACTATAAATAACCCAATTTTTTAAAAACAAATCTGGATATTATGGTCTCATGGACAAAAGTGACAAATAAGTGTTATTGTAAGACTAATACAAAGCGCATGCTTTGTCTCATAAAAAGCTAAAAATAAATTTTTCGGAAATAACCATAGAATACTTGAAGGACAGGTAAGTAAGTAAATTATAATTTTGTAAACTAGACGTCTGTAAGACCAAGATAAACTATCTAGATACTGTGCCGTGGGCATTTGAGAAACTAGCAAGATTTTGCTCATACATATTACAATTCGTGTTCCATATAAAAAAAAGAACATGCAACACAATAAGTCAAAAAAAGAAAGTTCAAATATTTTAAATATCTATCTATCCTCTTTACTCGAATACAATTGAATTTGAATTTGTTTTGCCTTACATAAGTTACATTGTTACTTCAAACCATAATATGAACAGGTATTAGTTAAATATATTATAATACATTATTTATTATATATTATAATAAGGCTTATGTGCATTGCACACAGTGTTTTTCATGCCCATTATCGACGAGAGACCACGGCAGCGCAAAAATTGTGTGCAAGGGCTTTAAAACTAACTATGATAGCGCATCGACTAAAAGAGTCTTAGCCTTCGACAATAAGTCTTAATTCAAGTGTGGGTTACGCCAAAGCTTTTAGAATATTATTTCGTTGCCAATTATTATAACAAGTACATTTCTTATTTATTATTTCCGTAATATTTAAGGGTTATGGAAGCAATTATGTAATCTAATTTAAAACACGTACAAAATGTCTATGGTTAACAACCATTAAACATAACATGAAATAAATATCTCTTATTTATAAATATCTATGTAATTGCTGCACGTGTTACCCTTTTATGTTTATTTAGCTATTTATTATGAATCCAAGGCACATGCTTAAAATCGTGCCACTATTTACTTTATTTTCGATGTGTTTATTGATCTAGTACCTAGGTCGCTAAGTTTAAGTAGAATGAAAGGCGTATTTTAATGTATGTAATCGAGATCTCAATGAACATCTTTTTGATATCTAACTATGGAAAGTTGACTTTAAATAAATTGTTTAGCATATAAATTATCAGTAGCTGCTAGTAGTAGAAGTAAGTAGGTTTTAATTAGTCAAAAGATAGTATTTTTTTATTATCATCTCTCAGAGGCGTCGGAAAAACGTTATAAAGTTTTATCTTACATTGCACTGATCTGTAGTGGTACCATGAGTTAGCTATCGAAAACTTACGTAGGTACGTTAAAAACCTATCGAATCGTTTTTTTCATACTACCGATTTTAGTTCTTAGCGTAATCGCTAGGGGCGCTGTACAAGTTTTTCATAGACATATTTACATACGCGACATCGAGTCCGTCACTTTTAAACTCTTGGTAGCGCTACTGGTCTTGTTTAAGATTAAGGTAAATCTATAAAACATACCTGCAATTTGCCCCAAGCGGAAACAAACACAACATGATGCATAACAATTTATATATCGTCATATAATTTATGCAAAATTATTCAACCTAGATAATTTTAAGATTAGTAATTGGTAGCAACATTAAGATATCTAAGTAAGTAAACAAATTACTGTTTTCGTTCAGAATCACTTGAATGAAGCTACAAATTGTCAAAACTGTTCAGTTAAAAATAAATATAATATTTCAAATATTTATATTCAAGACATTTGTTTTGCTGGTCAAGCACTTGAAATGCTAAATAAGAGATGTAAAAAGTATTTTAATTTAAAATATTTGCAACAATATTATGTGCATACAATCTATTGTGCTCATCTCTGACTTGGGCTATAAGTAGGCCGAACAAATGAACTTTTGCAATTTGGTCAATATTAGGTATACATCCACTGTGTTTAGTCTAACAAATGAACTTTTGCAATTTGGTCAATATTAGGTATACATCCACTGTGTTTAGTCTATTGCTCTCTACTACTGCTTAATTTGATTTTTAACAGATATGCTTGTTGTTTGACGTTGTATCGTTATTTTCATAGCAAGTAATGTAGGTACGTATGTATTTTCAACGGTCTATAGCAAAAGGCGAACCGTCGACTGCAATTTATAGACTTAAAATGGCGTCGCATGTCCTCTGTTACAACAGTTCCGAGTAATTTAATAATCAAAACCTCAGTTTGAATACAGATGTCGGGCATCCCAATAAACCGACAGGATTACAACGGTTCAGTCAGATTGTCAATCTGAATTCGCTTTGAGATTCCTGGTCGATAAATGCAGGAGAAATCATAGGTACTACAGAGGCATATCTCAGGCAAAGCACTGCTCTAAAGGATTATCATAGTTATGGAGGAATACAATGTTAAATAAAATAGCAGTTAAATAATAATAGTGTAGTGGATTACAATACATTATAACTATTAACATTATATTTTGGTGTATAAATTGACCTCAGCAGTCATCCATATTCAACAGAATTTGTGTTCAGTTACTGGAAAATATAATGTCTGAACACGATGAAATAAAAAAAATAGCTTAAAATAAGCTAAGATATGGAATAATGAGACACTCTTGAATAATACCTACCTACACAATGCTATATATCGTTGTCGTTATTCATCAACGTTTATTGTAAAATTATCCAATTATGTACATATTGATACAATCTTTAACAAGACCCATTTCTATGGCTAGCAACAAAAGTAAATTACTTATATACCAATATAACACACAACAGTTTAGTTACTTTTCTTGTTGACTGTACGAACGGCTTTCAATTTCCACCTTATCAGTTTCATGAAACCATATCGTACTAAATGTAGGTAAATTACACATTTATAAAATGAACGAAAAGGCTAACTGGAACAACGTATCATATCACACACAATCATAAGCCCGTTGGCATGATCCAGCCTTAAAACAGTGTGTACAAATATAATCTACGCTAGTATAACATTCTATCTGATCCTTATTATACTTAGTACAATCTACCTAAACTTAGTACAGTACAATCGACCTTATTATACAGTATAATCAACAAAATTATGCATCGCTATCATTGTGTTGTACTTTTGTCCAATTTATCTCAAAAATGACATACATACAGTTTTAATCCATCAAGTAGTCTCTCACATAAAGCCATTTTATATGAAAGCCTCTTAATTAGTCAAATTAATTGATCACTTTCATGAGTTTCATACTAGTTGGCGAAAGAGCAGGTCGACTGCAATTAATATACTGAGCCTGTACGACTGTTAATAATATAATTACTTTACTTAATAATAGTACAAATTTTCTAATATTTTACTCTTAGCTTCCAGTTAACACTTTAGGCTGTATCTCCCACAGACCCACAAAATGGACGTTAATTACTTGACATTAGGTATGAAATCAAAGAAGAATTTTATCATGCTGTGTGACTATAAGAATTTAATAGAATACTTATACACCGTGAAATTTGAGTGGTTGTTTTCCCGCAGCAAAATGATTCTACCTTAGTAGCACAATAGATTTGTGCAGTTATTTTTTATTAAAATCAATAAATGCGAAAGGTATAACCGAAACTTTAAAGTACGTTCGAACCACTTTATTACCTAGGGCGTAGAGCTTCTTTAGCTTTAAGCATCAATTTCATGCGGCAAGCAGTACCTGAATACGTCACATCTTAAAAAACAACGATAACTTCACTCGTTTTCGAGTTGGAAAAAAATTGTTGGTTTTTCAAGGAATAATTTGCATTATTCGATAGTATTACTAAAGTCAAATCGTTCTGCCACAAGAAAACAACCACTCAAATTTCACGGTGTATTTACAACATGTTTAGTAGAGTGCCAAAATGAAAAGGTTAGCTTTTTAATAATAATAAACAAACGAATGATAACGACGGTACCCACATAAGTATGTTAAATGAAGTTTTAAGTTGCTTTTTCATGTTCAAAGCGTATATTAGTACTACAGTAGCGGTACCATGAGTTGGCTATCGAAAACTTACGTACGTTAAAAACCTATCGAATTGTTTTTTTTCCATATGACCGATTTTAGTTCTTAGCGTAACCGCCAGGGGCGCTGTTCAAGTTTTTCATAGACATATTTACGTAGGCGATATCGAGTCTGTCACTTTTAAACTCATGGTAGCGCTACAGGTAAGTAACAAGTACCTACCTAGACAAGAATTATTTCTACATACATTTATCAAGTAGGCATATTTCGCGTGTGATAAATAGGATACATTAAAGTACTTAGCTAATCTTATCGCGTGGTCTGTAATGGCGAAATGTTCTCTTTGGGCTTTATCAACGCTAGAACTAAATCTATCGTCGCACTAATTATGAATTTCACGCTAACTACTTTATGCGCCAGATCTGATACATATGAAATGAAAGAACATAGTCTTTTTGGAGTCTTCATGTTGTTTTAGGACAAACGTGAATACTTTATTAGATTCAGTAGCGGTACCATGAGTTAGCTATCGAAAACTTACGTACGTTAAAAACCTCTCGAATTGTTCATACTACCGATTTTAGTTCTAAGCGTAACCGTTAGGGGCGCTGTACAAGTTTTTCATAAGACATATTTACATAGGCGATATCGAGCCGGTCACTTTTAAACTCATGGTAGCGCTACAGGAGTTTCTGTGGTCTATAATGGTGATGATAGACTCCTAATATTTGTATTTAACCGTAATTTCTAATTGGTCAGCTTAGGCCTAGCCCAGAGAGTTGAGGTCAAGGTGACCCCGTGAAATGCTTGAATCATGCCTTTATTATGATCTAATCGTGTTTATTTTACTTGATGTTTGAATTGCATCGCGTTCCGTTAGCTGAGATTTTGATGACCTTCACCAGGTTATTATTAATATAAAACCGACTGATATAGGAAGGTCGAAAATACAAGAAAAAAAAATTAAAAATCACGCTTGAACTCTTGGATGTGTCAGAATTAGCCATGACTCATCATTAGATTAATAGTTTACTATAATACTCGATGTATTTAACAATCGAAGTAATTATGAAGTAAATAATTAACGTTAATCTCACATGTATATGAATGTACGTATGTAGAGTAGAGAGTATTAGGTATGCAAAATTGAAAGACTAAGTAAATTGTACATAGCCCGTACGTGAGCACAAGCGATCGGAAGGGCATTTCAAAATAAAAATGTTGTTTATTTAATAATGTGGATGTTTCGCCTTTTGATACTTTTGTAGCTTTAAACATTGTATGTGTGGTCGGTCACGATTTACTCCCGAGCCGTTTAAGTAATCACGCACGAATCATGTTCAGAAACATAAGATACCAGGGTCATTCCATCAGAAAGATAGGTAGCATAAAGCTATAATCCATATCTTTAAATACAAGATAATTTTAACTAAAATATTGATACTGTTTCTAGTGCTTTGAAGTTAAATTACAATCTCTTTTATTAACCTACTTGGAGACAGCCGATTACATATTAATATGTAGTTACTATTCATGCTTAATATCATAAAAAATATGCGACCTTTTGCCTGATTGAAATGAACCACTATTCTATATTGATTTACAACGAGGACGGGTCTATTAATGCCGACTAAAGTGCTATTTCGAGGTATATTATACGATATAAAGTCAATCATAACATTATATCAACACAGAAATGTAATTGCAGTTTATTATACATTGTACAAACACAGGCACATTGATCAAATCTATGAAATGTCAACAAATGTTTTTAGTAAGCGATATTATCACAGAATATTCTTATCTTTATCATTTAAAAGTGTTCAACATACTGCTGCTGATTAAAATGGATAATAGTATGTTGTAATCAAACAGGACACATGTCATAATAGCAGAATAAATAGGCAATTGAATTTATTAAGCTCTATTATTATAACAAATCCACATTTGAGTGTTTGTAGTAAACTCTATAATTTTCTAAAATTTGTTTTTATATTATGATGAAGGTCCGACAACGCTGAACTAACAGCCATCGATATGGTACCTACCTATATTTTTTATATTACATAACATTTTTAATGAGCCTATAAAAAAACTGTAATAGTTAAGTAATATGCAGTAAGAATTTAATTTAATGCACCTAATGTCGCTCTATTAATATTTATTGTTCCGGACCTCATGAAGAAAAATGGTAACCTCATACCGTCACTTTGTTGATTGTCTGTCAAGATCCTTTTTTAGGGGATCAAGTTCATATTAACATCTAATACGTATTTTGGTGGTCCTTGAAGACGTGTTAAAAAAATAACCTAACCTAACCAAATTTAATGCAGGCCATCACAATCTTGGATTGCCCACCGTATTTTAGTAACGTTGTCCACACCCATCAGGAAGCGAGTTTAATGCGTGCGAAGTCATGGGCACAAATTAGTAAGTATTTAAGTAAAAATAGAACTTAGCTTTGCTTATATTATTGTTTAAAAACTGTAACTTTAAAAAGTGGGTAGGTATATAGTGCGTTTTATGCGCTGCACTGTGGTAAATTGGACATGATTTAATGCTTTTCATGAGTATGTAAAAATGATTAACTACGATTTCATGGTCATCTGTCATACTACATACAAACTATTGTAACTTTAACCTTGATAGCTGTAATCTTTCACAATAATTATGGTAGTTAAAAAACACGGTTCATTTTAGAGTTTAACTATTTTTAAAATGTACACGAATGTTTTGCTGTGAGTCTAAACAGTTAGTACATTGTTTCAGTATAGATTAAACTATCTTACATACAAAGTATTTATATGTACTTTATTATAAAGTAAACATTAAATATTGTAATAAGAGTGTTGTTTCCTTAACGATAAAATATAGGTACATATGCGTTACGACGTTAACCGCTCTTTGAATAGTATCTTGAAAGTAGTACAATGCTCTAAATGTTGACTCGTATCTACGATATCATTGCTATATTTTGGTGACTTCCGTTTAAATTCCGCTCATTCATAAAATCAAGTATCTGTAATAGACAATTCATATTATGTAGGTATTGATGCTAGGTCAACGGGAAATACCCTATAGGTTTTAATGATACAGTTTAATGAGATCGACTGCACACATAAGTATTCTATGTTAATTTAAACTTGATAATTTAGGCGTATCCAAGAACAGACAGGCAGAGAGGCTGACAACTGGGTGACTGGTACCTTTTTTTTCTTGGGAGGTGCGGCCCCTAAGATTATTTTTACGTTGAATAATCATTGCTGTGTAAATAGTAAACCACACATCCGCTGAAAATACAGATAAAGCAAAATTATGTAATACTACTTTGAGAAACATGTTTCTTCTCAAAAAGTCTGTGTGTTCGTTAAACATTACGAGAATACTGAAACAACAACAAAAAACATTTTAAGCAAAGCTTTATTTGTGTGAATTTAATATTTAAAACCTAAGTAATGTACTTAATCGTGTAAATAGCAGATTAATATTTTATTATCGACTCAGTATGCAAACCTAATCTTGGACCAGTTATGACGTTCAGAATGAATGCAGAATATCCGGAAAATATTATATAGGTTTGTGGTGGCAGGCTTTGCAAACCGATACAATAAAAAGAGTATAGCTATTTTTAAATACACCATCAACAAGAATTTTAGGAGTCGGCCGTATACTGAAACGATATTTCGATATTTGATAGCTATTTACCATTAGGTAGATTCATAATACAAAACTCTCATCTCATACTTTTAGACAATTTTAATTAAAGTTTCGGTTAAAATGACAAATATGTAATTTTTTTTTTTATTGAGGTGTCAGTATTCAGGTGTTAAATTCTTAGGAGTGATTGTTCTCAAGTGTTTGCATACATATTAGGTTTTTTCTTCAAAACCTATGTTTTTGTCACTTTGTCCCTAATGTATACTTAGAAATGATACATATCTTGAAGCATGATAATTGGGCACATTTATTATAGTATTTGCATATCTAATTGTATGTACATACTTATAATCAATTTGTACTTGCATTAGTTTTCTTTCAGTGTGTTTCCAAAACATGGGCAGTCATAATGATTTTTTGTTTAGTTTTTTATTTCAGAACTCATACAGTCTTAAGTCCTGAATAGCTTTGCTGAGAGAGTGTCATTTAATAAATAAATATTACTTACCCTACTAACTGAAAACCTAAACTAAAATTTGCAATTTTATTTTATTTGGTTTTAATTTTTGTCCACGATTATATTTTCCTCTTTTCATAAAAAACTTTAGTAGTTGTATGGAGAAAACAACTAACTTTATCAACTTGCTAAAATAATCATAATAGGTAGGTTTGTAATATTAGGTATGTCAATGATAAATATTCAAGGAATTAAGTAAATCACTAGAACTATCATTAAATAGGCACCATTATCAAATAAATAATCACAATATTATACTATTTTGAAACCTATAAAAATTTTCACTGTTTGATTCAGTTTTAAAATAATTTACACTTAACATGAAACAGATATGTCATAAAATAAAATATAAAGTCATGCATACCTATATTTAAAGAAAAACATTTAAACATTTTAAGAATGTGTTTTAATTTTAAGACACATATTGTGGAGCATGTAAAAATAAAACCTTTTATTCTACATTTCTCATATTTTGTATGTTTAAATATTTCTCTTTAATAATATGACAATCAATACATATTATCATTTGACATTGTAAACAAAATGGTACACACATATTGCATAATATACTATTTACTTAATTAAGCTGGTACCATTTTTACATAATTATAATCAAAGTTTACTAATTGAAATGACAATCAAAATTAGAAGCTATTCCATAAGTATTACAAAATGTTACTCATGTCATATTTTTTATTCCATTATTAAACTTAAATATTGACATTAATTAACATTCTGAAATGGAAGCTAAACCTCCTAATTATAATATCAATTGTCATTATTTTTAAGTAACTAAGCTGTAAGTATTAAAACTGATTGTCAACATATTCACTATAATGTTTCCTCATGATATTATTATGAATGGAGATTTAACTGGGATGTAAACATTTAATTTGTTAAACATTATTATTACAACAACTCTGTATTACTAAGTGTGTTTGTAACACCATCAATTTATTGAATAAAAGTCATCTTTGGTAGCAAAGTTCAGTACTACACTAAATACAAGGAGCACTGGGGCTTCCGGCGCAGACACTGCTATACGGTGTCCACTTTGGCATTGTTCACAAGCACATAAGCAGGTGTGGGCTTGCGCTTGAAGGTAACATAAGTATAGAGAAGACTGGCCAGCACACTAATGTTCAAACCAACGAAGTTCAACCAGGAGAACACATAGTCCCCACCAATTACCATACCCAAGTATGTCACAAGGATGTTTTTCAGGCAACCAATAATGGTAGTGGTTAAGGCACTATTGTACTGAGTACACAACATGACACTATATGAGAGCACAAAACCCATAACACAAGACATCAGGAACTGAGTCAAGAATAAAGCATCATTCCAGTGTGGGTATGCTGCTGAGCGTTCCAGGTCTCCTGTGCGCCAAGCTACTAGTGCTGCTGGCACTATCATAAACAAAGCATTGTAGTACATGAGGCCATATTTTCCAAGTTCTTTGGAATCAAGTTTCTTTTTCATATACACTCCATTAGCAGCAGTAAAGGCATCATTGAGCAGCACAAATGTGTACCCTGACCATGAGAATGTGACGTCGTCTGCCGCCGCCAGTAGAGCACCTCCTACCATGGCAAGTACACTAGCCTGTACAGGCCAGGAGGCTCGCACTCCAAGAACAAATCTCTCTCCCAGCATGGTCATTAGGATACTGAATCTCCTGAGAGCCGTGAACATCGGCAGACTGAGCTCCTTGGTGCCGCCGAGCCCTGTGGCCATGTTGCCCAGGTATATGAGGGGTAGCGGCCAAATGCGGCGCGCCACTCCGCTGTCCAGGGACGGGTACTGAACCATCTGCAGCGAACGGCCGCACCACAGCACCACGATTGTGGCTATCATCTGACCTAATCCCAGGGCTTGGTACGACGGGAAGGCATACGTCGTCAGCACGGTTTTGTTAACTACAGTTATCATGAAAGAAGCTAACGCATAAAAGGCCGCGCTAAGTATCTTTTTCACCATTTGTGCTCTGTCGGCGTCAGCCTCATCTTGGGCATTGTGACCCATCATAATTTATTAAAGTTGCACGTATATTAACCACAACTTATTAGTTAAATGAACATGACCAATAATTACACATTAATCGTTAAAAACACTTACAATATATTACGATTCCATTTCTTTTCATGTCCAATGGTTCACTTGGTAATTATACTTGGGACTATCACTAAAATCCTTTCATCAAATACGGCTTACAGGCAAAGCAGCAAAAATTGATTATTGCAAACACACAACGTAAACCTCAAGTATCGCCACTTGATGACATATCACTGACTGTTGGCTGGCTGCTGATGACAGAATCGAATGAAAGGAAACGAATTTGACATTTAGGAATAATGTTGCCATGTAAGAAAAAAAAGGCCATAGACCAGAAATTCCGTCTACTTCTGTCTATGAAATCAATACAGTCTCAAACAAACAAATCTCCCAAATCTCAACTTATCACTCTATTTTATTGATTTTCTAATTACATATACGCGAAAAGTGAACGCGGGTGCGTGTTTCTCTCCCAAACATTTTCTGAGATAAATGCTCATAAATAATTGAAAACAACATTCCAATTCTCACGGTGACATTTGTTGATTGTCGTTAGACAATGAACGGTGCACTGTGAACAAGCGACATTTTGATATTTTTTCCGTGTATTGCCATCCCGGACGATCAATACTATTTGTTTCACATCGTAGTTGTTCGCAAGTAGTTCGCGGGTGTCGTGGCTGAAAAGCGTTTGTGGTGTAATAAAATAAGTAATTAGGCCACTTTGTATTGTTTCGTTTAGTAACAAGCGTATACGTGGGCATCTATGCGTTTGCGTTGAATTTTCAGAACGTAGGTAGTTGAGATGTTTGGTTGTATGAACGCGTAGAGAGACTGAAAGCTGTGTACAGTTAGTCTGTTGGTGTGGAAAAGGGCGTCGGCGTGTCGGAGTCGCGGGCGGAGATGGCTATGCCGGAGCAGTTTTCGCTGCGATGGAACGACTTCCACTCGAACCTGTCGCAGTCGTTCCAGGCGCTGCTGGAGGGCGAGGACCTGGTGGACGTGACGCTGGCCGCGGGGGGCCAGTACGTGCACGCACACAAGCTCATCCTCTCAGTCTGCAGTCCTTACTTCAAAGAGCTTTTCAAGGTATGACTCATGGCTATTGCATTTTCCTCCTCCCGCGAACATATCACAATCATGGATAACACTAGTTTACAAATTTTAACTTTTTGTTTGGTGCTTTAGTGGTTTATAGGTTGACATTGTTATTTTGCTCAAATCAACCCCCAACATATTTTAAGCTTGAGTTACTTTGTATTTATCATATGAGAGTATGGAAAATAACATTCTCTATGAATTATATCTGTATAACTAAGTGCATTCTGAGAAGCTAAGGAACTTGAAATGTCTTCAAAATATTATATGTATTCAACCACAGCTAAAATTTCTTTGGAAATAGACACTGAAAACCAGTTTATTTCATTGTAAAACCTGGTGGCAACCAGTGGGGACACAGCACAGTCATAGATAGAGTTGTTTGTTTACATTATTGATAATGTTTATATTGTTTACTTGGTGTGGTCACTGAAATGCACAATGTACCTAGATTACAAATGTTTTGTTGGTTTTATTGATTGAAACTGGAATGTACTCATGCCATGTAAACATTTTGTTATAGTTAGTAATGCACTTCCATTGTGAATGCTAATGTTGTACTTATTTGAATATCCTTTGCTGTAGAATGCTGTGAAATAATATGCAGTTTAAGATGCATTTTGCCTTCTTGGTTGTTAATAGGAGTGAGTATTATTAGAACATGGAAATAGTCAAATGCTGCTCTTTATTATTTTGAATTCATTTAGTAAAATATAGTAATTTTAATTATGTGGACATGACTCAACTCAATTTAAATAGATGTGTGTTTCATATACATACTTACACTGCACTCATATACCTAATACTTGGCAGGGTTATAATTAGTAGTCTTGATAAGCATTCCTGCAGAGAATACTCCTTATATAAAAGCTATCAGATATTAAAAGTAAAGCATCATACCCATGCAATACAAATTACAAATTTGCAAGTAAAATAGAAATACAACTTGTTTCTGTAGCATGATATCATCCAAAATGTGTTTAATTACATACATATTAACTAATAGCTTAGTGATTTAATTGTCATGAAGAACCTGAAGTGAATGATTGCAGTTAGTTAATGGTAGATGGTTCATCATTTTGACATACATACATAGAGAAGAATGTGAATGTTTGGTTTACATTAAAAAGTTTTGTTAAAAGACAATACATCTGCAATAATGTACTTTTTGTGTAAAAGATATAGAATAAGAATTACTTAGTTATTTTCAGTCAGTATTTCTTATAGACTGACAATATAATTTTATGATGGTTGACCAATGTTTATTTTGATAAACATTGTCAGTATCGGCCAACTTTTAGCAATGAATGCTTGGATAAGTTAACATGATACAAATTAAGTTAAAAGACTAAACAGGTTTTCCCTGTAGTAAGATATTAAGTATTTGGGAGTGCCAATGACATTGGAATATGTTCATAGCTATAGTTTTTGTTACACAAATAGTGTATTTTAACTATTAACACCATTTTTTATGCAGCTAGCTGGTAATCTTACTTTATTAAGTAGATTCGAGGAGCTACTACTTTCTGGTCACCATCAATCACTAATTGAATAAGTACAAATAAATAAATACAAAACCAAATTAATCAAATTAAGAAACAAACTTAGTTCTGTATGTACCACTTTTTTTTTGTCTAATATCCATAACATGAGTGCAAATAAGATCAGTTCAATGTTTGTGATGTTTTTAATACTTATTTATTTATTGTGTTGTATTTTTTCAGTTATGCTGGTTTATCAATTTTTGATCCTCCGTCTATCTTGGTTACAGATGAATCCGTGTGATCATCCTATTGTCATCTTGAAAGATGTAACACACCAGGAGTTGCGCCAGCTGCTGCAGTTCATGTACAAGGGAGAGGTCCATGTCCGCCAGCAGGAGCTTTCCGGATTCCTCCACAGCGCTGAACTGCTGCACATCAAAGGCTTGACCGGGAATCGCGAAGTAAGCCTGTTTCCACTACTCTCTCTATGCCATTTGCTCTCATGAAGCTATATGCTTTCATTTAGCAAGTTCCCTGCTCTGTGCCCACATATTTTCTTTTGAATTCTTTTTATTCTTTTCCCATAGGTATAAAGATGATTTATCTACCATAAACCATTTTGCAGTTGAGGGACATGGCTTTTTTACCACATTCAGTAGGATAATTGAATATTGATGTAAATTATTGTCTTAAAACACAATCTTAGCATAAGTCAAAGTCATGGTCAAAATTTCTTTATTTATATAGGCATTTACACACACTTATAAATCGTCGTTATAGTTAATAAATAAGTAAAAGATAAGTGATTCTACCACCGGTACCATATAGCCGTATAACATACAAAACATACATAGGGTTACATATTTTGTTGTGGAGTCCTTGCATGACCTAAGCATTGTGAGGACAACAGCAACACCAAACAAGAGGTGTACATACACAAAATTTGTACATATATTGAGAGAAAAGGGACAAATATTCCATTCCAGATGACATTGGAAATTTACTCCAACACCACCATTTTGAAGACTGGGACAAGTTAAGTTATGATTTTAATACATTTTGTTCAACAATGAAATCCTGTTAAATTTCAAACGGTTATTTAGTTTTTAGTTTGGCTGATGAGATAGATTAAGCAAATAAGTAAATGAGATTCATAATTGACGTTCATAACAGTAATCAAATTCTTATTCTTTTTATTTGGTATTTATTATTCATTAACAAAGTGCATATTGCGCGACCTTCTTTAAATTATCCGACCGGCCATTTAAATTGAATCTTGTTTCATAATTAGGAAGATTTGAGGTCCTCCCATACTTATCGGTGTCGTATTTCTCAGATGTTTCGCCTGTGGTGCAACAATGTCGCCTCCTTTGTTGTATAATATTCAGTTTATACCTCCTAGTTGCCTTTATAGTGTCGTTAGTGTTATCTGGCTATACACAGAAAAGTCTATGTAACTGTGATGATAGTCCCTGTATCTAGTATGTACCTATCTAGATAAAACATAATGTAGACTATCTAACTCAATTTTGTATTGTTAGTAATATTATGTACATAAAAGTATCCAGAGACCATATTTTTTGTTAATAAAGTTCGCTTTTGTACATTTTTTAAGAAATTTCCATATTTATAGATTTCGGTATGTACTTTGGAAGTGCATCGTATTTATGAGACTTTAGACACGGGTTTTTAGTAGGAAACGGCAAGTACTTTAAGTAGTATTCAAGCGCTAATTTGTGGAGAGTCTTCGTCAAGATTATAGATTTTGCTTCTTGAAATAATAAACCTGCAAATTAATGTACCAATTTTGAGATGTGAACTTTGAACAGCATTATTTAGGGTAATAATAATGAGATCATGATGGGTCTACATTGGAGTCTAATATGCGAAAGTTTACTTACAATACCAAAGAAAAATAATCATTTTTAAAGGTATTTTTTTTCGTTTATTGGTGCCTTGTTTTAATTTTACTTGTTTACTTGAACAACATAAATGAACAAAATGGGACAAACTTATACTCACAAAATAGTTTTTATAGCTGTTGTTATTCATGCAAGTTGTATACATTTTTCATGCTTTCTCCTTTCATCTATTCGTCGAACATCCACAGAGGCTGCTTGTCGAGGTGAGAAATAGTCAGAAGTCGATAAATTCCTACAATTGTTATCCATGCAACAACAACCATCCCCATTGTTGCTGAAAATTGTATGGATTTGATTGACGTGAAACGTCTGAAAGCTAATCGTTATAGAGCTTTTATAGCTTGAAAGTGTATTATAAAATTAGTTTTGAGAAGCAACAAAAATTGTGATTGATGGCTTAAGTTTCAATCAATTAAATAATTCTCAGTGTTTTTGGACTGCCTGATGCATATAATTAGCAGCAGTAGAATGAATGTACCTTAAGTGTGAATAGATTGAATATTGTTCTGGTCAATTTGGCAGAATTCTTAACTATGTATATTAAAGCACCGTTATACGAATATTTTTCAAGCCTCTGACTGCGGATGGTCTTCCGGAGCTGATAATCATTAAGGTGAGAAATAGTTTGATGTAGACCTTCGCTGCTGACTAATACACGATTCCAATTTAGTAAGGAATCGATTAGCTTCAAAGCGATCCTCATCAACTGGAATTAGTAGCACACATAGAACCTTATCGAGAGGTTTTCTGCATAGTAAAATATAAAAAAAAACCTTGTTTTATTTGATTATTTAAATAAATCACTACATCTCCTGTGCACATTTTTGGTATGCAAATGCTAATTATCCTATATTACAATATTAAAAACCTAGATGTTCAAATTCAACTACTCTACGATACTTAAAATGGTTATACATGCAAAACAATTAAAATATGTTTCATGTCTCTTCAATTTTCTTCAGGATGTTATTATCGAGGTGAGGAAAAGATATTAGGTCGACCAATTTGATAATTAGTTGCCAGTATTAGACCTTTTATTTTGTTTCCGTTCTTTTGAGCGTCGACACGCACTTTATTTTTTTTTGAGTTGCTAATTGTTTGCCTGTAGGTCAAATCTTCCATATCCCCATGAGTTATAATAATAATTATACTCTATCACTACTGTGATTATTCTAAAGTTTCAGATTGGCTAGGATGACCTCAAAAATGGGGTACTTATTCTTCGATCAAGTTTTGTTTTATTTTTACCAGACTGCTCGATGCAAAGCAGTGGTAACGTTAATTATCCTATGTATCTGTTTCAGTCATCTGATTGAATCTGCTATTTGATTGAACGACTAGCGTGTTAACTGATTGACGACATTAAATTGAATAATGATAAAAAAATAAAAATAAGACTGAAAGAAAACAGTTAAACATCGTCAATATACCTATTTGGAAACCAATTAAGATTTCTTTTTTAACTAATGCCTTCATTAAGTTTTTGTTTAATAGTCCATTATTAATTTGCCCTATACACCCATTTTATGGCATTTGTTCGTGTTTGCACTTTGTATTTATTCGTTTCAGGCGCTTGGTTAAAATGGTTTTGTTGAGAAGTTTTTAATTTCTATTTGCTGCTGATATAATTTATTCGTTTTTAATTAAATTCTCGCGCATTTTTTTCGTTCGCCGGCATTTGTCCTATTTTCGTTGCATTATAAGCCTGTTCTTATTTAGTAGAAATTTCTTATTTCCGATGTAGATTGCACTTATATTTTTAAGACATCCCCGAGATTGTTCATGGTAAGTGTTCTTAAACTAGGACTAGGTAATTAGTGAGTATGAAAACCGCAACGAGGGGTTTGGTGAACACATCGTGTGTTACCTAGACTAGGTAACGTTGGTAAAAAGGGACTGTACTTGGGTTGGTGGGTATGTAAAGCTAATGTCCTGGATGATGCCGAGATAGTTATCCCACTGCACCGTGTTCCATCGTGGTGACGGATTTTATTATACGTAAAGCTAGACTAAGGGCAGGACGAGGTTGGGCAATCGCCCAGAGATCTTGACACTGAAAGCGACCATACGCGAATTATCTCAGAGCGTCGTTTTTAATCGTCACAGCAAGCAAAAACATAGCTGCGTAACGCCTCTGAGCATTCATAGTGTGTATTTTCACGCTATGTTTAGATCTTCCTCCCCACCTACCACGGCGGAGAGCGGTGCAGCGGATTCATTGCTCGATGGTTAAAATAAATGCTTCAGGTATAGTCTCACTAATTGTAGTGAACATCACGTTCGACATGTACTGGAATGTGAAATTACATGAACATATTTTTTTACACTACTGGACCTTTTCCTAGAACTAATCATCATGTGCGAAGATTCCGTTAAATATACAATGCTCTTGCAAATATTGCTCAAATTTAAGTTGCACAACATATTACCATGTTACACAACAACTTAATAAATTTTACCAGCATTAGTAAGTAGTGTTCCCTAAGATTCACGGTCCAATACTGAAACGTACGTTTGTATGTCCTCTGACGCACGTTACAGATTAAACGCCGGGGGAAAATTTTATGATTCACTCGTCAATAGATTAAAGGACAATGGGCATTTTGGGCTAAAATAAAAATCGCGTGGCAGTCTCAAATATCAATTGCATATCATAGTTCGTGTCTTAAATAAAAACTTATTATATGGCAGTTATTTCGAATTATGGTTAGATATAGAAATATAGAGTGATGAAGATTGTTATATTTCATACACGTAAACTATTTAAGGCCTTAGCTAATTGTGAGTTAGACATGGATAATTGGATAATTCTCTTTTCTTAAGAGGTAGGATACAGTCTCGACACACACGCTCACGTTTATTTATATTACACATATATAATATGCTCAACATATACCACGGGAAGGCTGGCAATAAAACAGTACTATTGTTTATGTGCAACGGGTAAGCGAACCTTAGGCTGCTGTGCCCATATAATGTAGATTATATGGTATATGAGATGGACATGGTACCAAGGAGCAATTCGATTACCTGCTGTGTTTTTAGACAATATTTTTTTTTTCATAAAAAATTAAAAATATGGTCGATTTTTTATTTTCTAGTAACCCTTTAAAAATATTAGACATTTTAATAGTTTTTATATACACTTAACAATAGGAATATTCTAAAATTAAAAAAATGTTACTTTAAATCATCGAAATATACAAAGACAACAAGTATTCGATATCTCCTAAACTAACCGGTATACGCTCACGATTTTTTTACAAAATAGTGTTGTTTAATAGTACCTACCAAGAAATACTGATTCCGGAGACTGCCACTCAATTTCAAAAATAGACCAAGCTCCATACATTTTTGCCCATTGTCCTTTCTTAGTCCGGCGAGTGTCATTAAGACATGACATGGTAAATTTCCAATATGGCGACTTCTGGACGCCACATTGTCAAAATAAATAATACTATTCTTTCACTTTCCAATATTTTTTAGGGCACGTCTTCACTAGGCTGTGCCAGGACCGTAGCAAACTGCAGGAAGTGATCTCTGCCTACCCTTCTGGGAATAAGGCGTGATTTTATGTATGTATGTATAAGTTGAACTGGTACGGTTACAGCGGAGCGAGTCGCCGCCACCTGCCCCGGCGGCCGAGGAGCCGCGCCCGCAGCCCGCGCCGGCGCGCCCCGCGCCCGAGCCGCAGGCCGAGAGCCCCCCCGAGTGGGTCCCGGGCGGGGAGGACACCATCGCCACCGAGGCACCCGCCGAGCCCTACACCGCCGCCGCCAAAGACGAAGCCCCACGCAGCCCGCTCAAACGGTAAGCGATTTAAAACGGACAAATAAAAATAAAAAATTCTTTGACTAAGTCTTCTACTTACACAATGGGATCATCGTCATCATTAGCCCATATACGTTCTCACTGCTGGGGCACGGGGCTACCCTAAACTAGGGCTATAAGGCCTTAGTCAACCACGCTCGCCAAGTGCGGGTTGGTTCACTACACAACCTAAGAATTTCTTTGTAGTTGTGCAGGTTTCCTTACGATGGTTTCCTTTACCGTTAAAGCGTCAAATAATCGTACATATGAATTGCAAATTTGAAAAACATAATGGGATACATTTAAGAAAAAATGGTAAGTATTTATTCTAGACTATCGGTTATATGTATTACAAATAATGGCCCCGAACAGTGACAGAACACAAATTTGTTAAAATAGACAGTCCCGTTTGCCCACGATACTTGTAAATAACTCGAAAGGTCCGGTCACTAAAATATGTTTAGAATCCATTAATTGGTTTTATTTCAATTGTCTTAACATAATACTCCCGTGTCTTCCTCAGCCGAAGGACCTTGTTATCCAGGTGAGAAGTAGTAAAGCTTTAGGATGACGACCAAATGGTATACTGTAGAAGGCCTTAGTTATCCTTGCTGATTCCCGTCCGAAATTCTCTTTGACTTAAACACATAGTACTCATAAGTAAAATGTAGGAAATTCAAACATAATACTAAGTAAATAAGAATGAATGTATGTAAATAATAGAAGGCCATTGTAATGTATTCATTTGTTGAGCTAACTTCAACAGGTTATAGCACGTACCGGATGCATCGCGCTAAACGGATCATTGTATACAGAATTAAAGACATGCTCCCTCACATGCTTATTGTATGGAATAAGCGCATTTGTTTGAATCGGTGTACATACTAAGTACAGAATACTACAATCTGTTTGATGCGATATTTCTGATACGTAGCCTTTGCCGGTGGAAGTATAGCCTTAGGGTAAAGCTGCGTTACACTGACGCGGTTTACAGTTTCTTACATTTAGGGGTGAGAGCCATTCGCTCCCCCGCAAGTCCGGTGATGATGACAAGGCTATTCAATTATCACCGCAGTAGTAAAAACAAACGGTTTCTTACAAAATGGACTGAAGTTTGTATGAAACTGCAATCGCGCCCGCGTGACGTAGCGTTGGTTTTTAAAGCTGTGTATCTAGTGCTTTATAAAATATGCATGACAAAATTGACTACGCATTAGTGTGTCCAAAATAGTTAGGTTTTAAATAATTTTTAATACGCAAGTTATACCCATTATACATGTTTCAAAAGCGATTGCATGTGCTTCTTAAAAATAAATATTATTAATAAATTATGTAGTTGTACGTACTGCGCTTTAAATTACGTTAGATCAGCCCGTAATTAAATAAGTAATTATGTAGTTACAAACAATTGTGTGTTCAGCTCTGGTCTTTCGAGAAATTCACAAGATGGCAATATATAGTTCAGAGGTCCAACTACAGTTATGATCGGTTATTTTTGACGTGACATTGACAGGCATGTTAATATTCACCAATAGTGTAGCAGTTAGACCTCATGTCTACGTCTTGACATCCAGTATATTTCTCATTTCCTTGTACGAGTCCTGTCTCGCTATAGTATAGTAATCTAGATTTAGATGTAGATGAGTTGTGTAACAATGTTGTAAGACTGAACAAGTGAATGTTTCTGACAGCTTATTGAAGAACTCTTCTAACAAGAACAGCTACAACGTGAAGAAGAAGCCGCGCCCCTCCAATGACAGCCCGACGCACCCTGAGAATACCGACTTTGCATACGACGGGTGAGTCGAAGCATTGAAGGAGTTTCGGGGGAGACCCATCCGCTCCCCCGTCAGTTCGGTTATGATGACGTGGCTAATCCAAGCCATCATCGTAGTCAGTTAGGAAAAAAGGAAAGGAGATAAACAAACAATAACAAAATTTTGACCAATCAGCGTAGACCAAATGTAGATTTGAAATAAAATTCGCTTGTTAATGGTGCACACTTCTACACTTATAACGGGGTCGATTTATCTTCGTGATATGCGAGTATACTTTTAGAGCAGTCCAATATAATACACGCATTAAATTCTTAGTTTTCTTTCAACATTTCTTATTTGACCGTTTAGGATCTATATCAATTTAAAGCTTTAACACAAACAGCTGAAAAGTACTAATTAAAAGAAAAAAAAAATCAAAAATCTCCACGTCCTAAAAAGATATTTAGACAAGGTTACAAAAAAAACCGCACGAAAAAGAAACAATCACTTAGGTGCCCTTTGATCAAGAATTATACTTAGAATTATTATTATTAAATGAACATAATAACTGAATAGTCGGGATTTAGTTCAAACTGCCAATCGAATTTGCACGTTATTCTTTGTTTCTTTATGTTTGATTCAAATATGATTTTCGTTAATTTTTGTGTTTCTTTTGTGTTACTTTTATTTTTATTTATTTTTTTGTTTATGTAACCGTTTACAGCGAACCGCTAATTGACTTCGACAACGACCTCTTCCATAGTGTGATGGTATTGCCTGAATCCGCCAAGGAATCTGGTAAGTTTATTATATGTTTCTTCTCGATTCTAAGCAAAATAATGTTATTAGATGTTTTAAGAAACGAGTATTTTGCAGTTATAACTTGCATTAAAATGTTATCTTTAATTCAATTAAGTAACACAGTAAAGAAGAAACGTAAAATATTAATAATTGATCTTACGACTCCGCTACTTTAAAATATGAATAATAATATTGTACAATACGAATACTATTCGTATCGAATTTAAAGAAATGTGCATAAAGAAAAAAAAATGCTATTGCTGGAAATATGACAATTAATTTCGATGCATGAGGCCGTTAGTGCAAGTGCAAATTCCATTGCATAGGTTTCGCTACTTTTATGATTACTAAGTCCAGCAGTGACGTCCTTCGGCAGACATGATGATGTTGATTATTTATTAGAGAGCCATCCGCTCCCCCGCAACCGGTGACGATAACGAGGCTATTCCTAGCCATCATCGTATGTCAGTTTGGAAAAAAAAACGTGTTATGATTTTTACGGCATATTTTGTGCCAGCTTAGCATCTATAGTCTGTGGATCACTATTGAGTACTGAATGGTCATTAGGTTGGAACATCAAGACGAGTGGCGTGAAGTGTCCCTCGTGCCATCGGTTCTTCGCAAATCGATACAACTTGAAGGTGCACATTAGGGACAAGCACGACACACGAGAGGGCACGCTCCAATGCGACATATGTCAGAAACGTATGCGGAACCCGTCTTGCTTGCGCGTCCATATGTACCACCACCGCAAACAGGCTGCCTACCTCGCCCAGATGACCACCCAAGAGGGAAACCAGACGAAGCGCGTGTATGTATTGATCTCTTGTATGTTTTATTGGCGAGAGTTGGAGTTCAGCGGAGTTGGGCGCGGAGCAAGTACAAAGGGGCGGACTTAGAACTTAAAAAGCTAGGCACTCTTTATTCAGATGGGCTTTTTATATGCTCTTAAAATAGGCTTTACAACAATAGAATGATTACACCACCGGTTCGGAATGCCGATTCTGTCGAAATTTGGCAGGATCTGGACATAAGTAACCCTTTTTAATCATGTAACAGCCAGTTTACACAGTTTGGGTTTGTACTAAGCCCACGCCATCTTGTGAACGCCATCTTGTTTACATTAAGCGTAGCCTAAATTAAATAATTTTTCATAGAGAATACTAATTACAATAGCCCCTCTTTGTACTTGCTCTGTGGCTTGGCGTAATTAATCTCAAAAGAAATGGTGAGTATTATAAAAGTAATGAGACCATTACTGTTTTCTTTGCTTCTCATACTTTAAACTCGGAGCTGTAAGCTCTTCAAATAATCGGGAAGGTTACTCTTTCCGTGAATTCCGGAGCCTACAAATAATACGCGACAACTTGGTAAGTCTTTGTTTTTGTTCTTATATTTCTTGTTTATTTTAATTTAAATATAAGTTTTATTGATTTATTTTTGCACTTTATGTCTGACTACTTTGGTAGGCATTAACTATCCCGTAGGCAAAGATCGAATAGTCGTCAATAAACTGAAGCCCAAAATTTTTAACACAGCGATAGGACTACACCTATATATTTGTTCTCTGGATACTCTGAATCATGACCATTTATATGTTGCAACTTACATTACAGTAAATACAGCGTCAAGTGGCGCCCTGAGAACGTAATGGACTTCATTGATTACAGAGTGAACGAAGAGTAAGTACATAACATCTTTATATACAAGTCTTACATATACTCCAGAGAACAGTGCAAAATTCTCTTAAATTAGATAGATGCTGCCACTATTAGTTAAATTATTTAGGGTATCCACTTTGCTTTTAATTATTGACATCTTTAAATTAAACTTTTAACCAGTTCCATGAAGGTTGATTCCATGGTTGAATCTTATAATAGGCTCTTAACATTAACTCATAGATTCTTGGGAAGATTTTAATTTCTAAATTGTTGTTTATCTTTCAGATATCAAAACATGGAGAAACCGCGATCTGACCGAGCTGGAGCGACCACTGGAAACGTTGAATTCAGGGAATCCGACAAGTAAGTTATCTGTTTTAATAATAATTTCTTTAAAATTGGAGTAGTAATTCTCCAAAGGTATGGCGTTATGTTGGATCGCAACATATCTGTGATAGTTTTGCTGTTTATTCTGGAAGGAACAAGTTATTGTTCTATATTTGGATGGGCATTCCTAAGGCATTTTAGCGACCCGCTTTACTAAACTTTGAACTACATTACATCACTGATATGGCCCTGAGTAATTATAATAGGAAAGTATTTAGTAATTAGTTCATCATATATTTGCAAGGTTGCGCAAATGACCCTTACTATTACTATGTTTAACGCTGACAGAGGTAAAACGATTTATGCGCTCAGCTATGTAATGCATTGTAAACAAAGATTTGCACTTATGTACAATGGATTTCATAGTTATGTCACGATTTGGTATTTATAGCGAGCGAATGTTTTTTTGCACAGCGACTTCATTTCGCTTTGGATTAAATAGTCCAGCTTCGGCGTAATATTTTTCAATCAATAACATTTTGAATAAATATTAATCAAGAAAAGAAAGAATGAGAATGAGAGGCACATGTTACTCTTATGAAAAAAAAAATATCAGAATATTAATTTTAAAAATACATGAAAACACATCCATTTAAATTTTTTATTTGCGTATGATGCATATTTTGCGAATTGATATTTTTAAGTTGTCTTTTTTTTCGTGCTCGATTTACCATTTTGTGGTTAAGACTAACATGCTTTTGATGGGAGAAGTTAGTTCGTCACAGAAACACATAAAGAGATGTTCTTCTCTATCTTGAACTTTGACCGTGAATACTTAATATTGTACTTTAGTTCAACAGTCAAAATAAAGCGTTACATCAATTTTGTCATCATATAATTTTTAAATCAACATTTATCAAATTATTTCAAGCGAGTGCGAATGTAACTATCCAATCCCCTTTGCGAATTTTCAACATAGATGGACAGGTTGTTGAATTTGACGGTTACACAACATGCTATTGATAGCTGAATAGCTTATTTGGGACCCGTCTTAACTGTTACTCTACATACAACTGTCTCGTGTTATAGCGCGGGCGGCTCGCCAGCGCCGGAGCCGGCCGCCGCCGCCGGCGCCAGCAACGCCGCGCCCGCCGCGCCCCAAGAGGCCGCCACCGCCCCCAAGCTCGAACCGGACACTGAGGCCGTATGATCAACATCGCCAATCGAGTGCGCACCCACCCAGCGCTCCGATTACGCTAACCCACAACAACTCTACAGGATGTTCACAGAGCAGTGCTACTGGCACGAGGGTGTCTTCACAACAACATTCCACAGCTTTCAAGCCCATTTCTAAAGCCGCGTCTGAGGACGCGCGCTCCAATATAATCAATAGGTGTTAGGTCACGGGATCACACCCGTATTCTATATTATCCGTATATACGTAGCTCTTAGATGCGTTTACATAGGTGTGCTCTTACTTCACATGACACGAATTAAAGATACGACAACGAAATTATTAGGGTCAAGATGCAGACGTAAATTTTAGTAGGAGTAAGGCACATCTTTAGAAAAATAAATCATACTTGTAGTGTTCTTTGACCCGTATGTATGGCATTATACGTGCAACTGCATCAACCGTAGTAGGCGTAGCGTAGTTGGTAACTAAAAGTTAAATTTGTAGATCGGTATTGAGATGGGCTGTCTAAAGTGATCGTCAGTATTTCACGGTGCTCTTGAGAGATTTTAGATGTTATTTTTGAGAATGTACTATGCGGTTTTGAAGCGCCGGGTCGTTGCGACCCGTTTATGATAAGAAGGTGGGGGAACAATTTGAACGTAAATTTCTAAATTTAACTTTGAATTAATTGAGATTATCGGAACTTTATTCCGAAATTTAGCGTAGTACGATAAAGATTTTGATAATAAACGAGGGATATTAACGTAACCTCTTAGTTGCACTGTTGCGTCCAATAGACGTTTGCACATTCCACCACACAAGTTCCAAAGACTGAAGCATCCGTTAAAACGTATATTTTATAAGTAAAACATAGAAGAGATTGCAATAATTGTACCTAGTATGATTACGAGAAACGAAAGGCAGGGAGTGACCTGAATTGACGGATTATATGTACTTATGTTTTGATCTATAGCCGATTCAGCATAAGCGGTCGATATATTTTACGTGAGTACGTATTTATCTCTCTCTGATTGTAATTTGCCATAAACTGATTTTTGTTTGAGACGTTAAAATTTTTTTAAATGCATTTTTTTTATTTAGTTTAGTCCAGTCATATCGAACATAGTAATTGTATCCACGTTACTTGTTAAAAATCTAAAGCTTTAATTCTAAAGCTAGTTTAAGATTTTTCCAAATACTTTTAAATCCAAATTCAGAATTTTTAGACCTGTGCTAACTTTGCAGCACTAGAAAACCACCATTTTATATTCATTTTTTTATGGTATGCTTCAGGACAAACGGTTGAGTTTGCTCGCGAATTTAACGCTTAATTGTGTAAGTTATGACTGGGCTAAATCGATGGATGAGTGACTTGATATGAATTTCATCACTGGTCGACAAATACTTTGTCTTGAGTCTATAATTAATTGCATTCCAAGTAAGTAAGGCTTTAACAAAAAAAAAATTTTTTTTACCTCATGAACATTTGGTATCAAAATTAGAATTTTTTACTATTTATACAATGACATATTATTTATCAATGAATTCAAATAAAATAATCGGAATATTTATTTGTAGTTTTTTTACAAATAAGTAAATAGCTGTAAGGCGGAGTTTCTTTTTTTATTAATTGACTGACATTTACAAAAGTTACAAATCATTATTTTGTAAAGTGCATGTCTAACCGTATTTGTATTAAGTATATATTTCTTTGCCTCCTATATTGAGACTAAATTAAAAAGTGGATTGTGTTGCACAGAAGTTACATTTGCCGACCAGTGTTATCATAGTTGAATATTAAGTTCACACCATTCCATTATTTTTAGATCGTAAGATATGACACCGTGCCGCCTCACATCAATCTCAAAGCTTCAAAAGTGAAGGAATAACCAAGAATGCGTCGCAACACACTACGGTATTACAAGATGGTCCGAAAATAGGTTCAAAAAGGTTAGATAAACGAAAAATGGTTTTCACAACGAATGTCACATAAAGTTAAGCCCATATAGTATTTCCGTAAAAAAAGTATTATTACCAGATATAAATCGACTGACACTTTCATTAAAACGGGGCTAGCCACAACTGTAGTGTGTTGCGTTGCTTATCTTATTATAATTTTATCCAAACAAACACAACAACAAAAAGTACAATTATTTTTATTTAGGCAGCTAGATCGAACACGAGGTAGTTATTTACTTATTAAATAGTGTTGCCATTCACCATTGAAGTGTTGAAACAATTTCGTTTGAGCCGAAATTAGACCGACGTCGTTCTCGACGTACCATCGACAAAACATAACCTTACAGTACAAAATACAATATTTGTGTATATTAATCATATGAATATATGCTTTACTTAGTGTCTAAGTTTTTTATGTTAACGTAAGGTCACTTTAATAAGGACAGAACAATTTTTATACGTACAATTTTAGTTCGGTAGCGTTGTATACATTTTTTTACAAGCCTTTATTTTATTTTATATATATAGGAACATATATAAATGATAATGTTCAATAATTAAACAAGGGTTGTTTAGGTTTGTTAAGAAAATTATTTACCTCATCGTTCGAAATGACTGTTTTTGTAAGATATTGTCTTTGGTTCACCATATTGTTTTTTAATCATTATATTTAGTTTGACATAATAAAATGTAATAACTAAAGATGCTGATAAGGCAATAAATAATTGAAGAGGCATAGCGGTCTATTGCGGCGCAAGTGAAGTGCGGAAATTGCGATAGACTCGTTTTGCGTGAGTGTCGACCAAGATGAGACTTTCGAGCTTAGATAGCTTTAATGTATGAGTGACACGTCCCATCGTAATAAAGTCGAAACTAATTGTAGTCATTAGCTCTCTTAGAGGTGAACCTGTGGCAGGTGACCCGCCGGTCCACGAGACCGGCGTTGAATACTTTTTTTTTTTGTATATTTTGCACATCGCCGATGCTGCGTTCTGAGCGCATACTCTATATGAAAAATATTTATAACGAAAAAACGTCCGGTATTTTGATATATTTTTGCGGTTTGGGTAATTCTAACCATTAATTATAAGGGGTAATAGAACTAACATCTTTTTAAAAAGTTAGAATTATTTTTTATTATCTACATTCCATTAGTTTTTAAGTATGCGTAATCAACCTGATATTCTTTAGATTTTTTTTTATTTTACATTAGGTTTAATTTATAAGTTATTTTAAGTAATCTCTTCTTTCACGAAATCCAAGGAGATTATTACGAAGTCGTAAATGACATTCCATAATTTGGTAGCTGTATAGGTTTTAGCATTTATAATATTTTACCAAATTTTTTTTATACCAATGCTCTTACATTATAGTATATTATGTGGTCGGGGATGCAGCCGTATCAGTAATAGGGGGGCTCTGGGGCGCTCCCCGCACCCCCCGCGGGCCGCCCCAGCGCTCGCCAACCATTTGTACAGTTATTCGGTCGTTAATACTCAAAACACGTGGCCAAATAGATTACTACTGTGCATTTAGCACGTATATACCATCATTGTGCGCTACGCACGTTGCGTCGACTTGAGCCTCCTGTGTACCCGAACGTCGTATTTAGACATTGCATCACACTGGCATAATATTAGTATTTTGGCTACAGGGCGCGCTAGTCGACGCGCTACATGGTGGGTCTACTCTTCATACATACTCTATAATTAAGTGTAACATTCCAATATCTACTTTACATTCCAAATAATTATAGTATTTCTTAGAAATTTATGCTCAAATATAAATGTCTATTTATACAAAAATACTGATCTGTATATCCATGACATTTTAGGGTTAATGTTGTAGTGTGTAAGTTATACAACCCGTCTTCTTTCTCTAGACATGTCGACTTCAACTTAATTCTCCTGTGCAATTTTCTCTTCAAAATGTTCTTTACTAAACTGTGTTGATGTAAACTGAACTCTTCTTCCTGGTTTCTTTTATACAAACTCAATTTTTTATACATTGGTGAAGTTGAAAGTTGGCACATGAAACAATAAGGCGTGGTTGTCATTTTTTACTCTTCGCCATAATAACGATTATATTTAGTTTATATTATACATAACGTGAACAAGTTTTACCTCTCATCGAAACATTTATTCTGTCCGTATCGTATCAAATGTATTTTAGACCAAATTCATACTCAGTTTGATTAAATATCCTGGAACAGGGACGTCTTTCACGACGCTATTGTCAATTTGTTTAGTGAGAGTTACTGAAATTATCTTGTATCGATGTTGAAAACGTTGAAATTGTAATGAGGACAATAAATTGTCTACGATTGGCCAGTATTCTTCAAGACTTGGTAAGGTTCAATATGCAGTGATATTATTCGTCCCTCAGAGATTGAATCTCAGGAAATAAGGCTGCTATGGTTAAATTTGTAGTTTGTAAAACATTGTGTCAAGTGTTGTTGTGTGCCCAGGTTGTGTATTTATGCAATCAATCTCGAACATGCAGTCGTAGCAATCCGGAATATACGAACGAACAAAATTCACATACCGCTGTGTGCATGTATTTGTCTGCATGTATGTATGTCGGAGTAATGCATATCAAACTGTCGCATAAACGGTGCAAGTTTGTGAACAATAATAATTCACTGCAGTTTACCTTTTTTATTTTATTTTTGTACCTATACATTTTAATTTTTAAGTTTATCACAACGAAGGTTAGTACTTTTCGCAGGTTTATATGCTCTCTACGATGTGATTTATGTTTTATTATTTACCTTTTACATTTATTGTATTAAGTGGACATCTGTACTCTCTGCTAAATGAAAGTTTCTGTGTTTCTCGTCCGCATGCACTATGCGTGTTACCTATCTGTCTGCTTAAGTAACTCGTACAAAAGCCTTTACAAATCTAAAGCAAAAGGTCTCATTTAAAACAATAATATGCTCACGACTCAGGTTCAAAATCAACATTCCAATATTATCCATTCCATATTTTGTACATAGTGCGAGTTATTTCAGCGGTTTATTATTTATTACTTCTGTTTTTTCTTTCATCATAACATGATATGTATTTTACATTAAATTCTTTATATTTTTATATTAGCTTTACATAAAGTAATAAATTATAATTTTTTGTAAGTGTGTCGTTTTATTGAACTCCCTGCTATGCATGCATGTGATGCTTTGCGAAATGTTGCGGTAGTGAATCTTGTTTATATTTACACACAATCTGACATTAAACTTTGATGGACATTGGGAATCTGGCGATATGTCACAGTAAGTTAAGCTGCATTGCGAACTTGTCACTTGCTAATTTATACATAATAGTTTTACTTGTTATGCTATTAGCGCTGCCATTGCAGTCATATTTATTCAATTTGTATCCTGATATTGCATAATATTTAGTTTAACATATACATTTTTACATTATACAAATATAACGCTTGTCTTTGGTTGAGCAACTTTAACTGTTTCATGTTACGGTAAATTTTTAAATCAGATTTATTATATGTGTTCTATTATTACCTATGGACTGATCTAGTTCTGCTTTTTGATATCTTTACAATAATTTGAAGTTTCAAACATACGAAACAAATATTGAAATCTAAGGCCAGTGGTTTCAACTTTGCCCTTTGTACTTTATCATGCCTATCTTCCTACTAGGTATAATAAGAAAATCTGATTTTCACTACCTATTCTTGGCTGCTTTGCCAAAATACTTGTGTAGTTTTATGCTGGACTTTACATGTAGGTTTTAAGATAAAGGGATATATAATCAAATTTACAAATAAAAAAACAATTCATAGCCATTTAATAAAATATACCTATAGATGTCTATGTAACTGCTCATCTTTCTAGCTAAGTAGACAAGATAGAATTTATTCTACACCCTAGTGTTTATATGTATCTTTATAGTATCTGCTACATACTGGTAAACATAAAAAAATAGTTATTAGCATTTAGAGCCGATACCTTAATCCATATCTAGTATTGTGTACCTATCTCATTTCTTAGATATCAGCAAAATATGTAAGTTTTACGCAATTATTACAGCGCATGAACATTTTACAGCGCATAACCAACTCAATATGTAACCCAATATAATAATCCCCAATAAACGGCCTATATAACGCCTAATTTGCGTGCTTTTTATTATTGTGGCCTAAGCGATCAAATAAACAAGGGCTGGCGATCGGTGCGGTTGCAAGATAGGAAGGAATATTTGATCCTAGGAACTTGTAAAATTTATTTTTACCGGTTCTGTCACTTTTGATAAAAGCTGTTTTGCAGCTGCACGCCGCTGTCCCTAGTTTACAAAAGCCCCCTAAGCTGTTAAGCAGTGTGTCCATTATCTCCCCGGCCATCTCGACTCGTCTTTTCACGTAGGTACACCTCTAGAACGCCTCTGCAAAAACGATATGGCTCTGTTTGATCAGCCGCTGAGCGAGCGAATGGACCCACTTCTTTAATAACCCCCACTTATAGAACCCAGGTAGATATTATTATATAGCCTATAAAAGATCCCTGCTCACAACACCTCCTAACATAAGTTATTATCGGCCCGCCGGTATTAATTAAAAACAAACTCGCCCCGTTCATTTCAACTTGATAATAAACCAATAAGTAAATCAATCGTTCATAAATTAAATTTATTTGGTAAAGTATCAGCAGCTCTACACCCTCAACCAATACATGGACGACCTGATTCTGGTGTAGTCTGGCAAGCCCTCTGTGCAGCCCACTGCCGCGACGGCGGGGCACCGGTCGTACACGTATTTCTCGCATATCTCCCTCACATCCTTGACGGTCACACGCTCGATATTCTCAATCTGCTCCCAAACAGGTGGCCGGTACCCATTGTACAGCATCCAACGGCCAATCTCATGACATGTCCCAACACAACTCTCCGTTTTCGACAATACTTTCGTCTTCAAATATCTCTTCGCCCTGTTCAATTCCTGCTCCGTCAGTATCGTACACATCTTCATCCATTCGTCTTGGATTGCGTACAACATGTCTTCTAACTTAAGTGATTCTCCCATGAACTGCACGCCCCATAGACCAGTGTCTTTAAAGGTTAAGTTGAAGGCTTTGTATGAGTCACAAAATTTTCCGCCCGATGCGTTTCGGGCCAAGCGCGTCGGATGGTCGTTTCCTCCGGGCTGCGAGCGGTCCCAGCCCCCGACGATGGCTGTTGCCACGTCCATCACTACGTTATCAGTATCGCACATACATGGCCCTTCCACAGCGATAGCGCAGTTGGCCACCGGCATCGAGTCATCTCGATACCGTATCTCCGAGCCAGTGAATCTATATTCGCCTGAGGGGTCCTCGCATTTACGGGGTTCAAGCTTGCCTAGGTACGAACAACCCAGGCATACCATTTGTTCGTGTTTTACTCCACCGACAGTCGCCAATACAGTTCTTGTGGGGTCGAAGAGTCGTTCCACGTATCTGCTCACAGTACAGTCGCTGAAGTTGTATAGGTTGCTGCTTTGTCCCATCACAGATTGCGATAGTGAGGTGCCCTGAAAAGCCGTTAAATGCAAATAGTCGGAGAGGAGTTTATCATGGTCTCTGTCGTGCTCGAGCATTTCTAAGTAGACAGTGCATTTCTGCTGCTCTATATCTGCTAAGGAATAGCAATTATTGAAAACGCAATCAGATAAGATGTCCACTACCATTGGCAAGGTTTCGCATAGGCACTCTGCGTAGAACACGCACATTTCTCGGGTTGTGAAACAGTTAAATTTGGCCCCTATGCAAGACATTTGGTCAATCAGTAAAGCTTTGGTGCGTGCGCGTGTCCCCTTGAAAGCGATGTGTTCAAAAAAATGGGCTATGCCGTTTTCAAACAGACTTTCATACCGAGAGCCAGCGTTAATATACAGGCCCACACAAGCGTTGTAGCATTCCCGTTCTTCAGTAGCGACGACAAGTCCATTTTCAAGGGTAGTAAAACGAGTAGGTGGAAGATTTTTTAGAAATTGATGGAAAAGAGTTGGATACGCATAGTTTCTTACAGTAAATTTGAGAGGTTTCCAGATTTTATTCAATAATTTTGGAACTTTTAACATCTTGGTTGTATGATAAATATTTTGTTATATGGTACAATTGTCACAAATGTCGTATTACCTACATACCCATAGATCATCTTCAGAGTCATCAACCTCAAATGAAAGCTGTCATAGAGTATTAATGCTAGAGGAATTTTAGGAATACGTATGTGATAAATGTTGCATTAATTTACAGCTACCTCAGGGTGTTAAATGAGTTTAAGGCAAAGTGTAGGGTTTCACAAGATATATGGTCACACACAATAGGCGTAATGACTGGGTCAAAATTCTATTATTCTATTTAGTCAGTAAGTTAGTTTATTCAAAAATATGGGACACATATCTTTTGGGTTTTTCAATTGTGTGAAAAATGACAAAATTATAGCTGATCAATCTTCTGGAGTTGGGGCTTGTGACGTCACGCCTAGAATAAAATTGTACCACAACGTGACTGATCCGAAACTTCTAAGCACTTCATCTTCATAATATATTGTTTGTGAAAAAAAAAATACAAAATACGAATACAACAATTTGAAATAATCTAAATAACGGACTAATATGGCTATAGCTGAAAATCAGCGGTTCGCCCCTGGTAAACTTATCGCTGAGCTATTGCCATTTTGTATCACAGCGACACACATGAATGTCTTCTGGGCATTTGTGATAGACTTCGTTTTAATTTTGTTTGTAGTTTCGGTTTTTTATTTAGTTTTAATTTTGGTTGTAGTTTCTGTTTTTTATTTTACTATTCATTTTTTAATTTCCGATATTGTATGTATGTGTGTCTCTTGGTACAAATAAACAATTATTCTATTCTATTTTTTTGTCGTCTAGCCTGTTACAGGATATGGACAAAAACAGTGAAAATGCAACAATTTGGTACGAAGATATCGATCGCGCAGACACTAGACGTCGACATACACGGTTCATGAGTGTCGTGCCCGCTGATTGGTGGACAGTGTAGCGCGCGGGTTCAAACAATTATTATGCCCGACACAAATTCAAAGCGTTAAAATATGCTCGCGTTACAGTATTCAAATAAAACAACAAGTTACATGATTATGAGCATTATTATATCTTCACAAAATTACCGTGACTGTACCTCTTAATATATCACATCTTTACATAAAAGTCAATCACAATTATAGTCGTAGCCAGTACATGCCAGCCCTAATTCGCGTGTAATCTGGTAAACCTTCAGTTGGGCCCACAGCGGCGACGACTGGACATTTGTCGTAAATATATCTGTTACAAGCGTCCTTTATCTCTGGGGCAAACACTTTGTCAATACTTAGAATTCTGTCATGGATCGTAGGACGATATCCATTGAACAGCATCCAGCGGCCAATGTCGTGACATTCTTCTCGACAGCTTTCTGTTACCGTAAGCAGTTTGGCCTTCAACTGTCGTTTAGCTCTCTCAATCTCCGGATCTGTCACCATGCTACATAATCTCATCCATTCATCTTGAATTGTATACAGCATATCTTCCAATTGAAGGGGAGAGGACAAGAACTGCACTCCCCAGAGGCTGGTGTCCGTATATGTGATATTGAATGATTTGTATGAGTCGCAGAAATGACCACTGGAGGCGCATTGCGCGACCCGGACGGGGTGATCCATGCCCCCCTGCTGTGAGCGGTCCCAACCGCCGACCAACGTCGCCGCCACATCCATGACTACCGTGTCGGGATCACAAAAACTCGGCCCTTCCACCGCTATCGCCACGTTTGCTGCTGGCAACGTATCGTCTCTAAATCTGATCTCTGATCCGGTAAACCTATATTTGTTGCTTTCAACGCAATCACTCGAAACCAAATTGTTCAAACATGAATTAGCTAAACACATCATCTGTTCATGTTTCACTCCTCCAACTGCTGCTAGCACAGTTCTCTTCGGATCGAATACTCGTCGCATATACCGACTAATAGTGCACTCGTTAAAATTGTACAGGTTACTACTTGGACCCATAACGGTTTGTGCTAGCGGAGTTCCTTGAAAGGCCGTGCTGTGTAAGTAATCGTACAAAGTTGCATAGTGGTCGTTATCGATATGTAACATTTCTGAGAAAACTACTTTTTTTTGTTGAGTAATGTCAGGTCTGGAGAAACCGTTATTGAAGACACAATCGGTGAGAATGTCGACTACGAGTGGCAAGTCTTCACACAAGCACTCGGCGTAGTAAGCGACCATTTCGCGGGTGGTGAAGCAGTGGAAGTGAGCTCCGATCGAAGACATTTGATCCTCCAGGACAGTTTTCTTCCTCGCATTTGTACCTTTGAAAGCGATGTGCTCGAAGAAATGGGTGATGCCGTTTTCGAAAAGAGTCTCGTACCTCGCGCCTGCTTTGATGTAAAGACCTACACATGCGTTGTAGCATGCTCTTTCTTCAGAAGCCACGGTGAGACCGTTTTCCAGGGTAGAGCACTTGACCGGTGGAAGTCGTCGAAGGAATTTTTGAAATGTTGGCGGATACGAATAACTTCTTGATAAGCTTGGACACTCTTGAGATTGTAACAGTTTGAGTAATTTTTTGGTTTTTAACATCCTCCTCGGAGATTATATTGACCCGTACGATTAAGGATTTTCTATAAAATATAATAAATGTACATATAAATTCATCAATAAATTATTAAAAAAGTAAAAATTCATAGTAATTAAACGAAAATGATTAGCGTGTCCTGTCAATGGGCTGACAGTGACTAACATTCATGACTAGAAACTGGAGGTCAACTTGAAGTTAGTAATTTCGTTCAAAACATACGAATTATTTATTGAACGAAATTAATACCTGTATTGATACGTGTGTAGCTGCTTGCAATGTATCAAATACATCTTATAAATGAAAGTTATTACGCAAAACTAGTAAAAAGTTTTTTTATAATAAAAGTCTTCGATTATGACAAAGTAACCTTTGTCTAGATTGGATATCGGGAACTGTCCTACCAGAATGTCCTATTATATTATGTAAGTAGTTATGATTTGTTTTAGATTGATTGCAGAGTATCGGAATTAAAATCATACATAAACAATATATTTATTGTGGACGCGAATCTCACAAAAATTTCACAAATTCGTTGAAAAAAAAAATATATTTAGAATTGATTTCATCTTAATCGGTTCAAATAAAAAAGTTATTAAGTTATTTATCAATCAACAATTTCTCGTGGATGCAGTCGGAAATTTATTTAAACTTAATCTAACAATACTGGTTTTAGTGGGTCGATATTATCGGTAGTCAAAAACGTGCGTGATAGTAATAAATGTTGAACTATAAAATTCAAATAAAATTCTTGATAGCTAGCGAACTTGAAAAAGTTACGCTAAAAATAAACATTTGGTAGCAAGTACAACTACCTTCCACTACCTAATCATTTTGGGCGATATGGTATTTTGGTTAGTGTTCACATTATTATGTTTGCATCATTCAGTGTGTATAAGACAAGGCAGGATAATCAAGGGCACAGAGGACACGGACCACGCATTCCCGTACGTGGTTTCTTTAGAGTCTCTTTTCGCCAGATATCCAGATTACAACATATTCAGGATCTGCACAGGATCGCTCATTACTTCCAAATGGGTCTTATCAGCGGCACACTGTCTCGTTCCTTCTTTATTTATCGTTAGATACGGCGACTTGACTGTACCTAGGAATGAAACGAAATATTTCAGTCTCGTTTTGAAAACTGTGCGACATCCGCTATATATGGATCACTGGGTAGCATTTAACGATGTCGGCTTGATTAAGATAAGAAAAGTGGACATGTATACTTATGGAAGGTTATCCGCGGTGGATTATGAATCTCTTATGGGCCTTGCGGTCACATTTGCTGGCTTCGGATTGACGCGAGCTATTGTGGCGTACAAAAGTATGGAAACACTGGAGGTGGAAATGACAAAACCTCTACAGTTGGGCAAGAGTATCGTGTGCCCTTGTCCGGAATTTAAGAGTAGTATTATGAAGTGGTCACCGGCCATGTGTGTGAGTCCCAAATGCTCAGACAGATCTCAACAGGTGTCGTACGGGGACTCTGGTGGGCCGACTATTTTTGACGGTAAAATTGTCGGTGTGACCAGTGGCGGAGTAGTAGGCCAATATACAGTATTGACGCCAGTAAGTCCATATTTGGATTGGATTAATCATATTATATCCTCCTAGATCCATTTATATGTAACACTGTTATAGTGAAAGTGAAACACCAATCCCATAGTACTAAAACATCTAAACACTTATAGAAGCAATAAAGTATTGAGTATCACAAAAAAATACATGCGAACATAATCAAATGATGATAATTATCTTACACTTGAATAAAAACGTTAAATGAAAAATGTTGTTTGATTTAAGCCAACTTAGTTGGCGTTGCCCTTGTGTTGCTGATCTTAGGTAAAATAATCCTTACTAATATTATAAATGCGAAAGTAACTCTGTTTGTCTGTCTGTTACGCTTTCACGCATAGAGTACTGAACCGATTTTAACAAAATTTGGTACAGATAATAGTCCAGAGCCTAGGAAAGGATATAGGCTACTTTTTAACTGACTGCGCTATAAAGAAGAAATGTTTTACCCGTTAAACGTCTTTACGCGGACGAAGTCGCGGGCGGAAAGCTAGTCTAAAATAAAGGTTAGAAAAAAAGTAGCAGCACGCTAGGTAGCGACTGTGTAGTCTTGAAATTATTGTGATATAGGTAGGTACGTACATATTTATCAAAATATATATTTACCTAGTGACTACCGCATGTATATAGTGAATGTTTAACCGTCTGCTGCTTAGAGCATCTTAGTTTGATAAGGTGGTTTTTAAATAGGTGTGTTTTAATCATCATCCCTAAACTGCTACATTTCCTCAAATATAAAAGTATACTAAATGACCTTTCGTTTTAATATCTAGATTTAACAAAAATACCTATCTAAACTGAACCCGTGTACATTTTGTGTTTGTATTACAGTTATTACGGTTCTGCGATACGGGCTTATAGAGCGTTTCACACTATAAGTCGTTGAGACTTGACATGAAGTAGTTAGGTACTCTTATTAGGACTAGGACCCCTTGATCCTACATATTATTCCTACTGAACATTGTGATGTAATGCCTCGGTACATACCTAGGCATGTACATCACAATGGTCCTGCTTAGGTATGCCTTCGTAATGGTAGGTACACGGTACCTACCATTACGAAGGCAATGTTTACTTTCTTTATTTTAATGTATGCCTTACGTTTATCGTAAAAGGCATTGAAACCTATTCCCATAAAACAAGTTTTAAAATATTAAACTACTTGGGTTACTCAATATATTATTACAAGTGTTTGATGATAAGAAAGCAATAAATATTTGTATTTGGCCAGAAAATATTTTACTTAACGGACGCATGTTATTTTAACACTTTATAATTGAAAAAAAAAATGAAGTGTATTGTGTTGTTTTTGACGCTGGCAGCATGTTCGCATCATTCAGTATGTGGAGGCAACCTAAGGATAATAAATGGTGAAGAGGATAAGAGCAACATATTCCCGTTTGTCGTGATTATTGAAATGTTCCGATCTTCGGTGCCAGGTTATGAGATACACAGGATGTGTTCAGGGTCACTCATCTCGACCAACTGGGTTCTGACTGCGGCTCACTGCTTCGCCGTGGTCCAGCCTGTAGTACGGTATTGCAACATGACCCTGCCTCGGAACGGCGTCAACTGTCTCAGTAGGGTCCTCAAAATAGTGCCCCATCCGCAGTTCAGAAAGTACCCTGTAGTATGGAACGATATCGGCTTGATTCTCATAGAAGAGGTCAAAGTTCTAAAAGTAGGAAAAATGTCCGCGGTAGACTACCAATCTTTGATGGGTTTTGCGGTCAAATTTGCCGGTTTCGGATTGACCCGACCAATAAAGATGTTAAAGGATGCAGCTTCAGAGATGCTTAAACCTATACAAATTGGTAACGGCGTGATATGTAAATGCCCTGAGGACAAGCGAAAGATATGGGTGCATACTATTTGCGTGAGATCGATGTGTATTAACAAATTCCATGGCCCTTACCTTGGGGATTCTGGAGGGCCGTTGATCTTTCACGGGAAAATCGTTGCCTTAATTAGTGGGGGAACGGCTGGGAGCCTCACGATACTGACGCCAGTTAGTCCATACTTGTCGTGGATAACTCGAACTTTGGGTTCGGAATAAATTGTTCACCGATCTGTTGTATTTTAATTATCTATGTAGGTTAAAACAACATTACCCCCTTTACGCTTTCTGCAATCGTATCGTTAGGTTAATCGCCAGAAAAACGGTTTGTACGACAAGGCTTTAGGTTTTTAATTCATTACAGGCTGATGTGCCGAGTATACATTATATCCATATCATAATACAGATGACAGATTATATTATCATCATCACTTCTCCTACTGTACAAGTACAATTGTACAATGTTATTTTATTTTCTCTTCCTAGAACATTGCTAATTACACCATCGATAACTTTATTTGATGTTCATAACAAATGAGAGGTAATCAAGTGAGTGAGTTGACAAACTCGAGGGCGTATAAAATAGAGAGCGCCCCTGTGTCTTTATTTATATATTTGTGTACACCACAATTGTTTCTGATATTCCTAATAACTTAAGCTTACTAGCCTACTTCGGAATCGGACAAATTTGATATTTATTTATTTTAGATACAAAAATCTGTTTTAGCCAATAGATTGGTTCATTCCCACTAGTTCATTCTATTACGCAGTTCCACTCCAGTACCTACATTTAGTTCCACAAAATGTATGGCAATAACCTACTTACTTTGATGTTAGGGATATTAAAAGAAAGTAATTACCAAACAATGTTTTTACTTTACGAACGCATGTGATCTTAATGCTATATAATAAAATAAAATAAGGTTAAGTGTTGTTGGCGACGCCAGCGGCATGTTCGCATCATTCAGTATGTGAATGGTACCGAAGGATTTTCATTGGCAGTAGAGAAACCTTCCAACCAACTTTGTTTTTTTTTTAGTTTTATTCATCCTCTTTGTAGGTTATTTTTTTATTCTTAGTAAGTACTTGTATGACTTAAACGTTTACTTTTCTTGTGTCCGGTTTTGTCAATTTGTTTTAGATGGTCGTTTGTGCGTCGACATCTGAGCCTGTGTTTCATAGTGGTTGTAATGAAGCATTTTGTTAATATTCGAATTTTCGAAAAAGAGTATTAGTACAAATTTTGGACGCCAGAGATCTTCGGGAAATGCTGAGCCTGCAACAGTAAGGGTAAATAAAATAACAATACAAGGCCACATCTCGTTGGTAGGTAGGTAAATTTAATTTATTCTAGGAAAAGTAGCTTAAAGGAAAAGTGTCTAATTACAGAGTCTACTTATTAAAAATATCGTGATTTGCTGCCTTATACCTGCCATATCGTGCAAAGCTTAATGTTCGACAATTTTCCCGGCCATGGGTGGACAAATCAAATTTGTAGGAAACCGTTACATAAATGTAAATTATTTTCCAAACAAAACAATATACAATCTTTTCATAAAAGGGACGAAAGTAAGGTAAGTAAGTACTTACTTTTATGAATGATTTAATCTGATTCATTCTGTCATAGTTATCTGATACAATGTAGAAATGTAGAAGCCATGGCAAAACTGTTTTTATTTATTAGTTAATTAATTCATACTTGATATGGATACGTGATACTTTGTATACGAAATGAACTGTTGTATTTTCATATCCGGATCAATTTGCTACGTACATGTTGATTGCACATAAATCCACCAATAAAACGATGTCGTAAATATTTTATACGATTGGCTCAGTTTATACATACATCAGTATTCCTGCCTACAGCTATAAAACAATTAGAAACAGCAGATTCAACAGATTCTAATAGATAGGGGGATGATATATGAAACTATGATATTAAAAAAAAATCATGTAGGTACCTATTCCAAAATCTTTTATTTGCTTGAACTTGCAGTACGTAAGCTAGCGCCACCTTTAGGAAACATCGTGTATCGTTAAACCAATTTAACAATTTCGCAAGTATTTTAATAGACTGCGGCCTGGTGGATGTATCACGTCCTGCGAATTCAATAGTTTTATTCAAATTGTTTTACAGCAGATGGTGGATGAAACAAAAATAGGTACTAAAAATGCACTTTTATTTTAGTTGAATGGCGAAATCCTAGCCAGCGCCATCTTTAGGGGAACTTAGGTATTATTAAACCGTCAGTTTGCCAAGTAGTACCTATTTGGAAACTATGCTACAAATTAATTACTATGGCCACTGAAAGATGTCTAGCCTAGTTCTGTTATGTGTTATAAAAGTTATTTTGGCATCTATATTTAGTTAATTCCAAACACAATAATACTTACATATTTGAATTATTTTTCTTTACAGTTGTAGTAACCTATCTGATAGCAAGTAATTGTATCTATATAGATTATGTTATTATTAAACTTCCAGTATGTTTTACTACACACTTCTAACTTAATGAAAGTTATAAAAAGTTATGTTACCTTGCCTGTCCAAGCCATTTGGGTACCTAGATGTGAACTTAGGTGGTATTTCAAAGTTCACTTTAGTAAAAGCTTTTATAAGAGTTTGTAATGATCCGTGGTAATGACTTTAAAAGTTCGGTTAGTATTACGGGAACAGCGGTCCGTAGTTTAGTAGTAGGTAGGTATAATGGAGTAGAATAAAATTATATTTAGGACTTAACATTAAAGAGTACTTATGGTCCAAGATCCCAGAGCTGCCAGACATCACTTATTTTCTAATGGACAAAATATATACGATTGAGTAGTGTTGGGGTGTACTATCATCATATGACTAGTTGCTACCTTGACCAGACGGCCATTTTTCAGATATCAACCAATCAAGGTACATAGAAACACTGCTCACCTCACTTAAATTCTGATGGCTGATTTTAACATATATTTCACACAATATCATTAAAAATCAGGATTCATTACTCCCAGACACATGCGGTCGGCGGTTTTACCTTACAGACGCTTTAAAGCTATGAAAAAAATTTTACTTTTACTTAATTTTACTTATTTTCTGATGCTTGATTTTTATATATGTTATTCAAACAACTAAAAAGTGCTCATTTGACCGCATTAATTATAGAATTGTACCTTACAAACTATTTTATTAGAAAAACTTAACTAAATTCAATTTAAAAAAAAAAATCTAAAACAGTTGGGTCTGGTGAATGTTTGGCCCCTTGGATCGGTCTGTCTGTTTGCAAAACGTTTTAAAATAGTTGTTTGAATAACATATATAAAAATCAGGCATCAGAAAATAAATAAAAGTAAAATTTTTTTCATAACTTTAAAGCGTCTGTAAGGTAAAACCGCCGACCGCATGTGTCTGGGAGTAATGAATCCTGATTTTTAATGATATTGTGTGAAATATATGTTAAAATCAGCCATCAGAATTTAAGTGAGGTGAGCAGTGTTTCTATGTACCTTGATTGGTTGATATCTGAAAAATGGCCGTCTGGTCAAGGTAGCAACTAGTCATATGATGATAGTACACCCCACCACTACTCAATCGTATATATTTTGTCCATTAGAAAATAAGTGATGTCTGGCGGCTCTGGGATCTTCCTCTATAATGTAATCATGGTTGCCATTGGTTTTATTTTATTTCTATGACAAGTGAATGTGTCAAATGCTTTGACATTTGAATGGTTCAGCTTTTTGATATTTACAAATTGAAATTAAATTTAGCATTTTTGACAAATAAAAGAGCAGAGATCAGATAAATAATAGAAAATGTTGAGAAAAGTATTGAGTTTAGTGCCCAAGGTGGCTGTGACGCCCTCGCGATCGTGTTGTGTTTGCTATCCGTCTGAAGTGCCGCCCAACACGAAACTCTCAGTCCTGAGTAACGGTGTTCGAGTGGCCACAGAAGCCACCTGCTCGCCCGTCGCTGCCGTCTCACTCTTCATCGAAGCCGGCTCCCGATACGAAACCGCTTGCAACAACGGCATCACGCATTTCATAGAACGCATGGCATTCAAGGGATTCAATTCAATGGCTAGATATCCATTCGAAGACCTATTACGGTGCATGGGCGCAAAACTAACTGCTTACACAACGAGGGAAATCCAGGTGTTCTCTGCAACCTGTCTTACTGAACATGTGCCTGTCATAGTCGGCATCCTCTCAAACGTCATCGTCGACCTAGCTCTTTCCGAATGCGAAGTGGAATGCGAGAAGAAAAATATGCAATTGCAGCTGTACGATGCGGATAGAGACCCGAGATTGGTTTGCTTTGATTATCTCCATCAGACAGCTTTTCAGGGGACACCGCTGTCACAACGTGTGATTGGAACATCGCAGAACATAGAGCGTTTCGATAAATTTTACGCAACAGCATTCATGTGCGAGCACTATCAACCTTTTAAGTTAGCGCTTGTTGGCGTGGGCAATATCTTGCACGACAATATGGTCTGTTACGCACAGACTAAGCTAGGTCATATGGTGGGAAATGCGTGTTGCGTGTCCGATGACGGGCCGAGTCGCTTCACGGGCTCGCAGATAATGTACCGCGACGATTCTATGCCTTTCGCTCACATTGCTATAGCCTTTGAAGCTCCAGGGTACGGGCATCCCGATTACAGAACCCTTATGGCGGCGAAGAGTATGGTGGGCACTTGGAGCAAGGGCCAGGGCGGGCTCATAAACACCGGCTCGCCATTAGCGCGCGCGGCCTCAGTGTCCAAACTTTGTGAATATTTCGAGTCGTTTTACATCGCGTACCGCGACGTCGGCCTTTGGGGAATATATTTTGTCTCGGAAGGAATGGCTGTCGAGGACATGCTTTATAATGTCCAGGATATGTGGATGAAGATGTGCACAATGCCGCAGTTTCCGGATAACGAGAGAGCCGTGAATACTTTGAAGTTGGAGTATGCTAGAAACCTTGAAGGTGGCATACGTTCCTGCCAAGATCTCGGCTTCCAGACTATGTACGCGTGCGGAAGGCAGAGTATAGAGGACATTTTTTACGATTTGAAAGGTATCCACCACCAACGAATAAAGCAAGCCATGGAGCATTACGTATTTGACAGATGTCCTGCTGTAGCAGCCGTGGGTCCAACAGAGAGTCTGCCTGACTATACCAGAATCAGAGCTAGCAACTACTGGTTGAGAACTTGATTTAATAGTAAATAGTAAATTATTACAAAGGTATTTCACGATTCCATTTATTATTTTTAGTAGTTTAGTGATATGTCATTGAACAAGGCGATATACAATTTTGTATCCTTTAGCTTTTAAATTACTTTGCAACTTTGTTT
This sequence comes from Maruca vitrata, assembly GCA_039566165.1. Classification (NCBI taxonomy): domain Eukaryota; kingdom Metazoa; phylum Arthropoda; class Insecta; order Lepidoptera; family Crambidae; genus Maruca; species Maruca vitrata. Next base: position 5,849,503 of record CM076911.1, read on the forward strand.
TTCTTTGTTCGCTTTGTTTTTGCTCCCCAAGATGAAAGGTAATTAATTTATCGTCTACATAATAACGTATTAAGTAATTACGAAATGTAGGGTCTTTTGTAGTAGGTATAATTGAGCAAATTATTTTAGCATACAAAAAGTTAAAGTTACGAGCAAAACAATGGTGTTGCTAATAATAATTGTTAATAATTAGTTTGGTTACTGGGTTGGGTATGCGGTGTGTTTATTGTGTAACGAAACGTTTCACTTTTTTTTTTACTATGCCTAGGATTCTATTTGTCATTAAATTTCAATAAAGAAGGCAATTAAAAAAAAAATTATAACAATTATTAAAAAATTAAATCTAATAAAAAAATATATATCTACAATTAATATTTACAATATACTAAAATAATAATAAAATCTAAACAATAAAGAAATTAATTTTGTGCATAGTTTTAACCAATGATCAGGAACGAATATTAATTTCTGAACGCAGCGAATACCCGTCGCGCGGGAAAGTGATTCGTGACGTGAGTTTTTTTTCGTTCTGAGGCTCGCTGCGCGCGGCAATTTGGAAAAAGGTCGCGGTCGCATCTAGACTGATGACAGGAACGTCTCCTCGTAACGCTTTAGTCGCATCGTATTTAAACAAAAGGAGCCTAAGCCTATATTTTTCGCATTGAGCGATCTAGCTCTATTGTGAATTGTGTTGAGTTCTGAATTCCCGATCTAGGGTAAGTTCTTAATAGCACTTAAAACTCTTATAATTATACTCTATCTTATAACTTTATTTACCTATATTTGAAATTGATTCACTTTGTATTTTAATTTAATCAAATAATATCTGTGTAATTTTGTTAATTTTCTTCCCCGTTAAACATGTAAATATAGTATAGCATACTTTGTAAACTCCGTTCTGTAGCAGTACCTACTATGAGTTGGGAATCGAAAACTTACGTACATTAAAAACCTATCGAGTTGTTTTTTTCATACGACCGATTTTAGTTCTTCGCGTAACCACCAGCGGCGCTGTATAAGTTTTTCATAGACATATTCACGTAGGCGATATCGAGTGCGTAAGTTTTAAACTCATGGTAGCCACACTGATAAGTTTACCACCGAGACAAAAACTACTACGTTTATAATATAGCTACTTTCTTTGTTGTTCTCGGTGGTAACTGCTTTGGAGCGATAGAATTTGATCCTAACTTGCTGCAATGATGATTCCAGGAATTATTTTTATGTTTACAGTGAAGACCGTATAAGCAGGACGCGCTGGCGATTCACCAATACATCTGTGGTTGAGAAATCATCTTGTGGCGATCACCATCTCCGTACCGGGCTATTACTGCACCTACAGGGGAGTACCTATGTTATTATGAGCAAAAGCAGACGTACCGTACCCACGTCCTTACAAATTCGTGTGCCTCCGATGGGTTAGCGGGGAATATTTTTTTTTTATTTTTACTCAAAACACCATGTATTATTCCAACACTGAGAATTGTTTTCCAAAAATTAAGTAAACTAGTCCGAATTTAAAATTGTAAACTTCGGGCGAGGTTTGGCTTAATTTTTTTTTTCATCGTAACTTTGGTTAGACATATACTTAGTGCAGTCATTGAAGCAATATGGGTCCGAATTTTTTTACTGTGAACCGATTTGCATGAAATTTAGACATGTTTTCTAGCGATAAAATGGCTCAATATAAATTTTTCTATTGAGGGTTCGTTTTCACCCTTTAAAAATAATAGGCGGGGTTAAGATCATTTTCACCTTTGAAGTTAAGGGTAATATGATCCAAAATTTCATGCAAATCGGTGCACAGTAATAAAATTCGGAGGTTTGTACGTATTTTTCGCTTCAATGACTGCACTAATACTTGTGGCACCAATTTTTTTTTAATTGTAATTTTGAATCTTTACAAGCGTAGAGATTAAAAATTACAATTAAAAAAACACACAATTTTGAAAATTTATTTGACTCTAAATTGATAAACAGATATGATACTTATTGTGACTCTAAGGCATCTTAATGAAAGTCAGGAAATCTAGCGTCTTTATGTTAGACCGACTCGATGGCATATTGGATACCTCTGCTTCATGCGCCAATAGTCGTGGGTTCAATTCCCACTCGTGCCAAATATTTGTATGACAATCATTGCTGTAATTTTTTCTCCTAATTGACTTATGATGATGGCTTGGAGTAGCCTCGTCATCATCACCGGACTTGCAGGGGAGCGGATGGTTCTCACCCCTAAAACGCTGTCATTCTGTGTCTATAAAACTTAAACCTGGAAGTCTTTGAACTGTCTTCGTACACGAGTCGGTCATAGTAAGGAAAACAGGGATAGAAGGGGGTTCACCTTCGCAATAGATATGACCTGCAAATGTGGTTTCATGCCACAGTGCTTGTGCGATTTAATGTCTTGTCCCGCATGTGCGACAACCTCTTCATTGAGTGACTTAATGGGTACTTCAGATAACGAGATTCGTGTCGCCGATTGATCTTGCCATCGAATCGAGAAGAAGTTTATTTGTGTTACAACTTTTATTTCTGATATCCGTAGCACAAGAGCTTAACTAAATACTTACCACAGGTTCAGATTAATTTATGTGATGTTACGTAATATTGATATGTCTTTTCAAAATAATAATATGATCTCTTTATATTAATATTGAATGTCCTTATTACCCTGGTCCATTGTTTTCTTTTATGAAATGAGACCCAATATCCGCCTAATTTATCAAATGATTACCTACTAATACTAACTGTTTATCTAGTAAATAGCTACAATAACGAGCAGTTAAGTGTTGAAATGAATCAAAACTCAGGCACTTTTTGGAAGTTGGCAGGACGCCGACAATTACTGCCTGAGATAAAAAACCAGGCATGTGCGAGTCGTACTCGGGCACGATGGGTACCATTACTAAAAGAAATACGTTTTTCTTTGTATGGGACCCTCCCTAAAGTTTCGTTTTAGTATTTGTTTTTAGAGCGGTAACAGAAGTACTACAACATATATGACAAATTTGCTGTGCACGCTGCTTCGCCCACGTGGAATAGTTTTTTACGCGGTTTTGATATTTTCATACGAAGGTTTTTTCCTGCTGACTCCCGTTCCCGTGGGAATTTATCAATATCCTGTTGCAACGCAACAAGCTTAAAGTTAACTCATGTGCATGCCAAATTTCAAGCGTCTAACTTTATCGGTTTAGATTTTTCATAAGGATGTTTCCGCCAATTCCCGTTCCCGTAGGAATTTCGTGAATTCCTTTGCGTACCTTCCAAATTTCAAGTGCCCATGTTGATTCGTTTAGGCTGTGCGTTGATATATCGGTCAGTCAGTTAGTCAGTTTCTCATTTTATATATTAAAATTCTGGTTCAGGTTCTTGAGACCTGCCTGGTGACAGACGGATGAACAGGTTCAATTCAATAATAGGGTTTTTACCCTTTGGGCACGGAGCCCTAAAAAGCATTACTTTCGAGGCTTAAAATACTACATTGCGGTTTTCCAGAGGCTTAAGGCTCCAACCGAGAAGGCAATGGATCGTGTGAGCGGAGTAATGGCTGTAGAGACGTGCTTGGTCGCATCATTTGCCAGGGTAACTGTTTGATAAAGCAATGCTTAGGAAAGCACACGTTTGGCATCTTAAACGTATTCCGGAGATTTAGAAAATGGTTATCACTTTATTAGGAAACTGGTAAAGAAAGATATTTGACGTGTTCGATGAATTTAGCGTGTTTTGTGGTCAGGTTTATTTTATCTGTTTAAGAATAGCTCAATTGCTCAACTGCATATTTAGAAATGGAAACACAAGTCCTAATGCCTGAATAGGGTAAAATAATAAATAAATAATAATAATAATAATAAATATTTCCCAACATCACATACATTGATCTGATCCCATGGTAAGTAGCTTAAGCACTTGTGTTACGGGTATCAGAATCAACAGTGGATACACAAATATACTTAAATATATTTTATAATACACCCAGACACGGAACAAACACCGATGTTCGTCACACAAATATTTGTCCCGAGTGGGAATCGAACCCACGACTCTTGGAACCGCAGGTAGAAAACCTGGGTCACTGACCACTGCTCCACCGAGCCAGTAAAAAAAATAGTATGTTTCCATGTTTAAGTAATATTTAATAACGAACCAATTCACCAACTGCAGAATGGTTATTAATATATTTACTTTATCTTAGAAATCCTCATGAAATATTACTATAATGATGAGCAATGAAATATTACTATACATGTAGTCAACCGGATGATTAGTAATAATTCATGACGGCCTTTCATGATTGTTATTCATTTCAAAAACATTTCTAAGCATGTCTATTGCATTAAGTAGTAATTTAGTGACTACATATTTTACACACACAAGCATATTGTGAACATCGATTGATAGTTTGCACTTGCACGGTGGCATAAGATATTCCACTGTGCAATATTCCCTGGCGTTGCAGGGACGACAAATGCGTGCGGCCAAGACGCCCAAATTGGTGCAATCAATTTTCATAGGCGAGTATTATTGCATCATGCATTCGGGTCCAGTTAGAGGATATACCTACGTCCGTCGCCCGGTACGGCAACTCGAACACAATAAACCTCTTGTATCTAGGAGCCCTACTGTTCAGGATTAATCCTGCCGGGTAGAATTATGGAAAACGATTGCAAACGGAAATTCGTCATCCAAATTTACGGGTAGTCCAGCCAGGTGTCTTGTTTTACTCTTTGGTATGGCGTTCAGAAATTATTATTTTATGTTTTGGTTAACCCATGAAAGTTATATAAATAAACATACATTAGGTACTTGATCTTCCCTATGAATTAAATGCACTTGTAATGTTTGTTCATACTGCATTTAGTTTGAATAAAAATCTTTGGGTTTGAGCTACGAGTAGTAGGTACTTAGGTAGTCACCTTATCGCATTATCAGGAACATGTTATTGGTCATATTTTGTATTATATTTAAAAGTTACAAACTTTTAAATATAATTCAATATTCAAAAGTCTTCTGGTAGCTTGCAAGTGAATTCGTATATATATGTATATGTTGAGGATTTTTGCTATATTTTTTAAGAAATCGTATCTAAATCTGTTCGATAGGCAAGAAATTGTGTTAAGTGTTTTGATGACATTTAATTTTAGATGTTAACTGCCTCGGTGGTCTAGTGGCAAACTCTTTGAGTTATGACCGAAAGATCCTGGGTTAGAAATATATAATATATATTTAAAACGTGAAATATATAAAATATATTTTCTTCTTCTTTCTTATAAATAAAAATGAATTGCTGTTCGTTAGTCTGACTAAAACTCGAGAACGCCCGGACCGATTTAGGTAATTTTGGTTTTAAAATGTTCGTCGTAGTCCAGGGAAGGTTTCAATGAGAAAATATAGAAAAATAATCAGTATTGGCGGTATGAAATTCACCGGGTCCACTAGTTTAAAATAAAAACTTGGGGCCCAGCGAACCCCGAGTTATGATCTACCAAAGTATAAAGATATGCTCTGCCATAGGTAGGATTTCAGAGAGGCCCCACGTTTTTATTTTAGTCGTACCTACCACTACCATCAGAAATAATAATGACTGGGACCACCTTCGTAGGCTGATTGGTAAGTTGTAACTATTTATTTATTTTCTAGCAAATAAAATAAAACCGTTTAACTTAAAAGTTTTTTTTACCGATTTTTATCCACCATGTTAAAACGAAACAATAAGTGCGAAAAGGTTACTCATGCCAGGTGCATGAGTAACCTTTTTTTTGAGCACAAAATAAGCTTATCGTTGTCTCGCACTTACAAGGTTGTAATTGGTTAATTAGAGGCGTCTTATTTTTCAAGTCCGTCCGTCCCGTTATCTCCCGACTGTTACTTTGGTATCGTCTGTCTTGTCATTTGTTGCATTTTTCTAATTGCGATTCTGCATTGCTTCATCAAAACAATCAAAATCCAAATTACGGGGCAAAATACTCAAAGTCCAATAAACGAGCCAAATTCACAGCGATAGAATGTATAAATTGGTAGGTACGTTCCTACTACAATTTATAAGAAAAAAATATTCCTCAGTGGTCTAAGCCGGACGATGTAAACTCGACCTAAACTAATTAAGCAGCCAATGCAACTTTGCAAGCTCAGCTGTTTCCCAAGGAGCATCTATACGCTGCTGCAAATAAAGTTATCTATATCCGACCCAAGTCTTGCTTTAATCGCGGACTTGCAATTTCTTTCTATAACATGGCTGATTTATATCAACTGTATTATTATTTATCTGGATAGTTTAGTATGAACGGCGCCAAGTCATAGTCGTCGTCTCTTGCGCCAAGATTGCTAAGTGCGGCCCCTAGCCAAGATAAACATTTCGGAAATTGATTTTAAGTGGCTGTTATTGTACTTGTAAGGTGGAAAAGTGTAATAACCAGTAACCATCAAATATCGTTGAAGGAACGGTAAGATTACGCCAGCCTTCCTGATCGGGATGGCAATTTTGCGTAAAACTTAAAAACATTGAAATGTAAACCACTCTGGTAGGTATTTCAGTAAGTTAGGCTACGTTTAAGTTAAGGTATGATGTAACATTACTGTAGATTTGTCATAATAGGACCCAGGCGAATACGTTGACCATAATAACTAATAAAAATATAACAGTCTAGTTCGACCGCACGCCATCTGGTTTGTGATTTAATTTTGTAAAACTTAATTCTGCATGCACTACGAATAGCGATGATTATTTTGTCAGAGTCCGAGTGTTTGGACCTTATTAATATTTTACGTTAAGAAACTTGGTACCTGATTTAAAAAAAATTGGTACTATGACGACCAGTGACCAGAAAACACGAAAAGAAAGTGGCCCAGACATTCTGACGTGAGGTTGTATGAACCACATTGTATTCTCTTCATTGGAGACAAATATCTTAGGTAGAAGGGTGAAGTGACTCTTGTCTAGAAACCTTGCTATTAGGTAAATCCAATTTGAATTGGGAGACCTACGACGACTGTGTTCAGTCGCAAGGATATTCAACTATTAATTAACGACGGATTGTTAAGCGATTGGTTGGATTGCCTCGTATGTGCAGTTTATTGGATCACGATCGTTCTGTTTAGTTGGTAATGTGATTTATGGACGCTATTAGTTGCTATCTCTCCCCGTCCACAGATGTGTTTATCTGTGGTATACGGTTCAATTGGGAGTAGGTACCTACTTTAGTAGAATGTAATTTTATTAGCAACAATTCTTAAAACTAGATATAAAGACATGACACTGTATGGATGTGCGCAATAATTTATGTAAGTAACTGAATATCTACACTTGAAACTACTTATATATTTTGCTATGTTTTTGAAGGATATAATATCTTAAAAAATCAAAAAAAAATTTTGACCAACCATATTGATGTCAGGTTGGCTGGTCAATTCCTAGTTTATAGAAGCATGCACAGTTTCTTGTATAATCGCTTAGTAATTGTTAAATTTAAAGTATTCCAGGTGGAAAATCCAGAACAACCCTTGCTCAACGCCACTATCAAATTGGGTGATCATTTGTATAATAGTGTAAAATAGATCATAAATATTTTAATGCGTAATAAAACAACACATTTCAATATACATTCTCAATTTATTAAAAATTACCTTAAAATCATATGTTGACCACCAAGTCACATAAAAAGAACTCTTACACAGTAATAATCGAAATTAAACAAAGATACAACCTGATCTTTTGCAGCAAGCTCCGAATAATATTCACCCTCTGTTTTTTTATGCACACACCAGAATTATATATCCCCGCCAAAACGTACCGTCATTGTCACACGCGTCTTAAAATCAACTTATATTTTATACCTATTTAATATTATTTTGAAAAACATGTCAATTAAATAAATGACACATTACTGTAATTTGTAGGATAGCGGGAGCGCCGCTTTTGAATAAGTGTCTATGATCTTCACTAGATGGTGCTATGTAATAAGGAGTTTAGCTTGATTTATGAAATAATGTTTGTTGCATTCGAATAATACTGGCCGGTCACTCAAACGCGACTGTCAAAATTGTCATTCGAATTCGTTTAGACATGCCCCGACACATTTTGTTTTACGATTTGGATTCTGTTTGACCTCATGAAATAATGGAGTTGAGAAGGGGGTTACGATTTAAATTCAGATTCGATAGGTCGTCTCCGGGACTTGTCTAGTGACCGGGCAGTATTGGTTATCGTGATTATATCGACCATAATGTTATTTCGTTCATGTGAACTTACGATCGCCGAACAAGAATAAAACTGTAACTATTGTATGTGGTGTTATCCTTTCTTCCCCACTGCTCAACTCGATTGCTCAACTACGACAGTTGAGCAGAGGGTAATACCTACTGCTCAACTAAAATTGCTCAACTAAATTATAAGTACGTATATGAGTTACAATACACACACACATACAAGTTCTCAGGTAAGTTATAATAAAAATCTAACCGATAATATAATATTTAATATCTTAAAACAAAAAAAACTTCTTTTTTCTTCTTTCCTCTTACCAACGAACTTTAATTATTGTTTCATTTTTCTTGAATATCATCGCAATTTTTCGAGAGCGTGTCCAACTGAGATCTTTGAATGAGTAAATTGCATATGTATATTAATGATTATATCATCATTATGAACACTCGTTTTTCTTCTCTTGTGCGCTATTTTATTTACAGAAATCTCGTTAATATCAGACAGTGCTTTTAATAATCGTAACAATGTCTTTGTGTTCTTATTTATTGACATCATCATAAATAATCCATAATCCGAACAGAATCAATGTATTATAAGTGGCTAGTACCTCAACAGGAGTTGAGCGAGGGGTCATATGTTTAATTTAACAACGATATGTCCCTTAGTGTAACTGAGTTGAGCAATAAATAGTTGAGCTTTGGGGACTAAAATATTCAGTTATACAAACTATGTCCTAATGCTCAACTGCTCAACTAGTTGAGCAATCGAGTTGAGCAGTGGGGAAGAAAGGGGTGTTATTCGTTGCCTGAAGACCCTACGCAGCCCACAAAATGAAGAGTAGCGAACCTAACGCAATGACCCTCTGAGGTCGCCGCCGGCCTTCCCTGATGCGACAAATTTATTATTTACAAAAATGTACCCAAACAACTCGGCCATCCTGTTCCTCCTCCTCCTCCTGGTCATTCTGCTTTTTTTGTGTAGGTTTTTTTGTCCCTCGAAGAAAACATTAAAGTGATTGAGTAAATTTATAATTTAAAAAAAAATACGCATCAATGAAAAATAGGCAGCAACAGTGTGCGGACCATACTATGCATCATTCCCTACTTAGATTCGGACTCGGAACTTGTCCCAAAGTTCTTGTCAAAATATATAATTTTAAACTGTCATGGTTACACACATTAGAAAACTGAAAGTGTTCGGGATATTTACTGACTGCGAGAATTACGGTAGGTCTAAGGGAAGACATATCGGTCTACCCTCTTTCTAAGTCTGCCCTTAGACCTACCGTCATTCTCGCAGTCCTACAGTTCACCCGTGATCATGCCGTTCCAACAGTGCCGAAATATCGGGAGCTCATTAAAACAAAACAACATGGTAAATATCCCGGACCCTTTCAGTTTTTTTTTTATAAGAGGCTAACAAGATGATCTCACTCCACCTGATGGTAAGCGGTAGTGAGATCCAAATATAAGGTCAAAAGACACAATAGACCATATTGAGCCTGTCGCACTCACCCTGAAAGCCGTGAAAGAGGAGACCACTGCTGCGGCAACAACGAGACAAGGCGTGGAGTCTCGCATTGGTATTGAGCTGTGCGGGTCCGAGTTGGCCAGTCCGCCGGACAGAATAGCCGCACAATACCGCCGCTAAGACTCCACTGGTCCGGAACTTGCCGCAACAATGGTCCCCCCTGGCTCCGGTTCGTACAGTGCTGATCCCGGAACGCGACCTGACCGAGAGATGTCAGAGTTACTTGGCGGGTTTTACACAACTGTATGGTGGTAACAGCAACCGGTCGACAAAATGTCTCCCACCTGTAACGTTGTTTTCTAATTCTTGTCAAAAGTCACCCATGGTTTGTTTGTTTGTTGTCTGTCTTGTTGTTTGTCTATTGCTACAACATGGTCGTATCCTCGATGACCCTTTTTTTAGTCAAAGGTGTATCTTCTAATATAAATTCGTCTTTTCTTTCGTTTGGTAATACTTTTGATTATTTGTTGTAAATTGATCCGTTGATCAACGACTGATCTCAACTCGTTCAGATCCTCCGTAGAAGTTCTATTAATAGTTTCAATGATCACATCGCTCAATTTATTTTCAGTCCCACTATTAACTTTAAAGCCAAAAACCAATTCAGATGGGCTTTTCCCAGTGGTTTTGTGAACTGACTTATTCAAGCCTAGTTGAATACTGTAAATGTGGCTATCCCAGTTCTTGTCATTTTTATCGGAGCATTTTGCCGACAAGGCGAGATTTGAACGATTAAAGCGCTCCACTTGACCATTAGCGCGAGGAGTGGATACTGCATTTAAAATATGTTTTATTTCTTTGGGATTTAGTAAAGGACTGGAAACTATGGCTTGTAAAAGATGTACCCCTTGTTGGGGTTCCAAAATAGCTGCTGAGATCTAGAAATACTTTAATAGAACTCGAAGTCTTGGTATTTCTTACTGGGGTTTTTTCAAATTTTGTAAATCCGTCTACGATTACCAGTAAATAAGAATTACTTTTAGAGCTATGAACAAACAGTCCTAGGTGGTCAGCATAGACTGTATGAAAGGGAAATACTTCTGTCCTCGGTATTGAATGTAATTCGCCTTCCTGCTTACCTGAAGCACCTTTGTGATACGAACACTCTAGACATGACCTGACTTATTTCTTAAAAAAACGTCGCATTTTGGGAAACATTAATAATTGCTGTATCCAAGTGAGTCTTTTCAAATCCAAAATGTCATCATGGTTCATTTTCAATACCTGGCAATGTCCGCCTTTCGGTATGGTGGGTCATACCGAAAGGCGGACGTTGGCAGGTATTGACAAATCTCCTGACAAAGCTAGCCAACCCTATAAACTGCCGTTGGTCATGCACATTCCTAGGGTTCGGAGCGCGTCCGAATTTTCCTTGCACGTAGCAGCTTTAAGTTCTCCAGCTATTAACTATGAATGTTACATGTCAAAGTCATCTTCTCGTAACCAGCTACCTACTTTTTTATAGCTTTAAAGTGTTTTTAACGTTTGATGAAAAAAGATTTTTACATCATGTTGGTATCTTAGGATCATAATGTTCGTCCATAATGCCAAATTCCTTACTAACTTTGTTAAATGTGGTATTAGCGACGGCATATAAACCTCATTGTGGGACCTCATTGTCATCTGTTAAAGAAACTAATAATTCTTCTTTGTCAATTTGATTACTATACCACTATGGCACATTAGAAACCAATATTGCTTTGCGGTCCATACATTCATTTACGTGAATAAAATTCTCTGCTTTTGTATGTTCGTCCGACTTCTGACAATCTTCATATTATCAATATTGATGCCTTTCAAATCTAGCAGTAATGTTTTTAGCCGTGATTTTGATACAGAACACCTTGTTCCATCTGCGTCGTATTGACTGACTGATTATGTCAGCATCAATATTTTTAAGCGAATGTAGTTTTCTTGCGTTCTAATGAGCAAAAAGCAACGAAAATATTTTCTTTTTACCCTCTCATCCACATTTTTAAAACAAGATAATATAAATAATATTTCAGAAAAATGGCTAATATAGATTTAAATATACATTTTCATTGGGCGTTACGATATGTTCTTCCAGTTATGTACTCCTAGTGGACTCAAAATTATTAAAAGTCTTTACGGATGCTGCAATAAGAGCTGCTGATTGATTTAATACTACTTCATTACAAGAGATTTTCTTGTGAATCCATGTTTTCAACCATTTTGATATTGTTTCCATGTCGTATGTTGCTGACAACATTTGAGATATGGGCACAATTCTTTCATTATTTTTGTCATATATGATACCAGAATACAAAAATATTGAATTTGTAGTTGTGATTTGCTCTGTAGGTACGACTCTGTTATCTTTGATATATATTCTATAATGAGCATCTTGAGCTGAAAACCAGTAATAAATATAAAATGGATGTAGAGATATGTGTTTTATGATGTTCATTGTAAAGTTCTATTTTTGTTATTATCCAGAGTGATAAAACAGGGTTTTGATGGTAATGCGCACATCTATTTTAATATTTTATTTGCTCTAAACATAGTATGTAACCACCACACGGTGGTCCTGAATGTTCAACACTAATTATAGAATCAACCAACTTGAAGCGATTTACTACAAGGAAAAAAATAATCAGCGGATTTCATACATTTTACGTAACACGGGTATATAAAAGACAATGAACTCTTATTTTTTCTGTGTAGTCATTATTGATCATGTTGTTGCACAGGTCGTCATATCATTGCCCGACAGCGGTGCCACGTCCGCAATACTGTATTGTAGAAAGCAATCTATAGATCTCGTCTTTAATTAGCGGATTTCATACATTTTACCTAACCCGGGTATATAAAAGACAACTCTTATTTTTTCTGTGTAGTCATTATTGATCACGTTGTTGCACAGGTCGTCATAGCATTGCCACTGTGTGTCTTTCCTTAAGCAGTGAGCTCGATAATGCCCGACGGTGGTGCCACGTCCGCAATACTGTATTGTAGAAAGCAATCTATAGATCTCGTCTTTAATTAACAAGTTCTGGGGTATATCAAATAAGTCACTGGTACATGTTAATTTAAATCCAATGATATGATATCTGAAACAGTGTAGATCGGCTTACGAATAACATTACAGTTATTTTTGATGCACAACGTATCAATTTCATGAAAGTAAACAGCCTTGATCAAAACCACAATGCTCCCATTATTTATTACCCTGTATCTAAAGGAATCATGGTAATTAGCCATAAGTGTTGTTTTGTGTTGTTTACATTACATTTTTCGTTGCTAGTGCAAACACTATTGCAGATTGCGCTGTAAAGATTCAGTAGAACAACCTATTCAAATACGTAACATACGTTGCATTGGCAATCTATAATAATAGGTCCCTTTTCTACAAATGTGGCACCACCTTTTTTTATGGTTTGATAATATTTCGACCGTTTTCCAAAATACTTATTCTTTTGTTAATGCAAGTTTCACTTGTAACTTTATTCTGATTTGTCTTCTTGTTCTTCTTCTATTTTTGGGTCTCTTTATTTATCCTCGCCTATGCTCACAATCATTTGGATTAATTTTAAAAATAGATTCATCTGGAAAGGCAGTTTCGTTATCATTCTTAGATGTGTATTTTGGTGATCCCTTTAATTTATCCCTGGATTTACGTTTTTGTGTTCCCTTTGATCGTTTTCTTTGAGTATTGATTATGTTTCTTAACGCCAATGTTATTATTCCTTTCAAAAAGTCGTAGTGCTCTACGAGGAAGTTATCAACTCGCAATCTTGCACAGGCGGTGCTCTTTCATTCTCAAGCCAGTAGCTATGCATTGTCATAAGATGTTATATGATGCTCCAGAATCCACGTACCAGCTGGTTCTGTCATTTAATAATGAAGCAGAGAAAGCGGCGGCAAAGCTATTATTAGTTTTTTATTTGCTTTATTTTTGTTTTTAAACCAGCAATGATTACTGAGATGCCCATTGGATTGAGAGTTATTTTTACTGTTTTTACATAAAAACTGGTAGAAGTATCTGATTTTACCTCTTGTAATAGTTTCGTTCTGATTCAATGAGCACTAATAAGGATAATAGCCTATTATCACGTGACATTTCCTAGCTAGCCCTTTTCAAATTTCGATAAAGGTAGGTTCCTTAGCAAAAATAGAATCATCAAATTCTTTCTTAAGCTCCTTAGATTGATTTTTTTCTTTTCGAGTAGATGGGATGGGATCCTTTTTTATTTCCGACGACGACGATGATTTCGTCTGGTTTTGGATTGCAGACGGGCCATGCTTCCTGCCTTTATATAGTGTATTTTGACAAAATGACTTGTGTCTGATTCAAATGTAGCTATCGTCACTTTTTTGTATTCCGCCAGTTTTCTGTAAGATTCTCTCACATATTGTTTAGTGGTAAATGCTTTTACACAAGCACCATTAAGCGCCAATGACTCTTCGACGATGATTTCGTCTGGTTTTGGATTGCTGATGTGGCTTGCTGCCATTTGTATATGTGTCCATAGACTGGCATTCTGATATCATTTAGATAAGTGGCATACTACTGTAATCTTCATATGATTTCAAGACACATACATAAAATCAAATATGTTTGGTAATTGTGGCATTGTTCAAAGGGCCAAATGTTTTGAAAATGCTACCGGTGGCCTCAATTCTAACAATCATTTTATTAATTTTTCTAAATTCTTTGCAAAATTTATCTTGCCAGGGATCCCAATAATTAATTTAAAATGAATACACTGAGATATGTTTGATAGCTTCATTGTAAGGCGATATTTTAGTCATTAGCAATAATGAAAGTACTTGGTTTGATGAAAAAGGGAGCTATCTTCATGTTTTGCTTGACGTAAGCATCCTTTTGTTGCTGAATGAGTTGGTTTAGGCTCATCAGCACTAATTTATCATTTGCCATTGAGTTACGATATGAAACAGCGGATACATGTTTGGGTTCTTCGGGTAATACAATTTGATTAACAGGTGATAATTTTATTTTTTTTATTGGAGAATAAATTAAAGGACAATGGGCATTTTGGGCTAAAATAAAAATCGAGTGGCAGTCTCAAATATCAATTGCATATCATAGTTCGTGTCATAAATAAAAACTTATTATATGACAGTTATTTCGAGTTATGGTTAGATATAGAAATATACAGTGATGAAGATTGTTATATTTCCTAGACGTAAACTATTTTAGTTTGATAATTGTGTAAAAGTAAACAGCGGTTTTTTTATTTAAAATAGGATAGCATTTAAGCAGGCCTTCAGGGTGAGTGCGACAGGCTCATTATGGTCAATAGACCACAATAGTGCCTATCGACCTCATATTTGGATCTCACTACCGCATACCATCAGGTGAAGTGTGGTCATCTTGTTCACCTATTATAAAAAGAAGGGTAATTCGGAATTACAATAAACCTGCGCCTACGACAAGTGTCACAGATTTGTGCGAGCGAGACAGAGATCTGGTCTGGTGGATTTGGTATCTGGGATGGGCACATTACCAAGAAGCAATTCGATTACCTGCTGCGTTTTTAGACACTATTATTATAGATGAGTAAGTTTTTTATAAGAAAAAATTGTCTTTGGACGTTTTAATATTGTACTTATTGTATGTATGTGTCATAATAAAATCTTTAAAAAATGGTCGGTTTTTAATTTTTTTGAAAATCTTTATAAATATTAGATCTCTTAATGTTCTTATAAACACTTAACAATAGGAATATTATAAAAATAAAAAAAAATGTTACATTAAATCATCGAAATATACAAAGATAACAAGTATTCGATATCTCCTAAACTAACCGGTATATCCTCACGATTTTTTTTTAAAAAGTGTTGTTTAATAGTACCTCCCAAGAAATACTGATTCTGGAGACTGCCACTCAATTTCAAAAATAGACCAAGCTCCATACATTTTTGCCCATTGTCCTTTCGTCTTAATTATTTATTATGCAGTTGTACTTAGCTATTTTATGTGAAGGCCAGCTAATAATAACTTTAACATCATCTTTACACTCTTTACAAGATCCAACGCACGTTGTGTGGGTGTTCATTAGAAATAGAATACTGTATAAATGTCCAACTATGTGCTATTGGATTGATTTTCCAAATTTCTTCCCACAATTGATGGGCCCACTGATGTTTAGGCATAAGATTTTATTTCGTAAGACATACTCTGTTCCTTTATTTAATTCCATTCTTTAATATAATTTGTAATTGTTTGCTAAGACACTGTATTTCGTTTAGCAAGCGATTTGCCTTTTCCTTTTAAAATTTTTGTAACAATTTTGACTTTTAGTTATTAATATTTTATCGTTTACCACACATCGATCGAAACTATTCAGATCCAGTGTCGGACATAGTTCGTGGAACTATTTAGGTCCGAAACTACACATGTCTAACTCCTGTTATTTCATTTTCACAAACCGGGCAGGTCTACTGGTCAGATTTAAATTATCGGGCGCCAATGGTACCACTGGATTGGTTGGATCGAAACCGGATATAATAAATTGTTTCCAGTGGCTGCATTTATGGTTTCAGTGAAAAAAATGTCTATGATTACAGTTGACTCAAAATTAAGACGAACATCGGGATCACTTGCTCCTTCAATAATTTCTATGTTCATTGATTCTATGTCTCCTTCTTCTTCTACAATAAAGGAAACTTCAATTTCAGATACTATTGCCGCGTTATCGCTAGTTGAGATATCTTGATTATTGATTTTTAGGTAATCTTTAACATGGTAGGTAACTAGGACTTTATATTTCCTTACGGAAATAATAAATAACAAACTTTACAGTTTGTTTCTAAATTTTCCATCTGGGTTTGAATCGATAAAATAACACTATCAGAAACGTTCGTACCCTTTAGTATTGTTTTTGGATCAGCACCAAATAATGCACCATATCTGTATCGGATATTAGGCAGATATAATGACGAGTTTTTATGATGTTGTACAAAATAGCAACCCACAGACCATTATAAAGAATTATTGTCACTTATCCAGTATCGTAGAATATTTTCGTCCTGGTTGCTACGCTCGTCGACGAGGCCTCCCATGAATGATCTTACTCTCTGGTCAAAACTGAACAAGGTCTTCAATGACACGACCAGTAAATTCCTCTCTTTTGACGGTTCGCAAAATGAATCGCGCGCCGAATTCCTAAAATTATTTTAGAAGCTTGAACGCAACTTCTGCAGCCCTCTAAGATGTCAATGGCCAAAGGTGTAAAAATTTTGTAGAAAGGTCTTGATAATAATTAATCAACTGGACCGGTCCGTTCGGAGCTGATTGTAAGTCAAATAAATAGAATTGTCCTCGTGAATTGAAATCTGCCGATAGAATACCTTTTTTGGCAACGTTCTCTTCACTTCGCAAACTGAGCACATTTTAACATACATGTCAATTGCCTTCTTAGGAATGTGGAGTTTGTTTTCTTCAACCGACTTCAAAAAAGGACGATTTTCTCAATTCGAACCGTATGTTTTTTTTTCTATGTTTGTTACGCGATAGCTCCGCCAATTATGAATCGATTGAACAAATCTTTTTTCGGCGTATAGGTAAAACCTCATTTAATAATAAAAAAAAAACAACCCTCAAGAGTGGAAAATTGGAGATGAACTTTCACACGCAATATCTCCGCCGATTATAAACCAATTTGAACGATTATCTGAAGTTTAATTTGCATTTGCATCAGGCAATTATAATTTTATAATGCTGAGCTGATGATGGAAGGTCAACTCCTTAATAGTTAGGAGTAAAAGGATAATTCTTGCGATACTGTATACATATCAGACTACTAGTTATAATATCAGTAGTATTACAGGTAAGCTGAACTAATAGTGAAATTGAATCATTAAATTTTTGAATCGGCGATATTGATTCATGTACCAGGGATGCAAAAGTATCACGATATTCTAACCAATGTACCAACCCATATGTACCGTCAAAGTCAGGAACAGAAATAGTAGGCAATTTAATGTTACACCTTTCTACCGGTAATTTGGTTTGCCAGTAGAACTTTCATCACAATGACAGAAAATTCAGCTAATTCAGGAACATTGAAATATTCACGTTCAAATAAATCGCGTGACTCAGGACTGATATCCTCAACCTAAATCTGGACATGGTTAATATCATTAATTAGATTCTGTGATCCTACCATCCGTAATTTTACTTCCGCTCGCTGTTGTTCGGAAAATGTATTCATTCATTCATTATATGAATTCACGTATTTCTTTAAATGTGTGAGTCTACGTTTTATCGTTCCTCCCTTTTTCTTAAGGTCTTTCATGATTAATTCACTTTCTACTGTAGCCATCATGGTAACAAAATATAAAAGATACTTACAATTTTCGTCCTCTTTAATTGCCTATTAGCGTAAATGCAAAAACCTCACCGGTTCACAAAAAGCGGTACAGTGGTGAAATTGGCCTGTTCTAGTGCATTGATTTGATGAAGCTAGTCAAAAGCTGTTATGACAACAGTTACATTTCCCCTCCGTCCCATAGGATCCACTATTTCGATCCACCAGTGGATCGAACAGCACTCCGAAGTTCACTATGATCCACCAATGGTCTCGGTGGATCCTATGATACTTCTAACTCCTAATATGCTCCACCAGAGATCGAATATAGCTCAGGGAGTTTCTTAAGATCCACCATTGATTTCAGTGGATCCTATAATATAATCTTTTTATGAATGGTATTATTTAGGTATGGAATAAAAAAGTATAGCCAGGATAGATAACTTTTAGTGAATTAAAATATAAAAACAGCAGACAGAAAAAAATGTCTTCTAACTTAAAATTTTACCATAAAGGAAAATCTTATCTGATTGTTTCCAAAAACAATGCAACTGATATTTCACTGTGGAGTAATTGTAGTTGGGTATCTTGAACAAATTCGTCTTATTTAATTTGACTGACATCTTGTTTCCGCGGCCTTGTTTGATACGTACCAAATTATTCAATGTTTCCTTATGGATAACATTTAAAAGA
Organism: Maruca vitrata; assembly: GCA_039566165.1. Taxonomy (NCBI): domain Eukaryota; kingdom Metazoa; phylum Arthropoda; class Insecta; order Lepidoptera; family Crambidae; genus Maruca; species Maruca vitrata. Next base: position 5,868,223 of record CM076911.1, read on the forward strand.
AATACAAAATTAGGTTTTTTTCTGTCAACCCTTTTATTTATTTTGGAATGCCATCCTTCGACGCTGTTATTGGTACGATGATGCTCTCCAAATGATTGCCATATGTCTTTTATTAACTCCTGTATTAACCAAAAATCTTGAACGTATTTGCGAAAGATAACAAATTTCCCAGATTTTGGCATTCCTTCCAATGCTATGCCGTCTTTTACGTGACTTTATAGTAAAAGGGGCAGTGCTGCAACTAGTTCAACAAATCTTTTTGAAAATTTGTTATTGTGTAGACCAAATTTTTTTTGCATTTCTCCAAACGCATCTCTCAAAGTGATAGTAGCAACCTACTATTGCGGAATTATTGAATTTTTTTTAATGGCCTTTATTGCAGCATACTCAAAATCAACAGTAAACTTGATTGGTCGAAATGACTTCAATAGACTTTTAATCAATTGAAATAGAATATTATGTCTCGTGGGTTCTTACAGACATAAAGGCTAACTATCATAAGGGGCACAGCCATTTTATTAAACTCCCTGAACTATATATGATCCACTGGTGGAGCATATTGGAAGATAGAAGTATCATAGGATCCACCGAGACCATTGGTGGATCATAGTGAACTTCGGAATGCTATTCGATCCACTGGTGGATCGAAATAGTGGATCCTATTTGACTGAGGGTACATTTCGAAGGCTATTTGGTTGTGACTATATGTTGCTTCCCCATTATTTGTCGATATCGAGTATTTTTATGCAGCAAACGTTCATTTTTGATTGAGATTGAATTTTGACCATTTAGATCAGAAATTGACCTATTTTGTACTGGTTTAGTCATTTAGACTTAGTAAAGTGAGCGCAACAAATTCGTTCGTGGTAAGCTCTTCTTAACATAGGCCTTGGGTATCACGTTTTATCAGTAGTCCTTCATCAAATTTAGCCCGACAGATGTTAGCACTGGTGCAAGTTGTTCATCAGAACGTTGTTAATGTAAAGCGGAGTGGGTACAGTGCGGCGCGGAGTGTGTCCCGCGAGATTGCGGCGCGCGGCAGAGCGCTGGTACGCGCTAACTTTGACTGTACTTTACGAAGACGTTTAGGGTTGACTCTCAGGACTAGCAAGTATATTGTGTTCAATTAGGAGTTGAAGTGGTCGCCATGGGCGAAATCGGTCGGATGCAATCATCATCATATTGTGAACACATATGGGGACCTCACCACCGTATACCATCAGGTGGGGTGAGGTCATCATTGGAGCGCATCCTATGTTTCTGATCAAAAAATCATCTCATTAATCCTATCTCATCTCATCAAATAAAACTTTTTCAACTTTTTGCATCGCTGTATCTCTGAAATGGTGAATCGTAGCAATAAACCGCACAGACCTTTTTTATAGATCATTAGATGATAAGTAATTTTCTCCTACTCCCTTTTATGATAAAACTTCCCGTTTCGCTCATAAGTGCATAAAACAGATATTTATGACATTTGACCTTGAAAGGGGAATGCCCACTCTCCTTAGTGTCTCAGGCCCAAGATGGACACCAAAATTTAAAATTAAAATTAATTGTTTTAAAATCTTTATAGTATTAGATATCTAAAAAATATATCCTAAGTGACGCCACTATTTCCGAAATATAAAAAAATAAATTCGTTTTTAGGTTATTTTTATACATGAAATCGTATCCGACTGAAAGAAAATACAAGAATTTCTCTATTTTTCAATGTTTCTTAACCAAATTATGATATAAAGTGTGTTCAAGATATATTTTTATCCACTTAAGGGTAACACAAGTTATTAGGGTATAAAAAAAAAAGAGTTTGCTGTTTCAAAAATCTGTATTCTCTTCTTCATTTTCATACACAATTAACAAATCATCTAAAAATGACGCAGGAGGGAATATATTTGTTTCAAATCTTGCCCAACCTATATACCAGAGCACAGTCATTATATGGGCACAGCAACCTACTGCATCTTTGCCAGCATTATTATTATTTATTTCAATGTAAACAAAATACACCTTACGGCTTATATGTCTGCTTTGTATCTTAGCTCGCAAAAGCCAACAATTATCATTTATCAATTCGCTTGGTAGGTTGCTATTTTGTTCTCTACATATTTCAATCAGAAATCAAAGAAAAATCAAAACACATCCACATTGAGCGTAAGCAACAAGCGAAGTGTCAGTGTCATACAGTCAAATTCAATTCAGTGTTGTCACCATTACGAAAATAAAAAAAATACTAAATCGATTATTTATTTAAATAATCGATTTTTTTAATAATTGATTCATGTTTCTTATTGCTTTTTTTCGTGTACACTGGGTTTTTATTTTGAAGTAATGTATAATCTACTTAAATATTAATTAAATACCATAAAAATCCCGTGAGTATGTACTGTTAAGTTTATTGTACGTGTTTTTAAAAATCGATTTGAATCGATTAGTTAATCATAGAGGAATATTGATGCTGGCAATATTCCGCCATACTCAATTCCTGTTTCTGTTTTTTTTTAATACAATTACTTTTTTTAACAAATACTTAACGATTATAATAGCGCTCATTTTAATGTAACCAAAAACATATTTTTTTATGGCAAAATTAATTTATTTATTTATTTATTTATTAAGGACAACCAACAAATTGTTTTTTCTCTAGTCTGTTGTTCACTGTGGGCCTCAGATGGGCAATCCCCTTTAATAGTTGCGTACTCTACCATATGTTGGTTTTGAGACAACTTTTAGGTTGTCAATATACAAATATTTACAGAATACAGCTGGGTATATCGAATTCCGAGATTCTTATCTAATTTAAGCTTAAATGACTGGACTACTTACTGCCGACCATCGAGCGAACATTATTGTTAGGTATACAGGGTGTAACAGGAGGGGTGGATCATCGTAAGTTAATCGATGGGGGACTTCAATACCTATCGATATAACCCCCATGTATGTTCAGCGATTTTCAATAGTTCCAAAGTTATTGAGATTTTTGTGAAATTTTTGTAAGAAGCCGGAATTCAGTATAAAAGTTTTCACTGTAGCTTAACTACTGGACCTGCTTGCATAATTTTTTTTTTAGAAATAGTTCAATAGTGGGTCTTCATAATTACGATACCGATTTGAGTCATAACCCTATCATATTGGAGTAAAAAAATAATTCTTCACAAAAGTTTTACGAATCGAATTGTGTCTACCAACTTTCAAAGCCTCCAGTGAAAAAAAAGTGCCTGTGTTTTTTTTCTAGAACTTATTTTAAAAACTTCCTACATCCATAGATAGTATACCCTGAAAATTTCATACCGCTACTGCCAGAGCATCAGAACGAAAATTGAACGCGAATGGCACAGGTGCCATAAATCAGTGTTTTTATTTTTCATGTAAAACTTTAATTTTAAAATAATACGATGTGTTTCAGCAAATTTATGCTATGTTAGTAACATTAGTAGCAGTAATTTTACAGAATTGAAAATTAAAGGGGTGAAAATCAAACAAAGAAAATTTACATAATTTTTGTTAATTATTTTTTTTACAGTAAGTGTTTATAATGGGCACCATTATTGGCTGTGCATATGCAACACCTTTTTACAAAGGTTTTTCGGATGTTGCAAAATGCTACTACTACATTTTGCCTTATCACAATTTGGGCCCCTGAAAAATTTTACAAAAAAGAAGCATTCCACAACCTCCAAAAAAGCTTTTAAGAAGGTCTAAGCTATGCATAGCCAATAATAATGCCCATTATGAACACTTACTGTAAAAAAAATAATTAACAAAAATTATGTAAATTTTCTTTGTTTGATTTTCACCCCTTTAATTTGCAATTCTGTAAAATTACTGCTACTAATGTTACTAACATAGCATAAATTTGCTGAAACATATCGATTTATTTTTTAAATTAAAGTTTTACATGAAAAATAAAAACACTGATTTATGGCACCTGTGCCATTCGCGTTCATTTTTCGTTTTGATGCTCTGGCAGTAGCGGTATGAAATTTTCAGGGTATACTATCCATGAATGTAGGTAGTTTTTAAAATAAGTTCTAGAAAAAAAACACAGGCACTTTTTTTTCACTAGAGGCTTTGAAAGTTGGTAGACACAATTCGATTCGTAAAACTTTTGTGAAGAATTATTTTTTTACTCCAATATGATAGGGTTATGACTCAAATTGGTATCGTAATTATAAAGACCCACTATTGAACTATTTCTAGAAAAAAAATCATGCAAGCAGGTCCAGTAGTTAAGCTACAGTGAAGACTTTTATACTGAATTCCGGCTTCTTACAAAAAAATCACAAAAATCTCAATAACTTTGGAACTATTGAAAATCGCTGAACATACATGGGGGTTATATCGATAGGTATTGAAGTCCCCCATCGATTGACTTACGATGATCCACCCCCCCTGTTACACCCTGTATAGTCCTGTATATATTTTTTAATGTAAACAAATATTTTGCCCTGTAAAAGATCGAGCCTTCAATTCCTGGCGCAAATGAATTTATTTTAAGGGCAGACTTAGTAATAAGGGTTAGCAAGATCGCTATAATGGATTTATTAATAAAACACTTTTTGCACTTTGCTAGAGTACGGATAAGCTAATTTCAATTACGTTCTTTGGATTTGATGACAACAATTAAATTAATTGGGATAGAATAAGGTAGTCTTTCAAACATATAATGTAGGTAGTACCTACTAGGAAGATTAAGATTATAAGCTGTTAGTCGGATTTAATTACGAAACAACCAAATGTGGTATACGATTTTAGACTTTCGCTTTCTTTTTGTTAAAACTATTATAAAGGAGTAGCAAATACATAGCTACTCTTTATCGCGTGTAGACTCAAAATATGTAGTTTTTTCCAAAAGTAGTATCGCTAACTACAATACCGTACTCAAGCTATGTATTTATCATTATCTGTGTCGAGAACCGCCTATCGTAAACTGTGCCAACGTAAATACGACACTTAACTAGCTGAATAAATAGCTCCTAGTAACAGTACTGAAGACGACACCCCTGAATCCATTCAAGATGAGTTATTGTGCTCGTTAAAACTAAGCGATAAATTAATATCAGACTGACTACGGTACGGCTTCAAGACTTAAGTCTAATCTGTTAAAAGCTGTCGGAACTGGGTACAAGTAACGTTCGTCGGTGTCTACTGAAAAGGTGTCCTTCAAAGTCCTATTAATTACCACTACTAGGTACTTCGTACTTACTGAGCAAAGTACTGTTTTATTAACTGTATTTTGATGATTTTGCTCTAATTGTTAGGTACTCGAATAATTCTGCTACTGAAATTGTTTAAGATAAATTAACTAATTTAAAAAATATATATTTGCTTTATGTACTAAGCCTAAAAGAAATCATTGCATCCTGGGATCGAATCCACCATCAAATTATTCTCATGTATCCTACACATTACAGACATTAATCAGATAATTGTATTAAAACTCCTACTGCGACACACATAAGAAAACTTACCTGGTACTAAAAGACTATCCCATCGTACACGTGAAGTAGTTTATCCCGCCAAAAATTACTCCCTTAAATCGCAGCCGGTTAAAAACTAGTCAACTGTCAAATGCAAAATTTATAGTAAGGTCAACCAATATTAAGTACTTCATTTTACCAATATGATAGCTTGTGAAGTGGACTATGTAGTGGGATGGCTAAAGATCATTAAAGATGATGAAAACACGGAGCTATGATCACTCATTTTATTTCGAGAAATCACAATGACAATGTTTCGACAACAAGAACTGAAGAATATAAATATTTAACCATTGTCTACCTTTAGTTTTAGTAAATGTAATGCTTTATGCGACAATAGCTTAGGTGATTTATCAAGTACGATGTATCAAACTTAATGTTTAGAGCGTGGTCGCCAACTGCTATACGGAGCAATATCCTAATGCATTCCGATATTTGTCCATTTTCCTGAGAGGACAAGAGACCGTGCCGTCACTCGGGTTCCGTATACAGGATTATTTGTGAATAAGGTGGACAATAAATAAACCTTTGATATTTTTTTTGGATTTTTACTTTAAATACTGTAGTTTACATTCAAAGTACCTACTAATTGATGATCTAAACATTTATAGAGATAGAGTAAATATGGTTTGTTTTTCCTACCTAGTCTGTGCTCGATAAGTCAATTTTTTTTTGTATTAAGAGCAAATAATCTATTCTTGGAGGACTCGAACTTCGAAAGTAGAACTTAAACAAAACATTAAAATCTTGTTTTCTAGTAATGAGAAACCTTGGATAAGAAGTATCAATGTTTTCTACTGTTCACCCTGTATGTGACAGAAGTTAGGGTATATCATAGAGACGACAAACACATAAAGTGATAGGTTTTGAGGGACGAAGTTAGCTTCGCTACGGGCTTCGCCTGTGGCCAAAACTTGTGGTCGTATTATGGAATCGCACGAATTCTTTCGTAGCTTTTATGAGTGCATTTGCCTCGTTCATTAATATATTTCAACGATCGAGTCTCCGATTTCCGTTAATGTTTGACAGCTAAGGTTTTTTCAATTAAGACGTTTCTTGTCGGACTGTTGCAGTGCGAATGTAATGTGTTTGTAGGTTAGACATCTGGTTTTCATATAAATTTTGCCGTCCAGCTGTCGAGCTCTTGCGCTCTTGCGGTACCGACCTGTCGCCAAATCTGCCTTTTGTATGAAAACGAACGAACCGTCCGTGCGTCGTACCACAAACACATCGCTTCGGCACGGCATCAGTCCGATACGAAGTTCGAAGCGCCCTAAGCATTAGTTACAGCTTTTCATACATTTAACTGACTCAGTACACGATTGCGATTATAACATTCGCAGATAAGTCCAGTCATTTAAGGCAATTTGAACCCCAATTTGCGGAATAAAATTATGAAAGTGAAATAAATTTTTGTATACGCCTTAATTTTCGGCGTTATAATGAAAATGTGCAACATTGACATTGATATCGTGCCAGCTTACTAGCAATTTTTCTGTAGATAAAACCTTAAATGACTGGTCTAGATCCGTACCAACATTTACAACGGTAGCACTAAACATAATACAGAGCAGCGGCTCTGATAGACTATAATATACCTAAATACGATAGTAGTTGATTGGCAACTGTTTTCATTCCGGCTCCTATTCGTTTTGTAAACTTTCGTCTGTAGTCCGTAAAAAAGCTGTTTGTATGGAAAAAGTTTCGCTGAGCCTGTATTTGAGGAATATCAGCAATATCCATTGTGGTTTTAGTTTAGGTTTGTTTTATTTTGAGCGCTGGAAATCTAGTTAGTGCTTGTTGCATCACCCACCTTTAAAAACAGTGAATTAAAAATTTTGGATGTTGCATCAAAATTAACATGTGTGTGTGGATTGAGGGCCACCGTGTAAATACAGAATGTTCTGGTTTCATAATTTGAAGTAAGTACTTATCTATAAAACTACGGACTAATTATTTCAAGATGCTTGATATACTTACATGTAGTGACTTACATACACGCAAATACTAGTTAAGACTGACAACAGTCTTAAGTAGTGAAGTCACCAAAGATAGCAGTAACTATATAAATACGTGGTTAACCAAGAAGATTAATTTTGATATCGATCGGGTTCCTCATCAAATCCCTATTACATAACTTGGAAGTACCGTTAATATAAAGGAGCGAGCGAGCTTGTTATTTGCCGACCAAGGCTATCTCCTGGGGAAATGCAAGTTTAGTTTGACATTGGCTTTTAAATCTACTGTACTCCGCTTATCTTGTATGTATATCTCTTTGTCCATTTCATGTTTAAGCGGAACTGTTTAATATCTATGGCCTGCAATTGTTTGACACTTAATGACATGTGAAACAAAATACTCTAAAAAGCACGTAAATGAGAGAGATTGCTATAGATATCACAAGGTTTTTGAGGACGTTAATAAGGGAATTGGAGCAGATTTAGGTCTTAAATAGTGTGTGCATAAGACATTCTTGTTTACTATGTATAATATCATTGGACTGTGTATAAACTTAATTCTTTTTTAATTATTTAGAATTAGCTCCCGGCTGGTAATTACTGAGCGGCGCCTGAGAAACTTTTAAATGGAGTTCGGATAACTTGATCGGTTTTTAACGGGTTCACTGGATGAAGTTAGCCGAAAATACTGAAAGGTCGAAAGACGGCAATTATAACGGTAGGTTTGGCTGCGAGTTGAGATCTCCAGAAAATAACTTAATCTATTTTGCTGCAATCCAAGTCGCTTATATTTTCTAACATATAATTAGATATGACCTATTTATCCTTACTAATATTATAAATGCGAAAGTAACTCTGTCTGTCTGTCTGTCTGTCTGTCTGTTACGCTTTCACGCATAAAGTACTGAACCGATTTAAACGAAATTTGGTACAGATATAGTCCAGAGCCTAGAAAAGGTTATAGGCTACTTTTTAACCGACTGCGCTATAAAGAAGTAATGTTTTAGCCGTTAAACATCTCTACGCGGACGAAGCCACTGGACGGATCGAGATGAAATTTAGCATGCAGGTAGATGTTATAACGTAGGCATCCGTTAGGACAGAATTTCCCGAAATTCCCACGGGAACGGGAAATAACGGGAAAATCCTTTTGTATGAAAAATACTAACCGCATAAGTTAGACGCTTGAAATTTGACATGCAGGTACCTTAATAAATTAAAAGTTGCAACAGGATATTGTAAAATTCCCACGGGAACGGGAGTAATAGGGAAAAAACTTTTGTATGAAAAAATCTAAATCGCGATATAAATAGACGATTAAGATTTGGCATCCCTAATGAACGTAAAGCTTACTTCCAACGCAATATTACAAAATTCCCATGGGAACTAGAGTTATGGGAAATACCTTCTGTATGTAAAATCCCTTACGGGGTTGAAATATATTATATAGAGATAGAGATATACCCGAAGCGAAGCGAGGGCGGGTCGCTAGTTACCTATATACAAGATATACGTCTAAATGGCTTTAAAACGGGTAATTTATTTTAATTTCTCATACATCAGTTAGCAAACATGTTACCTACCTTACCTAAACTATATTCTGTAACCTAAATCTTCTGGTATTTGTACCAAATTTATCTGATTGATTCTAAATTACTAATCGAGGAACAGAACATTAAGTCCAGAGTATAATTTACCACGTCAAAAGGACCAGTAGAACTGAAAATTATAAGTTTTAAGACTGCCTAACTTCGTTTTCAGAATAGCGTAACTTAATAGGATTAGTGCGGAATTTCTGAAGTTGGAGTTATGCTCAGTCGACTACCATTCCAGTACGTGCCTATTCCACCGTTCATGGGCAGCGGTGTAGGCGAGTTACCGCGCTTTTTAGGGTTCCGTACCTAAAAGAAAAAACGGGACCCTGTTACTAAGCCTTCGCCGCGTCCGTCTGTCTGTCTCCAAGCTGTATCTCATAAACCATGATAACTAGAAAGCTGACATTTACACAAATTAAAAAAATATATACATAATTTAAGGTGTCCCCAAACAATAAACGTGATTTTTCATATTTTTTTTTGCTCTGTATTACCGTAACAGGTAGACGCTTAAAATTTTCACAGAATGTTTATTTGTTTGTTATCTTTAAAAAAATTGTTAAATAAAAAAAAAGTAAAAATTAAAGGGGGGCTCCCCCCATACGAGTATCGTACTTAGGTTCGAATGACGTTAGCTCGAAGCTCGATACTTCGATGTCCCTACCTCGATGGTACGCTTTGTCGAAGGGTCATTACCTCGACAGATTATTACCTCGACGGGTTTCTGCCTCGACGGTACGCTACATCGATGGCTTGTTGTATCGAAAGGTAATCAAAACCACACCTAATAATAAAATGGTAACTACTTAGTGGTAATCCACAATGTTTCATATTATTTTTTTACGAATGAAACATGAAATAAAAAAGACTTATTTCTACTATGATTTATGTAACTTACTTAGCTAATCAACAATCGAATCTAGACATAAAAAAATGCCTTTTACTGAGACAGTAACAATCTTAGTCATTTTAATTTATTAATTTTGATTCAAATAATATGTAAATTTTCATCTTTGGTTAACGTGAACATACAATTTGCAATAGAACGCAAAAACTCTTCTAAATACCTTTGGTCTATGTTCCTACAAATTTGTGTAATTGCAGTTTGTAATTTTTTATTTTTCTTTCTCGGGGGTTTTGGTCCACACTAGTCCGAATATCCGTATCCGTATCCGTATCCGCGGATATCCGAGGGAAAATAAAGATCCGTATTTCACGCGGATCTTTTACGGATCTTTTTCAGGTGATTAGGTAGAATTAAAAAAACTATAATTTCCATACAGAGTATTTTTATTTCTTCTTCTCTTTGGAACAATATGATCCATTAATAGTCGATACCCTAATTATTGTTCTACGTGTTGAAAAGGCAATCTGATAAAGCCAACATTTCAGCAATCAAATAGTCGATTTTGAATGACCTGAGGTTTGTATTATTCCACATTCTAGTTTTCCATATACTTTATTTTCATCAAAAAAAGTTTGTTTAAATTCTCTTTTTACCGTTTGCAAAGATGTTCCCGGCCGTGGTAATTCTATATGGGTGCTCTTCTTTCAAAAATAAATCATATTCTTCGGATTTTCTTTGTAAATGATTTTTTAGAGAAGTTGTGCCTTTACCCTTACGGGAATACTTTTCATCACAAATTTTGCATTTCGCACATTCATCATTTACTATAACAAAATATTTTCAAAGTACAATGGAAAACTTCTTAGTGGACATTATTTTAAATTAAATCAAAACAATACTCTACGTGATGTATGCGGCACAATGTCACTAATCCATTACCAAAATAAAAGTACTACCCGCGCAATGCAAGTCAACAAAACATGTCCTACCAGACGTTGCGGTGAGCGTGACATAAACTATCGTTTCAAGGTCGCGGACGCCGACACCAATTGAATAAGAAAATAAAGATCCGTGTCCGTATCCGTATCCGCGGATCTTGACACTAAATATCCGTATTCAGATCCGTATCCGCGGATATACATTTTTAACGACCCGGCACATCACTGGTCCACACACGAAAGCGATTTTTCAACAATGTGATTTGCATTAATTTGTTCCTTAGTAAGTTCGCGAACTGTTGAATTGTGGAATTGTCAGTATCAGTCAGTTTATTATTAGGTGTGGTTTTGATTACCTTTCGATACAACAAGCCATCGATGTAGCGTACCGTCGAGGCAGAAACCCGTCGAGGTAAAAATCTTTCGAGGTAATGACCCTTCGACAAAGCGTACCATCGAGGTAGGGACATTGAAGTATCGAGCTTCGAGCTAACGTCATTCGAACCTAAGTACGAAACCCCTCCCTACAACAATCGTAATTTTTGAGCAATTTTTACTCGTTATAGTTAGTACGGAACCCTTCGTGCGCGAGTCCGACTTGCACTTGGCCGGTTTTTTTGTTCCCATAGTCCGGCGAACAAAGTTTTGTTACAAATTAAAAATAGATTGCGTTCGGTAACTTCGTTGATTCAATTTGGGGCACAATGCGTCCGCCTGAAGCACTGCCGTTCAACTGTTGCGGACGAGATTTTACATTGTCCCCTGTACTGTCGCCATTTTGTTGGCTGAATTTCATTGTCTTCTTTGATTTGATTGATGATGCGAACTTTTTCGATGGACGTTACCGCATGATTTCTATGGAAACAAGTTTAGTATGTTCTTTAATGACGCTAATATACATAAAGTTATTTTTGGCAAGAATGTAAGAAAAAAACATCGATCGCCATCGCCGATGTGTAGTCAACCATACTGGCCAAGTGGTTGGTGGTATTTAGAATTTTTTCGCAGGTGAGCAGGTTCCCATCTAAAAAATGTTTTGTAAGTTGCGATTTTCTGGACGATTTCACGGCGAGGCGATATCGCTGTGGGCTCATTTTGAATTAAAATCTCAATTTTTTTTCAAAACATTCACAAAATTGACTCCGACGAGGAAATACGTGTTCTTGTAGCTGTGTTTCTGAAAAAACGATTAAATCGAAAACGGAAACGTAAATACCTATTGGGAAAGCTTGGCGTTTCCGCTCAACCGAAAGTGACAATTTTTTTCTTTTTAAAACATATTAAATGTAATCCAATAAAGTTTTTTCGATACTTGAGAATGACCAAAACTACTTTTGATACTCTATTCAATGTTTTACATAATGACCTAAAACATAAGGATACACATCTGAGACAGTCAGTATCACCAGAAGACGTTATTACCATGAGGTATGATATTATAAATACTAAACAACAGCAACAACTAAACAGTTTCTTTATACAGGGTGTCCCAAAAAGTAGTGTCAAGCGGAAGTCCTGAGATAGAATATCCCGTGGGGCATCCGAATCACCCCCATGTATGTTCCGCGATTTTTTATAGATTTCGAGTTATGATTTTTTTTCTAAAATTTTGAGAACAACTGACCTAACCGACTAAAAATATTGTAGAGAAAAAGTATTTGACTTTTTTGAGTAATTCTTTTTGCAAATTAATTTTCATGAATTTTTCTTTAATGCCTAAAATATTTGTCTCCATAACTTAAATGGAAATTATCAAAATTATGGCACAAACTGAAAAGTTACGTTCTGTAAATAATGTCTTACAATTTCAACGTTAAGTTTAAAATATTAGGAGGTAGCTGCATGGCTCCTAAGTAACTTTAAAAACTGAGCTAGACTCTCAGCTTTCATAATCATTAATAAAAACTGATTCTTAATGGGCTACTTTTGCTGAAATCGGACTACAAAGACAGAGAGGTGGAAAAATCATAAAATTAGCCATTTGAATACGAAGTATTATTTGGACATTTTATTATTCCGAAAGTTAGTCAGTTTGTTAACTTGGTGGATCCCAATCCTATAATAGGCGGTCGACGCCATCACTAAACTTTTTATATAGTTGATAGCAATTGGGTTGGATTAAAGTCTACTCTTCTATTCTTGCCATTCTACCTACGTTTCACCTTGCCGATTGGCTGACATCATTTTCCGTTGAGGCTATATTCACTCTAGTATTTTCATTCCAATATCCTATTCACAACCATTTTAGCTTTCTTAGCAGGTGGTTCCTGAGAAGAAGTCCATGGTTGGTTTTATCATTCTGGCTTATGAATGTTATTCTTTCGACCTTTCAAGTGACCTCTGTACTGATGAATCTGACACCACATTTCGACTTTCGATCAGTAATATTGCCAATATCTCCTGAATTTTCATCTCCACTATCTTCATGACTCAATCACCTGTTTTTAGGTGGAATCATAAATATAGTCGCTAATATGATATGGCTATCTTCTATTAGGACTGATAAAATCGTGTTAACATTCTACCTGAAAAGAAAAAAAAGCGATTAAAACAGAAAATAGTATGTGTCAACTATTTCTTCAAAGAAAATTTCCACGGTGCCTGTTGTTCCCAGTGCACCTCAAATGGGGCATCATGTAAAACTTGCAAAAAATATATCAAAAAATTAAAATATCGTTTTTTTCACTTTACTCAATGAAAGATAGAAGCACAGCAATAAAAATAATAGTATTCATATAATTGTAAAATTACATACATTTATAAAATAACTTACCTTCTTTTAAAGGTCCCGTTGAGCGAAATTCACTTACTTCCACTAATTATTCAAAAAAAAAACTTACGCGCATTTGTAATATAAAAAAATATGATCTGATAGACAAATCCATGTAGATAACGATTTTTTTTAAATTTACCTACACATGTTCAAATATTAGATGTATGACATTAAAATGTTAGTGCACCTTAAATGGGGCGCTGGGATAATATGGGTTAAAACAGATTATTCTGAATTTTAGCGTCCATCTGGGTGTATGGCCGTCAAGGTCTGTTCCTTTTTGTTCAGTAACCTTATCCTCGAAGAATTATATCTTCACTTTATCCTTATCCTTGAAGAATTATATCTTCACTATTTTCTTCTGCCTTTAATTTTTTTGATAGGGTTTTACCCACCAAAACTTTGGGTGATGGAGGACGATTGCGTGTGTAGATGTATCTTATTTTATTTTATTTATTTATTTTATTAAGAAGGCACACCAACAACACATTAAAATACATTTTCACTAGTACTTTTTATGTGTTGTATAAAAAGTATATTCAGTATGATACTGTTCTGTTATACATGCCAATTAGAGGTGAGCACAGCACTCACTGAAGAAAACGCTGTAATTATATTACACAAATTAATTCTAGAAGTAAATAAAGCGATTGCTTTATTTACTTCTAATATGAAACGGAGAAAACGAAGTTACATGTATTGCCATAGATTTCTTTTAAATGTAGCTAAACTGTCATTAAAGATATCTAAATCAGGAATCAGTAACATATTGAAGTCAAGCTGTATTCTGTAGATAGGGGAGTGAAAACCAAGGTTGGTCCTAGAGACGGGCGGACTAAATATTTTTTTGAGTTTATGCGTTTTCACTGCGTTTTGCCATGCACAAGTTTATGCAGAAAACACGTACCTGATAAGAGTCTTCGATTTTTAAGACTAATCATCTTGAATTTATCAAACTGTACTCTATATGGGTTTCTGTCTGAGAAGCTTCTGCATGAAAATGCAAGATGCCTGGTGAAAGCACGCTCGATATTTTCGATACGTTGGGAATGTACCTCATAACATGGACTCCAGGTGGATACATGCATATTCTAGGTGAGTGCGCACCAGAGAGTTATACAGGAGGACTTTGGTGCGTTGATTAAAGCCTAAGGTATTTCTTTTTAAGAAAACCAAGCATTCGGGCTGCTTTGGACACTGCTGAATAAACGTGTGTCGTGAATTTTAGCTGGCTGTCAATATTTACATCAAGATCCCGAATCGTCCTAACTTCACCTAGTGCTATGCCGCTGATGTTGTACGATGTACCTATCTAAAAAACTACGCCCATAACCCTATGAAAACTAATTAGCTAGCCAGATCTAATAACTAGGGATTGCAATTATGTAAATGACGGAACGTTACGATGACTTGAGTTTATTCCAATGTAGTGACATAGACAACAACGTCATAGATAAGTAATAGGTGCGTTATTGTTTAGTGCTATGTTCGTATTTCCAACAGGAACGATCCTGCGTTGTAAAATACGGCGCAAGCGCTAAGGTTGGATGAGTCGGCGTCCGTGCGTAACCGCCGCGATATCACAGCGCGCTCGCAGCGAGCTCGCGGCGATATCGCGGCGATATCGCTGCGATTGCGCACATGAACGCCGCGAACTCGCTGCGATATCGCCTCGCTGTGAAATCGCCCAAAAAATCGATAGTGTAAACAGGCACTAACAGAGTTAAAATAAAATTGATTGCAAACTATCGCAGTGAAACATAAATTTGATCTTTGAGTTAAGCTATTACTACCGAGTTCAGAGAGTCTATTAGAGATATGCTTACAAATTACTTTCTTAACACTAAAGTTGGCCGAAGAAAGATGGAGTAATCTACTCTCAAAACTTGAAACCTCTAAAACAGTCGTAAAAACATTGTATCAACTTGTTAAGGCCCCGCGCCTAGGGGATGCCTTTGAGATGAGAAAATATTTAATCAAGTCATAAGAATCTTAGACGGATAATATTCTTCATCTATTCATTCTCTAGAGCTTCATTATTTAGGAACCCTTGTAATGGAGCAGTTTCCACACTTTTCAATTCCTTGTACGAAAGAATCATAACTTACTTTCTTCCTAAGATAGCAACTCCATGTGCAATCAAGTCTTTATAAGTAAGTTAGTAAGTGGTGTCCGTCTGAATGACTGGACCAAACGAAACATTTGGATAAGACCACTGTTTAATATTGCACTATTTAATACCTTTTTTCTACTATTTGATACCAGTCATAAAATATTTGCTACCTGTATGTAAATATCATTATTAAATAAATTAAATGGCCAGTCATTCTGACATCAAGTTGACTGGCCACTTATAAGATTTCATAGTTTTAGCGTTATATTTACCACTTTGTCAATGTAGTTATTCACTACCTACGTGCTTCGTTAACATTTATTTTTTACACAATTTTGGGAAGCTTCCTTAAAAAGTTATCAATAAAATGCATTCAAACGCCTGCATATAATTTACGAGTTTTTATGTCAGAATTATTGCTAGTAATGTTTCTGCAGGCACTTAGTGGCTTATCAAATAGCTATTATATTACTTCAGATATTTTATGGTCAATTGATTACAAGTGATTTAGAAAGTACCTGCGTATATACTAGCTAACTCAATCAATCAATTGCGACTAAAAAAATTGGGGCTCAGGCATTTTCGTGTGTTTGGGGAAAAAAAATTATTTAATCAGGTACTTTCATTTTTTCTTTATACATAATTAAAACTTATTATCAAAATATTACATCGAAAACAATATACATGATAAATTCATAATTACTTAATTGAACTTATGAATTTAGTTTAAATCCTTTAGAAAAACAAAAAGTTTTCGAAATATGAATATCTATAATCTCAACCCCAGCAGCGCTCAGTTCTCCTACAGCAAATGCGGACGTAAGATCCAGTTTCGCATCGGCTTGTACAGTCGCAGCTGCCGTGATAGACCGTGAGATGCTACTAAATCATCTATTATAGATGTAAAGGCCTGTACAATATAATGCAGAATATGTGAAATGCTCTTCGATTTAGAATATTACCTTGATATATTTTCTTCCGTAATTGATGCAATGGACCAACATTTTTTTTTTACTTTTAGTTACCCGATTTGACATGTCATCGTAACACTGAAATGAAGTACCTCTAAGACAGTGAGATTTATAATGACCAATTGCGTCGATCGAAGCTGATTCAGAAGGACCGAACTCTATAACTGATGCCAAATTATATTCAATATTTTTCAAAGTAATCAAAGTTTCTATATCGTTTAAATATATTTCTTCTTCAGAATGAAGTAGAAAAGTAATCAAGTCCTGTAGGTCATATTCATACGTTTTGATACCTGAGCATCCCTTGTGACGACAAACAGACATGTTATTTTCAGGATTTTTCCTGAATATTTTGAAAAGAAGAGTTGCTAATAAGCATTTTGATAAATTTACAGTAAACTTCATACAAAATCCATCTATAGCTGCAACAGTGATCGCTTGGGAGGCAGAATCAAAAGCGCAGGTATTCTTAACGATCACATTTTATCCCCCGGTAAATTTAGTACTGAATCCATTTTTTAATAAAAAAAACCTTCGGTGTCTCCTTGTCAGAAATCTTTCTTCGTTTTTCTTTTTTTGTTGCTAGTCCTCGCCAGTTTTCTATTAAGCTTGGATGTTCCGTAAAAATAGATTCTACCCCCTGTTCCCAGTAGTCTTACCCAGTAGTGATATAAAGTGACAAGATGTCAATAAAAATGTTTTACAATATTTCATAGTCAAATGCACTAAAGAGGATAAATACATATTTATAAGGAATATCTTTAGGTATTTAGGTCTACATTATATTATTGTTTTGTTTTTCTGGTAAGTCTACTGGGAACAAATTCTGGGAAGAAAATTCCCATTACTACTACTGGTAAGACTACTGGGTAAGACTACTGGGAACAGGGGATTCTACCGCATGTTCAATATTCTTCTCCTCTTTTACAGTTTTATGCAGTGTTTTTAGTTGCAATTTTTTTACCTTCTTTTAAGTTACCTATAGCACCTTTTAATTCACCTGATAAGAATTCTAAGTGCTTCATAAAAAACTCATCTACACGGTATCTGTCACTTTTACTGATGATTTTACATAAATGCCTTTTTAAATTTTTAAAATAACTCCACGTTTGACGATGTAGGATTTGATATGCTTGAATCATATATATTTTTCATAATATTAGACCACAACGGAAGTTGACCTACAAGTCTCGTTAAAGCGTTCAAAAAGTCTGGGAAATAGAACAAGTTATCATGACCATTATTAAAATTTAAGTCTCCTTCTGTTAAAATAATAATCAATTTTTCAGATTCTATAGCATCATAAAACCATTTAGGACTTTTAACATTAGCTCCTACTTCCCGAAGTCTTTCATATGACTCTTCCAGATCTTGAAAAGACGAGTTCTTAAATGATTCGAAGTTGTCGATTTCTTTACTATCTTGGATCATAATTTCGGAATCTTTAGTTTGTGAAAAATATCTTAATTTCTTCAGCCTATGTTTTGCTTCTTCACATCTCGTTTTATAATCGTCACTGTCAACACCATTATATTTATGTAAGGCCAAGGTGATAATATCTGAGACAATAAGTTTCAATGTGTTATAATCATCACATTCTTTAACTTCTGTTAGACATTTTACGTAAAATAATTTTACCCTTTGATCAATATGTTTGAAACAAGGTAAATTAAACAAAATCTTTATAAAATGACTCGTAGCAATGCGAATAAAACATTTTTCTGGGGTAGGTTCTTGTTTTTCTAATTTCATAAAAGAATCATTAATATATTCCTTTGTAGTATTACAATTTGTAAATGCTTTTACCGCAGCACCAATCAAAGCAGCCGAGTCATTAATAACTACTTCGTTTGGTGTTTTTTTGTCTTTAGTCCATGTATCTAGCCATTTGTGTATTGTATCTAATGTATGACTGTCAGATAAATTATGTGGACAGTCATTGTTATAATTACGTATCGTACAAATGCATTAAGCAATTTTATCAGTTGGCCAGTTGATCATTACTTTAATTTCTGCTCGACACTCTTTGCTAGCTCTAACGCAAACAATGCAATCGTTATCTTTAATAGAATAATTTTGGAAAATCCAGCTACACTGACTTCGAATGGTCTTCCAGGAATTTGGAAGATATTATCGATATTCTCGTAGAATATTAGCCCACTGATGTTTCGGCAAAAGAGTTTTTGTTCTAAAGTTAGATAATTTGTCTTTATTTCTTTTTTACGCACTGTACAATTGGCTGAATTTTTAGCCACTGATAAAAATCTTTATAAAAATCGAATGTTTTGCATCCAGGAACCTGGGTTGTTGTAATCGCTCTATTATTTAATGAATGGGGCTTATTATAGACTAAATTGCGACTGTCGAAAAAGAAATCGTAATTTTTTACAATTAATAAATATATAGCTTTATCTGTCATTTTGTTTTGCAAAACCTCGCTAAGATTTTTGAACACTGGATCACACGGTGACGGAAGATCACTTTTACTAGCAAAATGTTTTTCAAACTTAGAAATAGCATTTTTTTATCTTTTAAGGATACTGTTAATTGTCTACCTCGTTTCATCTTAAAAACTCACTTTCACGATTTAAAAAATGAATAAAACCCGTTTTAACAATATTTATAACGCCACAAACAACAAAAGTGAACTCGAACCCAATAATTTATCATTAGTTGTAAATATTGTGGGTATTCTAAACAAAAAAGAAAAATTTACACGTATTTTATCAGTCTCCCCAATATTCTAATTTTAGTATTAAAATGTATTGCAAGTAATAATATGTGAGTACGCAGGCACATTCTAAATCACTTGAAGTTTTATAAATACAAAATATCTGAAGTACTATAGCTATTCAACGACAACTCGTTCATTAGCTTCAGAGCGCAAAAAGATCACTGAAAAATTGTAAGTTATCTGGCAGGCGTTTCAATGGATTGATGAATTAATTTTATTGATAACTTTTTAAAAAAGCTTCCCAAAATTCTGTAATAAATATACGTAAAAATAACACGTAGGTATAGTCCAGTCAAATTAGGTAAAAATCTCGGAATTCGAGATACCCAGCTGTAAGTCTGTAAATACTTGTATATTGACGTCCTAACAGTTGTCTCAAAACCTACATATTGTAGGGTGTACGCAACTATTAAATTTTCAAGGTCAAATGTCACAAATATCAGTTTTATGAACTTTTGAGCGAAACGGGAAGTTTTATCATAAAAGTGTGAAGGAGAAAATTACTTATCTTCTATTTATCTATAAAAATTGTCTGTACGTTTTATTCCTAAGATTCACTATTTCAGAGATACAGCGATGCAAATAGTTGAAAAAGTTTTATTTTCAAAAGCTTCCAGGCCCACGTGCGATTGTGCTAGACAGTTAAAATTTTCACGAATGATGTATTTCAGTAGCCTCTATAACATCTAATACTATAAAAAGCTTAGAACCAATGTTTAAGTGGGTTCTCATACAAAAACTATGGTTTTTTTTTCTCTCACACTTGGCCGGTTTTTAACGTGGTTACCCCAGTAAATCTATTCCAGACGACACCTTTTATACATTAAGAACATGTTGTTTATAAGGAAGCTTAGTTAAATAATTGTTTTGTGTTGTTTTCAGTATTCAGAAGATTTCAGATTTCTGCGTTTCATTCAATTAAATTTGGTTAATATGGATCTTCACGTTCATAATAGAGTTAGATGGACAGTTAACATTTTTAAAATGTATTTTTTTCAGTTATACTTCAAACAGAAATTCTAATAATTGGTTATTTCGTACTTTTTGACCCATAATAAGCAGTTTAAATGTACTGAAACGTATATGTATAGTACTAAAAAACAACATAAACCAATTATTTAACTAGGCTTCCATATAAACAACGTGTTCTTCACGTATAAAAGGTGTCGTCTGGAATAGGTTTACTGGGGTAACCACGTTAAAAACCGGCCAAGTGTGAGAGAAAAAAAACCATAGTTTTTGTATGAGAACCCACTTAAACATTGGTTTTAAGCTTTTTCTAGTATTAGATGTTATAGAGGCTACTGAAATACATCAGTTGTGAAAATTTTAACTGTCTAGCACAATTGCACGGGGGTCTGGAAGCTTTTGAAAATACAACTTTTTCAACTATTTGCATCGCTGTATCTCTGAAATGGTGAATCTTAGGAATAAAACGTACAGACAATTTTTATAGATAATTAGACGATAAGCAATTTTCTCCTACACACTTTTATGATAAAACTTCTCGTTTCGCTCAAAAGTTCATAAAACTGATATTTGTGACATTTGATCTTGAAAATTTAACAGTTGCGTACACCCTACAATATGTAGGTTTTGAGACCACTTTTAGGGTGTCAATATCTAAGTATTTACAGACTTACAGCTGGGTATCTCCAATTCCGAGATTCTTAACTAATTTAAGCTTAAATGACTGGACTAGGTAGTGTCAATGTAATATCTACATTGACAAAGTGGTCAATATAAAGCTAAAACTATGAAAACTTATCAGTGGTCAGTCAACCCGACGTCAGAAAGACTGGCCATTTAATTTATACAGAGTGTAACAGGGGAGGGGGGGGGGGGGGTGGATCATCGTAAGTCAATCGATGGGGGACTTCAATACCTATCGATATAACCCCCATGTATGTTCAGCGATTTTCAATAGTTCCAAAGTTATTGAGATTACTAGCGACCCGCCCTCGCTTCGCTTCGGGGATATCTCTATCTCTATGTAATATATTTTAACCCCGTAAGATAAATCTATTTTTTTTTATCTAAAAAAAGCCTATGACACTCAGGGATAGTGAAGCTTTCCAACAGCGAAAGATTTTTTCAAATCGGTGCAGTAGTTTCGGAGCCTATTCGAAACAAACAAACAAAAAATCAAACCTTTCCTCTATATATTATTAATGGTTCTCTATTTCATCTCATAAAATTTTTATCCATAATTTTACATCTCATAATGTTTTATGTCCGAATCATCATTTGCCCGAATGATCATTATCCCTAACTACATTTATCATAATATCACTTGCCCTAAAATCGAAATCCCTAAATATTGTTTACCCTAAAATCTTTTGCCATAAATATCACAATCTATAAAGTTTAAAAGACATAAAAGGCTTTTCCATAAACGTCATAAGTCCGAAAGTCCTAAAGGTCCTAAAATGTTTTGCTATAAATATTACAATCCATAATATGTGATATGCACAAAAATGCTATTCTATAATTTGTTACAAATCCTAAATATTCATTTGGCAAACGAGACATTTAACAACAGTACCATCTTACAAAAACTGACTTATTATGTGTGACGAACATCGGTATATATAAATATATTAATTTTTATTTGTGTATCCACTGTTACATAGGAATTAAACAGTAGTAAATATTTTCTGGCGCTTCGCCGGCCGCTGCCGCGGCACGCTCGCTTCGCTCGCTCGGCTCGCGCGTTTTATGGTCACCAGTTCTAACCTAACCTAACCAAAATTCTAACCTTATCTAACCAAATTTATCAAAATAATGATTTTCCAAATATTGTGTTTTAATTTGACCCGTACCATATCTATTATCAGATCGATTAATAAAAGAAACATTTGCCAAATAAAATTTTTCATTTTATCAACCTTTTTAGACCAATAGTAGTTTGGTATGATAACTCAGTTGTTAAATATTCATTTTGCAAAATAATTATTTGTAAAATGAAAATTTAACTGTTGATCATTTGGTCAAAAAGTCAGTCATTTATAAAATGATGATTTGACGAAACCATTTTTTGGCCAAAAATTTTTTGAATAAAACAAAATTATAAATAATCATTCATAATTCGGACTAATAATGTTATGATAAAGCTCCATTCGTAGTAACGAACATTATACTATGTAACACTTCGGGCATTTAACTTTATAGCAAGTAATTTTAGGAGATTTGATTATTATAGAAATCGATATTATGACAAAAAATGATTAGAATTAAAGACAATTAGGGATTATGAAATTTCGTACATTCGAACATTATGGATTTTGATGATTATAGCAAACGTGTTAGGGATTTTGATTTTCGGACAAACGATTTTCGGATAAGAAACAGACTCCCATTATTAATATATTACATTGACTCCCCCGTACCCCAGTGACGCTTACATGGAGCCTACATCGCATGCTGGCTAGCTGAGCGCGGTGGCGGCAACCACGCGACTTTTTTCTAATACTTGCATTTTTAAACTCGTGATATCTTCCGAATTAAATGTCCGAATTGAATAATTCAAAAAGTTATAAAAAGGTATTGAAGCCGTCTTGAATATAAAGTAACTTATTTTTTTAAGGATTAATACCAAGGTACAAATAAAGAGCCCTTTCAGGCGGCGGCATATAAATTAAATTTTTAGAATAAAAAATCGCTTGCTGTGACATAACTATAATATTTAGACATATGCTGTCGCGACACTTTTTGTAGATAATGATGAGTTCTGCAAAGTCTTACTAAATGGTTTTGTTCTATCTTCAATAGTTTTCGCAGCGCAGGCGACATAAGGAATTTTTCAGGTCTATTTTTTACACCTTGGGTTACATTATTGGAGTTTTAGTAAGGACCCCTAATTTTTTTAATGATATAATATAGCCTATGTTACTTCTGAATAATGCAGCTTTCTAATGGTGAAAAAATTATTGCAATCGTTCCAGTAGTTTTTGAGTTTATTCATTACAAACATACAAAAATACAAAAATACAAATCTTTCCTCTTTATAATATTATAGTATAGATTGTGAAATTTTTGTAAGAAGCCGGAATTCAGTATAAAAGTCTTCACTGTAGCTTAACTACTGGACCTGCTTGTATGATTTTTTTTCTAGAAGTAGTTCAATAGTGGGTCTTTATAATTACGATACCGATTTGAGTCATATACACCCTATCATATTGGAGTAAAAAAATAATTCTTCACAAAAGTTTTACGAATCGAATTGTGTCTACCAACTTTCAAAGCCTCCAGTGAAAAAAAAGTGCCTGTGTTCTTTTCCTAGAGCTTATTTTAAAAACTACCTACATTCATGGATAGTATCCCCTGAAAATTTCATACCGCTACTACCAGAGCATCAAAACGAAAATTGAACGCGAATGGCACAGGTGCCATAAATCAGTGTTTTTATTTTTTATGAAAAACTTTAATTTAAAAAATAAATCGATATGTTTCAGCAAATTTATGCTATGTTAGTAACATTAATAGCAGTAATTTTACAGAATTGCAAATTAAAGGGGTAAAAATTAAACAAAGAAAATTTACATAATTTATGTTAATTATTTTTTTTTACAGTAAGTCTTCATAATGGGCTCCTGTATTGGCTATGCATAAACGAGTACGACAGTAGGTACTAGGATAGGACTACGATGATCCACCCCTCCTGTTACACCCTGTATAATTATGATATTAATATACAGGTAGCAAATATTTCATGATTGGTGTCAAATAGTAGAAAGGTATTAAATAGTGCACATGGTCTCATCCAAATGTTTCGTTTGGTCCAGTCATTTTTGCTTCTTTACTGGCTTCTTACTAATACAAAATATCTTACTACTTACATGAATACGTAGGTACATGACACTTTTCACTTACTGTGACTAACCTTAGAAAAGTTTTAGTTAAAACAAAGTTCCGAGCCCGTGGTTTCCACTTTTAAACTTTCCAGCAAATTAATTTGCTGGGGAATTCACAATTCAGCCGAAACTACTGCCTGTTCGGAACTGCTGTCGCCTTTATTTCGGTAAGTAAGACCAGAAAGTTTGTGTTAATGACCATTGGGATGGATAAGAGTGTATGCGTAGGTTTTGGGACAGATTGGCTGGCTGATACAACAAAAGGCAAATCATTTACACGTAACTAACTCTGCTAAGTTACCTGTTATATGACTTACCCTAGGTAACTTAGTAATTTTGACTGGCTTGGTGGAACAGTGGTTAGTAACCCTGACTACAGGTCCAAGAGCCATAGATTCGATTCGTATCCACTGTCAATTCTGATATCCGTTACACAAATGCTTGAGCTACTTACCACGGTAACAGTAATGTACGAGATGTTGTTAAAATATTTATTTATTTAATTATGTCTTCATTCATCAGCCACTGTTGCATCCATACAAAAAACGGAGAAGCCGTAGAATTTTCACCTATTCATCACAGTTCTTACTTCCTTACTGACTTATATTTTAGAACACGTACCAATATTCCGCGGTCGAGTACAATTCAATACAATCAGTATTCGATTGGGCTATCTTTGAGTTGGCATTGTGACAGATCGACGTGGCTGAGTTGATGGTGAATAGTTCATTGATAACCGCATACGTGAGCAAATGCTATCCAAAAGGTTCATTACATAACACCTTTCACATCCTGCACCTATGGAGAAATTCTTAGGTCGTGTAGTCAAACCCGCACTTGACCAGTGCGGTTGACTAAGGCCTTAACACCCTATTTTAGGATAGGCCCGTGCCCCAGCCGAGGCTGATGATGATGATGACCTTTCACATAATTCTAGTAAACGTTCACTATGCATTGTGACAAATTTGTAACTGCATTATGTTTATTTTGCATACTATCTCCACTGAAATACTACTTGAATAGTTAACAAGCCCTATTTGCATTTACCATGTGCCCTAAAGATGCAAAATAAATCACTACATAGTATAAAGCAAATTCGCTTCCCGTGTCTGTCTGTATGTATGTATGTTTGATTGATGATTCCTAATGTACCAGTCTATAGAATTGCTATGAAAAAAATTGTTTTCTTCATTTTCTTGTTATTGTTGCGACTGAAATGAATTTTCATTCAGACTGTTTATTTTTATGTGGTACATTTCAGGTACATTCGTCAAAAATATCAAATGACATGAAGTTATCTAGGATATTAATTTTCAGCATACACCTGCCATTGAGACCTTAAGAATCGCGGCTCACTTTATTATTATGATGGTTTCCGTTTCATCGAGGTACATTGAATTTCATTAAAGGTACATAATAGTACATTCCTTTCATGCATAGCTTTATCAATTCTGCAACAGTTCACTCGTCAATCTGACTCAAACGTTTGAGAGTGCTCGAGCTAAAGAATATCTTTTGTTCCCGTCTCAGTTCAAGAGCTCCAACGCAGGGCCTAATTGAAAATTAATACGGAATATATTATGCCTGGCACGCTTGGGTTATTGCACCATATAGACCGAGGCATGTCGCATATCGGCAAAATTACAATGACACGGCGTTCGGCAGACACACGAGCAGGCAATATCAGTTTTTATCTCAATTATCTTACGCTCCGGTTCTTATATCCCGGTATAGACTGCGTAATTACCCGCGATGACTCGGGTTTTCGCTCGGTTATGGTAATCGGGCCTTATCATGGCTCTAGGAACCAGAAAGCTAATTAGTTAGATGTAAAGAGCGATTGCGTTGTTTGTTTAGGTAAGAATTTGATAAAATGGCTTTTGGGAACGCCTGTTAGGAACAGGTATGATCAAGAGATAACACGGTCTTTTAAACTGTTCCAGTAAAAAGAGATCGCTTGCTACGAATAGACCAAGGACTGGCATAAAATAATTGGCAGGGTAGTCCAATTTTTGTTCTGCAGTTCACAATTGGGGCCTAATAGAAGTTCACGCAGACGCAAAAATTAGCAGGGTAGTCCGGATTTTTATCGACAGTAGCCAGAAAGAACACAATTGGACAGGGCAGAAACGATCGCTTGGAGCGTGGCGATAAACACCGCGTCCAGTTTTGTGTTTCTCTCCGTGGTGCATTTTTCACGCTCAATCCTCGCCCCGAGCTACCGCTGTTCCCTCATCCTCCTATGACATGACTAATTAAAGAACAGGCGTAGGACCTCCTCTTGATCCTGCTTAACGTGTTTTCTGAGGCACCAGCGTGCATGCTCCAACATCCTAACTCTGGGCTGAGTCATTTATTAAAAGAAACTCATAAAAAGTTGGCTTGACGCTGGGTCCGAACAGGGGCTTTATTAGTCTTTACGCAACGCTTGCTACCGATAGATCAACGAAGCAGTATAAAAAGCCTTTACAAAGCTACATTTACATAAAGTCCGCACCAGTGGCCGGGTAGTCCGGATTTTGTTTCACAGTGGCCAGAAAGAACACAATTGGACAGGGCAGAAACGATCGCTTGGAGCGTGGCGATAAACACAGCGTTCAGTCTCCCTCGTATTTCCCTCGGTGGTGCATTTTTCACGCTCAATCCCCGCCCCGAGCTAACACTTCGGCCATCAAATCACGAGCGAATACACTATGCATGCGGCGAGTGCGAGCAAATTGAATTTATTTCACTCCGGAGAATGACCGCGGCTTGTGCGCTTTGCCACAGTTTAGAAGAGAGTGAGGTGCCTGGTATAATACCTATTTACTATATTTCCCTAAATAATGTTTTTTTGGCGTAAGATTTCCTTTGACCTGTGTTTTAAGCCTACCTCTCTGAATGCCTAGCCAAAAAATACATTTAAACCATTTTTTTCAAATTTCGTGTATATTTCACGGACGTGTAAATGCATTTATTTATACGTATTAAAGCTTTCGTTATTTAACTAAAAAAGCTGCGGATTAACTTTTTAACAATATGGGCGATATAGCATGCTAAATACGAGCTCCGAACGTTATCCAGAAAAATCTAGTGTCTAGTGCTTTCTGCAATGCTATCTTCGGTCGATAAAAAGCTGATTCGGTCAACGGAACTTTCAGCGAATCGCCTTTTCTGCAAATGGTGGTATCGGCGAAACATTCATTACTTTTAACAACCTTTCGGCGAACCGAGCTGTCGGCAAATAAACGTATCGGCCAAAAAAACATTATTTGTACAGACGTAAGGCGAACAGAGTTTTTTTACAATTATACACACAACTATACACACACAATTATATCACTCAAGAGATTTTCTGGATAACGTTTGGACCTCGACTAGAGAGCAATTGTAATTTGTGAGCAGTGTTTTTTAAAAAAAATTAGAACTCCTGAAATTAAACTCGAATCGTCTCTATTACTGTATAGGAGTGTCAATAAAGAATATAAAGAATACTGTATCACGCATTAAGTTATAACTGGTGATTTTTTATCGTGTATTTATTCATTAACTATTTTTATTTTATAGCATAGGTAAAATGCAATCGTTCTCTTTGGTAATGTAAGTCGCTTCAAAATATATTATTTAAAACATTCCTTACCATGATTGTAACTTAGCGTAACGTAAAGTTTCCTCTCGTTGGTTATACTTAACTTTACTGTGCCATCTTAGCAGGCGCGAGGCCTTCCCATCGTAAAAGCTGCGGAGGTATTCTTGTCGATCGCAGCAATAATGGAAATATAACTGGAGAATGCAAGCCTGAATTCCAGCCGACAATACGGTGAAAACGGATTACTTACAAGCTACAAGTATGACCGCCCCGAGCAGGCGGGAACATAATACGGAATTTAAACGGAAATACCGAGAACTATTTGTAAACGTGCAAAGTGGAATAAAGTGACAGCCAAATCGTTGTGTGGGAATATTTAATATGGCATACAAAGCCGCGGCGTCGGACGAGTGGTGAGTTATATTTAGTTTAGAAAAGCCGGAGTAAATTAATTTTACTCCGTCCTTTTGCTACGTATTTAAAATTAATAGTAGTTAATTTTTTTTGTATTTGCATTACTTATAGTTAATGCGCTGTATGTAAATGTAATTTAAACGAATTGTACTGAAATTTCTCATGAGATTTGTTGTTAAACCTAGTTTACTAAGAACTGTAAAAGTTCACTGTGAAGACCGAGAAGTCCAGGACTGCCTCGTTGGGTGGATGGGTAATTATTAAGATTATCTCCTTAAGAGATTTTTATTTAAATTCGAATAGTTATAAATTTACTATATCTACAACTAAATTAAGTTCACTTAATTGCAGTAAGAAAAAGTCACAAATATTTTATGCGAACAGTGTTTATCTGTAAAGTTGTACTCTAAAATTAAATCTAGTTCTTAATTCTATTTGCATCTTTTACTCATCAAATATTGCAAGAATTACTGTTTAATATAATGTGAATAAACGTTAATAAAAAAAACAATTTTTGTAATTTTGCTTATGTGTGTTTATTTGCATAAAAAAGGACTTAAGCACCGGGGAAAGAAAACAATGGTTGCAAAGACGAAATTTAGCCGTCCCTAGATCAAAATTCTCTTTTCTGGCCCGTGTCGATAAGGCATGGAATGCCCTTCCAGATCATGTTTTCCCTCCCTCCTATGATCCCGGGCTCTGCAGGCGGGGCGGCAATTAAGCAGGCCTTCAGGGTGAGTTCGACAGCATGCTCAATATGGTCTACTGTGCTTGTCGACTTCAAATGTGGATCTCACTACCGCTTACCATCAGGTAGAGTGAGGTCAGCTTGTTAGCCTATTATAAAAAAAATGAAATAAATATTCCCGAACAAGTTGGTCATTCAGGGAACTAAATGATGTTGCCTAGTTTGGTTTGAATATTGAGTGGCAATCATGCTATTCATTTCGGTGCCCTTCTGCTTTATCGAATGACGAGAGTGCTGGCTGCTTGCCCGAACTGTAGCCCAAATTCATTTCATTTGGCAGCTGTGGCGACATTTTTTTGCCATTGAACTCGGCAGTAGCAATGAGTATAAACAATATCTCCTTGTTTCGACCTCCTCCTCTCCTCATGCCTCCGAATACCTATTGTCTTACCCTGTAATAAGGATACATTTTTTTATTTTTGTATTACATTTATAATTTATTTAATTAAATTGAACCTAACTAACAAAAAGAATTTTATTAATAATGTTCACAAATATAAACAAAATTATGTTTATATTAATAAGTTTAATAAACATCAACAAATATGACGAATGGCCAAATAGTAGTACAAGGGTATCGAAGTATTAATAACACCTGTAACAAGACTGAGTTTGCTATAAAATTTGACTTTGACTTTGGATATTTGTAGGAATCCGGTGGAGCGAAAGCGTGACATGTTGAGACCTTATTGAGTAAGAGAACTTTGTGGACCAGATATTATATCAAATAGAAACATAAGTTTGAGCGGTCGGTTAACGTTGACATTTAGTGAACGTGCACAGGATTATGAAAACTTTATATTAAAACAAAAAATATATGAAAGACAACGCTACTATACTAAATTAAAATGTGTGTAAAATATGGCGTTAGTTTTACGCCAGACACGTTTACACATTTACTGATAATTTTATTACACGACTTTAAATAAATGTTTCAGATAATTAACATGAATTTGTAGTTAGGTTGTCTGGATGTGTGACACACGTATAAATATCTGAATTCTACATTGTCAGAGTTCAGATTCACAGCATCCCGTATTTCTACACAAACGATCCATATCCAATCAAACTCCCATTCTGTTTCGATCAGTCCCGTTTTGTATTAAAAAACAATCGAGAACTCTTTGTTTATACAGGCTTCAAGCACATTGTAGATGAACGTGATTGAAAAATATGATTTTCTCTCCAAACAATGAAACTTCAACAGGGGAGACCCGTGGCATTTACCCTTTTTAATCAGTTACAACGTTCCGATCCGTTCCGTCATTTGCTGGTAAGTGAAATGAGTACGTTTATACACATGACACCCAGTCCCAAGTATAAGTATGGGGTTTTCTGAAATTAGTTATTGAGACAAGAGTCACGTTTGGGGTGCTACATTGTATACTACCTCACGCCTCAGAAAGCACGTTATTTCAACGAAATTTTTCTTAAACTCTTTCAACTAATTGAATGAATCTATAACATTTATAGTTCTATAAATGTTATAGATTCATCTAGCCGAATATCTTTAATATCGGGTGCATTTATAATAATTCCGTTTTTCACATTGTTTAATTTCAGACCTTATGGGTGGAAGATCTAATTTTAGATTTCAGAATCTTTATATGGTTCATATGACTGAAAATTTTATATACCAAAACTAGGAAATACCGAATTTCAAAGAACGTAACAACGACGCGCCAAAAATTATATACGATATATGGAGATGAATCCGCCTCATTGGTATAAAAGGGTAGGTAATGAAAAAAATAGTTGCAATACCGACTTGCAAGTAGCCTTCTCTCCCTACCCCTAGAATGTTATTTAAGCTCGCGAAGACATGGAGGGGCGATGTGGCCTGAGCGCTGAAGAGCAGGTGGTTGTCAAGCCAGCCACCGCAGTGGTGAGCAGAAACCATCTCAGACGGTAAGCTCGCGTGGGACCGCTAGAGCCCGCCGCGCCATAGCCATGATGCCACTGAAACCGAAACCGAAAGGAAACTGCATGCTTGCTGCAAGTAAAGCTTGCAATTTACACTTTTGGGATTTTAGACTTTGGCATATCAACTGTAGGTATACGTATCTGGATTTGACCTTGAGGGGTTTTGGTCTTTCGGGATTTTGATCTTCCGGAATTTTGATTTTCGGGATTTTGATCTTTCAGAAATGTTGATCTTTCGGGATTTTGAAGTTTGGGTTTTTTGAAAATAGAACCGAAGCGCTTTACGGTAAATTATCCCAGTATTTATATTTTCGACGTTTAACCCTATCTATACTAATATTATAAAGCTGAAGATTTATTATAAAACTAGCTGTGCCAGCGACTTCGTTCGCGTTTCCCCCGTTTTTTACACATTTTCCATTGTATCTTTGCTCCTATTGGTCGCAGCGTGATGTTATATAGCCTAAAGCCTTCCTCGATAAATGGTCTATACAACGCAAAAAGATTTTTTCATATCGAACCAGTAGTTCCTGAGATTAGCGCGTTCAAACAAACAAACAAACAAACTCTTCAGCTTTATAATATTAGTATAGATTATACGCACATCTAATATTCAATGATTTATGGCTCGGGTCTACTAATTAAAGAACTGTAATAACCACATCATATACAATAGTTATTACAGCTACTTAATGAGAAACCATTTTCCGAACAAAAGACTGAGCGTCTATTGATTTGTATGCCAGCCCCCGGCCCCCTATACTCTACCGGAAATTAAGTTCTAAGTCAGGAACGGTTTTCCTGCGATGAATATTTCGACTAAGTCCTTTAAGGGAAATATTCACAATAAAACAACTGTTTATTACAATGTTTGCCAGCAGAATGTTTCCGGTATCTTGTTGAAGTGAAGTATCCTGGACGCTGGAAAGGAAAAGAAAAAGATTGTATTACCGATCTCCTGCATAAAGAGAATTTCATTTGTGGAGATGAAAGTTCTCGTTTCATTTTGAATAACAAAATATCGGCGTTAGACCCATTTTCGCCAATGACAGCCGAAGATCAGGTAATTGCACGTTATGTGAAAACTTATCAACGAAAATGCAGTATTTTTTGACGTGACAACGTCTTATAAATTGTTTTGCCGGGTGACACTTCAAGAAACTGCGTTACGCTCCGCTCACGTTATGCGCTCACAATGAGAGCGAGTGAGAGGCACGCGTCCCTTCCACTCGGGCATGGTTAGCCCGCCTAAGAGCGAGAGAGACATGTATATTTGTATATAAATACGTATGTATGTGTAAAGGTAAAAATAAAATTTTGTTAATATGAAATTCAGTGCGAGATTCTTTGTATAAATTAATGTTTTAAATATAATTCTTTGTATAAATAAATGTTTTAAATTGTTACTATTATTTCATCCTTCTTCCTACTATACGAATGAATATTCACATTAAAATTATTTTACTACTCAAAGTCGTTGTCACGTAAAACTTTCGCCCGTATACCGACTTTACAGGCAACCAATATTTTTATTTGTTGTTTTAATGCTATTTCAACGGTCAATTTTGTTGGTCTAATGTTCACGAATGTTATTTCTTTCAATTTGAAATTCAGTGGATCGCTGGAAGTGATCTCTGCCTACCCCTCTGGGAAAAAGGCGTGATGTATGTATGTATGTGAATTGCAGTATTTGTTGAAATTTGTAGGAATTCTTATAAATGACAGAAAGACGTACGTTTAAAAATGTACAGCGGCAAAATTGTCCGAATATTTCAATGAATGAACCACGTCGTAAATGCATTACCGTTTTGTATTGAGCTGCGAATTCAATAAAGATGCTTCGGCCGCGACTGCAGGAACGCAGGTTCGCGTCGCGCCTCCCATTCCGACTCATTGGTATGCAGTTCGTGATGCGGCGAAGAATGTACCTGCAAGTGCATAATTCGTTCCTATTCAAGTTTAATTTCATCAATACGTTCGAGATTCCAAAGTATTCGAATGTCCGTTACGTGGCCGCACATCATGAGCACGCTTTTGTCAATTGACGATTACAAGCTTGTAAAGCTTGCAGTACAAAGCTTGCATCTTGCGTAGGACCCTTTAGGGGTGAGAGCCATCCGCTCCCCGCAAGTTCGGAGATGATGACGAGGCTACCTACTTCAAGCCGTCATAGTAAGTCAGTTTGGAAAAAAATATACAGGTGCTCTAAAAACACATTACCACTACATTGCGTCGCGCAGTCGGATTAAAATAAAGGCTGAAATGTGTATTATTTCTATGATTGTATAGTAATGTCCAAGCAAAGAAATTCAGATGTAATGAATGACAGTGCTTACATTACACTTGCAAGCATTTCTTTCAATTAGGGCATTTAACGCCGAATGAAGTCTAAGCCTATTTAAAGTAGGTATTGAATAATTTATCGGAAGTCCGACAATTATTACGGAAATTATAAACGGGCCCAACTTTCAATGGAACAATTTACGGACTAATCCGGGAAATCGTTTCTCCGGCGTTCCGAGAAGCGATTTTAATATAGTATTTTATATTTGGATTTCGTGCCCAAGCGCTGCTTTTAAACGGTTTTATTACCTACACACTTTTAAAAATTTTGGACTTATAATAGTTTTATCGAAATGATCTAAACACGCGGTATCGTGTCAAGCCGATTTCAAGAATTGTATCTACTAGGTTCTTGGTACAGGAGCCTGGTGAAAGACAGACTGACAGACCGTCTTACTTAAAGGGTCCCGTTTTTACGCTTTGGGTACGGATCTCTAGAGTGGAAAACTAGGATGCAAGTGTCCGAAGCGAGACAGATCAAACACACCATTTGATATTAAAAAAACCAAGTTCTGAAAAAAGTCATATTTGAATTACCTTTTTTGACTTTTCGGCTCGTTATAATCACAATTTCGATAGGAATCAAAGTTGGTAAAACTTAAAGCCCGTTTCAGAATACATAGTTTAATTAAAGAAATTATGATTGCTTCAACTAAATAAACTTTTTTCTTTGGCTGCTCGACAAACATTTCTTAGTGTTTTTATGTTTCATTTAAACCTATTCATACACAATTGTGTAAAATAAGGACTTATTTATATTAGCAAAAGTCCAAATTTTCACCCAACCACAGTTTAATCATTGTTATTATAAACTAAATTTTGTTTATTCGGAAACATAAAAAGAAAAATATAATCTTTAGAAAACATCTACTCTATTAATAATGTGAAATTCGCTCTTATTGTTAGAAAATAATTCACCGTTCTTGTGATTTATATGACTTCACGAGATCTTTAGAGGGCGACTGGAAATAGTATTCCTGGAACCACTTTGTTTGTGACTTCAAGGGATCTTTAAAGTCCAAATAGAATTCCGGAATACACTAGTCTTTAAATCTATTTCGTCTTAGCAACGTCGGACGCCAAAGGATGGACAATATCTTAGAATCGTAGCAAAAAGTTTTGAAAATTTTGATAAACTGTGTATCTATATTAAAGGCAACTGAAGGTTTAAACAAGATCAAATTCTAATTAAATATCAATTAATTAGGGATACGGCAAACGTAGTGTTGGACGCCCGCAGACCAGGTGGTGTGACGATCTGCGCATGACGGCTGGTAGGAGCTGGATGCGAGTGGCCGAGGATAGAGAGAAGTGGCGTGCATTTGGAGAGGCCTATGTCCAGCAGTGGACAGGAATGGGCTGATGATGATGATGATGAATTTTGAATGAAAGTTTAAAAAGGCAAGGTGAAGTAACAACATCGTGAGGAAAGCTGCAAACCTATGAAGAAATCCTAAGGTTGAAGTCGACCAACCCGTACTTGGCAAGCTTGTTTGACTAAAGCCTAGTTATAATGAGTGATTTGTGGATGTTATGTTTATGCATGTATTGTTGGTGTGTCAAATATAAATAAATAAATAAATAAAGCCAGATCGCTTTAGTTTAAGGTAGGCCCGTGCCCCAACAGTGGGGACGTATATGGGACGTAATATCAAATCATGGAATTGTTGGGAAAACCTTGTTGCTTGTGTTCAGTAGGTTGCATAATTACTGCACACACAATAGTGTGAGAGCAACTTATCCAACTTTGCATTTGAATTAGCGCCACGTAATCATCCGGCATCTGACGAGGAAAGTTTGGAAATACCTCGAGTTGGTCTATTCGCGTAGCGAGGTTAATTTGTTTACGAATAGTTACCGCTAGATATCAGTGTAAATTCCCATCTAATTTAAGCTGTAACTAGTTAGTCGGCTTGGAAGTTGGTACGTAGTTTTCAAATCTTATAATACTTAATCTATTCATAGGTGTGTAATGGGACTTGTAGTTTTAAGCCTCTAACAGCGTGTTCTCACCTAGCGATTGTTGGGCGATTTCACGGCGAGGCGATATTGCCACGATTTCGCCGCGAGCTCGCAGCGTGCACTCGCTGCGATATCGCTGCGATAAAATAAACGCCGTGAGCTCGCCGCGATGACGCTGCGATCTCACCGCGATTTCGCCGCGTGTTGCGTTCATATTTCCAACATGAACGAACCTGCGCTGTGGAATGCGCTTGCGCTATGCGGGTAGGTTGGATGAGGCGTAACCGCCGCGAAGTCGTAGCGCGCTCGCAGCGAGCTCGAGGCGATATCGCCTCGCCGTGAAATCGCCCAAAAATCATTAGGTGTGAACAGGCACTTAGTACAACTTTGTAAATATAAGGACACAATTCCGGTTCGATCCGGAGTCAGGAAGGCTGAGTAATTACTTTACAGAAAAACACACACGAATTTCGCCCGACCCCGGACTCGAACCCGGGACCTCTCAGTCCTTACGCAGCGCTTGCTATCCATAGACATATACATACATAGTCACGCCTTTTTCTCAGAGGGGTAGGCAAAGAAAATTTCCTGCCATTTGTTACGATCCTGGCACATCACTGAATGTTGCATTGAGTTTTATCCAACACATTATACCAATAACTATGTACCTAAGTCTAAACTACAGTCTGCTTGAAATATGAACAAACAACGTGATGGGATAACAGTTGCTACGTACATTTCTTACGGACAGTTCAATTTCACTGCCTCGTTGAGCTTTCAATGGTAAGCGATGCGTTAAGACCGAACTGTTCTAGGCACCTTGGATCAGAGGGATTCTGGTCATTTTCATGTATTGCTCGTTTAACCTTTGATTGTTAGAGTACCGGAGTGTGTCTTGTCAGGAATATATGAAACATTTAAAAGTATCGATTTAATAAGACTGACTCGGTGGAACCGTGGTTATTGAACCAGGCTCTCTACCTACTATTACAAGAGTCGTGGGTTCGATTCACATCCGGGATAAATATTTGTAACATCGGTCTTTGTTCCGTGTCTAGGTGTGTCATTAAATGTATTCAAGTATACACGTATTTGTGTATCCACTGTCGATTCTGTATCCGTAACACAAATTATATATAATAACATTATGTATAAAAATCAACCTCTCTTTTTGTTGTAATTTTATAAAACTCAAGAACAGGCTCACGGGTTTATATCCGAAGAAAATTTTAAGGCTGTATTTAGACTATTTAGTAGGCGGTTTAGGTGAAGTTTGCATAAAATCGATCGAGTGTTCCATCATTTATGGTATTACATTTTTGTTTCAATTATTGATTCAAGTTACGACATCCACGCAGATGGAGTCGCGAGCTGAAAGCTAGTATTTTATATTATAACCGTTAATACTGTGTCCGCCGGCCCTTATCAAAGCAAATCGGGTGTTCATGGAGAAAAAATAATGAGCTTGAAGGATCTATTCGAGAGGAGACAGGAGACTCAAACAGCTATTAAGACCAATTAGGAGGGAGTGCAAAATGGTTTACATTAAATTTTATTTTTATTTTCAACAAGGTCTTTATCAGTCCTTGGCTAGCACTCAGGGTTCTGCAGGAATATTAATTATCTGTGTTCTCAAAAGAGCTAGCATTACATTTTAATGACACTTAATATTGAAGTTGTTATACTCGTAATGTATGTGTGTACTGTGTAGTATAACATCTTCACCTATAGTTATTTAATTAAATCTTAAGTAAGTACATAGATGAATGAATGTTTCAATATCAAGTCAATGTAGAACGTATGTAATGTTTTACATAGTCTTCATGCATGTACCCATGTCGTAGGCATTTGTTATCGATGATTAGTTTGGCCGCAGCAAAATCACCACAGAGCCTCTTTAATACCCCATTAACGATGTGTTAGTTCACAAAAATGTTCTCCCGATCCTCGGTTGGCCAGCCAATTTTTCTCGTATAAAAGCCCCTGTGTAACACGTTTACTGATCTAACCTTGCGCTGGTGCTTTGTAATAAGGGCTATATTCCCATCAAACGGTTCCCTATTAATGGGTGCTTTATTGGGGTAATTAGTCCGCGGCCCGGCATCGGAAATGACTCCAACATTATTGGCAGTACAGCCATTTGGAAGAATTATTTACTTTTAATATTGGAACAGTTGGCTGGATGCGCCGGCTGCTTTTCGATGACTGATGTTTGACGATCATTAATTTATAGCTGAGCGGAGTTTTAAGGTTTCCCGGCAATTAAAGGTCATTCGGTCTGGCCAATTTGCCGGCCGGTTGTTTTGCTTAACGAAATGGGCGGCAGTTTGCCGACGACGTAACTTTTACTAATTGAAGGGCACTCACTGACAGGACTGCTTCTTTATGATTAGGTATTTTCATGTGCTTCAGTTTCATTGAAAGCAAACTCAAAATACATTTTTGAGTTAGCTTTCATCTCTTTCAATTATCAGACATCTTTGCGATGATGTTTATAAAATGGTCCTCGTTTTGTTAAAATGCAAAAGGACAATGGGCATTTTGGGCTAAAATAAAAATCGCGTGGCAGTCTCAAATATCAATTGCATAATCATAGTTCGTGTCTTAAATAAAAACTTATTATATGGCAGTTATTTCGAATTATGGTTAGATATAGAAATATAGAGTGATGAAGATTGTTATATTTCATACACGTAAACTATTTAAGGCCTTAGCTAATTGTGAGTTAGACATGGATAATTCTCTTTTCTTAAGAGGTAGGATACAGTCTCGACACACACGCTCACGTTTATTTATATTACACTATAGTTTTACGTATTTATTCTAACATAGAGTATGTTAGAATAAATACGTAAAACTTTATGAGCATTATTATAGTTCATTTATACTTTTTGTAAGTAAGAGACTGGTGATCCCACAGACAAACTATGTTAATAGTTTTGTGGGACTACTGTTGTAATATTAAGTAAAACTCTGTTTGTTTTTAATAAACTTATTAAATAATAATAATCATATTACCTTTAACAACTTACCTACTCATTTTCTGCCTTCGAAGTACATTTATTGAGCATTACTATATACGAAACGTAATTATACGTTTATAATTAAAACATTCTGAGAAATCAAATTATGAGGCTTCACCAGTTATAACCAGATATTTGTGACAAGTTAAACGAGGTGCACTGAAAATATGTTTTCCCAGAACGTTTAACGAAACACGAATAAAATGAAGTTACGCGTGTCATGTCATGCAAAAGTATTACTTATGACTTACGTAAAGTAAATCTCTCCTTAAAAATATAAAAGTGCTCTATCTGCCTGTCTGTCAGTATGTAGCACTGTCAGGCAAAACTGCAGAACTGACTTCCGAAATTCGGTCGAGTCTAGGGCTCGAGAAAGGTCTTAATCTACTTTCTAACCCACTGATATAAAGAAATGTATTTACGCCACAAAAAAAAATAAAGCGGCAGAATCCCTTGCAAAAACCTAGTTTAATTTACAAAGCATCGCACTAGGAGGGTTATTTGAGAGGTGTGAAAAAGTAATTGGTTTTTTTCCCACCAATGAGAGGGCGAAGAGTGATCGTGGGAGCCTGCGCAGCCGCTCTCCGAAACAAATAAATATAGGCCGGGAAAAATATACAGTGTTTGTGTAGGTCCAAGCCCGGAGACTGTTTGTTGTTTTAGTCTTGCTGTTTCGTGCGCAAGCCCAGCTCGAAAATGATCCCTGTTGAATATTTCATCCTTCCCTTTTTATCGTTGCGTTATTCTTTTTTAAACTGCCTCGTTGGTCCATTGGTAGCAAGCGATGCGTAAGGACCGAGAGGTCCACGGTTCGAGTCCGGGGTCGGGCAAAATTTTTGTGAGTTTTTCTGGAATGAAATTACTCAGCTCGGAGTTAGGAAGTTGGCGGATGAACGCCCGTGGCTCGGAAAGCACGTTAAGCCGGTGGTCCTGCGCCTGATCTCTCATCGGTCATGTCGGATTGCCGTCTCACCGAACTATGAGAGTAAGGGAACAGAGAGTGCACTTGTGTTTGCGCGCTCACTTGTGTACTATAATATGTCCTGCGCTCTTGGTTGATCTCAATTGAGATCGGCCGCC
This sequence comes from Maruca vitrata, assembly GCA_039566165.1. NCBI lineage: Eukaryota > Metazoa > Arthropoda > Insecta > Lepidoptera > Crambidae > Maruca > Maruca vitrata. The sequence goes on from CM076911.1 coordinate 5,907,546, forward strand.
ATGGCTTAAATCGGTCGGAAGCCTTATTCGTTTTTTTTAAGCTCGTGCTTCTAGAGGGCTCGAGACGTTGACCTTCAGTGGCTATTGCATGGGTACAGTTCCATTAATTTATGCTTTTTTTATTTAATACATACAAACATAATCTTAATTAGGAATCTATATGCTCTAAGCTAAGATAATTTATTTTATTGTAGGTCTTATGTAATGTATCACTATTATGTGTGTACGTACATAAGTACTGTGTATGTGAAGTGGAAATATAATCGACCAGAATAGTAAGTACAGGATCCGAGTATAAAACAACTTTGACCAAACTGGTAAATGGTTCTTCAGTAGACGTATTTAAATAAAATAATAAACCAAAAAAAATAAAAGCAAGGATGCTGCCTTGAAAATATTATTCCAGGCAAAAAAATCGTAATACATAATTCCTTAGATCAAAGAGAATAATAACTAACACAAACAAAGCGGTACGCTCACCCGAATTGATTTTGCCCAATATTTTCGTACCCTGTGGAACCAAATAAGTAAGTAAGGATTCATCCTCACTCGAGCTAGAGTAACAACTTAACATAAATAAGTTAGATATAGATTCCTAAGTAAGATTTTGGTTTATTTCTTTAATTTGTTTATTCAAAATCCACAGCTCTTAAATAAAAATTACAGATAATTTTCTAAATCATAAAGCAAATGACGGATTGGTTATTCATTATGGTTTGACTCATTTGATTTGATCTATCAGTCATCAAGAAATCGATGAAGATGCACTATTTTATAGAAAGGGTAGGATATCATAGACAAATACTTATCTTTTATTATTTACGCCGTGAGCTATGGCTCTAAAATATCATAAGCCTTGTATAGAGCAAGCATAATAGGAAAACAGTCAACTTTGTATTGATTACTAATTTTTGTTATTTTTATTATGATTCAAATAGTTTTTAATGTAATGGAACACGATAATCACAGATTATGACCCAACATTTTGTCCTATTAAGGAATAAAGTCATTGAGTTTATAGATTATTATAGATTTGTACAATGTAAAATATTTTACTTACTAGACCATAGTAGTTCCCCCATCCACTCCCAAACAACACACGTGCTGGACAGCGCTGGCAACCACATGCCATTCTGCTTCCAGCTCATGCTTTTCCTCCCTCCCTCCTATATTCCCGGGATCTTCAGGCGGAATGTGAGACAGAAAAAACAGGCCTTTAGGGTGAGTGCTAGGCGTGCTAGTGTGATAGGCTTAATAGGTTGATTAATCTGTCGACTTGATATGTGGACCTCACTACCACTTACCATCAGGTGGAGTAAGAACATCTTGAAAGCTTGAAGCTCTTTTTTACTAAAAAAACTTTAGAAATACAATTTTAAAAATAGTTGCGAAACTTTTCTTTCTAAAGCAATTGCGCTTTAAAAACCAAACCAAACTGTCGTCTCACGTATCACAGATAATTCCATTACCAACACAGGAACGCAAATCTACCTTTGCCCTAAACCCTTCAGAAACTATCTAACAAGTGATAAAATCTAATAACATATCTGAGGGCGTTCGTTTTCAATCGGAAGGGGTCTGTATGACGCCTTAGGGCGCACTTGGGCGTCGATACGGGCACAAACAAACTCCCGCGTATTTCCTGCAAAATAATTACAACCTCCCATTGTGAACTTCGCATCGCAATAAACCTAAACTAACGTTTGAATTGTCTTTCAGTTCAAATATTTGATTTGCGCCTCCAATACTATATTATATTAGGACTACTTTACATACTCCGCTGTTGACATTGGTGTGTTTAACTTTCAAAATCCATTTATATTTGGCCGCGTGTTTATAATCCTTCGTTGTATGTATTATACACAGTTTAATGTGCGTAATACTTGATTTTGCCCGATTTACTTTCGGTATTTGTGTTACCCATACCTCTATACACTTACTCCCTAAAGGTCAAAAATTCTATCTAAGTTTAAAGCGCCTGTATTCTTCTGGTGTCGGATAGGCCGCTTCCAGAAGTCTGACCCTATGTCTAGAATTGTTTCATGTCTTTTGTTTCTTCCTTGCAGGATCTACAATCGTTTCATGAAACTACTAGACATGAGACTATCATTATTCAAATATACCGTCAACTCATTTCACCGTACCTACTTAATATGTAACTAGCCTTCATGGCTTTCGATTAAAACTTTTAAAAAAGGAGTTTTCAATTCATGGGAATAATATTTACTATCAGGAGGTTTAAGGAAAAAAAAAGTTTATTAAAAGACTGTCTAAATGATAAAAATCCATTGATATAATGAGCTGCCCGCCTTTATTTGTGATTATGACGTGCAGAAGTATCCTTACTAGTTCCTTACTATTCCTTACTAATATTATAAATGCGAAAGTAACTCTGTCTGTATGTCTGTATATCTGTCTGTGACGCTTTCACGCATAGAGTACTCAACCGATTTAAACGAAATTTGGTACAGATATAGTCCAGAGCTTGAGAAAGGACATAGGCTACTTTTTAACAGATTGCGCTATAAAGAAGTAATGTTTTACCCGTTAAACATCTCTACGCGTACGAAGTCGTTACAGCCCAAACCACTGGACGGATCGAGATGAAATTTGGCATGCAGATAGATGTTATGACGTAGGCACCCGTTAAGAAAGGATTTCCCGAAATTCCCAAAGGAACGGGAATAAACAGGAAAATCCTTTTGTATGAAAAATATTAACTGCATAAGTTGAAATTTTGCATGCAGGTACCTTAATAAATTTAAACAGGATATTGTAAAATTCCCACAGAACGGGAGTATTAGGGAAAAAACATTTGTATGAAAAAATCAAAACCGCGTAAGATAGATGATTAAGATTTGGCATGCAGGTACCCTAATGAACGTAAAGCTTAGTTGCAACGCGATATTACAAAATTCCCAGGTGACGGGATTTTCTGGGAAACAACTTCTGTATGTAAAATCCTGTAGTCCTCGCGAAAGAAGCAGCGGGCACAGCTAGTGTCTTATAAATCTATATGCTAAATAAACTATTTGATTTCATATCAAAATATCCTTACTAATATTATAAATCCGAAAGTAACTGTGTCGGTCTGTCTGTCTGTTACGCTTTCACCTTTAGAGTACTGGACGGATTTAAATGAAATTTGTTACAGCCATAGTCCAGAGACTAGGAAAGGTTATAGGCTACTTTTTTAACCGACTGCGCTATAAGGAAGTAATGTTTTATCCGTTAAACGTCTCTACGCGGACGAAGTCGCGGGCGGAAAGCTAGTATCTGATATATCTGAGAGATCCTATATTATATTCTCTTACCAGTGTTTGCTCGCAAAATGATCGATGACTATTGATTTTGCAATCGTCTTTGGGAGGAGCCTTAGGGGATTGGTTTGTTTTCGAAGAAGCACTCAACAATAGTAATGTTGGTGGAAGACTCATTTTCCTACCAGTCCATAAATCTTACTAATTAAGAGCGAAACACACTATTAAAACGAAACACGACCCGGTGTAACGTAATGCGCTTTCTGTTTGAACAAAGTGTAGGTATAGTTTTTTTATTTATTACCTGTCTGGCCATAAAAAACCTATTACAATACTAGTGGTCCCGGCGAATTTCATACCGCCAATACTATAAACCTTCCCTGGACTATCACAAACATTTTAAAACCAAAATTACCTAAATCAGTCCGGGCGTTCTCGAGTTTTAGTCAGACTAACGAACAGCAATTCATTTTTATTTATAAGAAAAGATGAGTTAGTATAATCTAACTGTAGTTTTATTTTAACACACTATGAACATATTAGCTATACAGTAAAACTATACAAAATTTGAGCATGTGTTACCTTTTCACCTAATCAATTTAGGTGAAAATTGTAGTCTAGTTTGAGTTCCAAGCAAGAACATTGGTTACTTTAAAGCTTTTTTTAGAGTTAACCGACTTCACACAAACGGAGTCGCGTGTACGCGCTAGTTCTAAACACAAAGCCGTGAGTACATTGTTGCGGTCGTCCTGTGTACATTTTTGTGTACACAGTCGGTATTAAAGGCTTTGTGTTGTTATTGTGACGTAACCGACACAAATTATTTGTGTTGCCGCTTTAATCGTGCGTGCGGAGCGTAATGAGAGTCTCGGAAAACATTCTGTTCTTCTCCTGTTTTCGTTTGATTTTTGTGGTCGGGCCTCTTTGTGAGCGAGGTCGCTGGCTGTTTGAAATTAATACTGTTTGTTTGTGTAGTTAGTCGATGAATAGAAAAATGCCTTTAAATTTTAAGTTGGGACATAGTTTTTTTTTTATTTCTTCGGACAAACTTAAAGACGTCACTTATTTTCTGACGAATTAAATGTGGAACATTAAGTAGTGTTAGTATGAACTAAGAAAGCATGCCTACCTGCTAGCTTGATTAGCCGGCCAATTTCCAGGTATCAGGAAATCAAGGTACCTACGTTGAAACATTACTTACTTAACTCGTTGGTCTATTGGTAGCAAGCTGCGTTAGGACCGAGAGGTCCCCGGTTCGAATCCGGGGTCGGGCAATATTTGTGTGAGTTTTTCTGTAATAAAATTACTCAGCTCGGAGTTAGGAAGTTGGCGGTTGAACGCCGGTGCCTCGGAAAGCACGTATGCCGGTGGTCCTGCGCCTGATCTCTTTTCGGTCATGTCGGATTGCCGTCTCACCGAATTATGAGAGTAAGGGAATAGAGAGTGCATTTCTCGGCTTAACGTGTTTTCCGAGGCACGGGCGTCCAACCGCCAACTTACTAACTCCGGGCCGAGCCTTTACAGAAAAACTCGCTCTAATGTTTGGCCTACCCCGGACTCTAACCTGGGTCCTTACGCAGCGCTTGCTACCTAATAGACCAAATAGGCAGTTAAAAAGTATTGTAATTTCCAAAGCGTTTGTTCGATTTCTGTGTAATCGCTGTGAGTGGGGCCTCATACCGACTCCTTGAGTCTTCATATTTGTTTTGTATTCCCTTTGGCGAATCTCCAAATTACGCTTGAAAAGCCTTTCGTACAAATATAACGTAGGAGCTTTGTAGACAAGCACCAACGTTCTGAGATAATAATTTATCTAATAGGCCTTGTCTAGAATATTGCTATATAGAATAATATAGATTCTGTTTACAAAATTGTATTCATAATGTTTTTTCTTTCATAAATTATATTCCTAGAAAAGTAAATGTGCCGCTTTATGAGACCCGTTTTATCTAAATTGGCCTAATTGCGCATATTACCAGGCGCTCTTCTTTCCTTCTACTGATTTTATAAACGTGAGATGTCAAAACACTGAAGTAAACTCATTCGCATGCAAAGGTTTAAAAATGAAACAGCTCTCTTAGTATACAGCAATCGTGTTTATTTATTAAGTCGTGTCTTAAATATATAACAGTTCAGAAAAGTGTTGAGTGGCACGTCGCTATAAGAAAATAGGTGAACTCTGGATCGATAAGGGCTGAGGCCCGAAGGAAATTATAGGGTTACGAGCAACGTGCCACCCGCAGAGGACACAAGCGCACAGTCTCCTAAAATTCGTCATAAAGCTCGTTAGAATACGTTGGCGTGATTCTCTTTACTTTACAACTTCTACGCACCAGTTTTGGCACTTGGATGTGTAAACCGAGACCGGAAACAAACTTTCAAACTTAGTTCATAGCTCTACCATGAGCTATCGAAAACTTACGTACGTTAAAAACCTATCGAATCGTTTTTTTCATACTACCGATTTAAGTTCTTCAGCGTTGCCGCTGGGGGCGCTGTACATTTTTTCATACACATTTTTACATATGAGATATTGAGTCTGTCACTTTAAAACTCATGGTAGCGCTACTGAACTAAGTTTCAAATGTTAAGTCCATTGCTTGAATAAAACTAATATCTCCACCCTGCGTTATGGTAAGGAACGAGGAGGATATTTTTATGTTTTCATAAGATTTTAGACTTTCACGGCCCGTTACATACTGATCTGAGCAATCATGGCCGCGAATCGATCATGATCGGTGTGATGCAGTCCAACCGTCAAGCATTACGTAGCTCTGTATTTGCTATTTCTTTTATTGCGTCGATTCATAATAAACAGGTATTAATTATTTTTTTGTTGTTAATATACATTGAATTTGATTTTTTTTGGTTTCGATCTAAAACAGTTTTAGGAAAACCTTTTTTGTTTTTTTTTTCATATGAGCTTGCAAATCAACGTATCAAATTGTGTCCCGTTTTTTACGTAAGAAATTCATGCGTAAAGAAAGCCTGTACATGTAAATTTCCTGTGTATGCTATTAATGTGCATCTCGAGGAGAGGCCATTAATGTCAAGACGTAGAAGTTATAACGTGTTAACAATATTATAAGTACGCTTGTGCCGCGAAGTACAGTTAGTACATCGTATTTTTATACATAAATATTGTTCAAAACGAATCACAAAATAACAGCCAGATTTCAGACAAAACACTTAGTTTATGCTAGACAATAAATGTTCAAAAAATTGTTCAGTCATAATTTATAAGAAATAGTATTTTATTTTCCAAATATCATTATTTTTAGATTTTATACATATAATAAGATTCACAGCTTCACTACGAGATCGTGTCTCGTGCGGCTTATTATATTGTCGTTTTGACAAAAAGGAAAGTTTACTTAAATATTTAACGTAGAAGAAACACAATTATACACATTAAAATATCGATAACATATTGAGTAGATATTAAACCACATATCTAAGTTTAAAGTTCATTTCTTGGCACGAATATTTTCCATCACAAAGATGATATTACATTGGGAGTACGATTATTTTAAAAATTCAATTTTGGACTTCCACTGGGATCCCACTCAAATCACAGGGAACTGTTAATCGGGATTACGCTTGTACCAACTGGTTGAGAGTGGGATGGCTCCTAAGTTTTTCAATTACCACAGGTAGGTAATACCTACCTGCTTTGTTAATTACATAGTTATTATTATAGTCGTGTATACAGACAAGAACAGATTTCTTCACATCAAATGTGGATCTCAATTCCTTCAACATTTTATTCCATCTTCTTTATTATCCTACCAATCAAATTGTAAAAAGTGGCATTGTTAAAAATCCTTATTTAATCTCGACCGATAACATTTTAACATTGTTAAATTTATTTTCTACCTACATTCCTAAGCTGAACTTTTAATTTTTTACTTTCATTCACAAATTGTAAATAAAAATATTTTCATCATTATTTAATTATTTTTCTCTCATGCTTTCATCAATTAAAGCCTTTCTTGTTTAACTAAATCGTTATTCCACATTGAAAACTCCCATCATTTAATTAATTTCATTTGTTCTAACTACACGACTTTATTTTGACGACGTTACAGTCCCAAGGGATATTTAAATATAAGTGTTACATTGATAATATCTACTATCGTGCGCCATAGAAATTTGCCTTTGCGCGAGATATTTGGAAGAGTTGATATGTGACCCCAAAAGAGAATAGTGACAAGTGAAAGAAGAGTGCTTAGTCCACAGTGAACATCTATCATGCTACTACAACACTGAGTATATAATTCCACCTATGAGAGGGCCCGTTCGGCCTCTGTAGAGAAGTGTATTTTACAATAGAAAGCCCCCTTGCACTCCATACAAGCGATACATCATAACCTATATCATTCCTCACGGCATACTCTACATGGCTCTAATTGAAGAATCACTCTACTACAGGGACAGATCGCGCTAAACATCTTCGACAGCGTCGAATGCGTCCTCTTGTCGTTACACACAATATTGATTATTTTAAGGGAATGAAGCTACCGCATTTCAAAACGGGAAATGAGATATTTGAATCGGATGATCCTCATTTAACGCCAATTCCAATTTGTTCGCGCTGTTGAAACAGTTATTACGCGAGATAAGAGATGTTATATTGACGTAAAAATGGATTGGGAAATTGCAATTCGCAATTATGAGATGTTTGATTTATCATGTTTATGTCCCACAAGGGGCAATCAGATTTTAAAATGCGGTACCTATGTATTTTGCTCGCTGCCTTCTTTTGTAGTCTAATATTAAATTGAATAATACAGTAGAACGCAAAGCAATCATATATCACTATTGTAAGGAACGTTAGTGAAATAACACTGTTTTGTGCTGGTATTATTCTGCTAGTGGAAATACGTATTTGATTACAAATTGCTCAGCGAGAAATGGTATAATCAACGTATTGGCTTACTGTTAGGCTGTCCTTATAGAGTTCGTAATTGTTTGTAATTATACGTATATCTGGTGTATATTTACCACCGCCTATTTAATATTAGACTACCCACACCGGGTCATTCCACATCGCACTGTCAGTTACGTGGCGAGACTCATCGATTGGGGTTAACATAGATTGTACATATTAATCTTGTTTAAACATACATCAATCGGTTTTAATCTGCCGGACCTGAATGTTGTCGTAACAATTTTCACACATCTGCCAAACTCAGAGCTTTGCCAGTGACACGTCGCATTGGGACGGTAATTGAATTTGCGGCAAAATTGTTAATTTAAAATAAACTTGTAGATCGAAAGTGCAATGATAAAGGTTCAAATATCGAGAAATTTTGAGAAAATCTTGTTTGTTTCCAGCTACAATTCTTCATGTTGACATCTTATACGTAGTGATATCAAAACGATCGTTTACCATACAATAACGCCACTCGTTATAATTTAACTAGGTTCCCGCTTTCTGTAGTGAATCGATGCATTTGAAATACGACCGTTTATCCGTTCAAAGTCAAATACGTCCTACCTGACGGCCTCCAACGATATTGATTGTAAAAGTATGATGGAATACCTGCACCGTTCGGATAACGGCACGTGTATTTTTTAAACATGAAGGAGTCCGTTTGAAATGGATTCCCGTTTGACCAGTGGTCTTTTTTCGCAACAAAAAAGTCGTAAATGCATCGATCATAGCAAGTCGGGTAACGAGTTTGGAACCCGGCGGATGATAAGCGAAAAGGCGCATTGGAGGGAGGTAGCATGGGGAAAAATATCATCAAAAAGTTGAGTGGCTATCGGGATCTTGGGAGTCGGATACAAGGCTCTATAATATGAATAGGACGAATTTCTCCAGCATTTTGCTGGCATCCGAATGGTGTGAAATCGGAGCTGGGGAGTTAAATGAAATAGGCTGGCTTTTATTTTGTAGTATGGGCGTCTCAGCTGGCAGATGTGCGTAACCTTGTTCCGTTTAAACGTATTCAGTGTAGAATGCGTTGCTCGTACAGTTCCCGTTGTCGTTGGGCGAGTCGGGATGCTCCTCCGGTTCCACTCCGTTGGTGCGCATCTCATCCCGGACCTGTGCAAACAAAGGTTTTAGTATTTTCAAGTGGCTATTTAGATTTTACGGCCAACGTCGCGAGGAACCCTGACGTTCAAAGTTCCAGTCAAATAATTATTCGTCGTAATGTGAATCTTTGCAAAACTGAATGGAACCTGCCGAATAGTAGCGTACGATTAGAATGCACAGAACATCGAAAGCAGTTTAACATTATTCTCCTGCAATATCTTCTACCACATAGATCCTTTAGAATGCCACATATTATAATAACTTAAAAAGGAAATATTTAATGCCATTTTAGACATAAAACTGGGAAAGTAACAAAATCGTTTACGTAACTACACAAAAAACATTGCAGCAAAAACTTGACAAAGACGTCCCTCTCAACAGACTATCTAGTAAAGTACCGTAAGTCGGAAAAACGTTTAAGCCTCGGGATTCGGCTCCGCTGCATAGACTGTAATGTTATTTTTTATTATAAAGTTGAAATAAAAATGTTTACTGTTTATCTAAATTTCCGGATTTAAATCACCTATTTTTTTAAGTTTATTTAATTATAAAATGTATCTTCAACATACGTAATGGAAATTAATTAAACATAACTGCACATGTGAGTGAAATAATTACGTTAAAAAACATTCACACGGTGGGACACAATAAATAAATGTTTCGCCGTTTCAAAATTTGAAATTGACGTAAAAAGAGTCTTATACCTTCTCGACTTGGCGCATAACTCGAAGCATGTTCAGTCCAGCAAGGTTCTTCAGCTCTTGAACGCTCCATTGGCCGCTGCGCAGAAGTTCGGCGAATAGCTCGGGGTAGCGAGACACGTCCTCCAGACCACGTGGCACCCTGAGAGACAGCAAAGCAGCAATGATACCGAATTCATATAGGACTAACATTGACAGCTGTCCTAATTCTATTGGAATAACATTGACAGTCATCCAAATTCTTTGACAACATTGTTCTATTGGACTAACTTCATGTTACCGTCATCAGCAGGACTACCATTGATAACCATGTTACCAAACTCTATTGGACCAACAGTGACAATCATATTTTTAATTGTGATTTTAGTGCTACACAGAGCTCTCATGTAAATTAAAAATTGGAAAAATTCACATTCATGCCTGACTGGACGGGGACTCGAACCCACGATCTTGGTGGAGTGACAATCATGTTACCAGATTCTATTGGACTTACTTCATGCTACCAACATCTTTTGGAAAAATATTGACAGCCATGTTATCAAATTCTATTTTACAAATATTGACAGCCATGTTACCAGTTTCTATTGGACTTACTTAAAGTTACCGTCTAAGTTAAGAACTAACCGTGTTACTAAACTTTGTTTGATAACATTGAGAGCTATCCTACTAAATGAAATTGGACTAATAATTACTGGAATATTTATCCGCATGACGTTCAATGTTACATCGGCCGTGTTAGAAAGGCCAGCCCTTTATGAACATCTTAGAATACAAAATTGGCATAATATGTCATATGTGCATCCTTTTTCTCACATAACTAGACTCTGTTGTCACTTTATCCTGGCTAAATACGACGTTACGGAAGCGAAGTAAAAGCTTTTTGAGAGAACCCATCGCAGCCGCTGTAGGCGGAGTGACTAAATAAACAACTAAACTTGAATCGCTCGGCAACGCTTTAAATGTTCGCGTTTAACTTGTCGTCTCACTACAAAAGTAGTATTATTGTAGGAATAGTAAGAGGTCGCTGTGGTAAAGTGTAAGCTTGTTTTGTGTCTTGAGCCAGTGATTTAGGGCACAACTTGGTTAAAATATTGGAACAAGATTTGGTTTACTTTTATTTGGTCATGGGCGGTGTACCAGTCTGTCTCTTTTGCCAGTGCACGCAATTTTGTTGTTATGATTACATCTTACTTGGTGTACTAGTAATGGGCGTGACGACTGGGTCAAAATCTTATTATTCTATTTAGTCCGTAAGTTAGTTTATACAAAAATATGGGACACGTATTTTTTTGTTTTTCAATTGATTGAAAAATGACAAAATTATAGCTTATCAAACTTCTGGAGTGGGCTTGTGACGTCACAGTTACGCAAAAATTGTACGTAAACGTGACGTCATACGAAACTTCTAAGCACTATATCTTCATAATTTCTTGTTTGTGAAAGAAAATAAAAAATACGAGTACAATATTTTTAAATAATCTAAATAACGGACTAATTATATTTTTTTAGTCGTCTAGCCTATTCTAAGTTGCGCAATGCATGCAAGGCACCTTTGTGGCGTGAAGTTCGATTTTTCACTAAAAATGAAATGATGATAGTTGACTAATATAAAATAAGCACCTGTTCACTCCATCGAAGTCACCGCCAATGCCAACGAAATCGGCGCCAATCATCCGTTTCACGTAATGGAAATGTTCTGAAAAGAAAAACACAATTAGTCACATGACTACCAAATTGTCTCTTATTTAAGCAATCATGCAAATATATTCGAATATTATAATGGAAATGTAAAGTTCAAATAAAGCTCCTATGCGTAGTTATAGTTGGAAACATGTTGATCTTTTACATTACACTGGATATTAAATCCGGTCTAAAAGCTTCGTTTATAATACCTACACGTACCCTCCAATAAATGCGAAAGTATGAAAGCCCAAATATCGGAATGTATTAAAGAGCGAACCAGTTCGGCGTATTCTCATATCCGCTGCATTGTAAAAATATTTCGGGATAACAGCAAAGCCAGGGAGATTACGGGATAATTTCGTACTATTATATACGAATATCTTCAAAATAACGTCTACAATGTAGCCGTGGAACTAGTTATCGTTAGTCATATTTTGTGCAAACTTTACATAAAAATCCGAAAAAATCCTAAAGAATTGGTTTGGATAGGTGGACCAGTTCTTAAGTTATAAAATTACAACGAATTGTGGCATTTCATTTTAAATTGATAATATTCAAAAGTTACGAGTTGTTTAGTTTTTCTCTACCAAATGATGATACAAAGGTGGCTGGTTCATCTTATGTTTCGCGGTGAAACATTACCTACAATATATTTTGTTTGCTACAATAGAGTCTGGTCATGTATCGAATAGGTGGTACCTGTAGTCAACGATATTGAATATCGGAATACAGCAAGATAAATATAAGCAAAGCCTTCAGACATCACATCTTAAAAAATCCCATTAGGCATTTCATGATTTCTTGGAAGACTCCGTCGACACAAATAATAAGTAATACCTAATCCAATACCAATCTTGAATACACAAACTAAACTACAGGCTTAACTGGTGGTACATATGTATATCGTGTTTACTTTGCTATAATTAGCAGAAGTTGTAGAACGCCTCTAAAAGTCAAACATACACCTTGTCCCTCAGTATTTATGCTGGCTCATGAGTAAATAATAGTGTAATCGATAAAATATTACGAGTAACTCATTATTATTTAAACAGTCAATATAACATCATTAAAATTAAATTGGAACATTATTTTAGTTGGAAATGTAAAAGTTTGAAGCGGTTAAATGCGTTACGTGGACATGTAGGTACATTCCGGATATGGTATTATTTATCTATGCATTCCGGTCTGGTTGAATCCTAGGAAATGTCTACGTGAAAAAAGGTCGGTGCAACAAATGGATCGTTTTGGAGGTTTAAATTAGAATTTGTTTTTGTTTACAGATAAACTACGAGGCAGATAGACTGCAACGAGGTTGGATCGCTTTTATACGGGTTTGGGCACACGAAAGCCCTTTAAGCGACGCCTGCGTTGAAACAGTGTAGTTTGGCGCGGATTATTGTGCTCTCGCAAAAGGTACGTGGGTTGTGGGCTTGGCCGCCACTATTTGGATTAAATACTATAGGTTTTTAAGGGTACCTAAAGGGTAAAAATGGGGCCCTATTACTAAGCCTCCGCCGACCGTCTGTACGTCTGTCTGTCTCCAAGCTGTATCTTTGTGATAGCTTGAGAGCTAAAATTTTCACAAATGATGTATTTTCGTTGCCGCACAAATACTACTACGAAAAAGATAAAATATTAAGGAACCCCCATACAATAAAAGTGTTTTTTTTTACATAATTGGTGCAGATCCCTTTCTGCGCGAGTCCGTTTTGCACTAAGCCGGCTTTTATTTGCAGGCAATTTGACTATCTTCGGGTGAATTTGAGTACAAAACAATCGGTTCGTTTAAACCTTCGACTTTCAGTCTTAACATATCTACTTCAATGAAAAGTAAAACCAGATAAGATGCATTTGGTGTCAAATTAAATTGTGTAAAGAGGCCACATTTATTAAGTTAAGCGTAAAGGCACCATCGATATAGATGCTTTCTAGTGTTGGTGCCACAGTATATACCCATTGTAAAGGCTGTCGTCAATTATAGGCTATTCTTTTTTTGTCATATGACTTGAGTCAAGATTGTATTTTGTGTGTCTTGCCTTGTTGTTGTAATAAATATTTTGTATCTTTTATCTTTTTATTGATAACTACAATTCAGGAGAAGCAGAAAGAAAGTATTATCAACAGAAGCGCCAGGTATGACATGTGCTTAAATAGGTTAATAAACACACAAATACAAAAAAAATATCGGAGAAAAGCAAAGGCAAAGCTTTTAGTGTTCGTAAACCTGTCTCCTCCTTATACAGAAGATGGATATATTATACATAAATACATTATCGTCACTACATTGTATACTACACCCTGTATACAATGTAGTGACGATACACACAGGGGGGGTGGATCATCGTAAGTCAATCAATGGGGGACTTTAATACCTATCGATATAACCCCCATGTATGTTCAGCGATTTTCAATAGTTCCAAAGTTATTGAGATTTTTGTGAAATTTTTGTAAGAAGCCGGAATTCAGTATAAAAGTCTTCACTGTAGCTTAACTACTAGACCTGCTTGCATGATTTTTTTTCTAGAAGTAGTTCAATAGTGGGTCTTTATAATTACGATACCGATTTGAGTCATAACCCTATCATATTGGAGTAAAAAAATAATTCTTCACAAAAGTTTTACGAATCGAATTGTGTCTACCAACTTTCAAAGCCTCTAGTGAAAAAAAAGTGCATGTGTTTTTTTTCTAGAACTTATTTTAAAAACTACTCACATTCTTGGATAGTATACCCTGAAAATTTCATACCGCTACTGCCAGAGCATCAAAGCGAAAAATGAACGCGAATGGCACAGGTGCCATAAATCAGTGTTTTTATTTTTCATGTAAAACTTAAATTTAAAAAATAAATCGATATGTTTCAGCAAATTTATGCTATGTTAATAACATTAGTAGCAGTAATTTTACAGAATTGCAAATTAAAGGGGTGAAAATCAAACAAAGAAAACTTACAGAATTTTTGTTAATTATTTTTTTTACAGTAAGTGTTCATAATTGGCACCATTATTGGATATTCATATACTACACCTTTTTACAAAGGTTTTTCGGATGTTGCAAAATGCTACTACTACATTTTGCCTTATCACAATGTGGGCCCCTGAAGAATTTGACCAAAAAGAAGCATTCCAGAACCTCCAAAAAAGCTTTTTAAGAAGGTCTAAGCTATGCATAGCCAATATTGGTGCCCATTATGAACACTTACTGTAAAAAAAATAATTAACAAAAATATGTCAATTTTTTTTGTTTGATTTTTACCCCTCAAATTTGCAATTCTGTAAATTTACTACTACTAATGTTACTAACATAGCATAAATTTGCTGAAACATATCGATTTATTTTTTAAATTTAAGTTTTACATGAAAAATAAAAACACTGATTTATGGCACCTGTGCCATTCGCGTTCATTTTTCGTTTTGATGCTCTGGCAGTAGCGGTATGAAATTTTCAGGGTATATTATCCATGAATGTGAGTAGTTTTTAAAATAAGTTCTAGAAAAAAAAACACAAGCACTTTTTTTTCACTAGAGGCTTTGAAAGTTGGTAGACACAAATCGATTCGTAAAACTTTTGTGAAGAATTATTTTTTTATTCCAATATGATATAGTTATGACTCAAATCGGTATCGTAATTATAAAGACCCACTATTGAACTACTTCTAGAAAAAAAATCATGCAATCAGGTCCAGTAGTTAAGCTACAGTGAAGACTTTTATACTGAATTCCGGCTTCTTACAAAAAATTCACAAAAATCTCAATAACTTTGGAACTATTGAAAATCGCCGAACATACATGGGGGTTATATCGATAGGTATTGAAGTCTCTCATCGATTGACTTACGATGATCCACCCCTCCTGTTACACCCTGTATAGCAAAGTAGCTTCCCGCGTCTGTGTGTCTTATGCTTAAATCTTTTAAACTCATCATCATCATCATCTCCGCGTTTTCCCGGTTGCATCCTTGCGGAGCCCGGGATCCGCTTTCCTACTCCTATCTCTCCATTTCGCACGATCTTCGGCATCCTTCACGAAGAGTTTGTTGGCACGCATGTCATCCACTACGACGTCAAGCCAGGCCTTCTTGGGCCTTCCCCTTCTGCCGGGACCCGGCGGTAGCGACATAGCTTAAATCTTTTCTGAACGGATTTTAATGCGGTTTTATATAGATAGAGGGATTTAAGAGGATTTTTTATGTATAATAATGTTTCACTACATAGTATAAACCTGAGTCGCTTCCCGCGTCTGTCTGTCTCTATGTATGCTTAAATCCTTTTGATTATGTACAATATACCCGAAGCGAAGCGAGGGCGGGTCACTAGTCCTTACTAATATTATAAATCCGAAATTAACTCTGTCTGTCTGTCTGTTACTCTTTCACGCTTAGAGTACTAGACCGATTTAAATGAAATCTGGTACAGATATGGTCCAGAGCCTAGGAGAGGTTATAGGCTACTTTTTAACTGACTGCGCTATAAGCAAGTAATGTTTTACCCGTTAAACGTTTCTACGCGGACGAAGTCGCGAGCGGAAAGCTAGTTTAAAATAAAACAAACACCTGTGAAGAAATCTAAATGGCTCGAAACTTGAACTGAAGTATGAAATCAAATGTAATAATTTATCGAAATGTGATGTCTCAGACAAAGTTTGGTCCGCTGGAGGCGTGAGTTAACTTCAGTTTACTAATTCCAAAGCTCGTATAATGGAGATTACGTGGATTCCAGGGAACAATCACAACACGTGGTTCAGGTTACAAGGTGACTTGGCAAACTTGGTCCCTAAGCGTTCAAACCCTTCACTGAGCTTCAGTCAAAAGAACCGTTATTTCAAATATCATCGCTCGACTTCATCATCATCATCAGCCCATTCCTGTTCACTGCTGGACATAGGCCTGTCCAAATGCACGCCACTTCTCTCTCTTTCTCTCGCTCGACTTATAATGCCCAAAACTAACTAAAACAATGCTTTGACATGTCTTGCCAAAACATTTTTTATGATGTTGGCAGACAAGAGTGGTCACTGACATATGACGTGAATGGGTGTGGTGAAGTTCTTTTTTTCATGCGAAATAGGTAGGATAACAAAAACTTTGTTAAAAGCTTTACATTTATATTTCAAAAACTCGCCGACATGTAACAGTTTCAATAGCACATTATTCGGGCAAGCTCAAAACGCGTATGCAACGCGATAGAAATTTGTTCTGCAAATATACCAAATATTGCTTTTATGAAAATGGATTCATTCCGTAGAACTAATAATAACTTTTGCTGTGAATCCATTACAACGTACAGTGTAGTTTGTAAATAAATATATAAATTCAATAAATATTAGATACCTATTCATTTTATCCATATTATTAATTTACGTATTATATTATTATTTACTACATAATTATTTGTAAACAAATAAAATTTAAATCAAGTTTCGAATTTGAACAAAAATTTACGCACCTTCACTAACAATTAGTTCTTTTAACTAACATAATTCCCAAGGGTGAAAGTGAAAAAATTACAAATTAAAAAACTGTCACCTTCCCTATTATGTTACTTACTAGCTCGTGTCTCCGTCTGCGTGAAAACATTGATAGATAATAGATTTTTACCCCCTTGCGGGATGATTTTCAACACAAAATTTAACAAGTGTTACATAACTTTACACCTGCATACCGAATCACTTCTAAACCGGCAAAGTTTCATACTAACTTTGCACCCCATTTCATCTCGTATGGATGTCAATTTTCTAATATCTTTTCATTCATTTATGCATTTCAAATGAAACTATTGTGCAAAATTTTAAGTTATTACCCTACCCTATCCTTAGTTTAGGCCTTGCTTTGAATTGTTAGTCAGCTTTGGTTTCTAATAAAAAGATTGTCCAATTTTTTTGAATGCTCGACTGAATGTAAGCTAAATAAATTACGCAGAAATGTTATCAGAATACAGAGTAAAAATCTGACAAAAATAGACCAAAAAAGGGTATTTTTCAAATTGACAATAGTTTCCTGCAAACCTTTACTTATCAACGCAACACGAATTAGAAAACTGAAAGTGTCCGGGATATTTACCATGTTGTTTTGTTTTAATGAGCTCCCGATATTTCGGCACTGTTGCAAGCGCCATGATCACGGGTGAACTGTAGGACTGCGAGAATGACGGTAGGTCTAAGGGCAGACATATCGGTCTACCCTCTTTCTAAGTCTTTTATTACGCACGACACCACTACCCTCGTTCACAATATTGTCACTCCGAATTCGATCACGACACACTACACTCACGGTATCACTTCTTTCTTCCTCGAAAACGGACACATTTTTGTTTTTACATAAACGTATTACTGGATGCCATACATTCGACAGTTGAAACCCATCTTCACGATTGAAGTTTTTGAATTTCTTAATTTCAATAGCTTCTCTGACCAGTCGTGGTATGTAATGGCGTTCTGTCGAAAGTATCTTAGGATTATGTAACTCAATCCAGTGGTTCGTTCCCGATTCTAAAAGATGTTGAGCGATTGCCGATTTTTGTGCTTCGTTGTTTTTGACTGCCCTGATATGCTCTTTCACCCGGCACGAAATCGTCCGTTTCGTTTGCCCTATGTACGAGCTCCCGCAGCTGCAGTCAATTTTATAAACGCCTGGTTTTTCCAAAGGAAAACTATCCTTCGGTGAGCGTAGAAACTGCGATACCTTTTTAAGAGGAGTGAAGATAGTTTTTACGGAGAATTTCTTAAGTATGTTCGAGATCTTATCTGTCACTCCTTTTACATATGGCAAATAAGCTGGATGCCGGTCTACCCTATAATCCAGGCGTTTATTACGTGTCGGTCTTGATATTCGCCCACTATATCCATTCCTCTGTAGGACGTCACTTATGTGTTTAAGCTCATCATTTATATGTTCCTCGTCACATAGATTATATGCGCGGTCTGTAAGCGACCTCACTACAGAGTTCAGTTGGCGTGGATGGCCATGTGGAAACAACATGGTAAATATCCCGGACACTTTCAGTTTTCTAATGTGTGTAACCATGACAGTTTAAAATTATACGCAACACGAACTCTACATTTTCCCAAAATATCCACTCGTGTAAAACCGGCCCGGCCAGCTAGTAATTAAAGTACACATATTTTCCATTTTCAGTTTATTCCAGTTTCAAAGAAAATCAGCGCCATGGGAATCCTTTTGTGACAACAAAGGGGATTTGAAACCAACTTGACATTATTTTTCCCCTCTTTGTTTATTTACTTTTGGTCCAAGATCCCAGAGCTGCCAGACATCACTTATTTTCTAATGGACAAAATATATACGATTGAGTAGTGTTGGGGTGTACTATCATCATATGACTAGTTGCTACCTTGACCAGACGGCCATTTTTCAGATATCAACCAATCAAGGTACATAGAAACACTGCTCACCTCACTTAAATTCTGATGGCTGATTTTAACATATATTTCACACAATATCTTTAAAAATCTGGATTCATTACTCCCAGACACATGCGGTCGGCGGTTTTACCTTACAGACGCTTTAAAGCTATGAAAAAAATTTTACTTTTACTTAATTTTACTTATTTTCTGATGCTTGATTTTTATATATGTTATTCAAACAACTAAAAAGTGCTCATCTGACCGCAATAATTATAGAATTGTACCTTACAAACTATTTTATTAGAAAAACTTAACTAAATTCAATTTAAAAAAAAAATCTAAAACAGTTGGGTCTGGTGAATGTTTGGCCCCTTGGATCGGTCTGTCTGTTTGCAAAACGTTTTAAAATAGTTGTTTGAATAACATATATAAAAATCAGGCATCAGAAAATAAGTAAAAGTAAAATTTTTTTCATAGCTTTAAAGCGTCTGTAAGGTAAAACCGCCGACCGCATGTGTCTGGGAGTAATGAATCCTGATTTTTAATGATATTGTGTGAAATATATGTTAAAATCAGCCATCAGAATTTAAGTGAGGTGAGCAGTGTTTCTATGTACCTTGATTGGTTGATATCTGAAAAATGGCCGTCTGGTCAAGGTAGCAACTAGTCATATGATGATAGTACACCCCACCACTACTCAATCGTATATATTTTGTCCATTAGAAAATAAGTGATGTCTGGCGGCTCTGGGATCTTCCTCTATTTACCCGTATCAACGAAATGCTTTAAGCTGTTTCTTTATGCTTTATTTTTTTTATATTTATAGTTTTTTTCAAATAAAGCAATATCAAAAGAAGTGGTTAGTTCATTTCTTGAACAACGTAATGTGGGTTAACGCGTATGTATCACCAAAAAATACCTGTTAAATATAACGATTAGTTAGAATGTTATTAAATTAGTTATAATGATAATTTTCTAAACGTAAAAGTTCTCCCATACTAATTTTCACCCCCCCCCCCCCAATGAATCACATGGGGGTTGAATTAAAAAAAAAGTAGCCTATATGTTATTCCAGAGTACCAGCTACCATCATACCAAATATCATGAAAATCGGTTCAGAAGTTTGAGCGTGAAAGAGTAACAAACATCCATACATACATACATCCATCCATCCATACATCCATACATCCATACTTACAAACTTTCACGTTTATAATATTAGTAAGGATAATAAAACAAACATAAAAGGTTCCAACAGTTCCGTGAATGCTTTTATTGAAATTAACCTATTAAACTGATCCTGTTTGATCTAGAGATTATCCTTATAGCTATGGGCGCCTAACTCCAACATCTGAGTCATTGATGAATATTGAATATGCTTTACAGCATTTGATTATTGATCGGTGACTATTAATTTTATTAGACAATTGTCCCCGAGGTAGCCATAGGAGTCAAAGGGGAAACTGTTTTGTATTCATGTGTCAGTCGGTAGCCATGTAAGGTCGCCTGAGCATTTTGGAGCTTTAGGCTGTCAAGAATAGTTACTGCAATAGGGTATGAGAAATCCTCCAGATGGCAAGACGTGAGGTCTAACTGCTACGTGATTGGTGAATATTGACATGTCTGTCAATGGCACGTCAGAAAGAACCAATCAGGTTACAGTTGGACTTCACGCCTGTATGTAGATGGCATCTATTTATTTTCTCATACGTGAAAACCCTCATTCTTGCGATAACGACTATGTTTTTATAATTAAAAATGTGTCTAGTACGTTTGTCTAGACTTGGCTTATTTTATCTGTCATAACTGATGCAATTTTGCGTAGTTTTCGTACTGACCGACGGGTTTTGTTATGGTTTTAGGACAAGTCTAAAAAAACTCATTGAAATTTTGTTTTTTTTTCAAATTTTGATTTTTATACTAATTAACGCACTGTGGAAATATTTTTTTCAAACTACTTTAAATGTCTATTCTTCTATCTTATCAGTAAGTTCCGATTTCAAATATTATTGATTTATTTAAATATTACTACTAATTATAAAATGTCTTGTGAAATAGATCATAGTCAAATATCCTGTTGTCCTCTAAGATCGGCGATCAATCGTAGGCATTGTCATAGGTTCAAACTAAATACTTGGGTTTTATCATCAGTACTGAGTACATTTTCATAATTGTAAGTGTGTTGCTTCAAAATCATCAAATTCATTGCATCAAAATAAGAACTTCTTTGAAATAACCAGCCGCCTAATTGAAAAACGATAATTAAACATTTGCCTCCTATTAGGACGATTAAGAAGGTTGTTAATTTATGTAAACCTCTCAAACCTACGTATTATAATAATGAATTTTCTTCTCCAACATGCTCGATAGCGCATTGGGTTCGATTCCTGCTCGGGACAAATAATTGTGTGAAGAACATGGGTGTTTGAACATGTCACCCCACACGATCGATGAATTATAAAATACAATAGTAAAAAGCTTACTCTTAAATCCCTCTATCTATTAAAATAACGCATCAAAATCCGTCGTGTAGTTTTAAACATTTAAGCATACAGACAGACGCGGGAAGCGACTTTGCTTTATGCTATGTAGTGATAAGTATATATGTGTATACCGCTGTTATTTCTGATATCCGTGTGCTTGAACAAATTAATCCGAACAATGTACCTGATGTTGTGTGATATGTATGTTAAATACTTGATTAGGTAATCCTAATCAAGTATTTAATTTGGTTTTAGTATGCAGCCTTTATACACTTAGCGATTATTATGCCACAGTAAAGGGACAAGAATTTTCATTTCTTTAGATCGTGGCAAAACTTATCACATAAAGATTTTCAGTGGCTTTTCTACACTTAAGAGAAAATTTATCTTTTTCACTTGAAGGAAACTTTTACTGGAAGTCATATTCCTTAGCAATGTCAAAATGTGTTTTGTCCAGGGGCTTCGAGCTTTTTATTTGTATTTTTATTTTTAATCCATTAAGTTACAAGAAATCTACGAAAGCACTTAATATATTTTAGAATTTCGCTCAGATTAAGGACTTGCCAAATTGGATTAATAATGAAAATTTTGAATGTAGAGCCTTCTTAATTGCCGAAGTAGAAAAAAAAATGTTTGTCGTTCCAATATTCGGTTGCTTAAATCACCTTTTACATATTAGCTAATCTTTTTTGAAACTACTGACAAAGCTCACAACTCCAATGGCTTTATAGGTGTTAATTACTCTGTAAACTTCAACAAGTTTATTGCAAGTATCTTGTTTGAGGCTTTTACAGTCCAGCTTCAGCATAAATACTCTTAGAATTCCGATTTCTATCGGATTCTGCACTGGCAACTTATTACTGAAGCCTCAATTGGGGAATTCAGGGTAGCCCGAATTCCCTGCAAGTTTCAAAGTTGTCCAGCAAATTAAACATGGATTAATAAAGCGTTCGCTGGCTAGAGGTATCCGAAACAAAATGTTTACTTGAAATATTGGTACTACCTATTTAATTATATCTCTTTCTGAAGACATTCATCATCATCAGCCCATATACGTCCCCACTCCTGGGGCAGAGGCCTACCCTAAACTAGGGTGAAAAGGCCTTAGCCGACCACGCTGGCCCAGTGCGGGTTAGTCGACTACACATCCTTGGAATTTCTTTGTAAAAATTAAAAATTAAAAAATATTGTGTACCCTCTGTCATATTAATCCTAGACTTTCCTAAAACTTGATGACCTGAAACGATCTATGTGATGAGATTTGTAATGCTAACAATTTCTGTCAAGGTATAACGATTTGATCACTCATAAGAAATGTTAGCGCATTTCTAATATAAAAAAGGTAAATTGTCTTCGTTACATTGCAGCAAACAAACTATCATTTATTTCGCAAACAGTAATTAGTAATTTCACGTAAAGTGGATTTTAAGAATCTCTATTAAATAAACAATTATTCTAATATATTATATTCTATTCTAAATATAAAAATGCACCTACAGTAAATATTTTTACTGTAGGTGCTACTACGGAACATATTTCACACGCGAATGCATTTCATTATGAAATAGGGGCACAGCAAGTAATATTCTCCATTACTTGAGGTACTGAAGCATCGTGAGCAGCTCAGCTTGAACTCACAAGGTGCATCAATTGCACCTTGCATCCCGTCTAATTGCAATTTAAGCGCACAGCCCCATCGACTCCGTCTAATGGTCGGTATGTATAAAGGTATTTAGAAGGTAGAAGTGGGATTTCCCTTGAACGCTGTTGTTTTAGAATCGAATTGGATAGAAAAAATGTGAAGTATTTGGCCTTTTCCAAGCGATTCAGTAAAATGTTGAAAGCCATCGCGAAGTTATTTATGAAGTCTAGTTTTTATTTTTAAACTCATTAGAAGTTTTTTAAAATTTTAAATTTTCATGAAGCATGAGTTTTGTTACGAGTCTTTATTTTACTGCACGTTTACCCGCTTTAACGGTAAAGGAAAACATCGTGAGGAAACTTGCACGCACACCTACGAAGAAATTTGCAGGTTGTTAAGTCACCCAACCCGCACATGGCCAGTGTGGTTGACTAAGACTTGATCTCCCTAGTTAAGGGGAGGCCCGTGCCCCAGTGGGGGCGTATATGACGTAGCGTATATGGGCTGATGGCGACGAATGATGATGACACCCGTTTGATAGTTTACCGTTGGTATAGCAGATTCTTATTCTACCTGCATTAAGCTACAAACTCAGGGACAACAAACATGCATTGTGCTCACAGAGATGAGAAGATTCAATGGAGCTTTGAGCTCCTTAAATTAATACTCGTCGAAAATTAATTAAAGTAAGTAAGGTGAAAATTCATTAGAGCAAACTTAAAATAGATGAATTCACTATAAGCTTTTTCAGATGGCGTACAAGGTATACTGTGGAAAGGGTTTATATTTTCAGTCCGTTTATAAACTTGATACTGGATAGTCGAGTATGATTAAATACTTTGTTGTTCATTAACGGAGAACACCTCACTGCACCTGCCAATTTTATGATGCGATTATAACTCTACAGTATAGAACATAGCTTTTAAATGATTTGATATGAGGTAAATAATTCTGTAATTTATATTGCTAGTTTTAATGGGTGTTCACTCATGTTAGAAATAAATGTTATATAATAATTTTGATTATTGATAAATTTTAATGTAGCACTCCCTTACATAACAGAATAAACATTGTATTATTTTTCTTGAGATAATACCTCTGTCTAGAAAAGTCACATTAGGCCTTTCCTTTAATATAAAAAAGAGAGTGAGTAAGTGTGTCTAAGAGGCATCAAAATATATTTTAACTACAGTGTCTCACCTTCAAATAAAACAAGAAGAAGTTACAAAGCATTTTCATTGACGATATTATTGGTATAGCATTTTTTGGTTTTAATATTTTTAAATAATCTAACTATCATCTAAATTTGCATTTAGTCGTCTAGCCCATTGTATGCTTTATTATGCTAATAAACTGTAGTGTTATGAGTATTATTATTCCTTACCAGCCACGTCAGACAGGGTTGCGTTGGGCGCGCACTTCACGAAGTCCGGGAAGAAGTTGATCATTATGATGCCGCCATTTTCTTTCTGCAAAGAGCAATTATATTTACCAAAAATAATATTTAACACTTTGCTTGATGGTAAGTCATTTTGTTACCATTATTCATGAGGAGACGGATTCGGTGGAACAATAATTAGTTACGCACGGTGCCAAAAGTCTTGGTTTCGATTCCCACCCGGGACAAATATTTGTGCGACGAACATCGGTGTTTATTCTGTGTCTGGGTGTGTTATTAAATAAATTTGAGTGTATTTGTGTATTCACTATTGATTTTGATATGTATAACACAAATGCTTAAGCTACTTCTGACGGGATCAGATCAATGTCATATAGGTACATTGTGTAATATTTATTTCATGAAATCTACTTGCAGAATACATTATTTCATTTAATTTAATTTCATTATTTATTTATTATTGTTATATGGTGACTTGCTATGACGCCTACTAAGAAGATTGCAGATTATTACCGCGACCGGCCCCACCATTCATGATTAGTATTCTAAATTAGTGTGTGAGATACGTCATAACAAGCAAATAATTATCGTAACTAGGCGCTTATTAGTAAATGCATTAATATGCACGCCCTATAAGTGGTAGAGTCGATTTACTAATAAGCACTTAGGTACTGAGCTTCCACACATTGTCATATTATTATAGAGTCACTAGTCATAGTCTTTGAGAGCACGAAAATGAATATAAGTATCTTTTAACGACTACACTATACGGAATCGACACAGATAATTAAAATTGAAGTGGCTGTTAAACATCGAGTTTTTACTGAATGGGTATCAATCTATCGGGTACCAATAACAAAAACGCAATTAACAAAATTGTTGTCTGATTGTCTGTATGTTCCTTCTCATCACCGAAACGGCTGGATCAATTTAGACGGGACTTTCACTAGCAAGATAGCTAGCTACCTTTACAAGGTTCAGTATAGGTTATCTTTATCAAAATCTCTTTTCCACCCGGACGAAGTCGCTGGCACAACTAGTATAATAATATAATGATATATATAAGGAAGGATATAGTAATGTTTTAACCTGTAAACGACTTCATACGGTCGCGTAAAGAAAAGCTTGTTATATTTTATAAGTAAGAAGATACTTGAAGTAACTATTTCTGACTACCTCTCGGGTGAACGTGGAAAATATTTTACTTTCAGTGGATATTCATGCTGTTACCACGAATATGTCAGCTCGTATGAGCACTGCATTTTGATCTAGGATATTTTTAAGTTAGGACATTTTCTATTTCGTGCAGTTCTAGAGAACAATTTGAAACGTTTTTTTTTTTGTGTTGAATTTTTCTTGCACACTATTGTGCTTTGTATGCAAATTGGGAGCACTTAAGTATAACTTGACTTACTCTGCAAGTATGCGAGTAATAAGAAATTTGTGAAGTTTTTTTGGTCCACGCCATCTATTACTAGGTAAAAGGGTATGACTAGTGACTCTATGATAATATGACAATGTGTCGAAGCTCAGTACCTAAGTGCTTATTAGTAAATCGACTCTACCACTTATAATGCATGCATATTAATGCATTTACTAATAAGCGCCTAGTTACGATAATTATTAGCTTGTTATGCAACATTGGAAATCTCACACACTAATTTCGAATACCAATTATTTATGCTAGGGCCCGTCGCGGTAACAATATACAATCTTCTTAGTAGTTGTCATACGAGTAGCATGTCACCGTGTAATAATAAATAAATATTAGGTATCCGCAGAAAACCTGTGTCATGGCACACTGTGTCACGACAATAGCTGTACGGGGTCCTATTTTTAAGATTCGTTTAAGAGAGTTTTTACCATATTATAAGATATCTGTAATCTGTACCAAATAAACAATTATTCTATTTTATACTATCCAAAGTGGTCCTGGAAATGATGTATGGCTGTGTACGCCAAATGTGCGTGTGGTATTCGTCACGGCTAGAAGAGCAAGGGAATAAAGCTAGAATGTAATCCAGATCCAATTTCGGTGTATACCAGTGCGTACCGAGCACCACTTTGTAAGTGTATGAAACATTTTCAACAGCTCTGGCGCAGTCAATGCGCCCACTGTTAAGTCCGGATTGTGAGTAGAAACGGTTGACACGCGTACAATTTGGTGCGACAGATTGGGTTGTATTCAACAGACTTGGTCCGAAACTAGTGGAATTCTAAATTGTCGAATGTTGATGGAATCTTTGAACTAAATATTCGGAATGAGGTAGAAAAATACAACAAGATCTATGCGTTGAGGTTTTTTTGGTACAAAATTATTTTATAACAATACTGTTTTGTTTTTTGAGTGCTAAATTGTATTATTAATTCTAACTTTCTCAAAAATTTCAAAAAGTACACGAATGAAAAATTACATTTCTTTCCTGTCCCGCTTAGAAATAACGACATAGTGATCAGAGGTATACAGGGTGTAACAGGGGGGGTGGATCATCGTAAGTCAATCGATGGGAGACGTCAATACCTATCGATATAACCCCCATGTATGTTCAGCGATTTTCAATAGTTCCAAAGTTATTGAGATTTTTGTAAAAATTTTGTAAGAAGCCGGAATTCAGTATAAAAGTCTTCACTGTAGCTTAACTACTGGACCTGCTTGCATGATTTTTTTTCTAGAAATAGTTCAATAGTGGGTCTTTATAATTACGATACCAATTTGAGTCATAACCTTATCATATTGGGGTAAAAAAATAATTTTTCACAAAAGTATTACGAATCGAATTGTGTCTACCAACTTTCAAAGCCTCCAGTGAAAAAAAAGTGCCTGTGTTTTTTTTCTAGAACTTATTTTAAAAACTACCTACATTCATGGATAGTATACCCTGAAAATTTCATACCGCTACTGCCAGAGCATCAAAACGAAAATTGAACGCGAATGGCACAGGTGCCATAAATCAGTGTTTTTATTTTTCACGTAAAACTTTAATTTAAAAAATAAATCGATATGTTTCAGCAAATTTATGCTCTGTTAGTAACATTAGTAGCAGTAATTTTACAGAATTGCAAATTAAAGGGGTGAAAATCAAACAAAGAAAATTTACATAATTTTTGTTAATTATTTTTTTTATAGTAAGTGTTCATAATGGGCATCATTATTGGCTATGCATAGCTTAGACCTTCTTAAAAAGCTTTTTTGGAGGTTGTGGAATGCTTCTTTTTTGTCAAATTTTTCAGGGGCCCAAATTGTGACAAGGCAAAATGTAGTAGTAGCATTTTGCAACATCCGAAAAACCTTTGTAAAAAGGTGTAGGATATGCATAGCCAATAATGATGCCCATTATGAACACTTACTATAAAAAAAATAATTAACAAAAATTATGTAAATTTTCTTTGTTTGATTTTCACCCCTTTAATATGCAATTCTGTAAAATTACTGCTGCTAATGTTACTAACAAAGCATAAATTTGCTGAAACATATCGATTTATTTTTTAAATTAAAGTTTTACATGAAAAATAAAAACACTGATTTATGGCACCTGTGCCATTCGCGTTCATTTTTCGTTTTGATGCTCTGGCAGTAGCGGTATGAAATTTTCAGGGTATACTATCCATGAATGTAGGTAGTTTTTAAAATAAATTCTAGAAAAAAAACACAGGCACTTTTTTTTCACTGGAGGCTTTGAAAGTTTGTAGACATAATTCGATTCGTAATACTTTTGTGAAGAATTATTTTTTTACTCCAATATGACAGGGTTATGACTCAAATCGGTATCGTTATTATAAAGACCCACTATTGAACTATTTCTAGAAAAAAAATCATGCAAGCAGGTCTAGTAGTTAAGCTACAGTGAAGACTTTTATACTGAATTCCGGCTTCTTACAAAAATTTCACAAAAATCTCAATAACTTTGGAACTATTGAAAATCGCTGAACATACATGGGGGTTATATCGATAGGTATTGAAGTCCCCCATCGATTGACTTACGATGATCCACCCCTCCTGTTACACCATGTATACAGGGTGTAACCATGTAAGAAGCCGGAATTCAGTATAAAAGTCTTCACTGTAGCTTAACTACTGGACCTGCTTGTATGATTTTTTTTCTAGAAGTAGTTCAATAGTGGATCTTTATAATTTCGATACCGATTTGAGTCATAACCCTATCATATTGGAGTAAAAAAATAATTCTTCACAAAAGTATTACGAATCGAATTATGTCTACAAACTTTCAAAGCCTCCAGTGAAAAAAAAGTGCCTGTGTTTTTTTTCTAGAATTTATTTTAAAAACTACCGACATTCATGGATAGTATACCCTGAAAATTTCATACCGCTACTGCCAGAGCATCATAACGAAAATTGAACGCGAATGGCACAGGTGCCATAAATCAGTGTTTTTATTTTTCATGTAAAACTTTAATTAAAAAAATAAATCGATATGTTTCAGCAAATTTATGCTATGTTAGTTACATAAGTAGCAGTAATTTTACAGAATTGCAAATTGAAGGGGTGAAAATCAAACAAAGAAAATTTACATAATTTTTGTAAATAATTGTTTTTATAGTAAGTGTTCATAATGGGCATTATTATTGGCTATGCATGCATAGCTTAGACCTTCTTAGAAAGCTTTTTTGGAGGTTGTGGAATGCTTCTTTTCTGTAAAATTTTTCAGGGGCCCAAATTGTGACAAGGCAAAATGTAGTAGTAGCATTTTGCAACATCCGAAAAACCTTTGTAATAAAAAGGTGTCGTACTCGTTTATGCATAGTCAATAATGGAGCCCATTATGAACACTTACTGTAAAAAAAATAATTAACAAAAATTATGTAAATTTTGTTTGTTTGATTTTCACCCCTTTAATTTGCAATTCTGTAAAATTACTGATACTTATGTTACTAACATAGCATAAATTTTCTAAAACATATCGATTTATTTTTGAAATTAAAGTTTTTCATGAAATAAAAAACACTGATTTATGGCACCTGTGCCATTCGCGTTCAATTTTCGTTATGATGCTCTGGTAGTAGCGGTATGAAATTTTCAGGGTATACTATCTATGAATGTAGGTAGTTTCTAAAATAAGTTCTAGAAAAAAAACACAGGCACTTTTTTTTCACTGGAGGCTTTGAAAGTTGGTAGACACAATTCGATTCGTAAAACTTTTGTGAAGAATTGATGGTTAAACAAACTTACCTAAAGTGAAGTTTGACCGTAATTGTACGAGACGTTGCATCCGAAGAGATTTATGATAACACTTGTAGTCCACTCTTCAATGTATTAGGCATCGAACACTATTTTAGAATACTGAAAAAATAAACTATTAAAAAGACATAAGTCATCCTCATTTTACCGCTCACCTGTGACATTGACGTCTTGTGTCATTCGTTTTAGAGCTAGTTTTGCAATAATGATACTTATAAAAGGGCTATTAAGGGAGGGTGGGAACTTATCATAAATCTCTTCGGATGCAACGTCTCGTACAATTACGGTCAAACTTCACTTTAGGTAAGTTTGTTTAACCATCAATTGTACTTCGACGTTGCATCCTCGAGATTTATGATAACACTTGTAGATGTTTAGAGTACCTACAAGTTGCAAAACACATCTTTAAATGGAAACTTAAGTGTTTTAACTTATTAGTTTCAATCAGTTTCATAAATTATATGGGTACCTAATAATTCTATATTTTAATTATCATGCACATAATCGACTACTGTGAACAGCCTGTGCAATAGCATCATGATATTTATTTCAAATAATCTTTAATAAAATCTGTTAAACACCTACGAATCGCCTGTCCAATTCGCAGTTTTCCTTAAGATTTTTATCCGAAGACCCTGTCTGTTTGCTGCTGAAATCGAAGCATGTCACAAACTGATAGCTCAAAATACTTAAGTATTTGTATCACCGTTAAAGTGTTTTATTTTTATAACGACGACTAATGGTAAATCTTGTCGTGTGTAAAATGGTTTTTACAAGTAAACAATAATATCTCACGATAAGTATCTATAGTTTGTGGTGAAAACAAAACTGCCTATTATATCGCAAAGTTAATTTGAGAAAAAGCGATTGAGGTGGTCACCAATCGGAGCTAAAGGTCTAATTAAATCATCTATACAAATACTATTAAGAATAAATATTTCATTGTTTGATTGTTTCATAGAAGAGGCTCTGAAACCACTTGAAGGATTTCAGAAAACTTCCATCGTTAGAAAGTTACACTATCTGTGGTGAACATGGGATATCAATTTTTAAGTGTAATTCTTTCACTTATCTTAGTTATATTGTTTAACGGATTAGGGGCCCATAAATAAATATATTGAAGTGAATATAGCACTTCACTTCATATTGTGGTATGTAACTTAGTCTATACCAGCCCATGATTTAATACAGTCAATAAACAGATGTGTACCAAGGAACATCTTGACAATTCCGTGTAAAAAAAAAAAAACCGTATAAAACGTTTTTTGTCGCATGCGCTGCTAGACTATTGATATACTATCAGTATATTTTACCATATTAAGGAACGTATTATCAATATCTATCAAAAATATGCACCAGCATATGTCTTTATCATTGTAAAAGCCACGTCACAAAATAAATATACCCGACGAGTCTATTATGATTTCAATGTTAGAGAAATAAGTCCAACATTACTAACTCAGATTAGAGATGTGGTGTTAGTTGTCAACAAAGTTTATATGGGTATAAATAATACTAGGATCCCAAGTTGTTGTGTACTTTGGCAAACAAGGTTTGGTTTTATAAAGACCCTTAAAATCGTTTTCCAGGCATTTTGAACGCCACTCATTCGATCTCTTAACGACATGGCAGTCGCAATGTCCATCCTGAGCAATCTGTCCATTGCGTGGCTTTCTGCAAACCAATTTGCTTCCAAGTTGTCTCCATCTCCAAATACAAGTATGTAGTTAATATGCATTTCTGCATCAACAGTAACCCTCAGGCGCGTTCATCTTGGTAACTAAGGAAGGCCAGAGATAAGTAACAACCAGTCAAAAAAGGTCATAATTATGATTTCCACAAATTAAAATCTTCCTTCAGGCAATCTGCTAAGTTCATTTTCCCATTATTATCCTCAGAGTAGAAAAACATCCTACCATCCATAACACATCAGTGGTATTTTAATTAATTCTTGAACTTATAAAGGCCTTTTAATAATAAAGCACTTTCTAGCATTAAAAAAGTTGATAAAAGCTTCCCCATATAAACCACCAGTTAGGATTTCACCCCAACGTTTAGAGACTCCATCTACTATTTCTGGTTCAAACGGTATTTACCCGACCATTGAGTCACTCAAAATATCTAGAAAGTCCGAAGATCGTTAGCTTCCTCGAAGGTTCAGCATATATTATAGCAGGTCTAGCGTTTAAAAGGATCGGAGTTTTCCTTCGTACTAGATCCAAGTCGTGCTCTTGTGCCACTGTAACTACAGATCGCAAGTCAATCCAATTCTGGTTCCTTATATAGTTCCTCATCGTTTCGGTATTACCAACTCCCGCTGGCGACGAGCTGCTAAGTGGCCATCTTAAGGTTTAGACATAATTTGTACTTAGTAAAGGCTATAATCATGTCAAGGTAGTACACAATTTGTACATAGAAAGACCATAATCTCGTCATGGTACTACATAAGTTGTACATAGAAAGACCGTAATCTCGTCACGGTACTACAATTTGTATTTAGAAAAGACCGTAATCTCGTCACGGTACTACATAATTTGTACATAGAAAGACCGTAATCTCGTTACGGTACTACAATTTGTATTTAGAAAAGACCGTAATCTCGTCACGGTACTACAATTTGTATTTAGAAAAGACCGTAATCTCGTCACGGTACTACAATTTGTATTTAGAAATGACCGTAATCTCGTCACGGTACTACAATTTGTATTTAGAAAAGACCGTAATCTCGTCACGGTACTACATATTTTGTATTTAGTAGTGACTATGGAACACTACATACTTAGTACTTAGTACTGTCATGCCAAATTCATATATTTATTTGCATACAAAGTGCAGTTACACAATTTAAGTCAAGGTATTACATCTTTTGAATAAGTATATATTTATTTATCCTTAACACTCTCTGTTACTAGGGTTGCCATCACCTTACTGGTGATGCCGGATAAACACAGCAAAATCCCGGACATAACAGCGGTTTCGAAGATCATGAAGATTGTCGGTCACATTAGGTAAAACCTGGGCACTTAATTGATCCGGGGAAATCCGGACGAATGGCAACCCTATCTGTTACGCAATCACAGCATAGAGTACTGAACCAATGAAATTTGGTACAGATATTGACCGATTTTTAATCGACTTCTCTATAAAGGAGTAATGTTAAACGTCTCCACGGAGTCGCGGGCGGAGCGATAGTATTATATATACATACTTATGTATATTTTGAATTATTTCATAATAGTCGCAGTAGCCGAAAATGGCTAAGAGTCATCATCAAATTGTGATATGACATCACAATACTACGTCATTAAATATAAACCAAGGTATATAAGGTGTATGACTCATCAACGTATTGTAACAAAGTAGTGTTTAAACACACAATACTGATCAACAACCACTAGCATGTTTTCTATCACTATGGGAATTTTTACCACATTTATTTACTATTCTCTGTAATGCATATATGTGTAAAATCATATTTAATAATGTCCATATATATACTATATATAACAATACTACACACATCATATAATATCACCTTTACGCACATCCCAATATGTATTTCCATTTATTACCTATTCATATTTCAATTCACTTATATATATCTTGTATGTATTATTTAAACTATGAGTGTCTTTATTTATACTGTGTTGTATCCATAAACATACTGTCCATAATATTTCAAGAGTTTTTACTCTATTTGTTGTAATATCCAATTATTGGCTTTGTATCTTCAATCATGTGTAATTTTTACTTATGGATTTGCTGTTGGATATCCAAACAAATATATAATAATACTAAACACATCATATAATATCTCCTTTATACACATCCCAATATGAATTTCCATGTTTTACCTATTCATATTTCAATTCACTTATATATATCTTCTATATATTTCTTCTTATACAGTATTATTCAAACTATGTGTGTCTTTATTTATACTGTGTTGTATCCATCAACACACTGTCCATAATATTTCAAAAGCGTTTAATATATTTGTTGTACTATCTTAAATCATGTCCGAAGAACAATGGAGATTTGATTGACTGTACACCTAGACGGGGGTACAGGATTGACTTGGCCAACTTGGACCAATCATTATTCCTGTGGTTTTGTCATTTATTATCTCCCTTAAGACATATTTAAATGTTAAAGAAGATGGAACAAATAGGATTATAATCTACTCATGCAATTTGCATTTACTCGTATATGGGTGGCAAAATGATCTTTATCATAAGGTGATGGTGGTAACAGTCCTCAGTATCAATACTAATGAGTCGAGATTCTTTATCTGTCTCCAGACCATTTTTGAACTCAATATATGACACACAACATGATTGCCTATCGTGTGATTTTGTTTAAGTTGACATCCAAAGAAATAAATAATTTATATGTTCTTGTTACAATATTATATAATTTGTATTTAGAACAGACTGTAATCACCTCACACATAATTTCTCTTAGTGTAAACTATCATCACAGTATAACATAATGTGTATTTAGTACAGACCGTGACCGTATGTCACGGTACTACATATTACAATACTAAAACACAGATTAAACTTTAGCCATAGCTAAATATTCCCACCAAATTCTGAACTTTATTCTTTTGACATAAGGTTCAAACCCGATGAAAATTTTCAATAGGTTCAGTCCGTTGCAGGATTAAAAGAATAACTTATAAACAAGTCATATGACTCACTACAATAATTGTTTAATGATTAGTAATTTTAATTGTTATAATAATGTTCTATTTTACTTAAATTTTAAGTTGGTTTATAATGTTTATAAAGCTAAAATGTTATTTTTAAGATATTTATCTTTTATGTGACTAGCAATAAATGATTTTGCTTTGATTAATTGTTCTCAGTATGGACCATAATCCTATCATGGTACTATAATGTGCTGTGCCAAAAGGCTAAACAGAATAAATATTCCAATTTAATGTTTTAGTTAATATAGGGGGAAATTGTTTGTGTAAAACAAAACAACCATAACCCTACTTTTTAGGTGTCATAGTCATAAGTTATGTTTATGTTACATAGTAATTTATTGTAATTTATAATTACGCTTACTGCACTATTATTATCCACACCGCATTGAGCGTGTAAAACCTTTGGAAGTGATAAATTTAATCAATGTAAAGCACTTACCGGAATCACTGGATGTTTGTTGTTTAAGTAACTTTCTTTCGAGATTTTTTGTGATTAAAATGCTCGAAATCCTTACTTACGTTTCCCTTTCTCATAATTTACACTTACACTGTTTATTACTGCTTAATTACTCACTTTAAACAATAAATTACATGGATAAACATAAATCGATGCCCAACACGAAAAGCGAATGACACAAGACGTCAATGTCACAGGTGAGCGGTAAAATGAGGATGACTTATGTCTTTTTAATAGTTTATTTTTTCAGTATTCTAAAATAGTGTTCGATGCCTAATACATTGAAGAGTGGACTACAAGTGTTATCATAAATCTCGAGGATGCAACGTCGAAGTACAATTATTTTTTTACTCCAATATGATAGGGTTATGACTCAAATCGGTATCGTAATTATAAAGACCCACTATTGAACTATTTCTAGAAAAAAAATCACGCAAGCAGTTCCAGTAGTTAAGCTACAGTGAAGACTTTTATACTGAATTCCGGCTTCTTACAAAAATTTCACAAAAATCTCAATAACTTTGGAACTATTGAAAATCGCTGAACATACATGGGGGTTATACCGATAGGTATTGAAGTCCCTCATCGATTGACTTACGATGATCCACCCCCCCTGTTACACCCTGTATAAGCGTAACTCACGTTGGTTCATTTCACATTTTTTTCCCTTCGTGGGCTTACTTGTGGTGTAACAATTTTAGCGGTTAGTGTATACAGACAGTATTAAAACTGTTATTGTATTTTCGTTTCACATTGTACACAGAATAATAATTACACAGTAGTGACTCAAACAGCGGCTTCTCCTGGCACAAGTGTCTAAACACTTAAAAGGAGATTCCAAACTCAACTTGCTAAACCTAATTTTGAAAGCAATAAAGATTTTTCATTTTCATGTTCAAACAAATATTGACACCATGAAAAATTACGTCACACTCGTGACGATAATTTAGTTATTCACTATTTCATTTTCAATTACAGGATTTTTAGTCCTAGCATTTCGTTAAAAGCCATTAATTAACCCGTACTGATCCACCGATAGCCGGCCCCACCTAATATCGTTAAGGCCTCAGATAGCGAAGCCGGTTAAGCCAGTCGCTGAACTACTCAGAACGGCGGACAATTGAGTTCCTTATTGCGTTGTCTCCAATGACCTGTAGTTGGTCGTATACAAGAGTGGAACAATGCCTTTTAATAGCGTTTAGTTTCGCTTGGACACATAAACCCAGCGATCGTATTGATTGGTTAATTTAGCAGTAGTTAGCGCGAACAGTTTAGGTGATTACGTAAACAAATAGGTTTGCGCTTTGAACTTAATGGACATTTTGTCTTACTTAAGAATTCTACGTGTATTTCCTAGAATACTCAACTGGTTAACGGTTAAAATAAATATTACACAACATCACATACATAGATCTGATCCCGCGGTATGTAGCTTAAGCACTTATGTAACGGATATCAGAATCAACAGTGGATATGTCACCGTAAAATTGCAAATAAGGATAGATTGCAATCTATCTCGCGAGATTGTGAACTGTCGAATAATTGTGAACCATAACATGATGCTCACAATTTATCGTGTGATTATTCATCTGATTGCAATCTATCGAAGTGAAACTGTTAAATTGCGATCTTAAATATGTCACTTGTCAATGATGTCAATGCCTGATAGGTCAGTTATAGGCATAGCCTATAGCCGACCAATCATGGACAGCCTTAGGACAGCCGTCCGAAGGCTGTCCCTGATTGGTCGGCCTTAAAGTCAACCGTGAACAATTATTCGACAGTTCACAATCTTGCGAGATAGATTGCAATCTATCCTTATTTGCAATTTTACGGTGACAGATACACAAATATACTTAAATATATTTTATAACACACCCTAACACGGAACAAACATCGATGTTCGTCATACATATTATATTTGTCCCGAGTGGGAATCGAAACACAACTCTTGAACCCAGTCAGGGATATTAATCACTGTTCCACCGAGCCAGTCAGTCAAATGCTCGCCATTTCCGTATATTTTACTAGGTACTAATCAGATTGAGACACACCGTGTGGTCGAACCAACTTATTATAGATTATAGTATATGAATTACTTCAAGTATTGTTCTTCTATTAAAAAAAAATATTTGAATTAGCTATAACTCAAAATGTCTTTGAGATGCAGGCAGTTGTCACCTAAAATTAAGTTTGCAATTTGCTCAATGTTCATTAAAGCAATAATGCTTATATTTTTAATGTAAAGTTGTTGATGATCTTAAATAAATATATCAAGTTGATACATACCAGTGAGTGTATGATGTCGTCGGGCACGTTCCGTTTATGAGGGCAGAGGCTGTAGACTGACGAGTGGCTGAAGATGACCGGTGCCCGGGAGACTCTGATGGCGGCCCTGGTGGAGTTCTCTCCCACGTGGGACAGGTCCACCAACATCCCCAGGCGGTTCATCTCCTTGATCACTTTCTGTTGACAACATGTGGCACGTCACAGGTTTATTGTGTACAGTCAATGGTCACACTCGCAAGGCAAAAGACATAAATCAAAAGGAGAATTTCGCGAGAGCTTAACCCTTTCATCAGTGTACTAATTTGAAAATTTCGTGAATGTAGAACCTTATATTATGTGAATATGTTTCGATTGTCACTCAAAATTACGTCACTAAAATTGTATGATGTTTTTACCCGTTCTTTGTATGTCGTCTCATATTTCGCACTTTAAAAGATCTTTGTCAAAAGTGCAAAGTGCGTCGTTTAACAAATAGTTTTTCAAATGTGACGTGTGTTTCGTGAAAACTATGACCCCCACCTCCCTCCGTCACACAATGTCACACTTCGACGACCCCCTTCCTCTAATCAATGTGTGACCGTCCGAAACATGGTTTCCCCTGGTTCCTATAGTGAGTTCTGGTACCTACTGCTTACTTATCATTATCAATAATCATCTCATCTCAAAATATGCAATGCATGTTATAAACATATTTGATGTGTTAGTTCGATTTTGGCTGGCTAGATTTAGGCTTTTTTGACAGATCAAAGCTATAACAAAGGAAAAGTAAGTAAATGTTTATTCAAACAGTTGTAGGTTGAAAAAAAGTCTGTTTAATTTAAAAAAAAACAGGTTGGGAATGAATTAATTACAATAATTTTATGATTTGGAAGTTTTGCGGCGGGATGCCAGCTGCCGGTGATGTCATATTTGGCATTGTTTGTGTGAATATCACGGAAACCCGTAAAATGTTACTGCACTCAAAAGTATTATAATTTCGTTGAACCTCACCATATGCAGATATCAAGCGTTAAATTAGTTTCAATGCTTTTTATCATTCACGTATTCACGTCCGATAATGTTTGCATATTAATGTCTTATCTATATGATTTGTGATTTAAGCATGAATACATAATTCGTAATAATCATTTTGAATCAGCATGAATATTTGAACCTACTTTTTTAAACGTATTTCAGTTTATTTCTAAAATAATCTGTTTTCACAAATGAAACTGTTTCTATCATTAGTCATTACCATAACGTTGTCTTTGCATTTGATGCAGTTGAATCTATAAAGGCTAGAATAAAGTTGTATGGAATCCCAATGTGGATATGCGCTCTTAGGCAAACATTTTGGTCGAAATGTTATTTTTGGACTCTGTAACATCGACCAAGTGTCTTCGAAGGGTTCGTGGTTAGGGAATGCTTGCAAAATAGATAGAAATTAGCG
This sequence comes from Maruca vitrata, assembly GCA_039566165.1. Classification (NCBI taxonomy): domain Eukaryota; kingdom Metazoa; phylum Arthropoda; class Insecta; order Lepidoptera; family Crambidae; genus Maruca; species Maruca vitrata. The sequence goes on from CM076911.1 coordinate 5,946,198, forward strand.
AACTGCCCTCCCTTTGCTTCGGGTATATCGCTATGTAATTTCAAGCGTCTTACTTAAGCGGTTTAGATTTTTCATACAAAAGATTTTTCCCGTTAATTCCCGCTAGCGTGGGAATTTCGAGAATTCTTTTCTAAGTGCACCTCAACGGAACTTAAGCTACGTCCCATTCGAATTTCAAGAGACTACGTTTAGCCGTTTAGGCTGTGCGATATGTCAGTCAGTCAGTATCTCCTTTTATATATTCAGATTGATAAGTGTTAGTTATTTTTAGTTTTCTTCATTGTTTTTGTTAGTTAACTAAAACTTTTATTTGCCAGCATCAAAACACATGTTTAAAAAAAAAACATTATCGCATAGACGCGTTCACGGATAAAAGCTAATGTTGTTTTCCTTTGAAATTCTAGAATGAGCTCGACGCAAAACGAGACCGAACATCAAAACAACGAGATGAAAAGCAACACAAAGTTGTTTCACAGATACGCACGATGTTTTAACACTGACCGCATTGTGGACGCTGTGACGTGATAAATTCAAACTTGGCAAAAAGGCTACGTTCGCTGAATACACGTTTGTCCGTGAGTACGCCGCGAGATTTATTTAATTTTAGGTAGGTATTCAAAGAGCTCACCGCCGAGTTGTGGCTCTCAATAAATTAGCAACGATCGCGGCAATTGAATCCTGTTTCTGAATGTGAATGGATTGCGGCGGAACGGGACCACGTCTTTGACTGGTTAAATATTTGAGTCGAGGCGACCGCTGGAGCAGATAGGACACTCCGAAATGTCCTAAACGAATTTACGGTTCGGCGGACGACCAACTTTACACAGAAGATTGCAGTGCACAGGTCTGTGTGCAAATATGATTCTGTACTCTAATAAAGATTAGAATGGAAATGAAATTCAAATTTCGGTTTAAAAAAGAACAGCTTGTTTCTAGAATGGGAGCAAGCAAAAACAAACCAAGTGGAAGTTTAACAGTCACACTCGAATGAAAACAAAGTCAACAATTTGAACAACCTCCAGTTATACCACTTCCAAGTTGCGCTTAGATTTGTATCTGTTGAATAATAACCATCTAAATTACCGTTTTAACATTATTTCACCCGAAAGGTTTAATAGCGTACGCGATAACCGGCACTTGGCGAAATTAATTTTAAACATTTTCGTCCTGAAATATTACGCCCACGCTTACTATGAATTGGTGAGATGATAACAAGCGATCCAGCATTCAAATAGATAAACTACTTTATTTTTTTCTAGTTGTAGGTATTTTGTTACTGCGGATGGCGCATTTCTCGACTTGATCTAAAAGGATCATCCGTTTCCTAACATGGCAAATAAATAATTTATTTCTTAACCACCTTTTGTTAATAACATAGTATGCCACTGGCATGGGATGAACAGTATACGTTTGAGATAATACCAATTTTGTGGCAACATCAATCAACATTGATTTAATTGTATGCTTTGGTTCGTTACCGGACATTTGTCCAATCAGTTATATGCTTGAACAAATTGCAATGTACCAATTGGATTGCATCGAAAGTAAAAACAGCATTGCGGACGCGGATTCATTCGGGAAGCTTAATTGCCTTTGGGATGTCTTAACTCTACTGTGATATCGGGTTATTTCGATGCAATCAAACATTACCAAAGACGGTTATACGTTGAATTGCAAATGATATCCGTCCACTCTGTTATTTTTTTGCAATATTCCATCATCATCATCTGCCCATATTCGTCCCCACTGCTGGGGCACGGGCCTACCCTAAACTAGGGCGATAAAACCTTAGTCAACCACGGTGGCCAAGTGCTGGTTGGTTGACAACACAACCTGAGAATTTCTTCAAAGATGTGCAGGTTTCCTCACGATGTTTTCCTTCACCGTTAAAGCGTAGAATAATCGTACTTATGAATTTTAAATTTGAAAATCTTAGTGGTACCGTGACGGGGTTGAACTGGCGCCCTCTCGCATAGCAAGCAACGACCTTAACCACGCGGCCATCATCGACTTTCGAAGCATTTCAAACGTCTATACGTACAGACGATTTGTATCCGGCAAAATATTTTAAACTTTTACAAGAATATTGTTACTTTCTTACTTTCATAAGAAAATATACTTTTATTGATTCTTGTTTATATCAGATATAAAACAATGCTAGATGTAAATTCAAACATTTGTACAAATCAAAAAATAAATATTAGACAATATCACATAATCAAATTACTCTTGTCCGTCCGAAATTACTTGCGTTCCGAAAAATTTTAATTAGAAAAATAATAATAATTATGAAACATGGTTTATTTAGTGACACATACTGATAAAAATAATAATTAAAGAAAATCTCAAATGATATCGATTGAAATGATTCATACATGTGCAATAGGAGAGGTCGTTAGTCGTAAATCATCGTTTAAGCCCCAGACCAGGGCTCGATTTATTTGGCTCACCGATGCGAGTCGATTTAATAACATGCTAATGAGTTTCAGACGTGAAACGTGACCCTAGCTTTATTTCGATTGCAGGAGGCACAAACGGACTGGAAAAATTGTATTAAATAAACGTCTGCACGAATAAATTAATTGACTTTACAATTTGACTCACAAATAAGGGCTTCGTTCGTAGTTAAAAAAACTATAAAGACTTTTCACTTTTGTTTAATCGTGAAAGCTCGTGGACGAGTGAGCCGATTTGGATGCAGTTTTGTAAAATACTTATACTCGTTATTTCTTATTAATCTCACAAAATTAAATTCAATCTAAAAATAATTTTCACGATGCTTATACACCGTGAAATTTTAGTGGTTGTTTTCCCGCAGTAAAATGATTCTATTTTAGTAGTACAATAGATTTGTGCAGATATTTTTTTATTAAAATCAATAAATGCCGGGTTTACGAAAGGTTTAACCGAAACTCGAAAGCACGTTCGAACCGCTTTATGACTTAGGGTGTAAGGCTTCTTTAGCTTTAAGCATCGATTTCATGCGGCAAGCAGTACCTGATTACGTCACATCTTACAAAATAACTAAAGCTTCTCTCGTTTTCGAGTTGGAAAATTAATATTTTAAACATTTGAAATAAAATATTATTTTTTGTGGAATAATTTGCATGATTCGATAGTATTACTAAAGGCAAATCGTTCTGCCACGGGAAAGCAACCATTAAAATTTTACGGTGTATAAAATATCTACACTATCATAAAAACTTTAAAGTAGAATTTGTAAGTGCATTATTAATATGGGTTCATAAAGACCATTTAAAAAAAAATTACATGAAGTTATACTAAAAACCAAGAGAACATAAAGCTTTTAGTACTAGTAATTAATGTTTCCAACGGTACTAAGAACTCAAGATCTAAAACTACGATCATTAGCGTCAGTCTGATGGGTGCCCGCGGAAATCGGTGGAATCGCCGGAAACAATGGATGTTTTCCGAATAAGTTTCCGAGAAAGTGTAAACTTCGATCATAATAGCTTTATTGTGGTAAGCGCAAGTTCAACGCTCCGTAGCAAGCTATGTATACATAGGATTGCGGTAACTGATCACCGGCAATGATTTTGGTTAACACATATGTATTCGAGTGCATAGATACAGATATTTTGTCCTCCATGTTTTCAAGTTATTGATACAATTATACAATTGAAAGATTTTACAACACAAAGATAGCAAACAAGAGTAAAAACATTGCTGCATTGCATTTAAGTCGCTTTGGAAAAATATTTACATGCATTTTTAAGCTTATTTGATGCTTACTGAACAATGATTTTCTTTCGAGTTGTAATTTAACGACGCAGCTATCGCTGGGTAAAGAAGACATATCTGATGACACTCTCAGGAATTTACATGTTTCTCCATAATAAAAATGAAGAACGCCACGTACCACTGTAGGATTATTCGACGCTTTAACAGTGAAGGAAAACATCGTGAGGAAACCTGCACACCTATGAAGAAATTCTAAGATTGTGTAGTCAACCAACCCGCACTTGGCCAGCGTGGTTGACTAATGCCTTATCGCACTAGGATAAGCCCATGCCTCAGCAGTGAGGACGTGTATGGTGATGTGATGATGAAAATTCTCAGAGAGATTTTAATTCTCTATAAACTACAGTTCTTCATTATCACAAGCAGCTGACGATCGGGCGTAAAAAAATACGAGAGCCATGTCAATTACAAGATAATTCCATTATACAAATAATTACCGAATATCAAACGATTACAACAAAGGTAATGCCCGTACGAAACCAACGTAGGGATGCTAAAGGGCTGGTCGAAAGGGTTTATGTAATTTAATATGATCGGGTAGGCGCAAGATTCTTTTTGACGCTCAGTAATATTTGAATTCAAATGAATAAAAGGATAATTCGTAATCTCATAAGTATGTTGTTGATAAGCCACTTAACTGCTACTAAGCATATATCATTCGACGCTTTAACGGTGAAGGAAAACATCGTGAGGAAACCTGCACACCTAAGAAGAAATTCTAAGGTTGTGTAGTCTACCAACCCGCACACCTAAGAAGAAATTCTAAGGTTGTGTAGTCGACCAACCCGCACTTGGCCAGCGTGGTCGACTAAGGCCTTATCGCCCGAGTTTAGGGTAGGCCAGTGCCTCAGCAGTGGGTACGTATATGGGCAGATGATGATGATATAATATGATTTTGCTGACATGAAATTATGATTGTCAGTTCAATATTGAAGTAATAAAATCATAACTGACTATGCTAGATGGGTTGGATTTTATATTCTGCCAACATTTTTATGTTGTGCTACTTTTTCGTTAAAGATATATTTTTAACTTTTCTAGGGTAAATACTTAGTTTACAAGAGTCTGGAGATACTCAGAATATTGGGTAACTGGCTAACTCACAGCCCCGTCCACACACCCTAATGAAGTGATCAATGTGTGTTCATTTGCATCGGCAGTAATCAAACATTAATCAGCCAGATTCGATGCCATTATCGAAGCAATATGGCTGCTGTATACTTACCAAAAACATGCTGCGTTGATTTCTGTTTTTCGTCAAAATTTCCTAACGAGCGTGTGTATTGAGTTCAGTTCAGTTGAATAACCAAATTTCGACTGAGATTTTTATCAAAAGCATGTTTCTGAAAAATGTTATCCTATCCTTTAGGTACGAAAACATTTGATGTTTGAGTGGAATATCCACTATTGAATGTCTATATCACAAATTCTGAAAACTACTTAAATGTATTTGATCCATAAAACAAATTTTGAAAACTTCTTAAATGTATTTGATATTGTCTAACATTTATTATGATAAACACTATCTAACGGCGGATAGCGACTTTATTTTATACTAATGATAACATTAACGTAAGTACATATCAAAACACTTATACCCCTGTAAACAAAACTGATTCATTTGTCCACGTTCATTTGTAATTAGAATGCGAAATGAACCCGGTACCATTACATCTACCCCTCTAACTAATGCGGTAAACGGGTCGACAAATACCGCAGTTGCTTGTCACAACCGACGTGTACTTACTACACCTAGTTCTAATACATATCAATCAGTCCCTAATCAACCGTGCCTTCCCCATTCCGGCCTCCCCACACCCACCCTACTGGTCTAAATTAACGATATCGACGTTTCTTCACCAATTCAGGGGAACCAGACGAAATTCTAGCAAGTGGAAATCACATTTGATATTATAGGACAGAACGTACATTCGCCTTTGCAATTCTCAATTTTTGCTATGAATGAAACGAAAATGTAATTTATGTACGTACATATGTGAAATGTTACCTTCTTACGTTTCATAATCCGTAAGTGTACAATTTGTTAAAAAGATCATAACTTTCATTGCTAAGAAATTAAATGTGTCATGTAATGTAAACCCTTAAGTTTCAATATCTGACTTGTTTGTGTTTAATCTTACAACGATGTTCTGTACATGGATATGTATAAACATCCATAAATTACATTTTGTTAACGTGTCTGAGTATAAACATGAAACATATAAAATTGACATTTTTGTTTACCAATCAGAGGGACACAGACAAACTGCGAAATAAACACAAATAATTTCAGATAATTTATGAATCATTTCGCTACAACTGGTAAACCAACTCATCAATCTTTGCTGGACGAAAATAGGACATTTGAGCTAATTGTCTTTGGTGAGTTTACAAATAAAACCTTTACCACATTGTTGTAGGGGCGATTTTTGTATGCTTACCTCTCCGAATTCGGTGAGTCCGTTTGCGGCCGGCGGTTCGTTGGATGAATCAGCCCTATGGAACAAACGCAACAATACAAATAAATGGTGCGACAAAAGAAAATGGAAAGAAAGACAAAACATGTGCATTCGCAGTCTTTTGTTCGCAAGCAGGGAACGCCCGTGGAGACCGCCAGCTTTAGGGTTCGCTATGGCACTGTGAAATTTCCTTGGTTTCGAAAGCTTACCACTTATAAAAAAAATAATGATCAACACAACTCATGAGTTGTCATTTGTTTCTTTTACATATCCTTAGCCTTATACAGAGAATCACGTTGAAACAGATGACTGTCAATTGTTATTATTATTAATTACATCTACGAGATACGCTAAGAAGCGTATCTCTAAATCCGGGAAATAGTTACAAAGATGTTTTGAGAGGATACTCAATGGCTTCATTAAACGCGCAATAACTCGTTCAAGACATCGCTAATAATATCGCCAAGCCGGGAGAATTAAAACGATCTTTTAGTGGGGCAATTTCATGGACACCGCTATAAGACAATTAAAGAGAAAACTTGTGAACATATTTGACGTCTTCTTAACCATTATTTACTTCCGGTTTAAAATAATAGATGCGAAATCTTTCTGATTGTCTGTCGCGCTTTTACAATAAAACTGAACGTAGTTGAATGAAATTTAGTACTCAGTTGGCCAACCAACTGAAACCAATCTAAAGAAACAATTTTTGACCGCCCGCACTATAAAAGAGTAACGTTTAACGCGATAGGCGATTTCACATGCACGGCGTCGCGGGCGTAACAGTAATTAATAAATCCATGAAATATAGAAAACACGCGATAATTCAAACGATTGCATACAATTAGCAAGCGTTTGGGTTTGATTATGTAAAACTAGAATTTCTTTGTGTGATCGAATCTATCACAGAAACATACTCACTGTAAATTATGTTCTCATAAAACATGCCTGCTTAAAAATTCTGCAGCGCGATCGTAAGTTGTGACTTCGGAATCAGCGATTGGATCGATAATTATAAATATTCAGGGGCGCTGGCAACGTCTCTCGTCCTTAAGATTCAATCTTTAAGAGTATGTACTCCTACTGGATCACGAGGTTCACAATCCACGAAAGAAGTGTTTGAGAAATTGAGAGCTATTCTATTAGTTTCGAAACCAGATTCAAATTCTTTTGCCACCTAATCATTATGACTAGTGTTAATTTGATACTTTACAATTTGAATGATACCATAGCTGTAGTTTTATCAAATGAGTAGATCTCGCAAAAGTAAATGCCATGTTACTTTAGTTAATGGATTGGACAGCAAGGGTTAGTAGTTGCATTATTTGTCTTAAATTATTCAACGATTCTTGCGAGCGAATTAACAAGATATCTGTAGTTTGGCACTACACAAAAGCGATTCAATTGTAATATTCGTAAATTCAAAGCTCCGATCCACATCGCGAAACATTCTGCAGCATAATTTATAGTCAAGTGTTTATTCTGTTAACTCGGACAGCCGACCCTCAAAGGCTGAAACTTAACCGAATTAGGCCCCTTCAAATGTTGTCAAAGGTCACAGTGTAAATTTAGACAAGATATGGCACTTTGCCATGTCATGGAGAATTCAATTTGCACTTCAATTGTCCTGGTGGACAATCCACGTCAGAAGCATTACGGGTGGTATATTGTTGAAGGTTCTCATAATTGGATCACACAATTTCGTTAGAGTAAGGAGGCGACATTCAACAGTAATCTGATCTATTAAGACGTAATTAAGATAATGAAATTGGATTAAAAGGAAATGAGCGGACAGATGTGCGGAGTGTAAGGGAAAAATAATCAATTAGCAGAAAGAATTACTGTGATGTGTTACTGTTATGTTTGTGAGTTCTGTGGAATATGGATAGTGGTGAATTTACAAATAAGCACCTTTAAAAATCCTTTTTGAAATGTCAAGGGTTTTCAAAGTCTCAAATAAGTAATATTCATAGTTTCAGCGAGTAAATTCTACCAAAATCTAAGGGACTGTTTACATTTTGTAAAATTGGGTACCGAGGTACAATAGCGTAAATATTTGAGGGAGTCCCCGGTGCAGAGATGCAAACAGCCAGAAATGTGGAATAAATGCAGAATTCGCGAGACATCTACGAGGTACCGTGTTTTTCTGGAAATTTTTACAGTATTCTAAAGCATTGCGGTCCAGTACAATAAACTTGCTGACAGCTGTATTGACAAAATTATTTTGAATTTTTAACATGTTCTTGAATGATTGGTCTGGTTATAGTCAGGAGGTCGAGCCAAAGTCCCATGCCTATAAATTTCTTCTTTTTTCATCGAGCGGCCATCAACTTAAACTTATTCTCTGTTTTAGAATAGTGTATGAACCATACTTTCAGTGGCATTTCATTTAGGGAAAACAGAGTGCACTTAGATTTTCGAGCGCATTTGTGCATTATAATATGTCCTCAGTTGACTGATCTAATGGCTGAAACCTTCTTTTATTTACAAAGGTGACAGAAACTCTCAGCGTAAATATTATATCTCAACGACTATAGTTGACATGACGTCAGAAGTATATTTGTCGTTGTTGATGGAACGACGTTAAGAGCAGCACAATTTTTCACAATATTCCTGTTTGCATTATCCCTCTGGGAACTAATTGAGTTTCGCTTGAGGAAGCTGCAGTACAAACAGCGCTTATTGTAAACAACGGCTGTGTCTACCCCAAGCGATGTTGCTTTAAAGGCTCTATTATTTTAGAATTTGTACTTTGAAAAATTGCGTAGACTTTGGCAAACATTTCGTTAAGTATGTCTTTACTTGTTACCTACAGAAAGTCTTACGATGGTTTCATAGGGCATGAAAATATTGAGCAATATTTGTAACACCCACCCACATACTTAGAATTTTCATAAATACCAATGAGGGTGTTTAAAAAACACGAGAAATACGATGATTGTGAGGGAGATAAGCTTTATAGACGTCATCATGTCATGTTGACCTCATGTCTGGACCTCACGGCTGCTTGTTATCCTGAACGTCCACTATACAGGAAAAACGGCCTTTGGTTGATGGCAATTAACAATAATGATTATTCTCTTTGATGAGAATACAGTATAAACGCGACAGTAACAATATGACAAAGGCGTTTTAAATAACTTAAAGGCTGCCTGAAATAGTAGCGCAAATAAAGTCGGACTATGGCATTATACCAGCACGAAAAAAAATAGAGGGGCTTTAATCTTTCAAAAACGCTTTTGTTGGCGCATTTACTTGGTTTGTTAAGGGAAGATCAATCGACAATGCCCGGAGAATTCCTGGAATACAAAATTCCGCACGTGTATTTTAATCTTTGATCTGAGACTCTTATTTACAAGAAATGCTAACGCTTGTTATTGAAATTCTGAGTATGTTTTGCACTAATAAACTTGTATTGACACGAGTGTATCACGTTTCTGTGAGCCTTTAATGTTGAGTATATTAAGAAAAAGGAGGAAGACACGTTTTCAGTTACTTGGACAACAGTTAATAATTTTTGCCTTCTAAACTAACTCAGAACTAGAACTACGTTCGGGCGTTGTTCTTAATACAACATGTTTTTTTTTAAATACACATGTTGACGAATCAAATACATCTCAATATCCCCCCACATGTGTGAGGTAATCATCCGGTGAGATGAGTCGCTAATTATCTAGGGTAAACACAAGAGGGGAAATTGCTAAGTCACGTAACCTCTTTTTCCGTTACGCCCCAAAGCCTTTCTGAAGGGCTGAGAATTAAGCTAGAGTTGCGATAAATTTTAATGAATATCGATTATCTGTACATTTGTAATTGGCTCTTGCACGGATTACTTTACAGGATTTATACAAGAAATTGATTGAACTCAAGAGTACAATACGTAGGGGTGAGGTCCAACTGCAACATAATTGGTTATTTCTGACGTGACATTGACCGACATGTCATTATTCACCAATTTTCTCGTAGCAGTTGGACCTTATATCTACGTCTTGCCATCATCTCATTCAGACGATGGAAAGTGATATACTCGTGAACCGTAATGAAATGGTATATACTCTTATAAACGTTCCAGAAAAGCAACTGAAGTAGGCCTGTGCCCATCAATGTGGAGCTGTATACACCATGTGAAAAATGTCACGCGACACGTGTCGCTTGTCAATTAAAGCACACATTGAGACTGCCCGACTTCGCCCAATATGTACTGGTTTCAAATAAATAAATAATAAATAAATAAAATAATGTGCTCGAGATGTGTCTTTGGAAATGGCCCGGCTTCGTTTCTCCATCTGTTAATACTGTTGTCATGGGGCATTGTATGTATAAGGCGTCCGACCGTGTTCCGGCCATGGTGGCCGATCTCAATGGAAATCAGCCAATTGCGCAGGGCGTTTTAAAGTGCGAAAGTGTGCGCGCAAAGACACTATCTGTTCCCTTACTCTTATAGTTCGGTGAGACGGCAATCCCTCATGATCGTAGAGAGAATCGGGTGCAGAACCACAGGCCTAACCTGCTTTCCGAGCCATGGACTTTTATCCGCCTACATCCTGACTCCTGGATGAGAAATTCATAACAGAAAACTCACACAAATGTTGCCTAACTGAACCGGGGACCTCGCGGTCCTAACGCAGCAGTAGACCAACGAGGCAGTTAACACATTGTCATGTGGCATTGTAGCCATAGTACATCAGTGGCTTTTAGATCAAACGCTCCGCTTGGATTTGTCCTAAGTGGCTCTATTTCATAGGGGCCACAACTGATCCGGCTTAGTACCGGTGCAGGTAACGACGCCTCGTTTGCCTTGGCTTGGGCAGCGACTTCCTCTATTTACGTCCCGAGAATTAATTGGAGAGGTTTAGTTTTGACAACAGCCGGCTGACTGTTACACGTGCAAAATAAAACATAAGTATGCAATACCGGTGAAAAACAATTTACATCTAAAACTGGTTATTATGGGTCTACACGCGATAAAAGGAATAGCAAATACATATCCTACTTTCCAATATTTGGTTGGTTTACACGAATCATGGCATGGTAAAAAAAACACTTTTTAATGAAATGAAGCGCGATAGTAAACAATTCAATCGAAAAAGAAAAATTCCAATTTTGATGTTTGTACGTGGTATTACTGAATATTTATATGTTTTTCTGTATATGCACTGCATGTGTGTTTCCTTAGTAAAAAACTAATCGAATTTGCCTGAAAAAACGAATACCTACAACACCGTGCTTTCTGTCACCAAAATAGGACGTCGGCTTTGACATTGTTGCCCAGATATTAGCGACAAAAATTGCTCCTAGTAAATTACGATAATCTACAATGACTTAAATCTTGTTTAAATTACTTAATTCCATTATTTAATCATAAATCTTAGCTTAGTATTTAATGGACGTGACCGATCGACATCCCTGATTAGTTTACCTGATATGAGCATTCTATTCTACCTCTACTATGCCCTGTAATAGCAATATCATCAGGCGTTGATACGATTATCGGCGTGAACAATGCCGTCATCTCGGTATTCATTACAGGAATCAACGTTAACATCATGATAGCCAGTAATCAAACGCGGGTTTGTCGACTAGCCTCTGACCGCATCGGATCTAGTTAGGCATGTAGTTGCGCGTTCAAATGGTACCTGCGCTACATTCCGCTCATTAGAACGACCTCTAATTTGCGAGGCATTTTCAGCTCGACCGCGTGTGATTCAAATATCGTTGTCAGCGGGGCGGTTAAGCCGCGCCCAATCTGCTGCTGTGATACAAGGCAACAGATTTCAGTCATGGCGGGCGATCGCAATTTAGAGCAGCCAAGTGCGCAGGACATATTATAGTGCACAAGTGCACTCTCTATTCACTTACTCTCATAATTCGGAGAGACTGCAATCCGACATGAATGATGAGAGATCGGGCGCAGGACCACCGGCTTAACGTGCTTTCCGAGGCTCGGGCGTTCAACCGCCAACTGCCTAACTCCGGGCTGAGAGAGAATTTCATTACAGAAAAACTCACACAAATTTTGCCCGACCCCGGACTCGAACCGGGGTCCTCCGTCAATAGACCAATGAGGCAGCTACACAGTGCTGTGATAACACCGTTATTAGGAAAGATGAATAAATATTTGTCCATCGCCATGAGATGTGTATTAGCGCGGTGACAGTATTAAGCCCTTTGCAAGTGGTACAATATTTAGCGGATTCGCTCGAGTGGCAAATGGAAGTGAGATAGACTCCCGAAATGGTGTCGGACGCTGACTGAATGCAATTGCGAGGTTGCAGTGTGGTCACACAAACGAAGGGAAAGGAAGTAGAGACTGAACGCCGATGGGCAGTAAATTAACGTCATTGTTAGTAGAAAATGTGAGATTATTAATTATATACTCGTACCAGCTGTGTGTGTGACTTCATCCGCGTGCAATAGTTATTTACGCGGTTAACCTTTATTCATACAAAAGTTTTTTCCGTCAACACCTGTTTTCGTGGGTTTTTTGCAATATCCTGTTGCAACTAAGCTTTAAGTTTACTTAGGTACCTGCATGCCTTTCAAGCATCTAACCTAAGCGGTTTGGATTACATATCGATTGCAACTGGTGCGTGACTGGCTAATTATTAATTAATTAACATATGTACAATCTGTCGCTTATGACTGGCGTGTATGTTTATGACATGTGATCGTGGACAGGGACATAACAATTTAAAAATTAATTATTTTATTCAATGTTTCACATCATCACTTATATAGATGTTCTCATTCCGAAATAAGTGAATGAGAAAGGAAAGGAAATAAGATTTTATTTCCGTAGCATCAAGTGTGGAATAGAAAAATATGCATACATATTATGTATTAGGAAGAACACACCCAGACACCGAAAACATGAACTCTCATCACAAAGATTTGTGTCTCGAACCAACAACCCCCGGCTGCATGTACAGGGGCACTACCAAATACGCTATTGGGTCAAGCGTAACGTACCGAGATTTCGTACAACATACATATTATGAAGATGCAACTAATCTTACTACTCTACTCTATAGGATACTCAATTGATAATTGACAGTACATAGGAAGTGTATTTTGAAAATAGTTCCCCTACAACTTTTTAAACAAATAAAGTTCAAATGGCTGTTTAATAACATTGCGTTGATTTTAGTAATTGAAGAACAACATTTACATCACTCTATTTCATTTACACCAGTTAGAATGTGCTTGCATAGACGGCTATGATACATACGATGTACACATGTGTAATGCAGGCCATATTATATTGGCACGATTGATAACTATTAGCTATTCGAACTGACGGCAAATAGGTAAATCAAACTCGAGCTTATCCGATGTCTGGCGAATACGCAACACAACTTTGGGAATTATGTATCAGCTTGCAAACTTATTGCATGCTACGGGAAAACATACAAGCACGATTTCGTATTGTAATACAAATGATATTTATATTTAATACGCGAATTTATTGGCTGACTGGCTCGATGGAATAGTGGTCAGTGCTCTGTTCCAAGAGTCGTGGGTTCGATTCCCACTCGGTGCAAATATTTGTATGATGAACATATGTGTTTGTTTAGTGTCTGGGTGTGAATAATATATATTCGAGATCAGCCAAATGTGCAGGACATATTATAGTGGACAAGTGAATGCGCAAACACAAATGCACTCTCTGTTCACGTACCCTCATAGTTCGGGGAGACAGCAATCCGACAAAACCGATAAGAGATCAGGCGCAGGAACACCGGCTAAACGTGCTCTCCCAGGCACGGGCGTACATCCGCCATCTTCCTGACTCTGGGCTGAGTAATTTCTTAACAGAAAAACCGTAAATTTTACCCGACCCCGGACTCTAACCGGGGACTTCCCGGTCCTAACACAGCACTTACTACCAATATAGACCAACGAGGCAGTCAACTGTAATGATGTGACATATTCTATGACCGCTATTCTGGCTCCATTATAAAAAGTCCAAGTAATTCAGATATTTTTCTCCGCGGATTCGTCGTCATATTTCCGCTGTAAGTCCATAGTAAATTAGTGCGCTCTTTGTTCCCGGACCAGGGACTTATTGCGACGGCGTGACATTAGTTCAGTGAATCCGCGCGGCTTTGCTTGACGTATGCCTCAGCCGCGATGGTCTCTTAAGATCCGGGGTAATTATGGAAGCGTTACCAGTTGTCTTAGCCGAGCGGGAAACGCATCTACTTAGACGATTTTTTATTCCAGGATGACCTCTCTCGGTCTGACGGTTAGCGGCCGTGAGATCCGCAATGTCCACATATAAGGTCTATCCAACACATCATCTAGGCGATGCGAGAGTGCGTGAGTATGTAAAGAAAACCGGCCAAGTGCTAGGCGGACTCGCGCATGAAGGGTTCCGTAGAAATTATGTATAAAAAAAAAATGGTACCCGCCCTTAATTTTTTTTTTTTCGGCGTCGGAAATAAATACATCATTTGTAAGATACAGTTTAACGTATCCGCCGTCAGACCGACGGCGAAGGCTTAGTCAGGTTAGGTTAGTTTAGGGGACCCTACCCTTTTTATGTACCTTTTAGGAACGGGAAACCAAAAAATAGGCGTCGCAACAGTATAGTGCTCGTTGGTCTATGGGTGGCAATCACCGCGTAAGATAAACCATCGAATCTCAGATCGTGCCTTTGTGTGAGTTTTTCTGTTAAGTAATTACTCAGACCGGTGTCAGGAAGTTGGGCGCACGTTATCCGGATATCACGTCGGATAGCCGTCTCACCATCGGAGTGGGGGAACAGAGTGCACTTGTGTTTGCGTGTTCATACTCGTATATGTCCTGCGCAGTTGGCTGATCTCGAATAAAATAAGCCGTATTAAGTCGTAACTGTCATTCATACGCGTGGAACGCCCATCATCAGCCCATATACATTCCCACTGCTGGGGCACGGGCCTACGCTAAATTAGGTCGATAAGGCCTTAGTCAAATTGTGGAACGCCCACAGTTGCAAATTATTCGTCACGTTGCTCCTAAGCAACCCTGGTCAAAGCAAGCCAACATCGTAGTCAGTTAGAAAATACTCGTCATTGATAAGCCTTGTCGTTTATCTAGGACAATGGTTCCGTGAAGATGTTTGTCGTTAGGGGCTAAAAGAAGTAATTTGGTGTTAGTCAATGACATACAATCTTCTCTTCTTCTTATCGTATGGTTTATGAACAATCTGGTGTCAGAGTTTTTAAACCGCCCGTAGGCCTCTGACATGGCTGCACACACCGTTGAAAAAATTCTCAGGTGTGCTGGTTTCCTCACGATGTTTTCCTTTTTGATGACATAAAATGATGAGATATTTGAAATGGGTCGCATCCTTTTATCTGATTCTGATAATTACACGCGGATGTTCTGAATACATTCATTAATTAAGATAATGCAACACCGTCTTGCTAGATTAAAATTGAACTCTTTGCTGATCGACCTTAATACTTTTGAAACTGTTAAAGTAATCTTCTTCTCGAGTTTTTACCTTAAACAAAGGCTTTCCGGGAAAAGAATGCTTGCATCCCGAGGGTCCTTTCAGGACTCCTAAGTATATTTTACCTGATGTCACAAAGGATTTATCAAGGGCCGCTCTAGGGAAATGCTAATTTTCTCTCTTTAATCGAATGCTTACTAGAAAAGTTAGTTTACTTTGAAATAATACTTGTTTGTTTTCGCTTCATAATTGAATTCTTATCAATATTGAAAGTTCAAAAGTGTCTCTTTTTAGGACGATTTAGTTAAAATTTTACCTGTCATCCCGAATTAATACGGTATTCGCAAAACCCGGTATTTCGCTTAAATTTGTTATACATAACGCGAGAAAAAAAAACAAGTAAAATTATATTGAAAAACCAGACATGTGCGTGTTAGATCGCGTAAGAAGGGTTCTGTAGTAATTTATGTACACAACACTTATCGTGGTACATTTGACAGGACGTAGGTCGACGTATAAAGTCATAAGCTAGGTCTATATTAAGCTCAGTCTGATTCTATACCTAGCCTGGCTGACGTGTGCTGAGCGGAAGTAAATATTTAGCCGGGCCTTGACGTAATTAAACGATCTGCCTCTACCAGCCACAGTGCAGACAAATTGAATGAGCGTTATTACGTTTCAGTTAACAAGATTCGAATCGAATTGAAGATTCGAAAATCGATTGTGGTATCGGTTACTCCTCGGTGCTAGAGCACTAGTAAGAACAATACCTATTTTATGTTTCGTTGGATAATTTCCGAGAGGACCGGTTCGAGTTGGGTCGGGTAAAATTTGTTTGAATGAAATTATTCAGCCTGGAGTCAGGAAGTTGGCGGTTG
Organism: Maruca vitrata; assembly: GCA_039566165.1. Taxonomy (NCBI): domain Eukaryota; kingdom Metazoa; phylum Arthropoda; class Insecta; order Lepidoptera; family Crambidae; genus Maruca; species Maruca vitrata. The sequence continues at coordinate 5,962,733 of CM076911.1, forward strand.
CACGCCCGTCCTTTAAGCTGGTGGTACTGCGCCCGATCTCTCATCGGTCATGTCGGATTGCCGTCTCACCGAACTATGAGAGTAAGAGAACAGAGAGTGCACTTGTGTTTGCGCGCGTACTCTATCTGTCCTGCGCACTTGGCTGATTTTAATTGAGATCGGCCGCCATGGCCGAATACGGTCGGATGTCTTATTACTAACTGAACTTGCACGGAGTTAGTTCTCTGTCATTTCCCGCACTGAGCACTGGCCTGATCGTCCGACTCTCGCCATCAGATAAGACGATTACGCAGAAGGCTCTTATCTTCAACTTGAAAATTGTAAGTAGCTCGGGTTTTTAAGTAATTTAAAATCAGTTTGAAAACAGCTTTGCAAATTTAAATTCCTTAAAGAGTCCCCAGCAACGTCTTGCACTCAAGTTAAATTAAATCGATTGCAAAGACTTTTCCGTCGTATTCTTATAAAAACTTCAAGTTGAAGAATTTTGAAAAATATTTTCTTTATTTTTTATACAGGCGACATGATTTAATTAATTTGGTGGCGATTCGAGATTAATTATACCTACTAACGAGCACGAAATATCGATCTTTAGAATAAATAATGTCAGTCCATATTCAGTACCTTCTTGTTAATTAGTCTTGGTTTTCTTCCCGTTCTACTAAATGATACTTATTGTAAAATTTACATCTTGACTTTTTTAAATCCTTACTTTCGACGCGTTCAGCCACAAAAAACCACGAATGACTAACTTTCTGGACCTCATTTACGTTTTGCATTATATTTACTTCTTTATATCTCTATCTTCTCCAGTTTCTATCGAGTTTCTTGCCGGTGTCTTCTTGGTAGAATCAGCGTTCGTTACCGGTGGCAGTATTACTGATCTATTGCAAATTTATAACTATACCAACTATTTATAAGTGCGTGTAAAGCCATATAAAAGTAAAGGAATATTGACTTTTGACTTTCCTCTTTCACCATTCCCAATCTAACTCATTTTCCACGGATGACTGAATCTAACACAACTGCTGAATCATTTCGAACATTATCATTTTAGGACGCTAGCGGTGGTCAAAGTAGTTTTACGCTGGAAACTAATTGGGATTACTACTCGAATCACGTTTGCACTGGGAGAGCGGTTGTTTTTGCATGGCAAATCGAAATCAATGGACGGCCGCCCGAATAGTTCTTGTACAGTCAGCCAAGAAATTGTTCAACCACTTTTGATAAAAGTTTCTGCGAGACGTAACAATCGCTAAGGTTGACTTTCCATTGACACTTATTGCCAGGGATAATTTACCTTGTTGTTTCATGACGTTCAAACGAATCTCAACTGTAGATCGATCACATTTTTGGCTGACTGTACGTACATAATGAGCGCGCACCGAAATCCGAATTCATAAGCAGAACCACAGGGGCTTATAAATGCAAAAGCATATTCTCCCATGTATAGATTGTGGTGTGTGGGAGTTAACGGAAGATTAGAGGAATTAATACTACGGGAGCTTTGGACGGCCGGAAGCTCCAAAGATAGATATATTCAAAAGCTCTTTAACAAGGCAATTTCACAGTTACCGTAACAATTCTCGTAATTTGTTAACAACGATCATTTTGATGATTAAGAAATTATTCGTTGGCCAAAAATAAACTCGCAAGGCGTAATTCGCTTGACTACACGTTTAACAGGTATCAGATTTAACATTGTGTGAAATTATCGGAAATCGAATACAAGTATGAAATTTTAGTGTTCGTATTCTTTGAAAATGATTATAATTATCACTTAGCTCAATTACTTGTAATTATATGAAAGAAAACTGAGCGTATTCACTTCACATTTAGATATAGGATAAATACTTGTTAAAATGTGGAATACGGCTACTATTAATTAATTGCGAGCACGTTTTAATTTAAAAATACTTTCAAATGGTATTTACAGATTTTCCAAAAAAAAAAAAAAATTTAATTAAAAACGCGCCCATCTCCCATAAGTTGAAAAAAAGTCTTGATTATACGTAAACGTATTTCATAGCCTGCTATTTCCGACTTCAGTCCCACATTGTTAATCTGATCTAGTTTCTCGATACACTTACCATGGAGTGTTGCATGTGTGAGTGAGGGTCATGTAGCGGACGCCGAGCTGGTAGTAGCTTCGAAGCACTCCGAGGGAGTTCGCTATGGAGTGACCTCCTTCGATGCCGATCAGGGAAGCGATCTTGCGAGGGCGGGCACTGTGAGCTTCCAGGATGTCTGTTAAATAGGAAGTCCGGTTTAATAGACCAAATTGAGTTAAAAAAAAGTAGAAGGCTGACTCGCCGCACCTTTTGTCTGATGCTATTTTATATAACGGCAATATGCGAAAAACAATCACGTCTGTTGGATCAGAGCCGACCAAATTTTTTTGTTTTTAGTATGTGTCGTTTTTTTTAACTAACTAATGCGTTACAAAACTTCATGAAACAACGGATTTATCCCGAAAATCATATCTAATCTTAACTTTTAATAATTTAAATAATGCCGTAAGATGAAAACTATAAAAGTATTAAAACTTTCAGGCTAAGGCACCTTAGTAGTTTTCGTATTGCAAAGACATTACCCAGGAAGCCATTTGAAGTTCGCTCACCGATACGAATACAAAACTACTGGCTTATTGAACTGAAGTGACTGGGGATCACAGAGCTATCTTGGCTAAATGAGATCCTTCCATAATCTGCGGTGTAAGCTTATAGTATGAACTCTTTATTTTTCGAAGCGGTCTACGAAGTCCAAAACGTTCTATATAAAAGATATTTCTTTATCTATTGAGTTAATTGAAGTATTTCCATTTACTACTCTACTTATTAAAGGTAGGTCGTGATTAAGTTATAAAATAATTATGATCAAAATGAAAGTTTTCTATAGTTACACAATTTTAATAAATATTGAAACTTTGAGTAAAAATTGCGTTCGAGTATTGATACGATTATTAACATAAGAATATTAGTGGGAATAATACTAAACTTGTCTGACAAAAGGGTTTTATTCGTCTTTTATTGGAAGGGTAACTTCAGATAACGTACTATGCATTAGGCTGATCTCTATTGAGCCCACAGCTGAAAGCGATTAAATAGTAATGCTCTCGGAACTAAGCGCAGCAAGTCTCGAAATCGGATTGTTGATGAATAGGTCAAAGACAAGAGTCATGACTAACAGCACCGAAGATAGGGTAATGGTAGATGGACAGCTAATTCAGTATGTCGATGAATATGTTTATTTGGGCCAGATAGTCTCTTTCAGAAACAGGTTAGAAAAATAAATCAAAGCGGCGCATAGATAACGCCTGGAAGGGCTTCTGGTCCCTGAAGATCTATATGAAGGGCAACCTTTCTTGTTTTTTAATTGATATTAAACAAAAAAATTGGAAATTGCAAAGCTTAACTTACGTAAGTACTAAAAGTGTGATCAATGAATCACTCAAGTCATGTAACGAGAAATTCACGAGATGGTAATACATAAGCGTGAAGTCCAACTGCAGCATGATTGGTTGTTTTTGACGTGACATTAGTCGTGTCAATATTCACCAATCACGTAACAGTTAGACATCATATACACGTCTTGCTATCTATTCGATTCCTCATACGCGAAAATCCTCATTGAGATCTGTTAATTGTGTACGAAATAATTTTGTCACTCAATCACGAACGTCTCAATATTACCTCCGGTACCGTTCTCGGTTCCGATTAAATTCCGTCAGCTCCTAAAGCGGAGTTGGTCGTCTCCTTTCATAGAGGTGGCTCGGAGCCAAGCCTGCCAGTGTTTAATCTTGTCAGAAGGGCGGCAGTAACCTCCTTGTTTATACGATGCTTTAAACTGTCGCGTTTCTACACCAAGTTATGTTTTTGTCGGTTGCAGCGAAATTGAACATTTCCAATGGCTGGGGTAAAGGGGCTGCGTGAAAACATTGGACGATCGTAATGATTATTTCGATGATAAACTAAATCGCGTAAGATTGATGATTGAAATTCGGTATGCAGGTACCCTAATGAACTTTAAGCTTTCTTGCAACGCGATATTGCAGAATTCGCATGGGGACGGCAGTTATTGGGAATAAACTTTGTATGTAAAGTCGCGGGTCTATAGAATTGCGCTATCGCAATTCTGCCGAAGCCTATGCTTATAATGACGATATATAAATGTACATTCACGCAAATCTACTGAACCAATTTGAAATTTTTACAGGCTCCATTTCAACCTCAGTAGGTAGGCATTATTATACCTAAGTATATGCGTATATGGTAACAGTCATACGAGATGCTTGTTAAAAGTCCGTGTATCAGTCACAGACCTGTCAAACTGAAAAAAAACAACTATAATACGCGTCATGTTAAAAATTATCTCTTCAAATAAAAGCCTTTAAAATGTGACCTATCATTGCGCTGGTCCTTATCGGGTGAATTTCCGGCATGCCGTCCCGGTTACGCCCAGAATTGTGGGGAGCTTGAGTTTAGCAGTTGTGGTTAGCTTTTATTAGCAAAGTCCAATATAATCGAGTCGAGGGCTCCGGGATCGGTTTTTGCGCGTCGGTCCGGTTTAATCGCGAATAATCATCCCTTTCCGAACGTTTGCGGAAACGCACTCTCGAAATTGGAAGCCGTAGGTACGTAAGTACCATTTAGAGTGAACGATAAAGATTCGAATTTGAAATTTAATTCGAGAATTGTTATTGCGCCAGTTTAGTTGTATGTGTGTGGCGCCCGGAACGGTATGCAAATTAATGAACGGGGACAACCAGTTTGAAAAGATTTCATAATTTAAGTAATGATTTGTGATTGGCTATCAGATATTTGTGGATATACGCAAGAAATATCATAACATGGTGTGCATATTTACAAACATATTTTTAAATAAAACGAGACAGGGCTTAAACTAGCAAGGTAAGAAACTTGAAATATGGCAAAGGGGTTTGTTTCACAAAGTAGTGCACTAAGAAATATTTTTGAAAATGAACCTACTAATGGGTAAAACGGGGGAGCAAAGTTAATATGTAATTTTCCCGATTTTGAAGTAACGAATAAAATTTCGTATTAAAGTTCTTCATTGAAAGCCATAAAATACGTTTAAAATGTCTTTTTCGTAAATCATCCCTTAAGCGTTCAAAAAAAGGTATATGTATCAACGCAGACGGAGTTGCGTGTTCAATATAACATATTGAACACTAACACACTCCTATCATATTATGAAAAGAAAGAAAGTTCCATATCCGTGTTATTTGGAGTCGGTTACTCAAATGGATACAACTAAAATACGTTAAGTTATAGCCCTAAATTTCCCCCATTCCTGCATAAGGCGCCGTAGCTCAATGGTAGAGCGGGCACTGTATGTGTGACAGGTTCCTGGTTCGATTCCAGGCGGCGCCATCTCGTAACAAAATGTCTCTCCTTTTTGTTTTTTTTTACATTTTTAGGTTTCGTCGGTTCGTACTCAAAGGGTAAAAACGGGGCCTTATGACATCAATGTCCAAATTATGTATTTCTGTTTCCTTTATAACAAAAAATACTAAAAAAAATCTAATATTTAAGGTATGAAAATGAATCCCGTACAAAACATATGATTTTTTAACAATAAAACAATGAAACTACGGAGCTCTTAGTGTGAGAGTTCGACACGCACTTGGCCGGTTTATCATTTCAACAGCAAGGAACAAACACCGATGTTCATCACACAAAATATTTGTCAGAGTGGTACTCGAACATACGACTCTTGGAACCGCCAGCTAACCACTGTTCCACCGAGCCAGTCAAACATGTCAAAATCTATGTCACAAACCATTCGCAGGTTCCAATAGGAACAGCTTAAGTGCAAGTTTACCGAAGCGAAGTTATGCGGCTAAAAAAGTCGAACGGTCTGTTGGATCTGCGATTTCATTCTTTAAACTTCGTTAAGTCTTCTTATAAAAGTCTCAATGAAAACAAAGAATGAATCCCAAGTTTTTTTTCTCTTCGTCCGAAAGAATTGCAATCTCAGTATATTAGGATGCCGCTGCCGTCCACGCTAAACTAATTTGTAACTTTAAAACTGGATCGAACCGGACACAGCCGGATTTGTCTTGTCGCCGTTTTGTACTTTGGCGAAATTTCGTTTCCACATTTTATACGTAGCACGTAGCTTGTTGGATTTATTGCTTTACGGTTTTGTAGTGATTTTGGCAGAGGAAAATAAATATAGTTTATAGATTATTGGTTTGCACCGTAAATCAAATACTGGTTTGATTGGAGGTGATTTATTAAATTAAATTTAAATGTGTTCACCAAATAATATCTACCTCAATGTATCACTATATCACATCATAAAGAAAACAAACGCACAACGCAGATATAAATACGGAGATCATCCTTTTTTTGAAGTTAAGTAAAACTACCTAAATGTGAGAAACATTCTATGGAATCTATTGAATCCACACAAGCAAAATAACGCCGAAAGGTCGAGTTGTATTGGAAATTATATTTGATACTAGCGGCAGCCCACGGCTTCGTCCGCGTGGAAATAGTTTTGACAGCAATGATTTATTAAACCAGCCTTTATTGTACCTTATAAAATAAACTATTTATTGGTGAAAATCCCTTCAACACTGGTCCAGCCGTTTTGGAGATTAGCGGGAACAAACAGACAGACAGACTAAAATATTTTCAATTGTGTTTTTGCTATCGGTACCCGATGTCTATTTAGTAAATATTACAAAAACACACTTCAAGTGTATAGATAGCGTGTTACGCGCCGCAATACTACTCCACTTTAAGACCCATGCGAATCGCATGGCGGCCCGTTTCCCCTCAATAAAAAATAACAGACTAGTTGAAGGGGCGAGAGCAGCCCCATCTAGTGGTCAGTTTGATAAAAGGCACCCTTAATGAACGAGAGTATAACTGCAGAGTGCGCACTTACACCAGAGGGCACTAGCGTATACAGTAAAAAGTTTTTGAAAGATTCAAATAGTTAATTTGTATTTGAAGACGATGTAGTAACTGCAGTTCAGAAGGGTAAGCTTGGTAAGGTCATGTTGTGAGGACGAATGAAAGACGATTAACGAAGGGTGTGTATAGAGAGGGTATAAATAGAGATATCGACAGGGGAAGACCAAGAAAGACCTTCCATGACCAAACAGATCAAATCTTAAAGAGAGGTCAAATCAAGAATACCCGTAACTGACGAACATGCATGAAGAGGTTGATAGATGTGGAAGAAGCGAAAGTGGTGTGCCAGGACCGTGGCACATAACAGAAAGTGATCTCTACCTCACCCTTTGGGAAAAAGTCGTGATTAAATGTATGTATGTATTTGTATCTAATTGTGATATGAGTATTGTCTGTTGCGTAACGGAAAACCCACTGTTTCGGACACTTTATAGAGATCGCGGTCACGGGAAGTATTTTCGTTTATATAATATCTCTACTAGTAGGTAGTCCACTTCACATTTCAAACGTGTAGTAGTGGTTAGATAATAAAGGTAATACGCCGGCGTGTATTTCAGTCCTCAGTCGCATTTATAGTAACTATCGGCGCAGTCGTTTAAAATGATAGGCAAGGGCTTTTTATTTTTGGTCTTTCCTTAGGCTTTAGAATATTTGAACACCAAATTATATTTTAAACCGTTTTAAAAGCTTAAAAGCTGTATGTATTCATCAATTCACATTTAATAATATTATTAAGGATAATAATAATTACAACATAAAATTTAAATATTATCATCATAAAATACGAGTATTATACATTAGATAGTGACGCCATCAGTGAAAAGCTTTGTGTAAGGGCAGTTCACACTACATCCGATTAGAGGTGAGAGCCATCCACTCCCCCGCAAGTCCTGTGATGATGACGAGGCTACTACAAGCCATCACCGTACGAGAGTGAGGAAAAAAAATACACTACATCCTATCCGTAGAAATAGTTTTACGGTTACTCGGGTTTGTCATTTCTCGGAAACGGATCGGGTTGGGATCGGACCTAGCGCGAACCGCTCCGACATCCCTTATTAATCTTTAAGTTACCTGTGACGGAAGTGGCGAGCTGCAAATGGTGCGGGTACTTGTCGACGAGGCGACGGATGACGTCGATTTGCTCCAGGGTCAGCTGAACAGCGTCCTTGTTCTGGGTAGCGCAAGGCACGAAGGCTGACCAGAACTGGGAACAATGTGAGACTCATTAGAGATGGGTACAACTGAATAGAGTAACTATCGAGTTTCTTGCCGGAGTCTTCTCGGTAGAATCAGCGTTCCGAACCGGTGGTAGAATCTTATTATTACTAATGTGACGATTTATAAAGGATGTATGTAAATTGTCTATATAAATAAAGACAATTTTGATTCAGATTTGACTGAGGCTAAGTTTAACGTAAAGTCCGCCATTTCAAACGCTAACTAACCTAAGCTCATACTCGTGGCAGGTAAGCTGTGTCAATCCATTGAGTTCAGAGGACTCTTTAAACTAAGCTGGTTGTAATAGAGTAGTTTCCTAAGTATTATTTCGCATGCCATTTCATAATTAGTACTAAGGTTAAAGTATATAAACAAAATGTAAAATTGAAACTTAAATTTCGGGCGAAATGAGACCAACCTAACCTGGCTATGTGTAGGTTACACACACATATACAACCCATTTGATCGGTTCAAAAGCTCTCACTAATATTCCTCTAATTCTCTTTCACAAAACAAATATTACCAATTGCAACAGAATTTAATAATACCTACCTAATTATACGCACCGCAGAGTGGAAGCATTGCCAAAACCAATGAGGAATTAAATTCAGTGAGGCTCAGTACCTAATAACCACAGGGTAGGCCCAACTAATTCTGCTCCATGTCAATAGGCGTTATTACAACTATACAGTAATAATGGTCAGATTAAATGAATTATCTGTATGTTGCACTGCTTTAAATGTGTAGTGTAATGATACAATTTGGTAAGTCCGTGTCCAATTTTTGTAGGATATAAAAAGGAAATGTTTAGTTTCCTGACTCGTAGAAATAAACATGAAAGATTCAAGAAATATGTACCAAATTTACAATTATTCTATTCTATTCTATAAACAAGACCAAACAGGTATCAAGTGTAGGTAGGAGTATTTAAAAGTTAGTGTGACATAAAATAAATTGCCAATCACGATTACACTGTCAATTTGATATATCATTATGTCGTTTGTAATGTTCGTAACATATACAATTTAAGTGTGGTTGTACTAAGCTTATCGTAACGTACGTTGCGCTTAAAATATTTAAATACGCTTAATACGCTCAATTCGCTTGTCCATGCAAATCCATTAATGAAATAATATGGCACGTGTGTAAATTTTTGTCATTTATCTTTTTCGAACAATAACATTAATGCTGTACTATTTAATTACTTCTCTCTATACTCGTATTTTAATAAACTATATACATAATTATCTGGGACATTCTCACACATGGTCATCTGTCCCCAAACTAAGCAGTGCTTGTTACGTAGGTCTTGAATTTTTCCAAAGAATTATTACAACAAAAGGTTGATGCTGACTCCACCCTGTATGTATATCGTACTAAGTAGTGATTGCAACAAATTATTGCAGTTTAGTTAGCCCGGCAGCAGCAGTAGCTAAGTGTCTACCTGACGGAGCCTAGCTCCGAATATTAAATCGTTAATTATGTACGTACTGCTGTCCAATTTGGAAGCCGCAAATTGACGTGACGTTGAATTTGCGACCGACAAATCGTTGCGCTGTAAATCGGAGCGGGTACATCTGTGATCTCCACAGTCCCATTGCATATTCAAGTACTTGATCTTCATGGAGCTGAACAGTAAGGGATGATGGGCACAGAAGTATGGAATTTGGTGGAAACAAATAAATAATAATAACTGAAGCGTAAGTCCTAATTGACCGTCCGACTAAAGAAGGTTTCCGTTAAATTGTTAAAAATTCTATAGTTTTCGAAGAGTGTATTTGTAAATGGGCGGGTATGACGGGTTGGTCGACATAACACTTTTATGTTCACTTAAAAAGGACTATATATACGTATATAAATCATACGTATATATACTATAGTCCTTTTTAATCCTTAATTGAACCGATTGAACGAAACCGATACCAAAAAGGCCCATGATGAAACTTTGGTGACATCAACTTTGCTAATTACAAGTGGTATTATTTTTAGGGCACCGTACGTCTGAAGTAAAAAATGGATGTTGAATCACTTTGGCCAGATTCTTGAATCATAAATTTCAGGGATAAACTTAGTAAGCGCCAGTGGTCAAAGTGTCTAACTAGTCAAAACTTTACAGTCGTGGTTTGTATTCTATATCTTTCACAAGTGACATTACAACTTGAAGGTCTCCTACTTCTACCTAATGAAGCCAGATTCTCATTAACTTGGTGCTAAACATGTTCTTAAATGTTCATTGTAGACGATAAAACTGAATCTTACTCGAGTCCCAAGAGTTTCTATGTAGAAACTTATTTTATTTTGCTATCTCAATGAGAATGAGTAGTAAAGACAATGTATTGAGACGAATTAGAAACATAGCAACGGCAAATGACCGAGCTTGCAGAAAATGTACGTTTTAAGTACTTTTAATGAGTTACTCGCCCACTAAATGATCAATCTTCTCCGTAATCCAATATTCCTAATACTTCACAGTCTTCGTTCAATTTTGAACATCAAATGTTTCATTTCTATTGTTCTCTAAAGTTTTGAAATTACATTATTGAGTTTAAAGAAGTTCCGCCAATCCCCCTAATAAAATTCAGATAGCAAGCTCTCCAGGGCATTCACTCGCCATTTTGGGAAGTTTTTAATGTTATGTACCTTCTTATAAAAAGTCCACAACATTCCATTTGAGTTATTGAAGTAAGGAAGAAAAGAGTTCTTTTATGTAAATATTAACTTTTAGTCCGTTAGGACTATATTCTTATGCTATGAAAAATGGATTATGAATAAAATCAGTATCGACTTAATCAAAGTTGTTTTTAAGGCTCTCAAAGAAACACTAAATATTAGTCTTTATGGGTCTGCACGCTACGTTATTAGGAGTAGCTATGTAATTTGCTAATTTAATTGTAATGGAACTCAAAAGTCTAAAACCTCAAAGAAACAGTTAAACTCAATACAAAATGGGAACATGCAATCACTAGATTAAAATTAATTGCACATAAAGTATTATTCTCGTCTCATTGGATGTCGAACGTGTTCAGGATTACGCATATGTATATCAGTTCTACATAACAGTTGATTGATTAATAACACATGTTCAACCACGTGTTCACGTGATGTTGTGCCTTGCTAAATAGCTGTTCCGAGAAATCACTTAGGCATAACTTGCACTTTGACTAACAGAGCGTCACATTACATTGAAATCTAAGCGATTCCTCGCTTGGTATGATTATGTGCGTCTTACGCGATTTGATGGTAATTCAATTACTTTAAACGATACTGTTTGAATCAATTAGGGTTTATCAAATTCGCTCTAATATATTAAAGTAAATAATATTATTATTATGAATGGCCAAGTTAAGATTTCCGATGCTTGATATTTTTATATGTTTCGTTCCAATTTACATGACACTAAATCGTCAATCAAAATAAACAAAATAAATAAAAATCTGTTTTTATAGACGTAATAGGTTCAAACATCTACTATTATCTTTGAAAACAATGTTCATCCAAGGTTTCCGTCTTCCGGAAATTCTTCGCATAATATATTAGAACAATTTCGTTTCCATAATATTTTTTCAAGTCAAAAGCAATTATTGAGTAATGGAATTCTTTATTAGCTACACTTTTCTTTGCGTCAGCTGGATGTAAAAAAAAATGTTCGCTGTAAAATTCAGGAGGGTCGCGTTTTCCCAAATGTGCTTATCTACAGGAAAATTACAAATGGCGTCCCAATTTGATGGTACTCCGGTTGTGATAGATGCGGGTTCTCGGTTTACGAAGGCAGGCTTCGCAGGAGAGGCTATACCGAGATGCGTCGTGCCTACTACCGTCGGAAGGTATTTGGTAGTTTACGAGACTATTGATTCAATATGTATGACGTATGTATGTGTCTTGGTGGGTGTATGTGTCTTGATGAATAATTTAAACAGTTATTTGTGGAGGTTTTAAATTGTGTTTTAAGTTATGCTGATTAAAAGTTAGATTTTTGGGTCACATTTTTCTGTTAGGTTTCATTTCATTCAACCTTTGTCCGCATCCAACCGTCGGGAGTTTATTAACTCCGAAATAAGTAAGTAATAAATAAGGCCGTTTCGATAGGCATAGCTGACAGGTGGGAATTATTTATTTTTGTCGCTTTACCTATTTAAAAAAATCAAAGGAAGCATTCTGAAAAAAATAATTGTGGAGTCAACTAGATGGGGAAATTGAGCAAAATTATTTCGGTTTTCAGATTCCGACGAGCAGGCCTTATAGATGGTATCTCTTCTATATATTGTGGGAACGAGGCGGTGAGAATGAGAGGCGTATCGAAGCTGACCTGGCCCATAGAACAGGGCCTAATCAAGGATTGGGAAGAAATGGAGAAATTCTGGCATCACGTCTTCTACAAGGAACTTTACGTTCCTCCGGAAAATTCTGCCTTGATGCATTCAGTGCATTCTTTGGTGCCTAGAAAGGATAAGTAAGTCAAATCTGAATGTGGTTTAAATTCTTGGAACTTTTAATCTGATATATAACGCAAAACAATTCACTTCAAGATTTGGTTGTATATTGTCCTACTGGTTGAACCGTACTTGACCTAAATTCCCTTACTCTAAAATTCGGGCTATTTCACACTTATAAATGTATGTATGGTAATTAAAGTCTTTCAAGCAAAAACTGTTCAGTGGATTAACATAATAGGCTACTTTTTATCCGAATACATAATGTCTCTTCGGTCAGTCAAAAGAACATAAGAAATACAAAAAGATATTAGTCTCTTGAAATTGGAACCCAATCAATCGAAATATCGGCGCTCAAAATAACTAATTAGCGTTTCGGTAACAACAAATAATTCCGTCAATTTTGTCCAGGGAAAGAATGTCAGAAGTGCTATTTGAGCAGTTCGCGATCAAAGGCTTATACCTGGCCAAGTCACCAGTCCTTGTGCTCCATGCAAGTGGCAGAACCTCAGGGCTGGTCTGGGAGGACGGTTACTCTAGCTCCAGCGTCACACCAGTATTCGAGGGGTTCCCATTGAAACATGCTACCATCACCTCGCCGTTGACCGGAGAGAGAATGACAAGTCGTCTGCAGAAGCTCTTAGCTAAGACCGGATATTCATTTACGACTCCCTTTGAGATACAGTTGCTAGACCGTATAAAGGTAGGATTAAGTTTCAGTTATTACACTTTACTCAAGATACATTTTATTGGTTGTTTTCCCGCAGTAATACGATTCTATCTTAGTAATATAATAGACTTGTGATTTTTTTAAAATTAAAATCAGTAATACCGATTTTATGAAAGGGATAAACGAAACTCGAAAGCACGCCTTAACCGCTATGTTACTTAGGGCGTAGAGCTTCTTTAGCTTTAATTATCAAATTCATGCGGTAAGCAGTACCTGATTACGTCACATAATTTAAAAAACTATTGCTTTACATGCTTTCGAGATAGAAAAAATATATTTGTTAATTTGAAAAAAAAATTAAAAAAGTTGTAACCGACTTCATCCTCGAAATAACTAGCATGATTCGATAGTAGAAGATACCTAACGTTTTGAGTTCTTTACAACGCTCTTGGTCACGGGCAAGACTCAGATATCTCAATAATATGTTTACAATAACAATACACGCGAGTTTAATATTAAAAAATAAAATAAAAGCATTTATCAGAATAATGTAAACACCTTAAATGCGATTATTGTACGCAGATATCTTACGCATGATTACAGGCTGAGCTGTGTTACGTAGCCCCCGACTATCCAGCCGAATTGGAGAAGGTCGATTCCTCAGGTGAACAGAAGGTTCGCTTCGACCTTCCTGATGGACAGCATATCCTGATGGATAGGGAGCGGTTTCAATGCCCTGAGTGTCTATTCCAGCCGTCTCTTGAACAACTGGACTGTCACAGCTTGCCTGACCTCATCCACACTAGTGTCGAGAAATGTGACATAGATTACAAGTAACATACTTCTTCATCACTACATAGTATAAAGCGAATCGCTTCCTGTGTCTGTCTGTCCCTATGTATGCTTAAATCTTCAAAACTACACAACAGATTTTGTTTTTAATAGATAAAGGGATTTAAGAGGATAGTTTTAATTCTTGCTAATATTATAAATCCGAAAGTAACTCTGTCTGTCTGTCTGTTACGCTTTCACGCATAGAGTACTGAACCGATTTAAACGAAATTTGGTACAGATATACTTAGTCCAGAACCTAGAAAAGGATAAAGGCTACTTTTTAACCGACTGCGCTATAAAGAAATAATGTTTTACCAGTTAATCGTCTCTACGCGGACGAAGTGGCGGGCGGAAAGCTAGTGAATAATATACCCGAAGAAGCGAGAGTGGGTCACTAGTAGTCCATGAGCAGTTCATATATACTTTACATTTTTTGGTTGATGTTCCAATATAATCTTGTTCCGTTAAATATTTCTTCAATTTTTTTTTAAATCAACGAAACCACCAACGTTTTTAACGAAGTTAATTAAGATCATGGACAGCAATGGGCATCCTATAATTATTGCAATTTATTGGTACTGTTATAAATACAGTATAATTACATACGTGAGCTCTTGATTGTATTAATTATATAAAGATAATATAATGGATCGTTCTCTGTATATGGATCATAATATGATAAAATAATCCTTACTTATATTATAAATCCGAAAGTAACTCTGTCTGTCTGTTACGCTTTCACGCATAGAGTACTGGACCGATTTAAATTAAATTTGGTACAGATATAGTCCAGAGACTAGGAAAGGTTATAGGCTAGGCTTTTTAACCGACTGCGCTATAAGGAAGTAATGTTTTACTCGTTAAACGTCTCTACGCGGACGAAGTCGCGGGCGGAAAGCTAGTATTATATATATGTAACCCAAACGTCACAAAGGTGCCATATAATATTTTTACGATGTGTGCTGGCACAGCTAGCCTTTGAATATAACGCTAATGTAATACTCTGATTACAGATCTATGTTCTACGACAACATTGTGATCGCTGGCGGTACGAGCATGTTCCCCGGCCTGACCGAACGTCTAGCAATAGAACTTAAGAAGCGTGTGGTCAACTTGTCTGGCGTGAACGTGAATATAGACGCGATGCCTTCAAGGCAATTCACCACTTGGGTTGGCGGGTCGCTCCTAGCCTCCTTGGATACTCTGAGAGGTTTCTGGCTGACTAAGGAAGAGTACGAAGACTGTGGCCCGGAAGGTGTCAGTTACAAATTCTTTTGAGGATAAACGCCGTTGGCGGCATGCCCGGCGATCGATTTCCGCCAGATATAAGTGTGTTTGTCCCGAAGCAGGATTTGTCGAGTTACATTTTCGCCGAATCAGTCGTAGCGTGGCGTAAGAAACCGAATGTTGTACTTATGTATATGACGGGATTAGTTTACGGTATCTTCCAAGCCACAATAAGAAAAAAGTTTTGTTACGATTTTTAGTATTTGTAATAAAAACTGTTCATTGTTTTTTATAAACTCTTCCCATAATTATTCGTAAATGATTCATCAAATAAATACCTAAAAAAATATTTGTTCTTTTTTAATCAAAGACAAAACGTGTAAGGATATTAACTATTTGCTGCCTTCAATCATTTGAAAGGTCACTAACAAAGAAATGTCAATAAAAAGTCAACAATCATCACGTGAGATAAAAAAACAAGATTGATATTACAATTTTCAATAATTTACTGTGTAACAATGGCTTTCGAAAAACCGGTAATTGTGATAGACAATGGAAGTTACATGATCAAGGCGGGGTTCGCTTGTGACAATCACCCTGTGGCCATGTTTAGGACCGTGGTGGGAAGACCAAACTACCTCAACGGATGTTATGGAAAGGAATACTATGACGTGCTTATTGGTTAGTATGATATAAAACCCGGCTTTGTCCAACAAATCCACAAGTTCGACGAGTATTCTACTCTCTAATCTATAGACATTAGGGACATACTTAGGGCACTACGTAAAAAGCCATTACGATCTCCTTAGGCAAACCTTCAAAGCAAACGCTTAAGGCTACTGATATTGGTATTATGATCGCTTTGGTATAAAGTGTGTAACATATTATGTGCTATATTTTGTTTAGGTAGTCTTACCAACAACTTGTATATAAAAAATCATTTACATTGTCACATTAGATTTATACTGTTATTATATACATTATATATAACCAAAATTCGTAATAAGAATTGGGAAATTCATTGGAACACTGTGGACTCACAGAGGAAAACATTAAAGATAAATCGTGTATGTTGCTATCAGTAGATAGGGTATATATGTATGTATATATCTGTGGATAGAGGCACAAATTCCGATGAATCGCCAACAACAGGTGGATTGGAGTGGATTTAGGCAACCTAAACTAATTACATCTATAAAAAGATGATATATAACATCTCGCGGTCTAGTGCGGCAGCTAGCCTCGTAGCTGTGCAAGCCAACGTAAAAACCGAGACTGGATCTTACGTTCGCATGTACAGCAGTAAAAGAACGCTCCTGAGGTTAGAGTTTTGGTCACTCCAACCTAAACTAGGTATTTATTATTTAACCAAATAGGTTCAAATCTTAAAGAGAGGTCAAATCAAAAGTACCCGTAATAAATGGGTATGCATGAGGATGATGGCTGTGGATCAAGCGAGAGTGGTGTATCAGGACCGTAGCACATGGCAGGAAGTGATTTCTGCCTCCCCTTTTTGGAAAAAGACGTAATTTTATGTATGTGCTATTTAATTTGCAAGGCGATGACGCAGTGGCGAAGTCCGATGACCTTGAGTTGTGTTCTCCCGTTGTGAGCGGCCGCATTGTACACTGGGACAACATGGAGAGGATATGGCACCACATCTTCTATCGAGAGCTGAAGGCAGCCCCGGAAGACAGGGCCGTCATACTGGCCTGTTCCCTGACTACGCCTATAGAGGAGAAGTAAGTTGTTTTTGAACTGACATGTTTTTTTTTATATTTGTAGTTTAGGGTGGTAAGCGATCGTGAAGTCCACTTAAGAAGATAGAAGGCACAAAATATCATATTAAGCCTGTCGCTTCAACTGAAGGCTTGCATAGATGTTGTTTGAATGCAATGTTCTATATTTAGAGATGCAATCGTAACAAAATTTTAAAAAAAGTAACAAAAACAAAATTTTGTATTGTAGATGCTGTTGTTATACTAAAAAGACACACTCATTATTTCTCCGGGTTTAAGATCCCCGAAACTGGTCATTAGTTGATGTTTTTTCATACAGGACAGCTGGACTCTCAAATAAAATATGAATTCTATTAAAACATTAACTGATATAAACCTGAACTAATTTAAATATGACCACCGATAAACATAAGTTAGTAAACTCATTCACTGAATACTCCTTTTCTAATTCATGTAGTTGACAAAGTTTAATTCATCCAACACTAAAGCTTTTGCTTCATATTTCAAGTTAAATATCATTAAAAGCCTGGATTACTTTGAATGAAGTCTATTACAATTTTAATAAAACTTTCCACGTACAAGGTTTAACGTTTTAATTACGAGCTGAGTGTTGCCAGCTCTAAAAACCGGCCAAGTGCGAGCCGGACTCGAGAACGAAGGGTTCCGTACCAATTTTCTGAAAAAAATCACGTTTGTATGGGAGCCCATTTGAATATTTGTTTTATTTTCAACAAAATAAATAAATCGTCTTTGAAAATCTCTACTGTCTTTCACCCCTATTGAGATACAGCTTGAAGACAGACTGACGCACGGACGCAAGGACGGACGCGCGGACAAACGGACAGCGAAGTCTCAGTTTCAGAGCCCGTTTTTACTCTTTGTGTATGGAACCCTTCAGAACAGTTGAAGGAAAAACTACGTGCACTTTTGTGTGCGTAAATACACAAAGTTTTATTGACCGTTTTTGTGTAAGTAGAGCAAAAACTGTATGTAAAATTATGTTGTATTATTAACTCTACGCCTTTTCAAGAATCTATATTGTGCGCCTTAAGATTTTAATTGAATTCCTATTATAAATAATAGAATGTAATTAATATAATAAATTGATGTCAAGGAGGTTTCCGACAAAAAAAAAAGAAAAGCTGAGTCTAATTCTTCGTTAACGACAAATTACAAAATCTGCTGACAAGCAGAAGCAATCCGGACCTGAATCTCATTAACCACAGGAAGTTCTATCGGCATAGTTTTCTCATCTCCCCAAGCATGTTCAACGAGTGGCAATTTCCCAAACAATCTTCACTAAGAGTCGTAATGGCTGCAATAAGAGAGTCCTATTTTTGCCTGGCTGGAGTGGGATCATTAAACGAGTACAAGTTCCTTAATTATACCTTCTAAGTAGCATGGATTCAGAGCTTTCTTATTACGACGCCCATGGTGGTCGTTTTGTCGCGCTCGGCCCACCATATACCATTCCGCTAAAGAACTTTTGTAAACAACGCACCTATAATCATTTATCTTCTCGTGTTTTGAATATAAAGGTTAACTTCTTTGTGGTTTTTGAATGTATACGCTTTTGCTTTAAGACAACGAAACTCTTAAGATAAATACTTACAAATAAAATAAACATTATCTCGATATCAAAATGTATTTCGTCATTTATTACACTAGTCACTAGATTATCCGCACACGCAACATCTTGAGCGAGGGCATGTAATCTCACGAGGCGGTATACTATAATTCCTGTCTGCAATAGAAATCAAAATCGCTTTTCTCCCAACATTACGTGAGGATTTTTTCCCTTCCCAAAGTGGAATGTCAGTGCAATCGATATCGGGAGTATCGCACAAATTTTCCGTGCGATTAGACACCGGGCGTCCGTAGGCGATGCTACAAGCTATTCTTGATAATTTATTTGCTCAGTTTCTCATACGCGCTTGGAGAAATCAACGTGAACGGTGTTATTAGCAGCGTGATGTATGGAAATGTTTTGGCCGCAATCTGTCGGCGCTAAGTCGTAGGGAATGTCTTAGCAATATACGTTTCATTTGTTAGTGTCGTGATTTATAACGATGTTATGCGGAGATATGACTAACCGTTGAGTGTTATAGTGACCTACAATGTTTTGTGTATATCTTTGAAATTTCTATTGAATTAAATAACTATTAATAGCACTGACACTAGAACTAAAATGCTTATTTAACTTTTACTCTCGAGTGTCTTACGGTCAAATATTAAAACGATTATTAGATATTTGAGCGCTAATTTAATGAAACCAAAATCTCAAATTTAAATCGTTCATAAGAGTTTTGAATCGAACTTCGCTTTAAATAACATCGAAATTTAAGTTTCAGTATTTGTGCGGTTTAAGAAGGTTCGACTTATGAAATTTGTTTCCGAGTTTCAAATATGATATCTTAATCGTCCACGTAGTAGTCAAAATATCTCCTTATCACGATACGTTTCAATATCCGGCAGTCTGGCTTCAACGGTTTTGACTAGTCAGCACACAGAACGCTACCTCTATTAAATGCCCCGATAGAGCATGGCTAATCTAAGAACCGAAATATCTGATATCCGAGACATCCGAGAATTGGGAAGATAACTATTTTAGGCATTGTAATGCAACTTCTGATGATTTATGAAATAGTAGCACCTGTGACTTCGTCCGTGTTTGAGAGCCATCCGCTAAACGCAAGTCCGGTGATGATGACAAGGATACTTACTCCAAGCCGTCATCATGGTTAGTTACGAAAAAAAAAGTTGCGTCCTTAGAGCATAGTCGATAAAAGTAAGTAAAAAGTTTTTACCAATTTACTGGGTTTCTTCAGGTAGATTGCTTCAGGTACGATAGGATTAAAGAATAGAATAGAAATCGTTTATTGACCACATAACATAAACAAATAGGTATACAACAAATTATATCAATACGAAACACAAAACTCAAGCAAGAAACACACATATATGACAGACAAAAGAAGTACAAAGAATTACACGAACAGAACAGACAGGATGTGGTCAACGAGGTACAGGCCTCAGCATGTGCTACAACAGCCGCAGATTACTTCATGGCATGTATATTTTTTATTAATTTTATAATAATGTTAGTCAATCTACTATTACATCTATTAATTAAGGCGTAGAATTCCCGTCCAGCTCATGTTTTCCCTCCCTCCTATGATCCCGGGCTCTTCAGGCGGGGCGTGAAACGGCATTTAAACAGGCCTTAAGGGTGAGTGCGACAGACTCAATAAGGTCTATTGTGCCTGTCGACCTCATATGTGGATTTTACTACCGCTTACCGTCAGGTGGAGTGAGGTCATCTTGTAAGCCAAAAATTTTAGTATTCGTGTTCTTTGATAAGTGCTTCAAACTAATTTAGTGGGTGTGGTTCTGAAGGATCACGAACTATGCCCATGTAATATAAACCAAATCGAGGACTCTTTTACTCGGTAAAGTACATTGACTTATTGATGAGAGCCACAGTAGCAATTATGTTGATAAACTTGTCTAAGAAGATATTATCTACTTGTTTTATCTATTTATTTATTTGCGGTCACATAGTAAATACATTTATTGTTGATGGCCCTACGCGCCGTCACATATTATACTGAGCGAAGATCCTTTTGGTAACTTTATAATTTGATTTGTGTAATTTTAATTTTTGTTCTCAATTTTATTAGTATTTAATTTTGTCTCATTATTTTGCATGTTAGTTCTTTTAGATACAAAATTAACAATTTTTTTTTCTTTCTTTCTTTCTATTTAATATTTATTTTAGCTGAAACTCTACGGATTAAACATCAAATTGCAACCGCACACAAAATTATAATTTTTATTATTATTATGTTTATGATGAATTGATTATCACGGTAGTAGTACTAACTTACAGCAATTCTAAGAAGTAGAAAATAGGTTTTCTAAGAACCTAAAAGCTCCTTGTGGAAGGCAATGAAGACTGATTGAGATATAATCAAGTCTTTGACGTTATTAGAAATGTGATTTGACCCACTCAACGACGCACCTTTCCTGACGTAACCTTAAAACCTTCAATCAAATTATGCCCGGAATTATAAGAAATTTGATCCAGTCTAAAATATCAGAGCTGTTTTTTCTTATGGCCGATTATTATTCATGTAGCGTAAGTGATCGTTCCGCTCCTGGGTTCGGTTTTTCGCGTTGATATCAAGAATTTATTGCTATCCTTATAATTTAATAACAAAAACAGGGTTAATGTTACCCTGACAGTGAATATTCTAAGCGTCGTAGAATTTATGAATTGTTAATTAGTTTCGGTTGGTTAGTAAAGTATTTCTAGAAGGGATGATATTTGAGATACTCTGTAATAGGCGTTGACAGTTCCCGAGGCGATAGACTTGATAAGTGGTAACTTCATTAAAAATGTAATTGATTTCCAAATGAAATTTCATTATTAGAATTCAGAACAATATAAAAGTACCAGCTTTTTGAGATGAATATAACTGTTATATATATTTTTAGAAAATGGTTTTAGTGTAACAATTACATGACAGTAAATCAATAATATTTAACACAAACATTTAAAAAAAATGTTCATAAAAAGTCAGTAAGTAACGAGCATACTTTGCTATAAAAATAGCAATAGTGAGGCAGCAGCTTACCATGTAAACGCAAAATCAGTCTAGCGATAAACTTTAAACAATGAATTCCATTTCTTTTCTTACAGAATAAAATGTTGCGAGGTATTCTTCGAAACGCTCAATTGCCCGGGCCTGTGCGTGCAATCGCAGAGTGTATTATCCCTTTACGGGTCCGGCTTTACCACTGGAATATCGGTGGATCTCGGCTACGATACCGCCGACGTAGTGCCCGTCTACGAAGGGGGCTTAATCAGTTACGCCCGCATGCAAACCCACTTCGCTAGCAGAGACATATCAAACTTCATCAAGGAAAGCTTAGATGCACGGGATATAGACGTAGGCGCTCGACCGCACGTCTTAGAAGGCATCAAAAAGATGATGTACATCACACAAAACGTAGCCATGTCCAGAAGGAATCATAAGAGAATTTACACGTTACCAAGCGGTGAAGAGATCGAAGTGGGCCAAGAGACTTTTATGGCGGCTGAGAACATGTTCCAGCCGGAGTTGGTGAGGGATTGCGTGGCTTGCAAGAAGTATGTGATGTCTTTGCAGGAGGCTGTGGTGACGTGTGCAATGAAGTGTGACGCGGAGTTGAGGCCCGATCTGTATGAAGCGGTAGTGCCTTGTGGTGGGATGTCGATGGTACCAGGGCTGAATGATCGCTTGGAGATGGAAATTGAAGCGGTGACCGGGAAGCCCGTCAATGTGATTTCGTCGCCGGAGGCGTACGCGGTGTCGTGGCTAGGCGGTGCGACGTTCGCAGGAATGCCGGCTTCCAAAAAAATGTGGGTCACCAAAAAGCAATACGAAGATCACGGTGTGAGAATCATTAAGAATAAATTCATGTAATTTATGTTACTTTACTATTAAAAAAAATTATCTTTTTTTGTGATTGAACGATAAGAAAGATAGGCGAAGGACTAATAGTTATTAGTAACTAGTACAGTGCCCTTGCTACTCCCCTCGGAATTCCTATTTTTTATAAAGTTTTTCATATAAGTTTAGCTTCATTTTAGTTATTTTAGATGAATTACATGTCAACCTTTATTACCTGGTGGATCAAATATATTCCCATTATTAAAATATTCAACGCAGGCTTTTAATAACGAGTAGTTAATTAATTGATATTGGAGCTGATATTACATTATGAGATAGTGTGTGTGTAGCGGATGTATAAATGTAAATATCGTTAGTGGGTTGATTAATTAACAAAGATTGATTATGAGTGATGAAATAACAATCTGCTTAACAATGTACGTGATATTCTTATTGTTTAATTGTTTCAAAAGTATATTTTGTGAACTTTGAAAACAATACCATCTTATCTATTAAACTTAGGCTTTTAGGTTCTTTTCGCTATATCATTACTAAGTGAATGAAAAATTCTTGAGAAACATTCCATAAAGATCTTTGTCTCAATGTAGAAATAAATAAATAAATATTACACAACATCACATACATTGATCTGATTACGTGGTAAGAAGCTTAGGCACTTGTGTTACAGATATCAGAATCAGATGTGGATACACAAATATACTTGAATATATTTAATAACACACCCAAACACGGAACAAACTCCGATGTTCGTCAAAAAAAAAAATTGATCCGGGCGGTAATCGAACCCACGATTCTTGGAAGCGTAGATGGGTCACTCACTAACCACTTCTCCACCTAGTCAAATACAAAATTAACCTACCAATACTGGTATATCCTAGCATGGTGAGCTTTATTGAAATGTGAAACGCCAACAGAAGCTGTTAATTCGGACTCGCATAATATAATTATGACATTTTATGTATTATCAGTTCTAAACACGACGCCAGGCCCGTTTAAATCTAATAAGAGGCTTTGGTCGACTTGTCCACTCGCCAAAGTGGTCCGGTAAATGGAAGATAACCCAATTAATTGCTAGACCTTTTAGATTGAATTATTTTAATCAAGTGCTTTGGACCGTTGATTTTGTTAGTCGTGTGCTTCGCTCTTTATATACATTTTAAATGGGCCGGAAAGTTCAAACACATTTCGTTCGGTAATGTGCTGATTTTATGTAGGTACACATTTTTTTTTGTTATTTAATTCTAAAATATATTCTAAAATAGAAAGGTAAACAATGTATTTTTTTTTCTTATAAACAAAATAATATGAACACTTAATATTTAACTTTTACTTATGATCAAGATTGTCATCAATTTACCCTACTGAATAAATAGTATTAACTGCTTTATGAACGTAAATAACAATGTCGTAAACTTTTATGGTAACCAATATGTAGGCACAAATTCGCGTTTGCAAATGAACCCCTTATGTCAGATGCAAATAAAAAGGTACGCCTCGGCCTTTCCGACCCACGTGTGCACCCTCTGAGGGTTAAGATTTTTTGCTAAATATGATTTAGGGTACCTTTTGTTGTGAATACAAACTATGGAAGGGTTTGCGTTGACTTGAGAGGCGTATTAGTTTTGGTGAAATCGATTTGGCTTCACATATTGGATGCTTATAGCTTTTTTGCAACAAGAAAAGCAGCGACTAAACTACAATTCACCCTTTAATCCACTGTCGTCATCATCATCAGCTAATATACGTCCCCATTGCTGGTGCACTACTCTAAATTAAGGCGATCAAGCCTTAGTCAACCAAGCGGGTTGGTCGACTGCATAACCTTAGAATTATTGTGTAGGTGTGTTCCTCAAAATTTTTCCTTTACCATTAAAGCGTTGAATAAGACGTGTATATGAATTACAAATTTCATATTGGTAATCTGTCATTCTGTCATCACTGTATTTTTTAAACTAATTCAAGAAACCATAATGTCACATGCAGAAATGTAAGTCATTGGCTGGGGAAATCCAATGCCAACTTTAATTTCTCTTAAGCTGCATGCTTTTTACACGTCCAAGAAAATTCCCGTCGACTTTGCAGCGTCGCATGAAAATCTCCATTTAAGAAGTCTGCCCTCGTTATAGATTCATGAACTAAATGTCAAAGGTTGAGTCTCCATAAATACATTGATGAGGTATTCTGCGGCTACACTGTATGTACCGTTATATGAATTATTCAGACCAGTAACGAACCAGGCGTACCCTAGATACTATCCTATTCGACGGATTCGAAGCACTACATCGTCTTACCTGTTATGACAGGTGTAGTGTAAAGTGAAATTTTTCAATCAACTATATTCTCAACTATGTTTGATACTCGTACCAAGTGTGGTGCACATGCAGAAAAAAATAAGTTATCTTACGGGGGCTATCAAATTGTTATAACCATAAATACAAAGCCGATGATACACCGACACTTTACGGCTAATTTGAATGCACCTCTTCAGAACCAGCTTTATAATTGACAGTTGTGATATTTTTTCTTGATCCATGAATCTAACTCGGTTCTTCAAGCTTTACAATCTGTATATGTATTCTTCCATAGTATTGTACATGAAATACCTTTCTAAGTTCTCTTCGCGTATGCATCCGACATCCCTGATGGATACCAACGCATGGCCGGTCACGTTCTTAACTACATGGTTAAATGAGCCAAACACGTACAGCTAGCCAAGCAAAAGTAAACCAACTTAAGAAAAACATAGAGGCTATTATCTATTTCCATTACTAAGGAAAATAACAACTTTTTTCCCAGATAACCAACTATAGAACTTAAGACAGAACAGTAAAGTTCACATTTGCAGGTCAACGTTATATCTGACGGAGACGCTTCGTCTAAGTCAGATCCACACGATTCGGGGTCAGATAGATAAAGATTCAATTCACGGTGGAAATTATCAGATAATTGGGCGAGGCATGTTATTTTTCGACATCAATCTACAGTTAATTATATCGAGTATAAAACAAGGTACTACCAATGTTAGATGTGCTTAGTACATTGACTTTTGGTCTACTTTCATCGGTCTTACAACCATTTGTAAGAGACTCGGTAATAAAAATCGAGTCCGCGGAAGGGAAGGCTCTATTGAGTGTAAGACAGGCGCAAGAAATATCACATGATATCACGAAATATGGCCGGGATGGAATGGGGTGACATTATCGCTTTGTAGTAAATTGTGTATGCTTGCTGCGAATCAACGTGAGTATTTGAACGTGTCGTGACTTATAGGTAATAAACAATTTTATGGTTGATTCTGTTGACACTTCACGCTTTAGCTAAAGCTAAGCAGCAGGTGCTAAAGCACCTACTTTCACTTGTTTTTGTCAACTTCATTGTGTTCTGACTGTGAGTAGTTTGACGTCTTATAACTTTTATTAACGCTGTACTTTTACTTATATACGTGAAGAGACGACCCAGATTGATAGAAAATAACAGAAGTCGCGTGCAGTGCGTTTGAAGAGTTATACCAATTGTCCCACTATGCCATCCCACTGATGACAGTAATACCTTTTACTTTCAGTGAGGCATAATGGGGCAAAATGGAGAACCGAGTTTTGTATACTTTTGTTACAGCACGCATGCTAGTATACGTTGAAAGTCTTATGTCAAAAATCACGCGAAAATAACGAACTCAAGACGTACGAAGTCGCCAAAGGCAGCACATAGGATATAGTTTGTTAATTTTGGTGTAAGTCCAAGAACTATATCAGTTACAGAGCGGAATTTGGCAATGAAAAGCTGTATTGTATTTGAGTTGCAACGGAGTGCGACCGCGCCGTATATTGAATGGGTTGAAGCAATCTATCCGTTTAGACAGGAATAGTGATGGTGACGCAGGGATTTTGCGTGAGCTAACGAAATAATGTTTTATTTGTTTAATTTATCAATTCCACCCGCGTGGTTTCGTTCAGAGCATTAAACGTTTCTCCCATACCACGAAGTCAGTCAAGAAGCTTAGTTATGTCCTTTCTCAGACTCATCATCATAATCAACATCAGCTCATAAACGTCCCCTGCTGGGACACGGGCCTACCTTAAACTAGGGCGATAAGACCTTTGTTAACCACGCTAGCCAAGTGCGGGTTGGTCGACTACACAACCTAATACTATCTGAGTATCTAGACTATAATATGTGTACCAAATATCATTTAAACGGTTTAAATGATATTTGGTACACATATAGGTATTAGTCTATTTAGCTGACAAGCTAGACGAATCTATTTAATACTCGTAAGGATATGAACTTAATTGAATGACATTCAGTATTGATAAAAGTAAAATAGAAGCTAAAGGAATTAAATAACTAAATACAAGGCTGTATATTAGCCTACTTAGAAAAGGTAAAGTCATAATTATTTTCGTAGTCTTTGGTAGAGAAGAGCAGCAGGTAATCTCTGATCAATTTTTACGCCTGATTTTATAAATTATAAATAAGTTACCGCATTTATATGCGGTAACTCATTGTCCCAATGAGTCGGTTTATTGTCAATCTGTGCTTAAAACAGCGCAGACATTGAGTTAACACAATGAGTTGACGCAGCGTAACCCATCACTATAGAAGTGCTGTCTGTTCGGTTGTGTCGGGGTTTGTTACCAGTCGGTCAAATCGGGGACTGACAATTCGTGACTTCAATAGCACGCGGTAGCCGTCATACGATTCAAATCGTATGGTTGCTGGCTAAATAACTTTTGTCAATGTTCGTAGCAATAGATGTGATTGTATAAAATGGCGAAGTCGAAGTTTTTCGTCAAAATTTTCGTCTATTGTCATTATATGTGTATTTTAAAAGCTGTATTAAAAAATATATTACTTTTTAGCTCACTTTGATATTAAAATATAGATGATGTGTAGTCTGTGGATTAATTTTGAATTAGTTTGAAGGGCCTATACATTTCGTACCATATAATACAACATACAGAATATTTGAAGGCATTTACAAAAATGCCCTAAATGAAGCCATTTAAATCCTTGCAGGGAGCGCGTCACCTCGTACAAACGACTCTAAACGAGTTCAAACTATGCATATTACCTATTGCGTTAGCACGAAGCATTCAAAGCCTAGCCTATTTGCATATAAGTGTTGTCAGCGCGAGTGAAAATCGTGTAAATGCCATTAGGCCAGAACAGACACACCTGTTGGTAACGCTTGAAGCGTGGTTTGACAGACAAAGTTAATTTTGCACCGATCTATCACGCTCGACATTTAAAGCAACCAGTATCGGGTGACTTGATTGGATTGGCAAAGAGTTTTAGATGGGCCCGGTGTTAGATTTTCAAAGGTAAACGATTAAAAAATATATTAACAAGGTAAATTACTAAGGTCGGCTCCTCAGTGATGAAGACAAGTCATACTAAAAGAACAAAAGATTAGCCTAAAATAGTAGTCACTTGTAAGGCAGATATCCTACTTCACCAAGCTAAATATGGAACTGCTTATACATGAGTTTTCTTTTTAAATTGTAGTACAAACCAGCAAATAAGAAAGGATTTAGCACGCGCCCGTGCAGGTACGCGTAGCTCGACCTCGTAGCAAACCGCAGCTACGACGGGAATGCACGTAGCGCTCTTTCATAAGGGACCGTGCATTCGTAGCACACCGCTAGTGTCTACGTATCCGGACTACGATTGATCATAAATATCATTTTAATAGTCCGCTACGATTTATAACAGTAATATTTGTGAACCAAATAGATTTCACTTCCAAATGATATGGAAAAAGTATTAGTACGTAACAATACAAAGTAATGGAAGGAGGACCCCGTAGCTCATAAAAACGGTAGTATCTGCATTATTGGATAGTTCGCTATGAGAGTTACCGACAGACGGTTAAGTGGCAATATGGAGCATGTTTGAATCCCCGCCCGAAGGATAGAGACCGCCTAACCAAATGGTGATAAATGTTCTTGTTACAAAAGATATTTACGTGGGAGTCAACCATCCTGAAATAGAATTCTAGACATAACCCTGTAAAGGGCAACATAATGATATTTTTATTGGTATTTGGACGTAACGTCAATAAATAAGGAATGTACATGATCAATAAACATACATGATAATGGTAGTAATGAAGATCTTTAGAAAAAATATTGAACCTTTATGTTAAAAAAAAACCGATGCATAAAATAGTTTATTATTTTAATAGGTCAATATTCGTATGTAATCAGTGTTGTATACATAAAGATGTTTTAACTCACCTGAGCGCCGACCATGCCCTCCCGTAGGCGCGGTAGATCAGTGTGCGAGTACTTAGATATGGACCAAGGTTCCACGATGGTCAGGTCAGTGTCCAGCTCAAACTCATTTATCTGGTTCCGTAGAAATTTCCGGATGTTCCATGGCAGGTCGTTGTGTCTGAAAAAAAAGCGAAGTTGTGCATTGGTATGTATAGTTTCGGCACCCTAAGGGTAGAATAAATAGAACCTATTACGAATACTGTCAATCAGTCCATCTGTCCCTCCATCCGTCTGTCTCCAAGCTGTATCTCAAGGACGGTGATAGCTGTTTCTTTCTGTTGTTGTTCTAACAACACAAAACAATAAAATAAAATAAATAGAATGTTGCTCCCATAGAACAATCGTGATTTTTTTAAAATTTGTTCTGGAACCTTTCTTCCTTGTGTCGAACTCGCACTTGGCTAATTTTTTTACACGCCATTTTTCATTAATCGTAGCATAAATCATTTTGGATTACAAAAGAAATTCACCTATAAATTTCCAAACAAGTCCGTCAAGAAGATTTATGGGCTTGTATTGTTTTGTACTACGAAACGATTACGGTACTATTACGTATGTCATGTACGTTGAGTGAAGGGAGAAGTCCCTTATAAATAATGTAAGTAGGTATCCAAAAGTTTTATCTAACTTTAGAAAGTCACAAGTTTTTTTCATATAAGCCTTTGTTGATTCCCTGTTGGGCGACGTGCCATGCTAAGGCTCACTTATACTGGTTTTGCCATTTTGATGACCATCAAATTTCTTTATATCAACAATAATAACCTAATATTCAGTTGATTACTATATAAAAGGAATCTATAAATATATACGTGCATATATTTCTAATCTCCGTGCGATTCTTGATAGTCTATCAATCTATCAGATCGTTATTCCCTTACACTAGATGGAGTGACGATTATTTTATATATTTAGATTGGATCTAGCATTGGCTTAAAGCGTCGATGGCCGAGGTTTAAGGTCGTTGCTTGCCATGCGAGAGGTCGCCAGTTCGAACCCCGCCACGTATCACTGTGTTTTCAAATTTGAAATTCATATGTACGATTATTCGACGCTTTTACGGTGAAGGAATACATCGTGGGGAAACCTGCACACCTACGAAGTAATTCTAAGGTTGTGTACTCGACCAACCCGCACTTGGCTAGCGTGGTTGACTAATTCCCTCGCCCTAGTTTAGGGTAGGTCCGTGCCCTAGCATTGGGGACGTATTTGAGCTGATGATGATTTTAGACTTTCGCGTTCCATTACACTAAATATTTGTCTTTATGGGTCTACACGCGTTATTAGGAGTAGCAAATTACATAGATACTTACTTCAGTGAGTGTTGTGTGTCATACAAATGTGGGTAACTGTACTAATGACATTAGTGCTGGTTCGGGGGTGGATCAAGATATTCACAACCGCAACTGCAGACGAAGACGGGAGGCGCCAGTTCGCTCGCGACCACGATTGGTGTAACCCAGTCGAAACGTCGGGCAGTAAGTAGCTATGTAATTTGCTACTCCTAATAACGCGTGTAGACCCATAAAGACAAATATTTACTGATGATGATTGTCTTACCCGTCAGTCAGCGGCACCTCCTCCAGGATCTGCTTGGCTATCTCCAGCCGCTCTCGGTCGTATGAGGCGGCGGCGACGACGGCCGTCACAGCCAGCAACACGCACGCTACCGCGCGCCGCTCACAGGAAGTTACCATCCTTACTGTAAAGAAACAAACATACATACATATATACATAGTATCACGCCTTTATCTCAGTGCCTGTTCACACTAGCGATTTTTTAAAGATTAAGAAAGAAAAAATTGAGATTTGAATTCAAATTGAGCACGCGGCGAAATCGCAGCGATATCGCCTCGCCGTGAAATCGCCCAAAAATCGCGCTAATGTGAACACGCTGTACTGTCCCTTCCTGCACTGTCCTGCCACACCACTTTCGCTGCTTCCACATCAATCAACCTCTTCATGCACGCTTGTCGATTACGGGTACTTTTGATTCGAGCAAAGAAAATATACTTGTTAATAACATAAACTTATTGTGCACGATTATACAAATAATGTTGACTTTAATTTATAACTTACTAGTGACCCGCCCTCGCTTCGATTCGGGCATATTATAGGTACATAAAAACCTTCCTCTTTCTTTAAAAAAATCGCATCGAAATCCCTTGTGTAGTTTTAAAGGTTTAAGCATAGGTACACAGGGACAATAAAACGCGGGTAGCGACTTTGCTTCATACTATGTAGTGATAAATTATCCTTACTAATATTATAAATGTGAAAGTTTGTAAGTATGGATGTATGGATGTATGGATGTATGGATGTTTGTTACTCTTTCACGCTCAAACTTCTGAACCGATTTTCATGAAATTTGGTATGATGGTAGCTGGCACTCTGGAATAACATATAGGCTACTTTTTTTTTTAAATTCAACCCCCATGTGTTTCATTAGGGGGGTGAAAATTAGTATGGGAGAATTTTTACGTTTTGTCGATTTTTATAAAACTTGGTATGGAGGTAGTGAGTAATAAGCGCGCGCTTTGTGCGACACAAAGGAGCCCTAATATCGGGTACCTTGTGATATATAATAAAATGATGAATTCATAATTGATACATTGATGGAATTAATAACTGATGTATTGTCAGTTGAATACGCATTAGAAATGTTAAGATAATTCATGAGTTCATTTCATCATTACTTCTGTATTATTTCATACATAAATATGTATTTGTTCTTAAGAATGCAATAATTTAATTTGAATATAAAAACTTATATTTATTTAATGGCTTTCATTTTTATCGATTAATAATTAAGTCGTCGGCCAAGGGGAAGACCAAAAAGGAGATGGCGCGACGATCTCGATGCCCAACAACCAAACTGGCCATCTCTTGCTACCGATCGACAAACATGGAGTGAATTGGGGGAGGCCTTTACCCAGCAGTGGGACATCATAGGCTAGATAAAAAAGAAAAAAAAATAATAAGACCAGGGAGCTATCCCTAGCGCCATGGGACCACGGGGAATTAAAACTACCCGTGGACCCGTTAATGGGTCGACCCAGTGGGACCACGGGTAAACACTAGTCAAGACGTATAACATTCACACTAAGAAGTTGTTAAAACGTTTAGTGCATAACGTAGTCACATTTAGTACGTAGAGTATCGATATACTTTTTAAAGACAAGAAACATTTATTATCAACCGTAGTAAATCCTTACTAATAGAAATGGGAAAGTGACTGTCTATCTGTTTGTCACGCTTTCACTCAGTTTAATAAGATTCCTCAGAGTGTTATTAAATTGCCTTTTTATAACATTACACGTTTAATTAAGTCGTGTCTTGTTGAAAAGGCATATTAAAAAGAATAAGACTACTTGAATGATAAAAATCCAATCCATAGACATAATGAGCCGCTAGCTTGGATACCAAAGAATGATATAACTTGAACAATTTTAATTTTACTTGTGATTGCTTGGTTTATTATCTTGATGGGCATATTTTTTTTTATTTAGCCTATGCTGTCCCACTGCTGGAAAAGGCCTCCCCCATTTCACTCCACAGCTGTCGGTCCGCGGCCACGGCCGGCCAGTTCCTATCATGGGCATCCAGGTCATCTCTCCATCTCTTTTTTGGTCTCCCTCTTGGGCGACGCGACGGTTGCCATTGGGCAGTGGCGTAACTATACCCATTGAAGTCCGTGGCCAAATTCTTCGGATGGGGCCCCGTGCACACCACGTTCTTTTTTTTACCTTAATGTGTATGTGTGTTGGCAGTTGAGATTCTGCTATGACCGGAGGCCCCTTTCGGCTGGGGCCCCCTACCGGGTGGGGGCCCGTGGCATTTTGCCGACTTGCCACCCTGTAGTTACGCCACTGCCATTGGGTGACTATTTATAGCGTATGTAATGAAAATCTATTTGCAAAATCAATAATTATTTCATAACATCTCAATTTTTTTTTCTTTTTTTTTAAATCCAAAATCATCAAACCAAGTAAATCTGGTTTATGTGTTTATCAGAAATTGCAACACCATTTGATGAATGTTACATAAATACTAAATCAAAGCAATTGCCAAGTGTAAACAGTGTGTTTGCACAACTGTATTTAAAAGTAAGTTAAATTGATATATACGCAGCATTTAACTGGCCAACTTTCAATTCACAACATACTGATTCATTACTATAATAAATATAGTAGACGTTAAATTGCGGGCAAATATTTTTATGTAAAGCATTGCGTGGTACTCGAAACTCATTCCGAATTTCGTTTCATCAAATAATAGTAGCCAATTTTCGCGTTGGTGGCCATAATCTACTTTGGGTCGCTGAGCCGGCGTAGCAAGTAAATAAACATTAAAACCTCAAAATCGGGCAGTAGTAGAGTGTGTCTCTAGCTTTATATTAGTCCCATCTCGATCGGTCCAGCCGTTATGGAGTCATTTTTAAAAAATTGTATTTTTGGTACATATTATGCATGTACACATTATGCCTATTTATGCTGTCAACTACTTTTTATTCGCAGCTATAGATTTGTTTTATCCATTTTATCCTTTACTAGCTGTGACCAGCGACTTCGTCCGCGTTTCCTCCATATTTTTTACACATTTACTACTGTTTTTTTGCTCATATAGCTCGCAGCGTGATGTTATATAGCCTAAATTCTTCCTCGAGAAATGTCTATCTATCCAATACAAAAAGTATTTTTTTAATTCGAACCAGTAGTTCCTGAGATAAGCGTGTTAAAGCAAATAAAAAAAAATTCTTCAGCTTTATAAAATTAGTATAGAAGTGTTAAATAACTGCCTTCAAAAACCAAAAGACTATTAAGTCTCTATCCAAGGCGGCCGCAATTGCGGGCACAGCTGGTTTATAATATTATCAAGGATTAATACATGCTTGACCAGCTGCACAAGCTTACGCTATCAATTGGTAGCCTTGACTAAGCTGTATATTATATCAGTCAGGTGACAATGAGCGGCTGATATTGACCGTCGCGTTAAACCAAGCTACGTATCTACTCAGCAGTCAGGTGAACTGTAGTGTAATAGCATTGTACCTGTCTAGCTTTGCCATTATGAACACAATTTGAAACAACAAACGTTTTCCCCGTGATTGTAGAAACGCCCGATATTCCCGATTAAGCTAGAATTATTTAGACAAACTAGAACTGAAGCATTAATAACAAAAAGTGGTCGAGCGTGAAACGGAATTGCGCGCGAAAGTTTCCGTACCAATATTGTTAAAAATAAAGTTTGTTTTTTGGGAACCCCTCTCAAGTTACTTAACAATTATATCAACCGATTTTATTAACCTAATATAATTATTTAATTAACCATCTTCAAAGAGGAGGGCGTTTCTCAATTTTTATTTAAATAGTTTTAATAGTGGCAATTGAAATACATCATCAATGTGTAAATTTCAACTTTCTAGCTATCGTTTTTACCCTTTGGGTACGGAATCCTTAATAATTAGCAATTTAGTACTTAGCATTATACTGTTTCATAATTTTGTAATCCTGAATCCGTAAAACCCTTAATCCCCACTCACAAAACCCGAGCGTTTGATGAAGTCCAACTACGAACCGACCAAAAGTAAATAACGCGGCAAAAATCTCACACACCCGAATCTACAGGTCGTAATTATTATTTCACGCCAGTACATGACTCATACGTCAAATGCAGGCAATAGCGGTGGAAGCGAGACGTTGATATATGGAGGGGCGGGCGTGGAAGCGAGAGGGCGACGTTAACAATGTCACCTTTGGGGCCAGGTAATCCTGGGACTGCGATGGAATACGTAATAAAGGTTTGTAACAGGGTCGCTGGGCTTTAAACGTAATTAGAGGGCAGCTCGTTGTATTTTTTGGCCGTAAGTCCTTTGTCTCGGAAAGATTCTGACGAGGATCGGGGACGATTATAAGGGTTTCATAATTTGAGATGGTGCTCTTCGATTAAACGAGCGCGATGCTAAACAGCCGTTTATCATCAACAACAGTCTTTTACGGTGCACCGAAAAATTTCAGTCTTATCCCAGGAAAAACCTAGTTATCCTGAGGTAAGACTGAACTACGTCAAATCTATAGATTGTCTATTTGCACAAACACTAGACATTTGAAATAAAGCTTATTTTATGGAAACATTTATTGCATTGATAAACTTCTAGGTACGAACAGCATAGTTATAAAGATAATGTCTTCCAAGACTACGAGCGCGAAACGACAGATCTCGAAATAATAATTATATTTACATTTAAAGTATACGCAAATTTTATCCGTATTATTCCGTCTTTAGGAATATAAAGAGGATGTATAAATTGAAATGTCGACAGGGGAAGGCTAAGAAAGACCTTGCATGACCAAATAGGTCAAATTTTGAAGAAGGGTCAAATCAAAAGTACCCAAAAATCAACGAACATGCATGAAGAGATTGATAGATGTGAAAAAGCAAAGATGCGGTGTGTCAGGACCGAAGATCATGGCAGGAAGTGATATTTGCCTACCCCTCTAGGAAAAGGCATGATTTTATGTATGTTAACAAGGTTAATATTAATATCCTTTTATTTTTATTTTTTTTTTTATAAAGAGGCTGACAAGATGACCTCACTCCACCTGATGGTAAGCGGAAGTGAGATCCAAATATGAGGTCGACAGGCACAATAGACCATATTGAGCCTGTCGCACTCACCCTGAAAGCCGTGAAAAAGGAGACCACAGCTGCGGCAACAACGAGACAAGGCGTGGAGTCTCGCATTGGTATTGAGCTGTGCGGGTCGGAGTTGGCCAGTCCGCCGGACGGAAGGGCCCCCGTTTCTACGGGTCTCCCTGGCCGGCGGGCTGACTCGCTCCGCCCGCACAATACCGCCGCTAAGACTCCACTGGTCCGGCGTTTGCCGCAACAATGGTCCCCCCTGGCTCCGGTTCGTACAGTGCTGATCCCGGAACGCGACCTGACCAAGAGAGGTCAGAGTCACTTGGCGGGTTTTACACAACTGTATGGTGGTAACAGCAACCGGTCGACAAAATGTCTCCCACCTGAGAGTTTTAGTTCTCAGGGTATGAAGCAAGATGAAGATAAAATTTTTCGTAGCAGAGAAAACTGAGATGAGCTTTTCTTAGAATATGCGCACTTTGCAGCGGTAGTAAAAAGTTATAGGTATTTTTTATAAGAGTGAATGAATGAATTTTGAAAAACTACAAAAGTTATGATCTTGGTAAGTAAATGAAAATCTTGTCATAGATAGACAGCAGTATGTATATAAAAATGCATCAGTAGCCTTAAGTTTCTTAAGCTTTGTTGTTTTCACAATTGCATTAAATTAACTACTCTCTCTTTTACCCTCGTCAGTGAACCGCAGAAAAATCTTAAGAATAACTTACTATGATTCAATATGGAATATTTAATGAGGCAAGTCAAAGCTTGTTTTCAATAAGCTTATGGTAAGTTTGTTGACTAAACCAAATAGAATATTACAAGGCGATACGACCCTAGTGTAAGTACCCCATGCAAATTCAGTTGAACCCTTCATAGGGAGGCCCTCAGAACGGATAAGGGCTAATCAGGGACATATGCATGCGGGCGGCGATCGAAAAGTTAAAGCGTAAGGGCTTTTACTCGCGCGTATCCAACCAACACATAACTATAAGATACAAAAGCATAAAATGATTGACTTTTCTTGGATAATAATGTATGAACCTATAGGGCTCAGTCTGTGTTTCGCCGGTGGCATCGTGTCAGTAGAAGACTAGGTCAGAGTCCCATGACTCCGCCATACAGCGGTGTTTTAGTCGGTAAACCTCCGGGGCACAGCACCCCGCCTAGGAGCCTCGGCTGGCATTTACCATCTCTTTGCTAGTCGCTGGGGAGTCCGACACACCACTGAGACAGATCCTCTTCTCTCAGAGACGGTGCGAAAAGCATTTCACCGTGATACAAAAAAAAAGAGCTCACACAGTCAGTCAGTAGAGAACAGTTAACGCGAGAGTAATTTTAACCCCCGAAATAGAGGGTTGTAACGAGTTTGACAGCTGTGTGTCTAGGTGTCTGTCTGTCGTGCGGCACTCAAACAAGCTGACTTATTTGAATGCGGTCGCCTTGATATCGGTTTTATTTAAAACAAGTTTTTATTATTCGTCAGAATAAAGTGTTGACCATGCCGATCGTTTATAAGACTGACTGTCTACCAATACGGAGCTAGTCAGCGGAAAGTAGAAACTTTAATCAATAGGTTAATTATCAGCAAAATCTTTGCTCCTTCTGTCCTATTGGTCACTATTTCTTAGTTTTTCCGCTCCACAACTAACCTCTATTCTCTCCGGTGGACAGACAGCGTAAAGATACGATTTGTTTTGCGCAAATCATTTTGCGGAGATATCTCGGACTTTATGATCTTAGAAGTAGGGTTGCCTTTAAGTTTACGGGCTATAAATCATCTTTTGTTTTTTGAAAGGGACAGTTTTTAGTGCAGTATTATACTTTGAAGGC